>CM061063.1:8937936-10137936 GCA_030762895.1 Sophora flavescens
ACAAGAAAAAAATTGATGTGATTAGTTTTTTCATCATTTAAAAAGTTTAACATCATTTAAATTTTCTGTTCCTACCTCTCTCCAACTGGACTCTCCAGTACTGGAGAGGATCTAGACTCAATATTCTAATATTCTTTAAATTTAATATTTATATAATATTAATAATTAATAGATTTCGTGATCTAACCGAGATCGAACCGTTGTTCAATCAAACCAACTTATTTGGTTCAGATTTGTTGCCAATTGGTTCCAACCCAACCAAACCTAACAAAACTCGATTATGATTGGTTTAGTTCTAGGGTTTAAGATAATCAAACCGAACATAACATTATATCTTAATATTTAAAATTATTTTTAATATTTAATACTATTTTTAATACATACTATTGATTATATTTTAGTATCTATTATAATTTCATCTTGTATAAATTTAAAATTTATTTATTTTGATTTTTAAAATTAGGCTTTAATGGAAAATTGCTTACAATCGAAGTAAAATATTTTTATTGGTTCCCATACTTCACCACAACCAAGCTGATATTTTACTTATTTAGTATAAAATTTTAAATTTACTATTTATTATATTATTAATAACAAATAATTTTTACTATGAAATGAAACTATAAAATTGAGTAAAGGCCCAAACTAGTCCTTAACAAAAAAACAATCTGTCATTTTGGTCACTGAAAAATGGAAAGTATCAATTTGGTCTTCAAGAATGTAAAATGCATGTCAAAATAGTCCCTGATTGGGACCACCATATCCCTAAAAATTGTCCTAAAAAGGCCTGTTTTGACATACATTTTACATTCTTGAGGACAAATTTGGTATTTTGGAACAAAATGACACCTGATTTTTTTGTCAACCACCAGTTTTGGCCTTTGCCCTATAAAATTTTAATCTATACGGTAACCGTTTTTGTAACCGATTCACACTTTTAAGTACCCGATTCAGTGTTGTGTATTATAACCGATTCAATATAACCGGTTCACAGTATCGGTAACCGAATCACATGGGTATTTTATGTAACCGGTTCACACTGGCCTTTCTTCTTTTCTGAGAGGATGAAGAGAACTAAACGTAAGGATTCCTTAGGTCTTGTATATGCAATTTTAATTAGCAGGTTCATTGACTATTTTGGAATAGATACAAGTGTCGTGAAATGTGATCCTCTCAATCCAACAAGTGAATTTGCTAAGTCTGCCTTTGCTCACATGGGAATAAAAAGACAAAAAAAAATGATCATTAGTGTATTGCTCGTACTGGTGGTGGAAGTAATCGACTTCAGGGTCCAACCGATCCAACAAATGTTGCCTCTTCTACGGTTAGTGGTACTACTTCTAGTGGTATTGTCTTCACTAATCATTTTCAGAATGCAGTGATGGAACAACTTAGAGATATGAGGCTAGACATGTCTCAGGAATTCACTCATCTTAGTACTCGTATGGATACTCGCTTTGATCAGATAGATACCAGACTTGCATGCATTGAAGACTATTATGAAGAAGAATATGCAGATGATGATGAAGCTAGTGATTAGGTTTCTAATTGTTTTAAAGCCTTGTTTGAATTCAATGTATTTTCATTCCATGCATTATGGTTTACTTTTGTGTGTTTGATTTCCTGTAGTGTGGTTTGATTTTGTGTGTTTGTATGGGACTAGTGTAAAAAATAGGACATTTTATAAGTTAACATGCTTGTGTGTTTGTTTGTGACTATGGGCGTGACCACATTCACTGCTTACCGTTGTCACATTTATACACGAGGTCAAATAACTGCTTCACTAAGGACATAGGTAACCGGTTCATTTTTAAGTAACGTTTTGATGATAACCGAGTCACACAGCACAAAATAATCGATTCACTTAAGGGTGTCGCGATGCTCTATTTTACCGTGAACACACGGGAAAAGACTAGACTGCAAATTTGAACAATTTGTCATGAACGGGCAACCTGTTTCATCTCGCCCGTCGAATAAAAAAAACCTATATCTAACGGTGCAAATAGGTGGTTCTGTCGTGAACCACCTATTTGCTCATCCACACTAGACGCCACCGTTATTAATAGAAGAGAAATGTTAAAGAAGGAAGAAAGGGATGTGAGTAGGACGAAAAGTTTGATTTGGGTTAGAGAGGGTAAAAAATTAGAATAGATATGTTTTTTTAACTTAAGGGTATTTTGGTAATAAATAAAAATTAAAAGATTTGTGGGGGTGGATGAAGGATGTGTGGGAGTGTAGGTAGCAACACCCTAAAAATAATTGTTTTGATTTCCTGAGGGGAGTCATTGCTCCCCTCCGCCCCTGCTATGGTCCGTCATTGCTTCCAATCACAATTGATCAGTCATTGTAAACATTGAGATTCTTTCCCGTGTGTGTGAATTTTAATATTTTTCAAGAAAATGAGATGAAAATAAGAGTTTCATATATTTGAAACAAAAGACAAAAATCATTTTTAGACATAAAAGATGGATGTCCAAACATAAAATTTGTGAATAAAAAATGGAAATTGGATTCCCAAATGTGTGGGTGGAAAGAAATACTCCTAAAAATTAGATTTCGATAATAAAATATTTAACCAGATGTCTCCTTATAAAAGCAGGGACGGAGGTTGTCAAAATTTTGTTGTCTGATTAATTTTAGAAGTATTCAAAAGCTATAAACTATTTGTCATTCCAAGTTAGTGGGTCCTACATTCTTTTAATTTTAAATATTATTAATTTATTTCAATTCCTCTAAAAAGGAATCTTTTAGACTATGTTTGGAAGTTTTGGAGAGGATGGAGTGGAGTTGAGAGGTAAAAGTGTACCACTCTATTGTTTGGAAGTTTAAGGAGGAAATCCCAAGCCTCTCAATTTGGAGGGTATCAAAATTGGGGGTTTGGATGGGATGGAGTGGTTTACGTTACCATCATAAATCATCTCACTCCATTAATGAATGAGATCCCAAACAATGGGATAATGCTTTCTAACCACTCCACTCCATTACTAACCACCACACTTCATCCTCCCAAACATACCCTTAGCTTCTCATCTTACTTTTTAGATAGCCTAATAAATATCTACAATTGCTCTCAATCTTTTCATTAATATTTTTTTTTTGATAAAAATCTTTTCATTAATATTAATATTATATTTGCTTAGTGTAGATTCATAGATGATTTTCGTGACATTTTGGAGAGATTGTGTACTTTGATAGATTGTTCATGTAATTAACATTTTGAAACATATAATTATGAATACACTTGGAACCATCAAAATTATCTAAACCAGTAACTTCATGGAGAGGATAAAAGATGAATATTTGGAAAGATTAAAAAAATCAATTGATTTAGAAGAAATTCAGCAATTATTAGAACAATTAAAAATAATTGAAGAATAACATGATAAAATACAAAAAATAGATCCAACAGATCAAGTAATAAAAGAAAATGATGAAAAAGAAGAAATAATTTTAAACTATAGCTCATCTTCAGAATCTATATGAGGAAAATTATATAAAAATGGAAAAAGGAGAATATAGTGGAACAAAACCCAAAAATTATATAAAAATGGAAAAATGAGAATATAGTGGAACAAAACCCAAAAGAAAATGGGAAGAATATAGATATACTTCAGATGGAGCATGAGATAAATACGAAGAAGAAACAATGTATAATAAAGGATATGCAAGAAAAAATAATAAATGAACAAAAATTCAAGAAGAATTTAAACCTCATTATGAATCAACAAGATTAGGAAATATATTAAACATTGATTGTGTAAGAAATAAAGAAGAAATATTATTACAATGGACTAATGAATTAATATTACTAATGGCAGCCGATGAAAAATTCAATAAACTAAATATGATGGATATAAAAAACTTTCTAACATTTAAAACAGGAGGAAATTACACAGATTTTTACTTAGCATTAAAGATGAAGCTTGACAAAGACACGCAAGATTAGTAAATAATAACCAAGATTTTGCTAAAATTGTTATGTTTATGATCTATCAAGAATTTGTAGGATATAATATGTTTGATCAACAAGAAAAAACAAATGAATTCTTACATGAAAAAGCTAAAACTCATTTGAATAAAATGCAAATATGTGATATGTATGAAATAGAAAGTTTTATTTGTGAATACCAAAAATATTACTATCAACTAAATGAAGAAACAAAAGAAAACTATAAATATATCTTTATAGATAAATTACCATATCCCCTTAATACTAGAATAAAGAAATTATGAGAATCCAGACAAGATGAAACAGCTAACACTTTAGGAAGAATTATCCAAACCGTATACCAAGAATTAAGAGAACGTTGTTTAGCTAGAGAAACAATAAGACAATTAAATAGAGGAAGTAATGCAATTTGCTGTGATATTCCAGAAATGGAAAAATCTGGGAATTATGACTGTGAAAAACCAGCAAGAAAAAGAAAATATTATAAGAAACCCAAATTAAAAAGAAGATATCCAAGAAGGAAAACATATTATAAAAATAATAAGAAAAAATTCTTTAGGAAAAATAAATTAACACCAAGAAAATATTGTCCGAAGGGAAAAAGTAAATGTGTCTATTGGATATGTAATGTTGAAGGTCATTATGCAAATGAATGTCCTAAACGAAAAAAAGGATTTTAAAGAAAAATCAAAAATAATAAAGCAAGTATACCAAATCTATGAACTTGAACCACTAGAAGAAGAGTTAACTGATACTGAAGAAAGTATATATGAATATCTTGAAGATGAATTATCTTCAGAAGAAACAGAATCCGAATAATACTTATATAAAAATAATAGTAGAAAAAAGTAAAAGAAAAACTGAAGCATATATAGATACTGGAGCAAGTATTTGTCTAGCAACAAAAGCATTGTTTGATAAATAGGAAAAATTAGAAAAACCAGTCAAAATACAAATAGCAGACAGATCTATACATCCACTATTTTGGGTAGTAACAAGAATTACATTAATTATACAAGAAAAATTATTCATAGTACCTACAATATATTAACAAAACACAAGCGTAAACATGATTATTGAGAATAACTTTATAATATTATATGCACAATTTTCCCAGTATCTAGAACATATATCTTTAAAGACACCATATATTTATAAAAAAACAACAAAGAGAAATAATAGATATCCCAATTATTCATTTTTTTGAATGTATTTATTCTAAAAAATCAGAGCTTAGCGAGCTGAATCGTGGTGAATTAGTCAAAGAAATATGTTTAAAAATTCGTCATGTATTAATAAATCTAGAACCAAATAGACAAATTCCAGCTCATATCGAAGAACTTTTGAACAAGGTATGTAGTGAAAATCCATTGGTTTCAAATATTAATAAAAATACTGAATTGACAATATTAAAATTAAAAGATCCAACAAAAGAAATAAAATGTAAACCAATGATTTACACAAAGCAAGATAAAGATGAATTTGCAAAAAATGTTGAAGAGATGTGCAAAAAAAAGGATTAATTAGGTCATCAAAAAGCAAACATTCAGCACCGGCTTTTACGTGGAAAACCATAATGAAATAAAAAGAGAAAAAAGAAGGATGATGATTAATTATAAACAAATAAATGATGCAATGGAAGATGATGCTTATTTTCTTCCAATAAAAGATTTAATTATTGAACAAATTAGAAATATAAATTGGTTTAGTACCTTTGATTGAAAATAAAGATTTTATCAAATTAGATTATCTGAAGAATCTAAAGCATTAACAGCATTCAGTTGTCCTCAAGGACAATATGAATGGAATGTACTTCCAATGGGAATGAAGCAGACACCAGGAATCTTTCAACGGAGAATGGATTCAATACTCAAAGAATTTAAAGATTTTTGTCTTATATATATTGATGATATCTTAGTCTTTACCAATAAAGATTTAGATGATCATTTTAACAAAGTAAAATTAGTGCTTAATAAATGTTTAGAACATGGAGTAGTCTTAAGCAGGAAAAATGTGATATTAGCTCAAAATAAAATCAATTATTTATGATTAGAGGTTGAGAAAGGAAAATTTTTAATGCAGAAGCATGTGTTAGAAAAACTACGGAATTTTCCTACCAAATTAAAAGATAAGAAGGAATTACAAAGATTTCTTGGATTACTGACATATATTTCCAGTGAAGGTTCTATCAAGGATCTTGCAACTGAAAGGAAAACACTCCAACAAAAATTAAAGAAAGATGCCATTTGGTCATGGACCAAGGAAGACGAAGCAATTATCGAAAAAATGAAATTAATATGTCAGGATATTCCTGAGCTATATCATCCATTAGATGATGATCTAATTATTATAGAAACTAATGCATCTAATGACTGCTGGGGAGGAGTCATGAAAGCAAAGCCCCCAGGGCTAAAGAAAGAATTACTATGTCGATACGCATCTGGAACTTTTCAGATAGCGAAATTAATTATCCGACACATGAAAAAGAAACTCTAGCACTCAGCCGAATGTTGGAAAAACATCGGATCTATGTACTAGATAAAGAATTTATTGTTCGGACTGATTCAACTTATGTTTCAGGTTTTAAAAATATTAATCACAAATGAACTTATAAGCAAGGGAGATTAATTCGATGGCAAATGAAGTTATCTGAATATAATTATTCAATTTCTCATATTAAAGTAGAAAAGAACATTCTTGCAGATATTTTATCCAGAGAATGGAATGAGGCACAGCAGAATTACTGAAGCAGCAGTACCAGCTTAAAAAAGCACTAGAAGAACAGAAGTTGAAGGAATTAGAATTGATCAAATCAGATTTAAAAGTACTGGAACTCCAAATGTAAGTGAAAATAATTTTAGAAGAAAGAACTCCAAATGCAATCAAAGAGGCAGCACGAAAAGAAACAAATAAATGGTACGCTGTCTTTAATGGCCCAATGCCAGGAATCTATGATGATTGGTACAAAGCAGCTCCCCATTGTCAAGGGATATCAGGAGTCCATTATCAATCATTTCCAACCAAAGAAGAAGCAGAAAAAACTCCGAAGATTTCTCAAGAAAACGAAAAAGCAAGAAAAGGTAAGGAAGTAAGTAAATAAATTTATCTCGGA
This sequence comes from Sophora flavescens, assembly GCA_030762895.1. NCBI lineage: Eukaryota > Viridiplantae > Streptophyta > Magnoliopsida > Fabales > Fabaceae > Sophora > Sophora flavescens. Next base: position 8,944,998 of record CM061063.1, read on the forward strand.
CCAAGAACTTACTCGAAAACAACACAAATAATGAAAACCGAGACAAGAAACCCAATGAAGATTCTAGGGAAAATCCCATCCTCCTCCGATAATTACCAGAAAAGACCATGAATTACTTGTTCAATTTTCCAAAGAAAAAATTTATGAAAATCTTGGAAGATTAACTAACTGGAACGAAAAAGAAAGAATCAATTGTTTTTACATGGTTGATAGAAAGGTCTATGGACTTAAAACAATAATTACTCCAGGAGCAACACCAGCTCTGGCATTCAATATGTTCCAATTTCGACTAATTGAGTGTCTTTATCTAAACAAAAATCTTGAAGAGATTAATCTGTTCCCACATTACTTCAAAGAAGCAGTTCAACTGTATAAGCAGAAGGTAGCCGGATAAAGAATGATTTACTTAAAGTTCAACTCAGCATATCCAGACTTTCAAACAAAACAGCCAGCCAAGCATTTCGCCATTATGGGCATAAGCAACAATAATTTTCCACTAATGGATGAAGCAAGGAGAATCATGTATGATGAAGATGACATAACAACAATAATAGCTAACCAGTTGGCAAGCATCTACGGACAATGCAATGCAATAGGACAAAATTCTTTTATCAAAACCAATTATAAAGGTCCAAATACTTTGCTTTTAAGCAAAACACTCGGTAAAGTAATGAAAGAAAAATAATTAAGCATGCTGACAAACTTTGAATTCCCATTCTATGCATTGGAAGGACCACAAATGAATTACAAGCTCACTGTCTTAAGTAAGCTATGCGCATTAATTAAAGAAAGTAGAAATCATGAATGCGAAAGATGTACGAAAAGACAGATTATGACAGAAAGCACCAGCAAGCACCAGGAAGAAGACATAGACTCAGATGAAGCAATAATTGAAGAAGGATGTAAGCACTGACGTCATCAAGCATAATTATTAAACAATGACGTAAGCACTGACGTAATCAGTCGAATTATTAGACCAGAAGCAATTATTTGAAGGTCATTTATGTAAATTATGTTTGTATGTCTAGCCTATAAATAAGTACTCTTATGCTGAGGCAAATCAGAATTCAGAACTCAAGTTTCAATTCTCACCTGTGTGTCCCCTCTCTCTGAGAGTAGTTTGCTGAACCCTTGTGGTATAGCTCGGATGGTTGAGTGTCCATCCAACCCCCTCATGTAAAATAATCAATTACTAAATAAAGTCTCTCTTTCTCCAATTTATTCTGTCAATTACTCCATACCAAGCAAAAATCAAAAGAAGCAACCAACGGAAGCAGAAGTGGGCAGAAGCAGATAATTTTAAAAATCAAAGATCAGGTATGATTACCGAGTCACTCTTCTCAAGACTAGGATTATTTTATGAAAAATAATGTCTGAAATAGATCAAATCGAAAATAGAAAAATAGAACACTTACAAATTACTGGAGAATATGAAAATTATGAATGAAGCATCTTAATTAAACCAAAATTATTTAATAAAATCCAGAAAGAAGATATAGATCTAGTAGAAACAGCAAATATGGTAGGAAAGAAAGAAAAATTAATAAATATAATAAAGAAATTCAATAAAAAATAAAATATAATATATTATGAAAAAATAATGAATGAATCACCCGTAGACATATCTGAAACTCAAGGAAATACAAGGATTCAATTAATAAGTAAAGAAAAAATTTCGGAACTAAAAAGAAATATAAAAAAACCAAGAACACAGAAAAAAGTTAGGATATATCCATATAAGAGCAGTACAAGTTCTAATTAAAGCAAAATTCCAAGAAGGAATAAATTCACCAATTGAATTAGTTCTAAAAGATAGCAGAATAAATGATCCAAAAAATAAAATACTAGGGGTAATAGAAGGAAATATAGCCTATGTAAAATTAAAGTTTGAAATCAGACCAAATATAGGAATTCCATTAAATACTCAAGGACTAAATCAAGCATTAACCCTTGAACACAAATTTTTAAGAAAAGCCCTAATGAAACCAGGAGATAAAATATTTTCAATAACATACTGTGTAAACTACGTATTAACCAATTCACACCATAGTATTACCTTCAGAAATAATGATAGAATAGACATTCTAAGATTATTTGAAGATATAGGAAAAATTTAATATCCAAAGAAAAATGAAATAACAGAGCTATGAACTTTCATAAGCAGGCCAAGGATTCTTGAAATAGAATCAATTCCAAGACCAATTATTCTTCCAGAACAAAAAAGAACTAATGAAGAAAATGATATTATAAAATTATCTAATCAAGTAAAAGAATTAACCCTATTTGTAAAAAATAAAACATGAGAAATAAAGAAAAATTTAAACAATTTATTGAAATTTTTTACCGAAAAAAAGATAGAGCTAAAATAGATATTGGAGATCTTTCCGGAGCTTTAGATCATTATCTAGAAAGAGATCCAGAAAATAGAAATAGAAAATTAATTGAAAAACATCTAATAAGAAAAGAAAAGGAATTAAATAATTTAGAAAATAAAGAAAGAAAAATAAAAGAACAGTATAGAAAATGAATGAAAAATATAATGGATTGTATAAAGAAATTGGACCTTGTAACAGCCTGATTTTCATTATACTGTTTAATCAATTAAAATATAAGTAATTATATTTTAATATGAAAGTAGAAAATATTTTGTTTAATAAAATAAAATCATATTCCTAATCCACCTTATCATATGAAGTCACAGTAAAATTTTCGGTTGAAAATTCAGACGAAAGTCGATCTGCGTTTTTCTTGCCGGTATAAGTTTCTTGAGCAGAAAACCTAATTTTGACCCGTGAACGAGACGGTTAATGTTTTTATCATGTTTTCTTCAACTTTGGTTATTTTGAAAATTTTCGTTCAAAAATAAAATAAAATATTTTATTCGGGTGAAACCTTCAGAAAATACGATCGGATGTGCAACCGGTTACGTATTTAAACAGTTAAAGGAACCCTAAAGGATGAGAGAAGGCTTGATGGGATGCCAAATTAAATGCTTATGACATACTTTAAATACTTATGACACACTTTAAAGTAATCATGATTACCCTTTTTAAATTATAATCTATTTTATTCCAAAAACCCATTAAACCTTCCTTAAATGATCCAAACAATGCCTTAAACCAAAACTTCATCTCCAAGCCTTGCTTCCTCTTCTCAAAACCGTGCACCCTCCCCCTTTCCTTTATAAATACTACTCTTCATCTTCACTTCATCACTTTCCTTTCTCCTATTCCATTAAAACTCTTAAGCTTTCATATTTTCTTAACTTCAAGCTTCCAAAGCTCTAGTTTTTCTTCTTCTTTTCACTAAGTGTTCTTCATAAAAGTTGTTCCTCTTGCTTAGGGTAATACTCTCATGTATTCTTTTCTTTAAAAACTTCATCTTTTTCTAAAGTTTCTTCTTTATGTCATATATGAGCTTTTATCTTCAAAAATCTCTCAAAAATGGTAGAAAACTCCTTTTGAGTTGAAACCAATTTCTATGGTCTTGTATTTACTTGTAGTTTAACATACTAAAAGGTTGTGTAAAACAAAATTTCCTAACCTCTACTTTTTAATGAGGTCGAACCATGCATATGGTTTAGATGGATCTTGTTTCAACTTTTACAAGTATGAGTTTGTATTTAAAGATTTGTTTTCCAAAATGATCATGGAACAAGGCTCCTTTATGTTAAAGGATGCTATGTCTAAAGTGATTGGAAAGTTTAAAGATTTGTTTCCCAAAATGATCATGGACCAAGGCTCCTTTATGTTAAAGGATGCTATGTCTAAAGTGATTGGAAAGTTTAAAGATTTTTACTCTACTTTTATGTCATTTACTTTTATGCCATTTATATTTATGTCATTTACTTTATGTCATTTACATTATGTCATTTACTTTTATGCCATTTATATTTATGTCATTTACATTATGTCATTTACTTTTATGCCATTTATATTTATGCCATTTACTTTATGTCATTTACATTATGTCATTTACTTTATGTCATTTATGTTTATGTCATTTATGATTCATTTACTTATGTCATTATACCTTAATTACTTATAAACCTATGTTGTTCTTACCTTATGTGCTTATGAACTTTGTTATTTAAAGTCCTATGTTGCTTTCAAGATGATCATAGACTTGAGCTCCATAAGTTATTGGATGCTAAAAGGTCTAAGAGATTGGAAGAATTTAAAGATTTTTATCATAAAAACCCAAGGATGGCCGAATCTTAAAGGTTATGGACCTAGGGTGTTTCGTTTTTCATTTCTCCAAAGTGATCATGGTTTTTGAGCTCCTTACTATTAATGGATGCTAAACCGAAGAGATTGGAAAGTTTAAATGTTCCTAGCCTATCTTATTGGTCAAGGCCGAATCTCCATCAAGTGTAACTTGGTGGGATTTTTGTTCAACTTTGTTTAAAGTAATCTTGTTGTAAACTCCTAGCACTTAAGGATCATAAATCCCTAAGTTGCATGTGTTTTGGAAACTTCTAGCACTTAAGGATCATAAATCCAAGAGTCACATAAATTTCGGAAACCCCTAATCCTAATCCTAGTTTATTGTATGAACTGAACCTGTACCTTGTGGTTAGTGTTCTTTGATTGAGTTTTAACTCATGATTTCATGTTTTGTAACCTTAGACTTCCATCTCGGAGGAAACGCGGAGCTTCGAGTTCGAGAGTTCGGTGATAACCCAGGTGGGGGAAAGAACCAACCTATCGTCGGAATGGATAAGTAGTAGATTATATAATAATTGTGTAGGGCGACCTAAACCCTACTAGTAGTCGAGTAATCTACAAGACCAAAATCACATTGGAAACCTTTTCTGAAAAACCAATGGCGATTCGGGGATTGTAGGTTTATCGATATTAGGTTGATTTTATATTGTTGATGGTTGATTTGAGTTTTATTACCTTTATTGAACTGATTTAGTGCTATGTTGATGTTTTGAAATATCTTTGATTGACTTGATGTTATGCATAATCTGTGTGGTATTTACTTTATGCTTAGTGGTTAAGCGAAGATATATATGTGGTCCAAGAGATGAGTTGTTTTGGGCGTGAGGATCATGATGATTTTTAGAGGTGCCTAACCTACATGAAATATGTTAAAGAGGTGTTGTGACATCGAGCATGTGTTTAGGTCTTGATGAGAGGTTAAGGCACTAGGTTATGACCCTAGGAGTCTGCGAGGTTCATAAGTTGTGTTGTTTCTATAACCGTATGTGGGACACATACAAGACCCGAAGTCCTTGTGGGACCGTCCAAAGGGTAAACTTAACTTGTGCAGCTACGAGTGTCATTGCTTTGCATGAGCACCTGCGGGAGTGGACGAGGTGTGCACGGGATCATCGTGCAGTTGTAGTGTCACGCTTTGCGTGAGCGTTCTTACCATGGTGAAGGTGTGCAGGGATAATCGTGCGGACTATAGTGTCATTGCTTTGCATGAGCACCCACGGTCGGGGTGTGCAAGGGTTTAATGTGCAGCTATAGTGTCATTGCTTTGCATGAGCATTCTCACCATGACCAAGGATGTGCAAGGAATGGGACGTGTCGCTTGGACTATTGACCGATAACCATAACTATGATGAGGAAACCATAGCCATGTTCGATGATCGAGTTTTAGTTGTAGGAGTGAGGGTAGGATGAATATAAGAATTTTATGGAAGATGGATGATTGGTGATGTTGTGTCGTGATAATTATTGTATAGTTTACTATGACTCTTTTCCGCTTTTGATGATAGAACTGTTTCTTATCCCCTGTATATTTACGTATGTTGTATTTTGTCTCCTTGTGGAACCATACGAGAAGACCCTGTGGATGAACATAACCGGGAGGAGTTGGATGGAACTCCCTACGAACCAGGATGCTGGGAGGGACGAGTTGTGACCCATGGTGATTAGGGTCTAGTTAGTTATGGCCGGTGCGTCTATGTCGTGAAGCTTTATCTTTCCGCTTATGTTTTGTATAACTATGCACCGATTCGGGATCCTATTGATGGGATGCCCCCAAAGCGATGTTTGGATAACTCTGATGCTTTAAGTATATGTAATATATTTATGTTTGCATATTCTGTTCTATATGAATCTATTTGCTTAAGAAATTAAGTTTCAATTTTTACGTAATTTTCACGTTAAGCGTGCGATTAAGTAATTAAATAATGAGGTTTTAAACTAAATGTCACAAAGGGGCACATCGGGGTGTCTCAGACCTTGAATCTTCAAGCTCCTCTTCAACCTCAACTAATTACTTCAGAATTAAAGCACCACCTTTTGAAGATAGTAAATAAAAGAAAAATGAATTTAGATTAACAAACATGTAAAGAAATAATAAGTGTGTTACAATATAACCTTCCGGTTGAATGTAAACAAATTATAATAAAAAAAAAGATAAAATAACAATTTTGACAAGAAGAATACTATTTACACAGCTTAGATATTGAAATTGGATTTGAATATTTAGAAGAATAGAATTAATTGAAGAACAAATATATTCTAATGATGAATACTGGTATTCAGAATAATGGATAAAGAAATATCGAGTATACTAGTAATTAAATTACCAAAAGATTGTAAATAAATAATAATTAATAAGTTAAAGCATTAACATTGGCAAGAAGAACTTTACCTAAAACAAGTACAATGAAGAATCAACTAGCATTTTGTAAAGAAGAACATAAACAAATAATTAGAGAATTATTAAAAATAGATGAATCTTTAAGTATGTTTATGTATGAGTATGAGTATGAATTATTTAGTGACCCAAATTATGCATAAATACTACCCTAAAATCATGAATAAAAACAAAAATTACAATAAAAATTATATAAAAATTATTGAAATCAATAAAATTAATAGAAGTAATAGGGTGATACTACTTTGGTATCAGAGATAACCAAGTAAAAGAAATATGGATCAACAAAACAAAGAAAAATTTGTATATAAACTAAGCATGTTAGATTTAACTAATCAAAGTAATTTAAGGAATTTAATACAATAATTAAAAACTGAAGCTATAGATATATGTAAAAGATATATGAATTATTTGTGTGAATATTATGACAGTAGAGAATCCAATAGAGAAATAGAATTAATAAAAGTAATGATTATTAAACTAGAATCATAGATAGAATAATAAAATTATTATAAAAATACCACATATAAATATGAATGTTCCATATAAAGTAGTGAAACTGAATTGTTAGAATATCACACCTCAATAATGTATGTGTAATGTTCTCCGATTGCTATTAATCAATCATATAAAAAAAGCCAATTGTCTGAATCCCGGCAGCAATATTGCTCAATACTGCATTCCTATTAAAATATGAGAATATTTTTTTAATTACATTATATAAGAAATTTATATGTTTATGGAAATGATACCATTAGACCACAACAGAGGGTTTTAATTTATGCACAGAAAAACGCCACACGGTTTCACAATGGTTAAAGGACAAGGAAAAATGAAAAGCAAATGTTTAGACATATTTTGTTGCATTGGTTTTCAATGATTGCGGAAGGCCAAAGAAGTTTTGACAAGCTTCCCAACCAGTCAATCAAGACCGTTGATCGTGATCGGCGTTGCAACTAGACCCCGCAGCTCCGTCGCGCAATAACGGCGATCTTACTGTTTATCATCATATCCATCTCTCCTTCGATTCTTCAAATTCTGCAACAAATGGAAACGGAACAATCCAACGCTACCAGCGAAGACAATAATGGCTTTTCGAATCCAAACGCAAACGCAAACACAAACACAAACGCTCCTATTACTTTCAGCAGCACCTCTTCCGCTTCACGACCCCTTTCCAAGCCCAGATTGGTGAAGCTTCGCAAGCACAACAATGCTCCCTCTTTCAATTTCAATCCCTTTCCTCGCGAACCTTCTTCAAATGCCGCATTTGCCCCTTCCAATTTCGATTTCATCAATGATCAAATGAAGACTCTCAAAATCGCGAATGCAAACAAGAGTTTCAATCCCAAACACGACAACGCTTCTTCTTCTTATTCTTCTTCCTTCGTTGACGAAAACTTGGTTTCGAAGCTTCCCGAAGATATGATGAGCAAGTTGAAGATTGAAATTGAAGGCGTAGATAAAACCAAAGGAATCGATTCGGAATTCCAAAACGAGTTCAGAAAGAAATTGAGCATTCAGCAGGTTGGTGTTTCTTCTGACAACTCAGCAAATGCGGTTCTCTCTCAAATGAAGAATCTGAATGTGAATGACGCTTTCGGTAATAATACTTATACTAATACTAATGATGATAGTATTGATAAGAGTGAGGTTGATTCAATCAACAACTTTGATAAAGGATCAGACCCAATTTTGTTGAGGAAAATGGATAAGTTAAACCTAGTTAACCAGATAGAGGACTCTATTGAATCAAATTTATGCAATCCTTCAAGTGGTGACGATCAAGTTGCTTCAGAAAAACTCAAGGAAGATGTTGGAATGTCTCAAACTGCTGCATCATCATCAACATCATCATCATCTATGCTATTTCAACCTGCTGGGAGTGTCTTTGGAGTTACCAAGAGAGATGAATTTGTCTTTACAGGGAAACAAGATACTCCAGGCTCATCTTTTGTCGAGTTTAAAACTCCGGCGGCGTCGAAAACTAATCTGTTTGGAGGTGTTGATGAGAGATTGAAATCCACTTCAAGGAAGGAACAAAGTGGCAACACGAGAATGGATAAAGGTAGAGCAAAACTGAAGCATCATACCTCGAGCTGGCCGTGGCATGGACAAAGTTTTGTTTTGAAGGAGAGTGTTTCCCGGGAAGAACCGCAGGGCTCTTCAGAGACCTGTTCACCAATGGATGTGTCTCCATATCAGGAAAAACTGAATGAACACCAAAGCACAAGCGAAAATTCTGTGGAATCCAATGAGTCATTTAGTGTTGATAACAACTCTATAGCTAATGATTCAGTAGGAACAACTTCTGTGGATCCCATTGATAAAGATCTTCTTGTGGCAACAGAGTGCTTGAATATAAATGGGGGTGATGTTCCATGTGGAGAAACAAAGGAGGAAACTTCAGAGGGTCATGCAGGTGAAAATATTTCTGTTGAAGACTCAAAGTACGATTCTATTTCTGGGGTGGAAACTGAAAGCTTCAAGTCTGCTAATGATGAAGTGGGCATGACAAGTAATGCGGCTGTTACATCAGCAGAAACTGAAGCCCCTGATAGTGATAAAATGTTGCATCTTGGTTCTGCTTTGAGTTCAGGTAATGTAAGTGGGTCGGCCTTCACATTTGCTGCTTCTTCTTCAGCTGAAGCTCAATCATCTAGCCCGAAACGCCACCACAAAAAGAAAAATTGGGTAAATGTTAGTCATGATACTTACAACTACACTCCAAACATAAAGGCTCCTTATTCCTCACCATCTGTCGCGTTTTCTCCATTTTCTGGAACATCATCTCTTTTAACATCCGGGCAAAGTATGGAAGCCAAAGTGTCTTCTCCTCAACCCAGAACAAGGGATTCTGAGGTGAATAAACAGCAGGGGACAAAGGAGGCTTCTACTAATATTTCTGCTGCGACCATTGCTGCACAGGAAGCTTGTGAGAAGTGGCGACTCCGGTGAGTATCTATTTTTGCTTATATGTACCTAGTTTTGTTGTGCTGTATTGCAAGGCCTGGCTTTTCACAATTACTTCTAATCCGTGTAATGAAAATAGAGTACAGTTTACACATGTTTATTGTGAGCATACTGAAATGGAATTTGCACAATAAAATAACTTTAACAATGCTCCTTAGATTTTGGCTTAATGCTTTACCAACATTTCAAATGTTATTACTTATTCACAATACTAAATATGATTTATATCAGAGGAAACCAAGCCTATAAAAATGGGGATTTGTCTATGGCCGAGAATTGTTACAAACAAGGAATTAGTTGCATATCTAAAGAAGAAGCATCTCAGAGCTGTCTTAGGTCTGTACTGCTATGTTATAGCAACCTTGCTGCCACACACATGTCTCTTGGTAGGATGAGGGATGCACTAGAAGATTGTACTGTTGCTGCTGAAATAGATCCAAATTTCCTCAAGGTGCAACTTAGAGCTGCAAAGTAAGTTTCAATTTTTGCTTCTATTTTTTGTGTGCATGGTGATTTAAGTTGTATGAATTTTAATTTTAATGTAGGACAACAGAAGTCTTAGGATATAACAGATCAAAGTTAGGATTTTCTTGGGTTGAAAATTGGTGCATATAAGGGTTGTTGGGTGTAATGAAGGTAAGGGTGGGTGTGCAGGCACTCTAAAATTGGTGGCTGTTTGAGTGCTATGAACATTACCAATGGGACTAATGATTCATGTTGTATAAAAAGAGCGGATCTAAAGAGGGAACTTATCTCTACGAATACATAAGTTTCTAGTGCTATGCTCGAGTGTTATTTATTTTATGGAGACACGTAAATGTTATTTATGTCGTAAGGCTCCACAGTCCCACATTGAGATTTTATTTTTTTCAAATAGAATAATTATGTAATTATTGTAATTGCATTCCGTTGTTTGGATAGAGCCAAATTCTCTGTCTTAGATTTAGCTGTATTTTAAGCAATTAGTTATTTCTCTGATTCTATATAATGTAAAGACACTCTGTTCAGAGAATTACCAGAAATTATATTGTTTTTTTTAATTCAAGTATTTATAATATGGAAATACTTAAGTGCCTAGCATTTTGCAAGCTTGCACATTCATGTATATCAGTGTTGTCAAATATCGGTGTATCGGCCGAGATCTCGAGATCTCGTCTCGGAAATTTGAAGGCCCGATACGAATTCCGATATGATATGCTAATTCCGGTTTTGGGCGAGATTTTGGCCGATTCCCTGCAAACCGATATATCGGCGATACGGCAAATATCGGAAGTTAGGGAATTTAGGATTTTTTTCATTTTTTTTTAAAGAAATGAAGGGTCACTGGGTCAGCATAACCGCAATAAGCCTGCGACCCTCTGCCTGCTTGATACACGCAACAAGCCTGCACCTCTGCCTCCTCAATATACACTAGCAGCAGCTCATTCTTTCAAGTTTCAAGCCTTCGACCCTCCGCCTCCTCCTCACAATACACTAGCGGCTCTGCTCCTTTGCCTCTTCGGTCTTCACGTTCACGAGTTCACTCTCATGTAACTTCTTCTCCCCTGTTTTCTCCTTTCTCCTCCTTGCTCTCTTCTTTCCCCTCCTTTATATTCTTCATTTTCACTTTTCTTCTCTGTTTTCTATATTCAACTTCTTCCTCTCCCATTCTCTCTCTGTTTTTTCGTTTTCTTTCCTCTCCCATTCTCTCTCTGTTTTTTTCGTTTTCTTTCCTCTGGTTTTCGTTTTTTCCTCTCCCATTCTCTCTCTGTTTTTTCTTTTTCTTTCCTCTGGTTTTCGTTTTTTCCTCTCCCATTCTCTCTCTGTTTTTTCGTTTTCTTTCCTCTCCCATTCTCCCTTTCTCTTGAATTAACTTTTGAATTTTGATGCACATTGCTGTCTTGAAATGCATACTGCAATGTTATGCAGCTCATTTTTATTTGTTGTATAGTGTATACAGCATATATTTTTATATATAATTTATTTATTTCAACCGATATTTGACTTCCGATATTTGTCCGATACGATATCCGATTTTTTACATATCGGATTTTGGGCTTTCCGATATTTTCCGATAAACGATATTAACAACATTGATGTATATAAATACATTGAATGTGTCAACATGCATAGTTTTAAATAGAGATAGATTATTGTATCCCTGTAATAGAGTATATAGGAGTAGCGTATAGTAGCTTAGTCAATAGCTAAGCTTCTAACTCACTGCAATGCCGAGTCAGCACATACAGTTGAGAATTAGTTAGATGACAGTTACCTATGCTCAACTATATAAACTGTAATCTTCATCTCTGTTGAATAGAGTAATCATAATAACAAATTCAGTTTCTGAAATTCTCCTCTCTCTCAAAGACATACGATTGAGAATTAGTTAGATGACAGTTACCTATGCTCAACTATATAAACTGTAATCTTCATCTCTGTTGAATAGAGTAATCATAATAACAAATTCAGTTTTTGAATTTCTCTCTCTCTCCCTCTCTCTCTCTCCCCATAACAAATTCAGTTTCTGAAACACACTCTCTCTCTCTCTCAACCTATCCTCAAACTCTATTATGATATCATAGCTCTCGCTCTCTCTCTCTCTCTCCCTACCTATCCTCAAACTCTATTATGGTATCATAGAGCTTCTTTTTTGGGACCGATTCCTTCAATGGCGGAAAACGTCGGAAATCCTCCTCCTCCGGCGAATGGCGTCGGAGCCTCATTTTCTTCTTTCAATCCTCCTCTGTCAGTGAAACTTCACGATCAAAACTTCCTCTTGTGGAAGCAGCAAGTCGAGGCAGTTATCATTGCTCACAAACTCCATCGTTGGGTTGTAAACCCTACGATCCCTCCGATCTACAATTCTGAAGCCGATCGAGCTCAAGATATTGTCTCCGATGCATATCAGCTCTGGTTGGTTCAGGATCAGATGCTTTTTACGTGGTTGCTAAGTTCGATTTCGCCCTCGGTGCTTCCTCGATTTCTTAGTTGCAAACAATTGTGGCAAGTCTGGGATAAGGTGCACAAGTTCTTCCACTCACACCTTCGTGTCAAGGTACGTCAGTTCAGATCTGAACTCAAGAACACGAAGAAAGGAACTCGCACGATGCGGGAATTTTTGATGCGAATTCGTGCTCTGGTTGATTCGCTTCAGGTGATTGGAGAACCGGTGAGTGATCAGGATCACATTGATATGATCCTTGAAGGATTACCCGAAGAGTACAATTTGTTCATCATGGTGATCGTTTTCTAGAATTGAACCTGTGTCCGTGGACGATATCGAGTCACTGTTGATGGTACAGGACTCGCAATTCGAAAGGTTCAAACAAGAGCTTTCTTCGCCCTCGGTTTCGCTTAACCTGGCTCAAGCTCCTTCGGTTGGTAATTCCTCTAATCAGGCTACTCAGGATTACGAGTCCACTCACAATGTCTATTAGGAATCCAATCGAGGTCGTGGCCGTGGAAATCGAGGACGTAATGACCGTGGTGGCCATGGAGGCAGAAATGGTGAAGGTCGTGGGGGAGATAGGCCAACTTGCCAATTGTATCACGAGTATGGCCATGATGCATACAATTGTTGGCACCGGTTTGAGCATGACTTTGTGCCTAGTCAAGCTCCTCGCTACCAAACTCAGTTTCCCCTAGCTTTACCTCCACGCCCACCTACTGTTCAGATAGCTCAGTACAGTACTCCTCAGTCAGGCCTTATGCAACCTCAGCAGAGTCAATCATCTGCTTTCATGACTTCACACTCAGGGTTTATGGTTCGTCAATAGAGTCAACCTTTTGCCTTCAAGACCTCTCGGTCCTTTCCACATAGCACACAGCATAACTAGCTTGCCTCTCCCACACAAGACTTCAGTACCTCACAGATGTGGTACCCTGACTCAGGTGCTTCCCACCATATTACATCAGACTCTCAGAACTTCACCCATAGCTCACCATTTGGGGGACAAGATCAAGTCCTAATGGGCAACGGGCAAGGTGTTAACATATCTTCTATTGGTCATTCTAAAATTACCACACCTTGTCACCCACACACCGTTCTTTCCTTAACAATTTACTCCTAGTGCCTAGCATAACTAAGAATCTAGTTTCTGTATCAAAGTTTGCTCATGACAATAATGTCTACTTTGAATTTCACCCATCCTCTTGCTTTGTTAAATCACAGGGATCTAACAAGGTCCTCCTTGAAGGCTTTCTTGCCAATGATGGGCTTTACTGCTTCAAGCACATCAACATAATCAAGGAGCCTCCCTCCTCAATAAGTTTTCTTCCCTCTCAAACTAGTTCTACATGTAATAAAACTGTTTCAAGGAATTCTGTTGTAAATAGTACTGTTGTTCCAAATTCCTTTGCCATTTGGCATAACAGGCTAGGACATGCTCATCCTAATGCTGTCAAAACTGTTCTGCAGCTATGTAATATACCATCTACAAATAAAATGCACACTGATTTTTGCAATGCATGCTAATTGGGAAAATCTCAGAGACTTTATGCACCACCTTCTACTACTAATCATACTAATCCCTTTGAACTCATACACTCTGACCTTTGGGGCCCTGCTCCCTTAACATCCTCAAATGGCTATACATATTACATAGCCTTTGTTGATGCTTTTTCCCGCTACACATGGATCTATTTCCTAAATAAAAAGTCAGAGGCACTCACTGCCTTCAAACAATTTCAAGCCCTTATCCAAAACCAGTTTGCAGCTTCCATTAAAGCTGTTCAAACTGATTGGGGAGGTGAGTTCAGACCCTTCACCAATCATCTTGCTAGTCTGGGAATAAACCATAGACTAACTTGTCCTCACACCTCACACCAAAATGGAACGGTGGAACGCAAACATAGACACATTGTTGAAATGGGCTTTACCCTTCTCTCTCGGGCCTCTATGCCTCTATCCTTTTGGGATCACAGCTTCACTATGGCTGTTCACCTTATCAACAGGTTGCCCACAGTAGCTCTCACTTCATTCTCTTCACCCTACCATGCCTTACAAGGTTCCACACCTGATTATTCATTGCTAAGAACCTTTGGCTATGCATGTTTCCCTCTTTTAAGACCTTACAACCAACATAAGCTGTAGTTTAGGTCTACTGGAGTTTCCCCTCAACACAAAGGTCACAAATGCTTGTCTTCCTCTGGTAGAGTCTACATCTCTAAGGATGTTCTTTTCCATGAACTTAGGTTTCCTTATCCTTCCCTGTTTTCTAATGCTTCTACTAGTTCACCCCCACTCTCTAATTCTACTTTTTCCTCATCCATTCCTTCTCTTGACCTTCCTATCTTAGCTCCTATCCCTTTAAACCAATATCCTCCTCCTCCCTCTCCAAGTCCTTCTCCAAATCTCACTCCTGTTCCCACACCACCATCTCCTATTTCTAATCCAGAGTCACCTACACAGTCCCTATCCCACACTCCTAACTCAGTCAGCACCACTTCTCCTGCTCATAGAGTGTCATCTCCATCTACCTTAATTCCTCAGAATTCCTCACCTGAGCCAGCACCTCCTCCTCCACCCTTTGATCACCCTATGTTAACCATGTCTAAAACTGGTTGCCTCCCACCTAGGTTATACCTTGCTCACATTGAACCTGTGATGCGGACATTAGGCCCACAGAGAATATGGTGTATGAGAGGGGGGAAATGGAGGCCTACCAAGTGGCTAAAAAGTGCATGAAGCACTGAATCATTCCTAAGAGAGAGGGTATTGTAACTAACTATTGCCAGCTAGGCAGTAGTCATGCGTGGGGGAGAGAAGGGAGTGAATTCTGTTAGAGAGCAAGGAGGGTAATATTGGAGGGAATGATGCAGAGAAAAGGAGGGCTGGAATTAGGATTGGACTTGGGAGAGACTAGACACTCTCGAATTGCCTAGAACACCTTGTATTCATTTGTTTCTTCTGCATCCAGCACTGTAGCCACTTGTTACAGGCTAGCAACTTCAATAATACAGTACTCTTTTACTTATTTTCTATCTCTAAATTGCTGGGTTCCTAACAATGGTATCAAAGCTCTCGATTCCTGGAGCTTTTGATTGTCACCATAGAAACTACAAAATGGTGTCTAAAGAAGAGAATCTGCAGAGAAGCTTGCTGGAAGAGAGGAAAGTAAATCGAACCCGACTTGAAGAGATCAAACGACTACTTCAGATGTCGGTCTCGACATGACCATGCTCCTAGTCGTCCCAGAAGAAGTAGGGGGAGATTGGATGCAGCCGCATTGAAGAGGAATCCGGAGATGGAGATCCCAGTGTTTGACGGAGAGGAGGATGCATATGGGTGGTTCATTTGCATTCAGCAGTGCTTTGACGCGATGGGAACACCAGAGGCGGAGAAGATGCCGGAGGCGGTGAAGGCACTGAGAGGCCGTGCTCTCAAATGGTGGCACTGGTGGGGTCCTCGCCATCCACAGGCAAATTGGGAAACATTCCCGGTTGCACTATTGTGGCACTTTAAGCCGGAGTACCGGGACGTTCTGCCAATATCGGATGGGGACAAAGAAGGAGAACCCGAGTTGGTGGAATCTGAGCTTGAGAACCTAAAGTTGCTTTTCATCCCGGCTGAAAAGCTAGAACCGAAATCTTCAAGTGTCGACAGAGACATGCAGAGAAATCATATAAGGGAGAAAGGTGAAGAAAAAGGGGCCAAGCATTCGAGGTAGACGGTTGTTGAACCAGTATTGCACAATAGTGTGTGGAAGGAGAAGGCACAAGAGGTGAACCCTCGTGGTGGCTCGGGCAGAGGTAGCGACGGAAGCGGTGAGGGTGGAGGCCAAGGTAGTTGGGTGGAGTCGATGGACAAGGGTGAGCGTGCACGGCCATCGGAACCACGGGGACCGCCGGATTGGGACGTGCTTGTGGAGAAGGGTTGGACGCCGCCGACGTTTCGCATACCGCCCCCGGAACCGCCGGATCGGGACGCGCTCGTGGAGAAGGGGATGTCGCCGACCCTTCGCTTACCGCTGCCGGAGCCGTCGTATCAGAACCCATCCATGGCGGAGGTTGGGTCTTCACACGGCACGGTCGAACCTCCATGGCCACTAGCGGCTGACATGGGAAGTGAGAATCAGTTGGAGAGATGGGCAAAAATGAGAATTCAAGGAAGGGATCATTTTCGTAACCTAATGGGTCAGGCCCAACAAGGAAAAGGGAACACTTTGGGGTTATGTGGTGAAGATGTATCTCATCCACGAATTGAAAAGAATCTTTCAAAAAATGTTGGATTATTATTTGGGCCTAAAGTTACATGTAAACAACAGCCCATTAAAATTGGCTTTATTGCTGAAGCTATTGTTACCCTATTATTGGATACAGCGTTGTTAAGGCAGCGACTGTTAGGAGAGTTACGTAAGAAATTCCAGGAAGTCCATGTCCAGGTGCTGGAACAAGCCATTCTTAAACCTTGTGAGGATTTGCTTAAGTACAAATGGAAACGTGGAAAGCTTGAAATGGAGCTGGAAGAGGAGACCAAGTCACTTGATCTATGGACTAGAAAGCAAGGGGTGAAAGATGAACATTCCAGTTCTCTATCTTTCTCAGAATGTGAGGCAAACGACAGTCAGGGACAGGTTTTGAAAATCAAGAAGAGGTATGTGGCAGACCTTGATTCACTTCAATTTACTCCTACTCAAAAATTTCAACCCTTCCCAACAAGTGATACAATTCTTGGTTGTACACTTGAAATGGGAAAGTATGAAAGAGGGGTTCACTATTTGAGGAGGCAACTGGAACTTGCTTACACAAAGATAAATGAACTAGAGAGGAAGTATTCGGAAGAAGCACCATTGAGCAATCAATTAATAGGGGAGACACCTGAACATCAACAAGAAACACGACTAATTCAAGAATTGCTTTTGAGGTTATTTTTTGATAGGATTTATGCTCACCTGGGACATGGTAGTGGGTCTCAGCAAATGATTAAAAATGAGATAGTGGGCCAACTTAGTGAAGAAGAGAAATGGGCTGTAAAGGAAGATAAGGAGCTAAAAATTCTTGATGCAAACAATGAGGGACTAAAGGTTGATCGTGTGCAGCCAAGAGAAGGCTACCACATTTACTTGCAAATTAATAAATTACAGGTTGAGAATACACGAGGATTCCCCACATTCCATGGTTTGCTTAAATTTGTGTATGATAGAGGAAAGAGTTGCAGGGAAATTAAGGCAGTGAATCTTGAAGCCACTGCTAAGGCTTTGGTCGCTGTCCTAATAGTGGATCTAGTGGTTCATGATGTTTGTTGCCAAGTGGAACATGCTGACATTGTCCTTCTGCATGACCAAGTCTTTTGCTCCACCGATGAGGGGCTACAGAGGCTATGGGAGGAAGTGGAGATTGATCAATGGGACCCCTGTGGACACCCTTCTCTGTTCCTGACAGCTGCGGCATTTTGTTTCAAACAGTGGGACCCCGGAAAGTTGTGCTTGAGAAGCCACTCACTTGTTCACCTTGAGGACAAGGTGAGTCTTGAAGGGGAAGGTATTGATGCGGACATTAGGCCCACAAAGAATATGGTGTATGAGAGGGGGGAAATGGAGGTCTACCAAGTGGCTAAAAAGTGCATGAAACACTGAATCATTCCTAAGAGAGAGGGTATTGTAACTAACTACTGCTAGCTAGGCAGCAGTCATGCGTGGGGGAGGGAAGGGAGTGAATTCTGTTAGAGAGCAAGGAGGGTAATATAGGAGGGAATGATGCAGAGAAAAGGAAGGCTGGAATTAGGATTGGACTTGGGAGAGACTAGGCACTCTCGAATTGCCTAGAACACCTTGTATTCATTTGTTTCTTCTTCATCCAGCACTGTAGCCACTTGTTACAGGCTAGCAACTTCAATAATACAGTACTCTTTTACTTATTTTCTATCTCTAAATTGCTGGGTTCCTAACAACCTGCCTCAGTCAAACAAGCACTGGCTAGTCCACAGTGGCTTGAGGCTATGCAAGCAGAGCACACTGCTCTTCTTAAAATGAAACTTGGTCTTTGGTTGCTCTTCCCCCAAATAGGAAAGCTATTGGGTGTAAGTGGGTCTTTAGGATCAAGGAAAACCCGGATGGTACAGTGAATAAATATAAGGCTAGGTTGGTTGCCAAAGGGTTTCACCAAACCCATGGCTTTGATTTTCATGAGACCTTCTCTCCTGTCATCAAACCGGTTACCATCAGAATTATTCTCACTATGGCACTGACTTCTAAATGGGTCATTCAACAAATTGATATCAACAATGCCTTCTTAAATGGCTTGTTAAGTGAGGAAGTCTACATGACTCAACCTCCTGGGTTTGAATCTCAAGATAAATCTCTAGTATGTAAGCTTCATAAAGCTTTATATGGTCTTAAGCAAGCCCCAAGGGCTTGGTATGAAAGGCTCCCTAGTACACTGCTATAGTTTGGTTTTGTCATCAGCCATTGTGACCCCTCTCTCTTCATCTACTCCACAGGAAATGTGTGCCTTTATGTGTTAGTCTATGTGGATGACATCATTCTCACATGCACCTCTCCAACCCTCATCACAGATCTCATCAAAAGGCTCAATGCTACCGTCGCACTCAAGGAACTTGGGGGTCTAGACTGTTTTCTGGGAGTTGAGGCGAAGCATTTATCTTCCGGTTCCATTTTCTCGACACGGTCCAAGTATATCAGGGACCTCCTCACCAAGGCCAATATGCCGGAAGCCAAAGGCATTTCCTCCCCTATGGTGAGCAACTCCAAACTCAGCAGATTTGGTACATATTCAGTGGCAGAACCCAGCCTTTACAGGTCCATAGTGGGGGCCCTGCAGTATGCCTTAACTAGGCCTGAAATTGCCTATAATGTAAACAAAGTCTGCCAGTTCATGTCTAATCCTCTCGAGACTCACTGGCAGGCTGTAAAACGCATCATTCGCTATCTGAAAGGCCCAATGCACTATGGTCTCCTACTGCAGCCAGCCTCCCCAACTCAGTCTCTCCCCATTAGAGCCTATCGTGATGCTGATTGGGCCAGTGATCCTGATGACAGGCACTTTACTTCAGGATCCTGCATTTTTCTTGGCCCAAACTTGGTATCTTGGTGCTCCAAGAAGCAATCTCTTGTGGCTAGGTCCAGCACTAAAGCAGAGTACCGCAGCATGGCAAACACCACTGATGAGGTTCTATGGATTATGTCCCTTCTCACTGAACTCAGGGTTCCTTTTCTCACTCCACAACTTCTGTGTGATAACTTAAGTGCCGTTTCTTTGGCCCATAATCCAGTACTCCACTCGAGGATTAAGCATATAGAGTTGGACATTCATTTCGTTCGAGAGAAAGTTTTGTCCAAAGCCATGGCTGTCCATCATGTTCCAGCTGCAGATCAGTTAGCTGACTCCTTCACTAAGCCTCCGTCCTCCTCCAGATTATGTATGCTTCGATCCAATCTCAATGTGGTTGATTCTCCTAAACCACCTTGAGATTGCAAGGGGGATAATAGAGTATATAGGAGTAGCGTACAGTAGCTTAGGCAATAGCTAAGCTTGTAACTCACCGCAGTGCTGAGTCAGCACATACAGTTGAGAATTAGTTAGATGACAGTTACCTATGCTCAACTATATAAACTGTAATCTTCATCTCTGTTGAATAGAGTAATCATAATAACAAATTCAGTTTCTGAATTTCTCTCTCTCTCTCTCAACCTATCCTCAAACTCTATTACCCTGAAGTCCTTTTATTTTCATTTTTGTTTAAGTTGCTACCTTGCTCTGGGGGAAGTTGGAGGTGCATCACAATATTTCAAAAGATGCTTGCAATCAGGAAGTGATGTTTGTGTAGATCGAAAAGTTTCTGTGGAGGCCTCCGATGGCTTGCAAAAGGCACAGGTTTGATTATGAACTCTTTGTAATTTTCTTCTCTTCTTCTTATTGAATTTCTTTTGGTTTAAGATTAGTTTTTTGGGGTTAAAGATTTTAATTAGCTACAGGCTACATGTTGGAAACTTGTTACATTCTAGTATTTGACATTTAGACTATATTACCCTTCAATGGGAACACTTTTACAAGGGTTTAAAGTGCATTCAGTCATTTTTTAGAAGTTAATTTTCAAAATTTATTCCAACATGGGATTTTTGAAGAGTATGTTACTTGGGGTATTTTAAGGTTTTTGCTTTAATTTTTGGAAATGTGTTTTTAGAAATATTGGAAATATTCCCAGCATGATTTAAGTGTTAAAATATTTTGTCAGATTGGAGACATGCAAATATAGATAGGTGTGTGTGTGTGTGAGTGAGAGAGAGAGAGAGGGGGGGGGGGGGAGGGAGAGTTTAGTTTGCTGTTGTTTTGTGCTGTCACATTATATTATTTGATGTACGAGCTACCAAGGTTTTCTGATTTTATCATTTTTGAACTTGATGTGGTGTAAAGGTCTGTCCCCCTCTTATTGAACTGATTAGTGTTTTTGATGGATGACAGAAGGTATCAGATTTCATCAACCATTCTGCTGAGCTTTTGCGAAGAAGAACATCCTCTGATGCAGAGAGGGCACTTGAACATATTAATGAGGCATTGATGATAAGTTCACACTCTGAAAAATTGCTTGAAATGAAAGCAGAGGCTCTTTTAATGGTCCGTGTCTCTTTCTTATAATATGCTGGAATTTTACTAAAACTAAGATTATGTCAAAAGTCAGCATAAGGCTATTTGTGCAGTAATTTATACCAATAGAGTCTGTGTTGGATAACTTCTGCTTCAAATATCAGCTGTGTAGATATGATGAGGTCATTCAGCTGTGTGACGAGACCCTCGATTCTGCTGAGAAGAATTCTTATCCACTGGATGCTGGTTGCCAAGCCACAGATCTGGACAATTCACAACTCTCAAAAAGCTTCTACTTCAGAGTATGGAGGTGCTCAATGATGCTTAAAGCCTACTTTCACCTAGGAAAGCTTGAAGAAGGTCTTTCTTTGCTAGAGCAACAAGAGGAAAAGGTGTCTTCGATAATCGAGTAAGTCTTAATAATCTCTTGACCCATTCAGCCTCATCTACCCCCTCAAGGGAACACTGAAAAAGGCAAAGAAAAGTGAATATGTTTGCAGCAAAAATGGTTGTTTTCACCAGCTTTGATATTGTGCCTGCAGGAGCGGAAGCAAGGTTTTGGACTCACTCGTACCAATAGCTTTCACTGTACGTGAGCTCTTGCGTCATAAGGTTAGATTATACTGTGTTTCACGATATCTTTCTGATGATTATTGATATTATCATCCTTGTTTGATTAACCGTCGCTTCGTATGTATACTCGTGTTTGAATTTGTAGAAATAAATACAGAGGGAGAAAATTGCTGTGAACCATAGCATGGGATTCACTAACTTCTAATTGTTTTGTTAGGCTCCCTGTGTGTGTATTTTATGTTAATAAACCTAGGATGAGTACAAGTATAGTACAGCTTGTGCAAACCCAATAAATACTATCACAATATTATACTCTGGTTTCCTTTAACTGGATAATTTATCTTCTTTGTGCTTCTCTAGTCTTCTCTAATACAACTTTTCTGTCATCAATTGACAAAAGAAATATATATGCCGCATGAATTTTGTATTTGTAAGAATATCTGTATTGATATGGTTATATATATATATGACAGAATCAATCAGGAACTATCTTAGGATTTATTCTTTTATTCGATTAGGATTGTATATCGTTGTAATTATTGCCGAGTCTATTATATAATGAACTCTTGTGTGATCAGTTGAAGACACACAATTCAACCTGTTTGTCTTATTTTCAAGTGTATTATAATAATTTCTCATTGGTTTCATTCATCCTGTCCTTTTCCTATAACATGAAAGTTGATTTTTTTTTTTTTTAGGATTGATGTAAATGTTTCAAATGTAGACTGCAGGGAATGAAGCATTTCAGGCAGGAAGGTATGCAGAAGCTGTTGAACATTATACTTCTGCTTTATCATGTAATGTGGAGTCTCGCCCGTTTGCAGCTGTCTGTTATTGTAATCGTGCCGCTGCATATAAAGCTTTAGGTCAAATAGCTGATGCTATTGCAGATTGTAGTCTGGCTATAGCTCTTGATGGAAATTATTTGAAGGTTTTTCAACTGAAACTTCTTGTTTTTCTTTTCTTTTTTCGTGATGTTATAATTGAATCACATTGGGAGAACCTGACGTAGGATAAAAATCTTGTAGGATTAAATTGTAAAACACGAGAATAGGGAGGGAAGGAATGCGTGAACTAGTCAAGAGATCTGGTACACAGCCAAGAGATAGCTTTATTCAAGTTAACAACCAGAAGAAAACTTTTGTCATAAAGGAAGATATGAGGTGTCCCTGTTATAACTATTATATTTATACCCCTTTTATGGCTTAGAAATATTAACTAAAAACAAATTGTAATGCTTAGAATAGATATGATCGTAGCCATCTAAGTTACGTTGAACGAAAAGAAAGTAGAAGACAAAAAAATATAATAATGCTGCTAGTCTGCTACACTACCCAGGCTACAGTAGCTTTCTGTACTGTTCTACAATAGCCCAAACAGCAACCTAACATTTAATTGAACGGTTAAAAACTTGTGGCGTTTCACTTGCTTGTTATTTTTTTATTCTTTACATCGAAAATCAACTCAAGAGACATTCTTTGAATTGGATCACCAATAATGATAATTTTAAATGTTTAAACTTGTAGGATAGAAATTGAAGCAATTTAAATGCTTCATTGCAAATGACCTATCTAGGGAGCTTTTGAATGTGTTATAGTTGTATACTTGTATTGGATAAACTGAATGGGTTTTCTTGGTGTAAAGCGCTGTTAGAGAGCAATATTTTTAAGTGTGCTATGTATATTAGGCTGACTCTATACTAGTTGTGTTTGCTATATATCTTGCATATTAGTATAAATACACTAGTGCTGAGAAAGAGGATCATCTGGTCAGAGATCCACCCAAGGACCCAACCAGCTGTAAAGGATAAGTGGCTAAAGGAGGATAATTGTCTTTATAGTATGATTGACTAACGTTAGAAAAATTTCTTCAGAAGGCACTTATTTTGATATGATTAAGGAATTACGTGAGTGCAGAATTTATTGATTCTGGAAAAGAAAACTAGTCTTGTATGTATAAGTTGCCACATCAACTTCATCACCCAGAGCACAGGCATAACTCAATGCAGGAGTTAAACGGCTTGCATCCTGTCTCTGGATGTCAAACAAGCGTTTACCTGATGTGAACAGTTGGCTGTGTCAAGCTTTATGTCTGGTTTTGCGTCCTGGGTTTAGTGCCGAAAATTCCTGCATTTCACTCTAACTAAATACGTGTCTGCAACCAGATGGAAATAGGGGTTAGCCTAATCATTAAATGTAGAGGCAAACCAAGAAAAACTAAGGAGGAAACCATTAAAAAGGACCTAGAGCTAAATGATATTCCTGAAGACATGGGTTATGATAGAACAGAATGATACCGTTTGATCTATGCACCTGATCCCACCTAGATAAAAAAGGTCTTTGGTTGTTTTTGTTGGTGTTCTTTGGTTTATGAATATCCTCCCACTACTAAAGTTTACGTGAGAAGGAATAACGGGAAAGGAAGTGGGATCATGGCCCAACTGAGCAAGAGTGCCTGGTAGAGGAAAATAGGCAGAAGGGCCATACTTGTAACTGCCTGACTACGTAGAAGCAGGGAAATGGGACTATGGAGAGCATTCTGTTATTGGAGAGGCATAAATGTAATGATGGGAGCATAGAGGGAGAAGTAAGGAAGAATTGAGTTGAAGTATGGGAAGAGAGAGTTCCCTCAAAGAAACTCTGCCTTTCGGTATCTTCTGTTTCTGGTACCTATCATTTGACTAAAACAATGGCCTGCTAGAATGATTTGTTGTTGATATCGTTCTGAAAGGATTTTTATTGACTGGATGTTGGCGGGCATTATCCATAATCAGTTGATAGCAGATCCTGATAGATGCTGATGCTACCACCTTTGGGGTTCTTGCAAACTTTCTGCTTTTTAGAACTTAGAAATTCTCCTATTCTTCCTTCCTGTTTTATCTGTATTAATTTTTTTTTGCATTTTCAAATATATTTACTTTACATGCTATTAAATAAGTTGTTTTATTTAGGATTTCAGTTGCATATTTATTTGATGTGATAAAAATGTTTTCATACTCTTGCAGGCACTTTCTAGACGTGCAACTCTACATGAGATGATCAGAGATTATGCCCGAGCAGCCAGTGATCTTAGGAGACTTGTCTCTCTTCTCAGTAAGGGGGTGGAGGATAATACCAATCATCTTGGAATGTCTGATAGATCAGTTAATTATACTAACGATTTGAAACAAAATCGTATTCGGCTTTCTGAAATGGAGGAGGAAGCGAGAAAGGAGATCCCTCTTGATATGTACCTCATTTTGTAAGTTCTGTACTAATAATTTGCACTTTATATAATCATCACTTATCTCTGCGTACCCATACCTTGATGCGCGGTCAAACATTTATTGATTGCCTTCTATACTTGGTGGATTATGAAACCTTGTGAAAATAAGCAATCAAAAATTGTTTGATAACTTGTACCGGTACCCAGGAAAAAAATCAAGGTTGACTCCCAAAGATTTATTTGATGCTATGCTATTTTGTAATTGCCATCATTCTGTGTGCAAGTTATGTTTCAAGTGTGACGGAGAAAGCATCATGCTAAATCCTATCTGTCGCTAATTTAGGGAAATAGTATTGTTCATTTAAGGCTATCTGCTGATTATGATGGCAGGGGAGTCGAACCATCCGTTTCAACATCTGAAATCAAGAAGGCCTATCGGAAAGCTGCACTTAGACATCATCCAGACAAGGTTGTTTGCTTGGTCACTTGGTTTGATGCTCATATATTAATCACTCTTTTAACATTTTATTTTATTTTATTCTGTAGGCTGGACAATCTTTGACAAGAAGTGACAATGGAGATGATCAGATATGGAAGATTATTGCTGAAGAAGTACACAGAGATGCTGATAGGCTTTTCAAAATAATCGGGGAGGCATACGCTGTCCTGTCAGACCCTGCCAAGGTATTTTGTGTATTTTCAAATAACAAATTTTGCTAAGAAACTTTCTCTAAATGGTTTTACTGAAATATTGGTTTTGATAGTGCCCAATGGCATTCATTGATCCTTGTAGCCAACCCCACCTAGTGGGAGTGGGACTAGGATTTGTTGTTGTTGTTGACATGCTGTTATATGAGAAGCATATGTCTTAAAATGGCAAGTAACAGCTGCATCGACCTTCACTCAGTTGCTTATACATAGCGCATAGAAATTAGAAAAGTTGCTTGACTAAGTTGGCAACGAAAATTTTACAGTTGCTCTAAACTGAGGATTATAAGACTTCTTGACTTAAATAAATACCTTTTGAATTGATATAATTTGTTTAAAAATATATATTGTAAAACATCCTTTAGTTTTGTTTCATACTTCAATTTTTTTTATGAGTGATATATAATATTCAAACGGGTACTGTTTTGTCTAAATGTTGGATTGGCCCAATCTCAGCCCAGTCACTAATTGGGCCGTAATCAAATTGGGGTCTGTGACTTGAAAATTGGTCTGGTGAAAATATCTAGTCGGGTTTGGGTCACATTAAGCCTGACCTATCCTAGCCCATGGGCACAACTACTTTGAGGGGTCTACCTCCCTTCCCAAACCTCACTCAAATCTTGCTTTCCTCCCTCTTCTCAATCCTCTCTTATACCAACTGCCTGACTGAATAGCCTACTCCTAATTCCCCTTCCACTTGTCATGTGGTTACATTCTCACTCCATCCCTTATTTTCCCTCTTATTCCTCAAATGATCCCTTGAGGTCCAACATATAAGGTTGCCTAGCGTAGTTATTGTTTACATTGAAATATCAATGATGCAAATTGTAAACAATAATGTTATTTGTACACCTTAAATTTGATAACTTGGGACACCTGATTAATGGGGTTCAAAGTCATGGTTAATGGTGTGTTGGACTTGATTAACGGGTACACATGTACCTGTATGGGTATCTCGTTAACCGACAACTTACTTAGTGAAGCTTAGTAGATGGTTAACGAGTTACCCATCTACTATAAGTACAGGTGTACCTGTTAACTAAGTCCAATACACCATTAATCACGATTTTGAACCTCATTAACCAGGTGTCCCGAGTTGTCAAATTTAAGGTATACAAATAACATTATTGAATTGAATTTGAATACATTTCCTTGTTTGGTCACTAGTATCAAATTGCTTAGATTTCTAATTTCTAGCCAAAGACCAAATTGCTTACTGTAACATGATCTTGGATGAATATGAAGAAAAAAAAAAGGCAGTTTTATATCTTTTCTTACTGTGAACGATGTTTAACATGCAAGAGCTGTGAAATCATCAAATGAAAAACATCAATAGATGAGAAAAATTTAGTACAGGCCTAGAGAAATAATAAATAAAAATAGAAAGACTGCTTTGCTTCTCTATTTTACGAAAGAACATACTGTGTGATGTATATTTTAACAAATGAGAAAATCAACGAAGTTGCAGGGCTCTAGGATGTCCTTTAAGCTTTGAGCATATTATATTGTGTATTCATTTGGTAATTGCTCCATTTTTGCAGCGGGCACGATACGATGCAGAAGAAGAAATGAGGATTTCCCAAAAGAGACGCCATGGACCAATGGCTAGAAATAATGTGGATACCCAATATAGCCCGTTTGAACAAAGCAGCAGGAGACAGTGGAGAGAGGCTTGGAGATCACATGGTAATTCATCTTCTCGAGGTTCAGAACCTGGCCGATCAAGTTGGAAATGAGAAAATATGAGTGGAATGTTAATCCAGCTAGGATCTGGGTGCAGTTTGTTTCATTGAATGCGGCCAAGTTAGGTCGTGTCTTTTATCTACTTCATCTGGTCTGCCATATTTATCATTTTGGTAAGTTCAATGCTGCATTTATTCAGCTGCTATGCAGCTTCAGTCTTGAGTTGGAAGAGAGCCAGCAATGTACACAAATCGGTTATGGATGACAAAGCAGTTGGAGAAGCTAGGCAGGTCAATGCTTTGGGTTACTTAGGGGGTTGGAAATTTTCTTTGGCAAAAGATAGAGAGAACATGCTTGCATTCTATGAGCATTTCTCTTACCGCTGTCCAGTAATTAAGCAAGGACTTGGTATTTTAGCTTGGAAGCTCATGAAAAGGTAGCTTGAAATTTTGGCTTATGGTTGACTGAGAGGTCCCATTTTTTGAGATATATGTATGTAAACTTAATATACACTTTGTGAAAAAATCGATGTTGAGATGTACAGACGAAATTAAATTGTAATGCCACGTCAAAGTTTGTAATTACCAAAAACACCAGTTGCAGTTGTGCCTATGCAAAGGAAGAGTGCGCTTTCTTCGGTCAACATGAAGTCAAATTAAAATCTCTGTTCCACGTGCGAGTTAAAACTTAAAAGTAATCCATCCTTTTTCAAACAATGATTGAAAAAAAAAAAGCCAAAATGGTAAGAGTTGGAACTCATAATAAGTGTGAAACATTAACTTCACATAAAATCAATTTTTAGTCAATTTATTTACGCTAATACCTTAAAAAATTTAAAAAGATTATAAAGGAAAACCACTGTTAAATACGTTCAGAGGCTAGTTTATACTTTATACTGCTCTACAATGTCTTAAATATTGTAAACATATTCTTTCGGTACATGACAATTCACACAATTTTGCAAGGTTGATGGTTAGATAACACTCTTCTTATTGATCGTAAACATATTTGCTTGAGTATTTTATTTTATTTTAAAAAAGATACAGGAAATATTGGCATACCTTGGGTTGGTTTTCTTAAAGAAAATCAGAAGTTTCATATGTAGGCTAAGTAGCATAATAAACAATTCCAATATCCTAATCACTAACAGCAAATAAAATAAAATAAAAATTACATAAAACAACTATAGCTCATTTTCAATTAGCAAATCCAATTAGATAAATACCGTGCCTTGCTCTTCAGGCCATCTCATCCACTGATCCCAAAATGAATGATCTCTGAAGAACTACACTTACGGCTTACCATTGCGGTACAGCAGCGAAATTTTACCGAATTTCACTTTTGCTTTGGTATAGGAAAACTCACATATATATTCCTAATCCAAGCTCCTTTGGATTCGTTTCAATCATCCATGGCGACCTGTTTATTTTCAAGAAAGAAGATAAAAGAAGCAAAGAAAACGGAATGATTGAAAAATTCTTTCTGGTTTGTTTTGATTAGTGTAATGGACATACTGGTTTGAGGTGTGTTCAATCAGTATGGTGGTTACACTTTCTTTCATTGGTTTTTCTTGTAATCTATTATGTATACGGGTTCGAGTATCCTTGCTACTCATTATATATATACTTTGGCTTATCAAAAAAAAAAGTCACCAGTAATACAGAACGCCAGCACCAAGGTTAGAAAGTTTACTTGTTCATTACAAAATTAAACGTTCCCTGGCTAGCACGCCTGAGAAGAACTTCTCTGGCTTCAATTGCGAGTCCTTGAGGCTGCATGTAGAGTGCGATGAAATGGTTATAGCGCTAGAAAAAATATGTTTGCCGAAATGAACCCAAAAGGAAAAAAATGAAAATTAGATACACATACCTCTTCAGGAAACCAAACCCCAGGCTGCGTACTTCCTTCAAGAACTGCAAGTGCAAATGCAGCTGTTGCAATTCCTACAGATCTGAAAAATGTGCATACTGCATTCATCATAATCATAACTAATAAAGAACCCTATGTACTGGCGTAGGCCTGATTCTTTGACATTTTGCATAAATAAAGAAAGCATGTGCGTCATCTTTTTTAATCTTTCTATTTCATCCTGATTTTTTTTACTAAATCATTAATTATCATTCATTCAACGACAACAAAAACAACCTAAGCCTTTTTCCACAAGGTGAAGTCGGCTATATCATATGTAAATCATAAATCATGTACGTAGACAAGCCATTTAAGTTAAATCCTAATCATCATTCATTCACTAAAACAAATTACTCAAGTGGAGATGAATATATCACAATCGAAGAAATTGAGCATCTAAATTGAACCCATGCAATCAAACGTTTATTTTTTCCTCAGGGATAAATTAAATCCTTCGAATAGTACAAAGGTTTTCATTAATTAATGGTTAAATACAATTCAATAATAAAGTTTCACCATAGGTGTTATTTTATAATTACAATTACAATATTATACATTTCACTTTAAAACATTGAACAAATATCATGAAAAGAAAATTGTAAAATATTTCAAAATATTATGTATTACACAGAAAATTTCAACCATTGAAAAATAGAAAAACTTACACAGAAAGTCTCTTGTGACTGAATATGCCAACAGTATTGCGGCCGCTTGAACACTCCAAATCAACCTGTCCGATAGATGAGGAGGAGGTGACATAAATGGTCATGTTTTTATTCGTGTATTTGCGTACTTTATTAAACACCATAACAACAATTCTACGTAATTTAAAAAGGAAAAGATGGTTTAATGAGTACTAGTTTAATACTTTTTATTTGCCTCACCCTCATTGATACACGTTCTCCAGTAATCCCATCAATTGCTCGAACAACAGGATCAAACAACTCAGCCAACCTTCCAACCCTACTTCTGTCTCTCAGAAATTCCTGCATGTTTACTCGAAAGACATTTGCATGATAATCAACAATATATGCTTTAATTTTCTTTTCACGATGTATTTAAGTTTTTGTCATTCACATTCCCCGTCCTAATTTTCTTTTTATATTTCCACAGCTTGGTACAAGTTCTTGTATATTAACAATACTCAAATTGATTAAATTCTAGGTTTATGGTTTTTGACAAATATTGATGCTAAAAAATAAGTGCTTCCTATTTTCAAGAAAATAACTACGCTTTTTGAAATGACATTGTAGTTGTATGCTGAAAGGTGAAAGCATAAATTGTAGCTTGATCAACTTTATACATGTCTATTCCATTTAAATAATTGAATTTTATTTCTTTGATATTAACATAATATAATCAAAATAAACAAATATGGAAACAAAACTGGAGTATAAAGATAATGTAAATGAATCCATATTCATAATACAATATTTTGAAAGCAAACAAGTGAAATAACAATATTTGGTTGTAGAATTGAAATAATAGAGTAAGATTCATCATTTCTAATTGACATTCCAGGTTATGGTTCTTCAGATTTAATAAGAATTTTGAGTGCACAAACTCGATTTTTATATAAAATCCTTTCAAACAGGAAAAAGGATTTATGTTAGTTTTCATTTTATTTACAAAACCTAAGTATTAGAAAAATGCATAACATAAAAGCATAGGCTCAATAAATTGCGTATTAACAAATGATGTGCCAGATAAGATCAGCTCATATTGATCAATTCAAAGCTTTGAAAAAATCAATCAAACTTCGTATAATACTCAAAAGAAAATGAATCAGATCAAGACAAAACTTATGCTTGACTTTGCTTTCTTCCTTATTTGCATCATTCCATCAGATTTCAGGGGGCCATGCAACTCATAATAAGCCAATAAGGATAAAGGATATACTTGATATTTGATGCATAGTAACTTTTGGTAGCATTTTGAAGATAAAGAAGCCTATCAAAAGCAATTAAAAACATATCTTTTCATTTTCAATTAGGATTAACATACATACAAAAACACATGTGAGTGTCCATTCTTGTGAGCATGTGCCAATTTCTGGAATGTAGCTGATTGTATTGAGGGAATATTTTCATGCGTACTTATAACAAATGCACTTGTTCACAAACAAGCCAATCCAAGTGATTCAAGAGCATACCGGAGGAAGAAGTTTTGTCATAGCTTCCATTCCCCAATTCCAGAAAAATGGCGCTGTTCCAAATCGAGCACTTACAGTTGGCACTCCTAGAATCTCATGAGCACTTCTAACCTCTGGTAAATTCCTGAAAACCATGTATTGAAGTGGATTCCTAATTTCTGAAGAAAGCAAATATATAGGGGTAATTAAACCAATTTGTAATAGACCATATATAGTATCATATATAACTAAAAGAGCACCAAAATCCTGTTGTGGAAGCTAGGTAAAGAAGTAGAAGATGACCTTCACAGTATTCATACTACTACCAATGATATAAAACAGACTCGATGAAGATTTATTATTATTATTTGTCTTTGAATTAGGGTTTCAGGGGGTGTTCTGACTACCGATGCTTTCTATATATCAATTAACTTACAATAGATAAACATCTCTCTTGCCAATCCCTTTTCCAAAGTCAATGTTGAGCATTCCACTATATGGCTTCAGTTTGATCTTTTCTCCTAGTTGAACATTTCATCATCATCATTTAATCCTACAAACAAAATGGTGATTTAATCTAAATAAAATAAAATAAAATAACTGGAAGAAATCTCTAGATAACAACCTTTGCTATATGCAACTACTTCCTCTCCCAACAGCAAGAAGCTTGTGGCTAATATGGTTGGACCGGCACCACCAGTTCCAGCTGTGTAGTAGTAGAACCTGAGATGACCATAGCTGCTTATAAGCTGCTAAATCAACATGAAAGCCCATAAAATAAACAAATAAGACTTCAGATTTTCATTCTCTTGTTTTTTTTTTTTGCTAAGCTTATTTTGTCTCAAGGGATTGTGAGAAAAAAAAGGCTTCTGCATATGAAGTCTTAAGCCATATCTCTAGGCAATGTGAGACTAAACACATCCTCACAAATAGCACAATGAAGGTGCTGGAGGCTGCAATGAAGGCAGCTCAAAGTTGCTGCAATCAAGGCGGCTAGGGGCGGACCGCAATTAAGGCGGCTTTCCAACATTTGACTAGAAATAATATAACACTGAAGGACCTTAAAGATGTGTTTGATATGCACTATGTTAAATTCTCAAGAAACTTGATGTCTAGGCATATCATGTCAAGGATCATATATCCAACTGGTGAGATACATATCAAGCACAATAAGTTTGCGTTTTAAAAAAAATCATAAACTTCTGAATTAAATAAGAGGAACCGTCGTCACCTCAGCCTCTCTGGCTTATCTTTACTTTCACTTTCTGCAGCACGCACTAGCTCTGCTGCCATGACTATGACAAAGTTGTAGGAAGAGTTAGCAATCAAAATACAGCAGATACAAAAAGATTTTCACTCACCATAAAACACAATCTTCCCTAACTTCATACCAATATATTACTATACTGTCAATCAGCATGCCTCTTGTATACATAGTACCAGGCTGATTTGAGCTATCAGCAATGCTGTTGAAAAATCTTGAATAACCAAAATCCTAAGATAGGTGCCCAACTATGTGCAAAAGCTTAACTTGAATGAACAGTTGAGATGTCTTTAGACGTTGTTCATCTTAACTCAAGAAATATCAGATGCTGTATACATTCAGAAAATATTTTCTTTCTTCCTATGCATGACCACTAAGAGGGAGTCCATGTGAGAGATTTGTAGTCTTGGATCCACACAATATATACAGCATAGATCAGTCACTAAAATTTACAAATGCCTGCTTTATCTCACACTGTCAATTACGTATAGGAATGGGATAAGCAAACTCAGAAACTATATCAAAATCAACAGGCAATGTCATTTTTGACACTCATCTGAAAAAATGTGTTGCATGGTGAGTACTTTTAACATTTAAGTGTTATCCAGGTCAGTTTTATATAGATTGGCAAACAAATGATTGTCGTACTGATTTGGTAACATAAGAACAAAGAATAGAATAGGGAGGCACCATTGCTGACTCCAGGGTATATTCCTGCGGTTGTTATAGCTGGAACATTTGCAGCCAATGCCTTCGTCGTAAAGGATTTTGCACGACATGCATAGCTTGTGTCATCACAAACATCAATATACGCGGTCTGTGCCAAGAAATAAACCAAACACATAGTTAAATGAGTGTATAATATATGTAAAGGAAAGATACATGCGTGATAGACATAAGAAAATAGTGATTCGGAATGGAAAGGATTAAATGCTGAAGATATAGGGTACCTTAGTATTTATGGCAGCTTCAAGCACACTACACTTTTCTGACTGTTGGAAAGGCCCAGCGGCATGAACTACAAGATCCACATCTGCAGAGTGCAGAGCATTCAATAATCTTAATACTATCTATGGCTTACATTACAAGACACAACAAGATAATGATAATCAATTCAATAACAGTAACACTAACAAATATTGATTGGTGAGATAATGCAATTAAATTAAATTTTACTTTTCAAAGCAGTTTGGAGTGAATTAACGTCGTTGATGTCAGCATGAGCGAAACCAGAATTGCGCCCTAGTTTTGCAACCAAAGCTTCACCTTTCTCTCTGTCACAACCAAGAACCAACACACCAATTGAATAACGTTACGTACCATACAATCTATCATCAACAATTTTAGAGGCACGGGCACTGACCTACCTGTTTCTGCCGGCGACGATGATTCGGAGGTCGGGACAGAGATTGGAGAGTGCGGTGGCGGTGGATCCTCCGACCCGGCCAGTTCCGCCGAGGACCAACACTCTTGAGTTGCGGATCTTCTCCGGCAGCTGAACCGTGTTGGCGTTGGTGGCAGTGGCGCACGCCTTCAAATTCAATGGCGGCCATTTGAAATTCAAAGCCATTGAGAAGATGAGTTGAGCAATAAATAACTCTTCTTCTGCAGCTACTTTGTGTTATCAACTTATCATGACATCTTTGCAGTCATCAAAGGTTTACTTAATTACTTGGCATGTTCCCCGCCACTAAAATAGAAACAAATGCATGGGACGGGGAAGGATAATTTATTTATTTTAAAAAACTGCTTATTTTTCTTCAACAATTAATAAAACTTTTATTATAGATTGTTTTGAATTATTTATTATTTAAAAATATAAATGAGTTAAATTTAATATTAATTTAAGAGTTTAATTGTTATATATTGTTAGTGTAAAGTTTTTTATACTGTCAACCAATCAGAAATTATGATATACATAACTTTTGAGGTGATTATGATAAGAGTCGAAGATTGTAAATATAAATGATTTGTCAATTTCTGATATATTGACGGTATAAAAAATCTTTACACTATCGATGTATATCAATTAAATCCTTAATTTAAACCTACAAACAGTGCTTAATATTTTAAAATGACCCACCCTTTTATAAGTTACAACTCAATATAATTCCCATCCTTAACATCTACAATGTTTTGTTTTAAAAAAAAAATTAGGGTAAACGGATGGTGACTAAATATGTACAAAAAGATTACATTTACCACCCTCAATGAGCCTAGTAGATACTCAAACCTATAGTTTGTTAGATACGAGACTGTCATACTCCACTATATCAACCCCTTGGAAATTCAACCACTAGAATGTTGATTTCATAGTTTTCCATCATAAAATTGTTCATTTTAGATTTATTTGACATGTATTTTTTCCCCAGTTGAAACCTCTCTTACCCTTTGATCCAAAACTTGCTAGTTTTATAATGAAAAATGGTAGGTAATACCAAATCTAATACAAAATGCTGACAGCATAAAAGGAATCATCATTTTACAAAAGAAATCAGACTATTACAATCCATCCAACATCGACAAATGCTGTCCACAAGACCACAACTATCAGTCGGTAAAGTATTTCCAACTTACAGGACCTGTCATGAATATCTATAAAAGATGCTAACAAAAACAACGTATGAACAAAATCAAATTCAAAAAGGAAAAAGAAAATGAAAAAAACTATTAACTCCTGAGAAGAGTCTCGACGGCTTCGAAGAAAAATGCTGACATTTCAGGGCTTGGTGTCTTGATTGCACATTTGACGCCGGGGTTTCCAACCACTGTGGTAAGTTCAATTAATAATGGTATCCCTCGAGGGAATTTAGCTGAGAAATAAAACACGTCCTGGTTTGCATTCTTGCGCTTTGCAATAAAGAACACGTTTGATGCGGCCAGTCGGTCTATTGTTGCTTCCACACCGCCAATCACAATGGCTGGGAAGTCCTTGGAAACTTCATTTGAATCAGGAAGGGACCTCCATGTCTGCACCACAGTTAATGATCAGCATTCAATTTCTACACTCAAGTATCAATGATTAAAAGTGACAAAATTATTGAATTTGTGTAAAGCTTCACACTGCCCTTGGCGTTCTTTGTAACACAAAAATAATCCCATTAAAGAAAAAAATTTGAAAATTTTATGCATCAAAGAGTCAAAAGTTATACCCTGAATTATCAAGTGGGAACCGATTGCAGTTAAAGGAGCAAACGAATGAAAAGGTATACCTCTAAGAAAGTAGAACGTTCCATTCTACCATCCTCAGTAAAAAATACATGGAATGAGATTTTATCGTTAAAGTACCACACAGGCTGTTGATTGTTTTTCAAAGCAACCTGCAAAATTGAGCTAGGAGGACCTTGGGACATGTTCTGGAACATAACCATAGGAAGGAGTGTCCTAGCTGATGTTCCAGGTTGCAATAGAGGAACCTGAAAGGTAACGAACCATCTATTAGAGCTTAATTTGATATGAATATCCAAGTGGAAACCATATATGCAATAATAACCTGCAGGGGTCCAGCAGCCGCAAGACCAAATGTGTTCTTGTTAAACTGAATCATGAAGCCATCAAGTGGAACCTGAGAGTTGTTCTCAAACAACATCATGTAAAATATTTGGCCATCCCGCCTGGTCAGCTGTGCACTGATTTGTAAACCCTGACCAGTTGAAGCAGGGAGTAAAATAGGCAATGGAGGTCTGCAAGAAAGGCAGAAGATTTAATTAAGCATGATTTCATAAAAGGAAGTAATGCCGGTTTCAGAAAATGCTCAACCATTACATATGTTGATATGCCTTCTCAAAATTATGAAACCTTATTTAATATTTGACATGTAAGTTATCACTAATAATTATTTCTATACAAAAGTAACAACCTTTTAATCATACAATAAATTAAATGCAACACTCGTAGCAGATTACAGTAGGCACTCACCCAGTAGGAGTAGCTGGCTGATCAAGAGGAACGATAGAACTATTATCCATGCCAATCAAATCACCAAGTAAGTCTGGCACAGGTGCAGCAGGTGGAGGTGAAGCTGGTGCAACAGATGCAGATGATGAATGGATGGCAGTAGGTGGTGATGCAGGACCATTAGCGGGATTTGCAGATGACTCGGAATATCCTGATTCACTTCCCTCAGGAAAGTCTTCATCTTCAGTTTTCTGGGCCGAAGAGTGTACACGGGTTACAAATGCATCGGGGGGCTTGTGATAAACAGAAGATAATGTAGCAATGTTGACAAGAAGCTCGTCGAGTAGAGAAGGATCCAGTTGGTTTGAATCATCAGTTATCACAGGCTTCTCAGCTAACACAACATCCTTAGCTGCCTGAGGAAGACAAGTTAAGCATATCAAATGTACAGCTAAAAATTGTGTCCAAAGAAGAAATTAAGGCTGGAAATTTTTATGGAAATGTAGTGGAGTGGTTAATAATGGAGTGGAGTGGAAAGGCAAAAGCATCCCACTCTATTGGTTGGAAGTTTAACGAGGGACATGGGAAAAAAATCCCAAACCCCCCAATTTGGAGGGTATAAAAAGGAGAGGGTTTGGATGTAGTGGAGTGGTTTGAGTTACCATCCTAAACCACCCCACTCCATTAATGAAGAAACTCCAAACAATGGGTATTGGATTTACAACACATCCCTCCATTACTAACCATTCCACTCCATCCTCCCAAACATAGCCTAATAATAGTAATAATAACAACAACAACAACAACAACAATAATTTGAGAAGAAACCTATTAGCTGCTTGTGGTTACACCCAAACACTAATTAATGCCATAAGGGCAATCATATGGTGTGTACCTACAACCTAATACCTTGTACAGAATGGTAAAATTAAGAACTTCTCTGTAAAGAGTTGATAATCCAGTTTGATTAAACTCAATTAACTAGCCACATGTAGGCACGATTGCAGACAAAAGAGACCACATTCTAATTCAAGAAATCAAACCTCAGGATCAGTTGAGAGGAGACGCCAATATATGTATGCACGATCTCGCAAATCAGGATTGTCTGTCTCCACAGTGGCATTGTTCAAAACAACCTGCAAATATGAGCTAAAGAGTGAAACTAAGCGTAGCAAGATCTGAAGGGATGTTCATGAAACAATTGAGATTAAAACGAGAAATTGCTTATATATACCACTTGAAAGAGGGAAGGAATGAATAGATTTGCATACTTAGTAAAAGGGAAGGAATGAATAGGTATGAAGGTGCTGTCTTGATAATATTATATCATGAAATTTCACTGGTGCTTTCCATATTTCCTCTCATTTCCACTCTTAGCAAGAACTCCCATTGGTTCATCATTGGATTCAAGAGAAGACAATTGTGTATAACTATACAATAAACTAAAAAAGTTTGAACACAGACTAGGGCTAGTGAAGTTGATAATTGTAAAGCAACAAGGTCAAGAAGTCACAGATTTTGTTGATAGAATTTTGTTGTCAGGAAAGAAAAAAACTGAACAAATAACCTTAAAAAATAACAATTTTGGTTCATGTTGTGATGCAGAAGCTACTTCTTTAAACTTTAAAGCTCCCGTTACCTTGTTGGCTGATTCCATGGGTATTTGCTGCTCTAGGTGTTAGTTTCCTTTTAGATATTTTCTAATGTACCAAAAAAAAAAGTGTTTTCTATGTAATATGTAGTCACGTAACTAGCATGTGACCTTTTAATGAGGTCTAGACATTAAGGCTAGTTGGGCTTAGTTATAATATGTTAATAACCCTAGTATAACTATTACTAGGAATTTGTATTCAGCATCTTTCAGCTGTGTAAGAATTCCACATCTAAGGTTTCTAAAACCCTATAACCCCTCTTATTATTGTTTCACTTCAATTTATCCAACTTCCCTTCCTGATTTCTATCGTTTAAACTGCTGTCTTTCTTCTACCACATCACGTTGTTTATTGAACTACCAAATCCAAAGCAAGTTATTAATGAACGTCATGCAAATAGTTTGCATCAGCGACACTCAGCCAAGAAGATGCGACAACATAAACAGTTGCAAAGAAATCCATTTGAATTTCGAAATGAAAAAACAAGAAAACACATCACAACTTGTGAACAAAACATGCATTATACGACAGGACCTGTATCATCTGCTGTGGACCCTCAGTTGGCTTCTTGAGGAAAAGTTTGACAGTAGCAGTCAGCAATTGTAGTTGGACTTGTGCAGGTTCTTCAGGGAAAGTTTCCAAGAAACTTTCAAGAAGCTCATCAGCATTGTCAATTCTTTCCGCATATTCACCAATTATCCAGATCATTGACGCCTATCCACATAAGGGGATGAAAAGATAAGCATGCATGCTACTGCATAATGACAATTACAGAGGCACTCAGATAATACCTTTGCTTCAGGCTCGTCCAAAGTGTCTAAACTCTCACAAAGTGTAGCAATTATGGACTCATATCTGCAAAGTGGAACAAAGGTTCAATTAAAGTTTGAAGTATAATAGTTATAGCTAACTTTGCTATCTTATTCCCCACCAAAAAAAAAAAAAGAAAGAAAGAAAGAAAGACAAGAAAAGAAAAGAAAAGATAATAGTACGTGTTGGGGTATCTTCTAAATATATCTTTGATAACAATGATTGCCTCTTGAACCACATAATTTACTTTTATCTTGATCAACTCAAGCAAAACACTGATGCATCTTTCAGCTGCTCTCTCTAATTTTATGGCACAACGACCTATTGCACGAACAGCCTTTCTAACAAAATCTACATCAACTTCAGTAGCATATTCCTTAAATTCCAACAAAACCTGCCAATATTATAACCAAAGATCAAAAATCAAAAACTGACCTAATGCTTAATATAACAAATAGAGTGGAGTGGCAGGGACTAAAATTTTACAACAAAAAAAGTTCTAATAAATTAAATGGCTATGAGAAAATGGTATAAGTGTAATGCTGCACCAAATGAATGAAATATATAAGAGTCTCATTGATGTAACAGGATAACTTGTTTTTTGATAGCAGAAGAAATTTCATAAGAGTAGAGAGAAAACACAAGGATAAACTATCCTCCAAAATGGTAAACTTAACAAGAAAAGAGCTAGGATGGCTCAAGAATGAGTTTCATCCATGGAACAGGATAGACGATTACCACATCTTCGATCAGAAACATTGTGTGGTGTTCACTAAAATAACTATTTATCAAATGAATAGATGGAGAGACGGAGAGAAATATGTACTGAAAGCAGTATAATGTAAAACTTACCTGGTCTATATTTCGGTCCGAAGCAAGTTTTATCATAATTTCCAACTTTTCCATTTTTACATAGATGGGGTCATTGTACTTGCAGAAGAACACCTGCAGATAGAATAAGAGCTCCATAAATATCCCAACATCCACAATGGAGCAGAGAAGTTCTTCACTTGAGCCCAAGTGTATTATTACTCATTGACAAGTTCACAAGATTAAATTCAGACCGCTACCTTAATTTCATGTGCAAGAATTGTTGGTCTTCTTTGTACTATAAGATTGATATTCCGCAGGGCAACATACTGTATCTCAGGTTCTGCAGAGAGCAATGTCACGAGAGGAGGAGCCATCTTTTTGCAGAGATTTCGAACCACGTCAGTACTGGTAATGAGCTCCATTTGTTGAAGGATCATCTATATGTCATTATAAACTGCAGTTAGCAAGCCATTCAAAATGTGATCTCTGAAGGATCAACATTGACCCACGGTAATGCAAGGTAACAAGTCACACAGGGAAAAAAAAATCACCTTAACAGCTGATAGTACAACCGCACAATTGGCATGCTGTAACCGTGGGGTAACTCTTTCTACTATGTTTTCTGCCTCACGAGCATCAGCTGCCTTGTATCTAGAAAGAGCATCCAATATAAAAACCTGACCCCATCTGGTATATGAAGTAAAAGGAAGTAGGGTTAGATTAAATAAAAGAATATGTGATAATGGACAAAGAAAAGACACAATGACAACTTAAACTGTTGTAAAGCCCACATTAACTTTAGAATATCGTGTAATTATTGTAGATTGTACAATTATTAGGGTATGTTATTTCTTACCTTATTTTTAGCTATATTCTAGGCAACCATTTATTTTCCTTAGTCTACATAACATTATAATGTAAATCCTTGTGAGGTGTTATCTAATTTTGAGTCATAATAATATTCAGCCTTTTATCATTCAAGTTTGCATCAGAGTTCCCAATCTAGGAGACTCTGCTTCAACAATCAACCCTAACATGCCTCCATTGCAACTGTCATCGAAGCCGCCTTCGTTGTGGCTGACCTTTTGCCTTTTGCGCTCAGACCACCAAACGTGCTGCTGCCCACCACCTTCTGCTGCCAGCTACTGCTCTTTCTCCAACCGGTGACCTCTCCGTGTGAGTTGCTGCCCCCACTCCGTCCAACAACCGAAGACCCATCCCCAAAGACCCACTCATGCATTCTCTATTCCTCCACATGTCAGACCCACTCGCCACCATTCAGGCCGTGTGTGGCAGCGCCTCCGGATGCCGTTCAGCTTGCTGTTTGTCCGACTCAACTTGCTTCCTCCTCCTCTACCCGAATATCCCTTCACCTTGGCCAAACAGCACCCATCACCTAGCTAGACAGCCAACACACATGGTCCAGGACCTAACCAAACAGCCTTCTTTTTTCAAGTTGATCCATCTTCGCCACCACAGCTGATCAACCTTCATTGGCGATTCGTCTTTGCCACCGCAACAGCCACCTTCATCATATTCTTGGTTGCCACCAAGCCCAACCATGTCATTGATATTACCAACATCTCAGCCATCACCCACTACACTCCAGTTTCTCAATTCACAGTATGACGTCTGGCACTTATTCTCATGTTGTAACTGGTAACAATTTATGCTCTCCAATTTTAACGCTTCTAGTATTGCTTCTGAGGAATCATGGGCTATTGTCTCTACTCTCTAGTGCTACCGACCATATAACATTTCATTCTTCTCACTTTTTTGTCTTATCAACCCTCTGCTAGTAATGACACTATAACTGTGGTTGATGGATCTTCAATCAATTGCCGGTTGTGGTGACATTCAATTGTCACCATCCCGATAATAAAAAAATTCACTTCATTTTCCCAACCTTTCCAGTTTCCACTAATCTTATTGCATTCGTAAACTTACCAAGGATCTAACTTGTGTCGTAACCTTCTTTCATACTCATTGTGTCTTTTAGGATCTTGCCACGGGAAAGACGATTGGAGTTGCTAAGGAATGGGGAGGGTTGTACCATCTCCTCGATATGCATGATGATGGTGGTCCAAGTAAAAGGTTGTTAATTTCATGCCATAAGTCAAATATTGAGTCTCTTGTTATCGAGTAGCACATTCTCTTACCAATAATATCAGAGTCGGTCTTCTATTATCAAACGTCATTCTCTTTTTTCTTTCTAAATCCTAAAGTTTCAACATGAACAATAGCCAATAAACTAGACAAAATACTGGTTTGTGATACAAGTGTGTTAACTCCCTCAAGACTTCCCTCGGACTGTTACCCCATTTTCTCTTAATTGTATTATCTACAACTGATGGCTTTTTAAGATATATTTCCCTAACAGAAAGGAACAAAATCATAACTAAAATCAACTGCTAAGGATAGCATTAGAATCCACCATCAACTATTGCACCCTTTATCTTAGAGGGAGAGGAGTTGCACTAAAACTAAACTACTAAAGTCAAACCAAATTCAATTATGAATAACAAAAACATAAAACAGGAACTTACTCTGTACATTCATTTAAAGCAGTGAGGAGTTTCGAGAGCGTGTGACTAGTGATCTCAAAGATGGGTCTACTACTATTTTCTTGAATTTCAGCAAGCGCTGCCACAGCATTAGCCACAACCATTGGATTATTATCAGATATCAAATCCTTCAAAGATTCCAAAAAACCCCTGTCCTCAACTAACTCTGCATTTATGTCATAAAGCTTTGCCACACAAATGGCAGCTGTCTTACGAACATATGGATCATCATCCTGTCAATATATCATGCAGTTACAAGTGGGTGGCCCAAAATAAACTTTGTACTGTTATCAACACAATAAGAAATCAAAAGCAGTGGAACTTTCAAACATAATACTAGACACATGCAAATGATGACAGCAGTGTGTTACCTTTAGGCATCTTTGGAGGGGATCACATAGATACTCAGTAATTTTATCAACGCGAATGCAGCCCATTGTTCGCACAGCTAAGGCACGAATTAAAGGATTTGGATCTTGTGAATCCTGTGCAGCATTTTATAAAATGAAATGAGAATCAAATGCATCATGAACTTCAGATTAACTTTCATCAGCGATGATAGGGAAGAGTATTCAATCTAATGAGTATAGTGAGCTATGGTTTCCGTTTTCAGATAAACATCCCTGTTGGGGGGGGAAAGCTCCCTGAACTAGTTAGTGTTAAAGATTTGGGATGAATTACACAAGGTAAAATATAAGCTATAGTATAAAAATGGTAGAACAAGAAGGGGAGGGAAAGGGAGATTCATAAGCACCCAAGCACTTGGGGAATCCTCCCTTAAAAGCTAGCCGTTAAGGGAGGAGAACCAAGCCACTTAAGTACTCCACCATGAATCCCATACTACTCGATGTGGGACTTGGGCATCCCATAATCCCCCAGCCCTATCAGAGATATATGGTCAAGACAACCTATAAAGCCATAAAACCGGCGATGGCAGAGAATAACAAAGAACCAATTCACAAACACTGCAAGAGGAAGGAACACGAACAAACAAAAGAATGGCTATTCCACCTTTTACCTTCACAAATGTATTTACTGCAAGTATCGCAAGGTCAGGCTGGCTCTTAGCATAATTTATCAGATATAAGTAAACCAACTTTTTCAGCTCCAAATTTTCTGTTTGCATGCAATTCACCACGTCTGTGAACAATGATGAGACATCCTTCCCAACAGTCATCGCGGC
Source organism: Sophora flavescens (assembly GCA_030762895.1). Classification (NCBI taxonomy): domain Eukaryota; kingdom Viridiplantae; phylum Streptophyta; class Magnoliopsida; order Fabales; family Fabaceae; genus Sophora; species Sophora flavescens. Next base: position 8,988,508 of record CM061063.1, read on the forward strand.
AATCACCTTCTTTACCGCATCTTTTCTTTTATCCTGCAAAACATGAAAAAGAGAATTTAAGGGCATGTTTGCGAGTTGGGAGGGGAGGATTTGAGGATGAAGGTGGAGGGAAAGGAGGATAACCCTCCAAAATCCTCCCCCAATTCATTTTTAAACAAAAAATCAAAATCCCCCAATTTGGAGGAACTAAAAAAATGAAATAGAGGAGGATTTTGGAGGGCTATATTCCATTAACAATCCCTTTCACCACTCCCTTCCTCTTCAAACCCTTCCCCTCCCTTCCCATCATAACTCACAAACAGACCCTAAGGTTCACATGCTTTCTTAAATAAAACTTTCAACTAAAGAGGCAAAGTCACCAAAAAGGCAAAATCACATATGCTAACTACAAAATTCAGGAAAAGAAAAAAGGGAACATAGAAATCGGCGGGGGTTAAAACTTAAAACGCAAATTAAGAGCAAAATCTCAATCAACAATTGTATGAATCAGAATAACGTTATGTATTCAGTGTTTGCTTATCTATCGGCTAATTCTATGATATTTAAAACAGACAATCCAGCTCTTACAAACAACATCGTATTGATTAGAACCCAAACTCTTCAACAGGCCAAATGAAAACACCAAGTAAAAACCGAAAGGAAATGAAAATTGCAGTGTGAGAGGATCATAGGAACTCAGATCCAGAAATGAAAGGAATCTATGAAGTTGAAGTAAAATCAAATGAGAAACCCTAGAGATCTATCACGCATGGAATGGAAATTTCCATGAATAGAAGGAAGGGATCGGAAATCCGAGAAATGTTACGGAGTAGCTAACAAACCAACCTTGTACTGAGAATTGAGCTCCTCTTTGAGCTCAGGAATTTCACCTTTCTTGGTGGTGGAGAAGTACTTGGAATCGTTCCTACTCATTCTTCTTCTTCCCAAGAATTCAATTGCCCTCTTCCTCTTCTGACTCTTCTCCCTATTGTCAGAATCAGAATTGACGATCCACAAAATAAAACCGGTCCGTTGGAACGGTAATTGCCAAGTTGTTGATGGCACTATGGCAGCACACAAAACGGTGTCGTCTGACTCATTGTTCAGGATTACCCCTGCCATCAATGAATATTGCCCTAGATTATTTATCAATTATTAACGATTAACTACCAACTTTTTTTTTTGACAAGCCTATCAACTACTAACTTATATATATAATTATTAGATTATTAGAATCTCTTTTACTATATTTCTTTGGCTTAATTACAGTTTTTGTCCTTGTAATTTTACAAATGAGTGATTTTGGTCACTGTAGTTTCAACCATTCAAATTAAGACCTTCTTATTTCAAAATCAAATAAATCTAGTCCTACGTTCAACCTACTATCCCATATTTAATAGGAGTTGTTAACTTGGCTAACACTTTATGACCTACCATTAGTATAGGATTAGTTTTATTTAATTAGTTAAAAAAATGTTAAAACTATAAGCTAAAAAACGCTAAAAGGGAACGTACATACAGAGCACATTCATGAAATTACAGGTACTAAAATTGCCCATTTGGGAAACTATAGGGATTTATTTTGAGCAATTGAAATTACATGGATTTGATTTGTTTGATTTTGAAATTGGAGAGACTTGATTTGAACAATTGAAACTATATAGACCAAAACTGCAATTAAGCTTATTTCTTACGTATTATTACTTTTAGCTTATACGTTTTTTCTTTTTTTTCTTTTTTTTTTTACAAAATAGAGCTAATGCATTTCATTAATAATCAATGAATCGATACATGTTGGTATATCAAAGAAAAAGTGAACACTAGCATATAAAATGGCCACCCTAGCTAGATTATAGCAACCATATTAGCTTGTCTCCTGGTAAACTCAACATGAGAGTTTTGACATAAATACTGAAGTAAATCATTGCAAGATGAAATAATGGCACCAAACTCCGTAGCATCATCACAAGAGGAACACATACTATCCACATCCAGTTTGTAGTCCAACTTAAAGATCACTTTATCAGTCTGCAAATCCTTCATCCAGTTAATGGCAAAAAAGAGCCCGACAGCTTCCCCCATGTGAACATTAACGACAGACTTAAACCACTGAGTTTCAACACCCATAAAGTCACCAAACTTATCTCTAAGGCACATTTCTATGCCCACCTGATTGCTGTCCACCAAAAAGGAAGCATCAATACTGCATTTCACGAAACCCATGGGAGGTTTGCTCCATGAAACTTGCACAATGCTTGGATTACGAGTTGGATGAGGTTGCTCCCTAATATTATATTCCCTTGACCATCCATCTAAGAGATTTTGTCCACACAAAACAATAGAGCATGTGTCCTCCTTAAGGCCATCCCGGATCTTTTGGTTCCGACTTCTCCAAATGCTCCACAACATTGTCCATAAGCTCCTATCAGATGCCGAAAATTGACCATTGACCAGGAAGAAGAGCTCTCGAAAATCGTTAGCAAGCTCAAAGTTTATGGAAATAACTCCCCACAGGTTGACCTTCCTCTAAACTCCTTCACTTTTGGCATAAGATAGAAAGATATGTCAGCTATATCTACATTGGATTCACACCACGACCATATGGAGGAACACTGGACTCCACGAGTAGCAATCATGGATCTAGTTGGGAGACAACCACGAGCAACCCTCCACAAAAAGTTCTTCACATTCGGAGGAACACTTAGAGTCCATAAATTTTGAGCTTAATCGTTAGCATCATTGTAACAAAAGACTCTAAACAATTATATTAAAATTTCTAACCTTTTTTGGTATGTTATTATCAATTTATCAGATTATTTCAACAAGATTATTATTATTAATGCATGAATGGAATTGAAGAGCCCTTCTTGGAAATAACAATCAAACTTAAGTACATTAATCATGTCAATGGCTTGAAAATAGTGAGAGCTAGGAAATTTTTAATACAACAAAAGTTTGTTGATATGAAAAATGTTTTGTTATTTTGAAAAGAACATTATGTCTCAATTTTTTAGGTACAATATTAATATTGTGTTAAAATGTATTTTTGTTTAAAAGAAAATAACTCATCTATAAAAATAATATCCATATTATTTTTTATTCTTATTTTCAATTAATCTATATTCAAAGGTTCTTTTGAAAATAAAACTAACATTCCTATGAAAGATGTCTTTAAACTTGATACCTAAGTTACATTCCCATAAATGTTTAAAGTCTACCAAACATATTTTAATTTTAACATAATCACGATTCTCAAGAAACAAAAAAAAATTACTCACCAAACACATCCATAAGGTCATCCAAAATTTTGTGAAAGACCAAACCTTCAAAGTATTATCATGCCCTGGTATATAATATAAAAAATGAATGATTGAGATTATTCGTATGTATAATTAGGTTTTTCCTTTTTTGATTGAGGACCAAACCTCTAATCTTTTTTTCAATTATTAATTTATAAAAAAAATTAGGGTATAATATAAATCAAGTAATCAACGACATTGTTCGTTAATATTTCGGTATACATTTATTTGTTTGAAGGATTTTATTTTATTTTTTGAGAAAATTTGTTTGAAGGATTTAAAACTTGCCCATAAATACTTTGTATGAAGAATCATCCTCATGTTGCTTATTATTTTTCCTATATTGTGGTGGCTTATTCAGCGGGTGCTCCTACTGTTCCCGCGCCAACTTCAACTATAACCCCCTTCGGCCTTGACGATAGTCACGTTCCATCCGACTCACTATAATTTTTATATTAATTGGATTTTTAGTTCTGCAGGTTAGGAATCAAAATAGAATAATTATTATACTTTATAAGTGATCAAATGGGTTTTTAATCCCTAACTAACACTCTTTTGGGCTAGGTTCAGTTGGAAGTCCGTACATTTAACAAGCCAACCTATGTTGATGGACTTTAACATCTAGAATGATTTTAGATAAGAAAGTTTAATATTGAAATATTTTCACATACAAGAACGAATGTATTTGAAGCACATTAGTATGAGGTGAGACCCATTGCATGGTTGGGACTCACATCATATAAATGTATAAAAAAATGACCTTGTTTCCACCTAAGTGATATTGTTTTTTCTAAAAAACTAGGGAGTTATATGGTGGTCAAGGTGGTTTGGGGGGTGACATAGGGTTTGGAGTGATAAGGAGTAGGGGTGAGCATGGGACGGGTTGAGACGGATTTGTTTGTCCCTTACCCAGCCCTAAACATTGATAGGGTTAATTCTTTGAACCCAAACACACAAGAAAATGAAATTTTTGTGATGACAAAAATCGTCATTAAAAGCTTTAAAAAACGTCACTGTAATGGTTTTGTGACGATATTTTCATTGGTCGCCTTTCGTCACTAAAACTCAAGTCACTATTTAATTAGTGACGTTTTTTTTTGAATTGTCACAAAAAATAGACGTTTATTATGACAAAAATGAATCGTCACAGATATATATATTACAATAGTGATGATTTATCGTCACTATTAAAATTTAGTGACAAAAATTGCAACAACTATTTTAACACAATATGCTTTTAGTGATTATTAAAATATGTGACTAAAAATATTGGCAATTGTGGCCATTGCCTTAGTCGTCATTAAAACATTTTACTATTTTTTGGGTACAAAAAACAGATAGCTATTATAAGAAAAATGACAGTGATATTTTTTTTTATAAGTTAAATGAATATTACTAAGATGAGTACCCGGAGTACTCAAACCCAAGTACAATGAACAAAGTCATGTACACAAAGATACATACAAGTTGACCACAACAAGTCGTGTTACTACTAAAAAAGATAAATGACTAAAAAAGTCTTCTCACTACTAAATATTAGCAGAAATTTTTGCAAAACAACAAAAGAACCTCCACTTGCAACTTGAAAAACTAGCAATACCGATATACACTACTCTAACACCTCAAACACATGTTAAACTATGACAGACAAGCAAGATAGACCAGCCCCCAACTTCAATCAGAAAGACATACAATAATATCAAGAAGAAGTATCCAATTTGTTGTATCGCCGCTGGCACAACTCTTGGCCACCAAAGCCTTCACACACCTTCAACAAGTAAATTCCAACAAAGTGGAAAATTCAAAATACCTATTAATAACTCAAAACAAGATTGTAAACATTTCAAAACTTTTAAATTAAAGCGAACCATGCCTAAGTATCAAACTGAATATATGAAATTATGGTAATGAAACACATCCTCATGAATTTTGATCCTGAAATCAAACAAAAGAAATAAAAAAAATCAGTGCTAATAAAACTAAAGTAATTAGTAACTTCTTAATACCCGATCATTGAAGAAAGACAAGTAGCTTGATCATTAAATAGCTTGCGCAAGTAACTATTCCATCTTTCCTTCTTTCTTCTTTTGGATAAATTAAAAATGAATTAATATGAGTACAAGGGTACTCAAACCAAATACAAATCTAAAGCCCCAAAAAGGAGTCACCATCACAACTAATTACAACGACAGATTTTCATGTATAGAACCAAAAGAAAACCAAGCCCCTAATCAATGTATACATCAATGTCCCAACTAGACCCAACAAGTATCAATCGAGAGAAAAAAACTAATAACAAGACAGCAAAATAGTTAACCGAGCAATGAGAGAAAAGTAGCAAAAAACGGTAATCGTCCTATCATCCCACCAACCAGAATAAGAGACCAACTCCAAACCAAAACAGAACACCGCAGCAGCATATCTACATATAGAGATGTTAACTGCATTGTCGCGGTCAAAGATGTGATTGGGAGTCGCAACGATGGCCCGCAGTGTGGTTTATGGCGTCAAAACGACATGCTACAAAGTTGAAATGGCCAGCTGCGACTTCTCGGCAGTGGAGGGTTTTGCAAGGGGGAAAAGCAAAAAATGTGTAGCTGCCACACAAAAAATGTACCTTTCAAGTTTATGGCGCTAAATGAAAAACAAAATAACCTTTGGCGCAAAATCTCCTGGTAAAAATTTTTTGATTAATTATTCAGTTTTTATGAAAAAATATTTAAATAATATAGGAAAAATCAAAAACATAAATTAAAAGAAAATTACAAAGAAAATAAATTCAAAATTATTTGTGAAAATAAAAATGCAAAATTATTTGCGATAATTTTTGTGACACATAATTGGTCACTAATGATAAATTTATATTGACGAATTGCCGCTTAGTCACTATTCTAAACAATATTATTGACAAATTATTTGTGACATATATATTTGTCACTAATAATAAAATTGAGTGACGAATTGTCGCTTCGTCACTATTATGAATAATATTAGTGACGAATTATTGGTGACCCATATATTTTGGTCATTAAAGACAAAATTATAATGACGAATTGTCGTTTAGTCACTATTATGGATAATATTAGTGATAGAATAATTCATAGTCACAAATAATATATAATTAGTGACCAATTTTATATTCGTCACTAAAAGTCACATTTCTTATAGTGCCGTCTTTAAACCCGAAGGAACCCGATCATATGCGGGTTGGTTTAAGACTAAGTCTAAATGGGACGGGACCGGTTGGCCCGAAGTTAAATAGATTCTTTGCAAACTAAATTTGTGAGTGAGAAAAAATGTTATTTTTTTTTATAAGCCAAAATATCGGCAAAAGATGCTACCTAAAAGCCACCAATTGATCTTGTGTCACCAAATATATCCAAAATTGTATATTACAAGATATCAACAAATAGATCCTTTTGTTGAATAACGAACGCTTCATTGATACTCTTGTTACCAAAATCACATTGTTAAAATATGATACTTTCATCAAATAGGATTCTTCCAATATTATAAAAGCCACAAAATATATCAAACGTGAAATATAAGTTAGGGAGTAATAAAAATAAAGTATAATTTTAATATATGGGACGGGTTGGGTAACCCGAAGGTCAACCTGAATCGGTCCCTGACCCGATACCGGGTCAATAAATGGGACGTGAGTTCGTCCTTTCTCTTTTGTGGGTTAGTGTCAGACCCGACCCGAACACAACAGGTTGGGACATGATTTAGGGTGGGGTCGTGTTTTGCACACCCCTAATAAGGAGGTCATCGGTTCAACTCCCTCCACTAACATAACATATTAATTACTAACATTATGTTATAAAAAAAAGTGTAAAAACTTTTTACGCATACATCCAATCGTAAATTGTTACATTAGTAAAAAAAATTGAATCATATCCTAACTACCTAAAGTCATCCATATTATGGTTGGTGGTTGGTTGACAGTGTTAAAAACGTTACACTGACAATATATAACAATTAAACTCATTTATTAAAAGGTCTTGCTAACAAGTGCTCTAAGAACGGATTAAAGAATCACAAAAGGAAAATATGTATTGGGAAACTAAGTGTAACATTCCTCAAAGTGCTAAACACGTCACTTTTCCATACAAATTTATCTTTTTGATTGCTTAAACAATACCCTAAGGACACTCATTAATTTTCTCCTTTATTAAAATACTAGTAACTGAACCCGTGCAACGCACTGGAATAATTTTTATAAAAGTGAAAATTAGTTATATAGGTGCTTTTAATATCTAAAATATAGAAATAGTTAATTAAATTTAGAACAATAAGTGGTTGATAAAGGCATAACATAAAATTCTATGAAATAAACATAAAAAATGTATATAATATAAATTTTTAGAGGAAATTTAATATAATTAACTAATAAGAAAATTACAATATCAATTAATAAATGAAAAATCTGTTAACGTAGAGATTGATCATTGTATAGAAGTTAGTAACTACGAACAAATAAAATTCCTTGTATGGCATTTGTTATGTTGCAAGATTCCATGTTGACATGAGCCTGATATTTCATGAGGAGTTGTGGGTTGTATGGGACTATAAAGCGATTATCTATCTGAACACCTTTTTCTTTATGAAGAGGCCCAAATCTCTCATTTTGTAAGTAGGATATCCATCTTCATCAATTACAGTTTCGTTTTGAAACCTTTTTGAAAAAAACTTAGAACACCTTCCATTTTTCATGCATGAAGAATTTCTATTATTGTTTCCACATGGACCATGAATCATAAAGTTTGAAACAACCTTGTTTAAGTTTGGATACAATCGAGGACATGGCAACTTAGCAGATATATATTTATCTATGTCTTGAGCAGTGTTCAATTTGTTTACCTGATTCAACCATAAAAGAATATGGGCATGTGGAAGACGTCTTTTCTGAAATTTCACTGTATACATTCCTACAACACCACACATCAAATAAGTAATAATAGATAAATAGATGAATATATTAATGCATAATGTGTTAGGAAATTTTGATAAATGAACAGTGATGAAAAGAAATTCTTACCAGCATCAATCTGACCAAAAACCTTTCCTTTTTTAAAATCACACATCATTTTATCTAATTTCATTTTGAAGACGCGACATACAATGCCTGGTCTGTCATAAGCTCTTAATTTTCTTTCCCTAACAAATCTTTGAATCTCATTCCAATTTGAGTTACATGTGAAGGTGATGAACAAATCGGGATATCCTAATATTTTGCAAATAGTCATGGCATCCTGACAACTATTAAACATATACCGCATTCCCGGGTGAAGGAGGATGGAAGAATAATTCTCATTCCTAGTATAGTTGGATTGGTCTCTCCCCTAGTCACAGCTTCTTGAATTCCATTAAAAACATCTGCCCTGATTGTACTCTGGTTGAGCCTTATCCATTACAATCATTGAGTCTCAATCATAGTGTAAGAATCAACCAAATACTGTTGATACAATCTCTTTGAATTTACTATGTTACCAAACTCAATTTTCCTATCTTGAATTCTGTAAGCTAAGAATTCTCTCATAGTTACCCTCAACCTCCTTCTCCCTTCATCATTCAGTTCTGCATCTCGAATTGGAATATCTTCTTTATAACCGTCCTCTCCATAAGGAAATAATAAAGGATATTGTAAAGCTAAAAAAGAAGTATGTGTTTCTTGGATCCGACTGAGCTGACCATCAATCTTTCTAACAACAATATCCCTTTCAAAGTCCATATTATTGACATCTCCTACTATTAATGCATCAATGTCATCGGAAGTTGGTAAATTGTATGTCCTGGGATCCTTTGTTATTTCGGAACAACCTCAATGTGAAATTTGTTGTTGCGTTTGCTTTATAAAATTCTCTAACAACACGAAAAGACTTTGCAAGCTCATTGTGTTGGTCAATCATAAGTTTCAAAGCTTCACACGATGATACATCCAATGAAGAGTCCTTGTCCTTTTGCCTGAAAATAAAATGTAGGTAAATAGGAATTTAATTGAACTAAATCAAGTTTGTTAAAATCTAAAAAAAAAAACTGATCCATAGCTGAAATTTTTCATTCGATTATTACATTCGTTTTCAGTATCATAAATGTAGGGTTAAGCAAATCTAGGTGAAGTGGAATCTACTGATATCAAGCTACCGATGTGGTGAAAATTTTGATCACCGAGGATAAACTGAGGTGGACCAGATCCATTATTAATCGAGGTTTGTACATTTCCTCCCATAGAAGTAAATGCAAACATACTGTTATATGCTCTTATGTCATCTTTGAAATTTTTGGATCTTGGATCTTGGATCTTGGATCTTGGATCTTGGTTAGTCATCAAATTCCACAATAATTCTGGAGGTTTTCAAGGAATGGAAGTTCAACTCTTCCCTTCAAGCAACATAGGCTAAATTTAGGATTTTTGCTGGTTCTTGCTTTATTAGAATGCTCTTCATACCATATAGTGACTTGACAAAAACTACAAGTAAAGGTTGGTCCTCCAAAATCTAACAAATCTGCAAATCCAATATTTTCAATTAAGAATAGTTGCACAAAAAAAATCGGTAAAATGATTAATTCCTTTAGTTCCTGTAGTTTCTCCTTTAATAAATAGATCCATTAGTGTCATTTGTTTTGAGTTCAATAAGAGACTTTCATTTGTTGTTGTCGTAGGAGTAGGAGTTAACATGTTATTAGAAGATGGAGATAGAAGATTGATGCTAAAACCACTGGAAGAAGCATTACCCGGATGCATTTGATAGACATGTCACAAAAGTTAGTAGGTGAAATGATTAATATAAAACCATCGTCTGCATATAATCAAAATGACAATAATAATTAAAGTTCATACATGATTGATTGGGTGTTGTATCCATCATGTGAGACACCCCGTTGTGCCCCGGTGTTTTATTAGCTTAAAACCTTATTAATTAATTCCTTAATCGCGTGCTTAGCGTGAAAAGTACGTAAAAATTAAAACTTTATTTAAACAATCATATAACTTCTACAAATTAAACACACAAAGGTTGTAATATATAAATACACACCTGTTTATTTACTACATTACCAAAACACTGTTGAGGGAATCCTCTCAGTATGATCCCTTACAGGCATAAACTTAAAATAAAACCCAAACTTAGCGGAAAAAAATAAAAAATACTCCTTCTTAGACATACTGGCCATACTATCTATACTCTACTCGGCATGGATCACAGCTCGACCTCCAGTGTCTGGTTCGTAAGGAGTTTCATCCAACTCCTCAGCAACCTCCGTTTCATACAGAGCTCCGTCCAGCTACTCAGCAACATAATCATCCATCGGGTCTTCTAATGTAAGTAAAGTAATTCACAAGAATACAGAAACATAGGGGATAAGAAATAATTCTATCATCAAAAGGCGGAAAAGAGTCATAGTAAATCATACAGTAATTGTCACAGACAAACAACACACATAACTAACAAATCACCCTCAAGTTAATATATCATCCTCTACCCCCAATCTCATGCCACTCAAAGACACCATAGTTGCACACCTATTTCCTAAGGTGGAAGTGGTCTCGCGATAACTCTTGATTTTACGTGTATTATATTACCAATACACAGAAGTGGTTTTACGTGTACTATATTACCAATACGCGGTGCATTATATTACCAATACACAGATGTCCTTGTGTATTATATTACCAATACACTTTCGTCTTTGTGTATTATATTACCAATACACTTTTGTCCTTGTGTATTATATTACCAATACACGGTTATGGACAACAACACCAATACTTGAATCTCACCAACCCGTTTTAGCAACATCCTAGTGCCTTAACCTTCCATTAGAACTTGACACATATTCTATGTCATAACACCTCTTTAACATACATCATCTAGGTTAGGCACTTCTAAATCATCATTATCCTCACACCCAAAACAATCATCTCTTAGACAACATATATATCTTTGCTTAAAATTCACTAAGCATAATAATAAAAACCAGGCAGATCATGCATAACATAATATCAATCAAAATATTCTCATATCACCCACATAGCACAAAATCAATTCAATAAAGGTAGTAAAATCAAATCAACCGTCAACAATATAAAATCAACCTAATATCGATAAACCTACAATACCTGAATCACCATTGGTTGTTCAGAAAAGGTTTCCAATGTGATTTTGGTTTTGTCAATTACTCGACTACTAGTAGGGTTTAGGTCGCCCTACACAATTATTATATAATCTACTACTTATCCATTCCGACGATAGGTTGGTTCTTTTCCCCACCTGGGTTATCATCGGACTCCCGAATTCGAAGCTCCTCGTTGTCACACCACAAAGTACTAACTCCACATTCTGTGAAGGTAAGGAGATTAGATGCTTGAAGAGGTATACCACGAACGTCCTCGTTTCCTCTGCGATGGAAGTCTAAGGTTATGAACACAAAATCACAAGTTAAAATCAAACAAGAACACTAAACCACAAGGTATAGGTTCGACCAAGACTAGTTCTTAGGGTTAGAGATTCCTGAAAATTATACAACTCATGGATTTATGATCCTTAAGTGTTAGGAGTTCATAAACAATGATCACTTAACAAAGTTGAATTAAAATCCCACTAAGTCATAAACTTAGGGTATTCGGCCAAGGCTAGTAAAATAGGCTAGCATTCACTAAACTTTCCAATCTCTTAGGTTTAGCATCCATATGTATTAAGGAGCTCAAAACCATGATCATTTTGGAAAAATAAGAACAAAGTATCCTAGGTCCATAACCTTCTAGGTTCGGCCTTCATAGGATTTATAGGTTAGAAATCTTTAAACTTTCCAATCTCTTAGACTTAGCATCCAAATATCTTATGGAACTCAAGTCCATGATCAATTTGGAAAAATAATGGAAATTTAAACATTCCAATCTCTTAGACTTAGCATCCAAATATCTTACCGAGCTCAAGTCCATGATCATCTTGGAAAAATGAAAGTAATACATCCTAGCTTTAATAACATAGAATAAACAAGTTAGAAATCCTTAAACTTTCCAATCTCTCAGACTTAGCATCCAAATATATTATGGAGCTCAAGTCCATGATCATTTTGGAAAACAATAGAAACTTAAACATTCCAATCTCTTAGACTCGGCATCCAAATATCTTATGGAGCTCAAGTCCATGATCATCTTGGAAAAATGAAAGTAATACATCCTAGCTTTAATAACATAGAATAAACAAATAGAAATCCTTAAACTTTCCAATCTCTTAGACTTAGCATCCAAATATCTTATGGAGATTTAGTCCATGATCATTTTGGAAAAATAAAAACTCAAACATCCTAGTACCTAAACACTAAGTTTCGGCCATCATAGGATGATGAGGAAAAATATTCTTTGTTTAACAATAACTCTTAGGTTTAGAATCACAAGGTATTAAAAGTTCTAAATCCATGATCATACTTGGAAAGTTGAAACATAGTATCCTAGGCTTACTTATTCATATTTTCAGCCATCATAGGAACAAGCTATCAAAACTTCCAAGATTTATAGATTTAGATCAATGAGTAGTTAGAAACTCAATCACATGATTATATTCCAAAAGTTGAAACAAAAACTTCCTAGGTCACAAATGCAAGCATTCGGCCTTCATTGGAAGAGATAAGTAGAGATTTTTGTTTTACATAACCTCTTAGTATGTGAAAATATAAGTTAATACGAGACTATAGAAAGCGGTTTCAACTCAAAAGGAATTTTCTACCATTTTAGAGAGATTTTAGAAGTTTAAAGCATATAAAGAACACATAAAGTAAACTAAGAAATAAAAGATGAAACTTGAAAAAAGATTCATATGAGAGCATTACCCTTAGTATAAGGAAGAACTTTAATTAAGAACTTAAGTAGAAAAGATGAATAAAAACTAAAGCTTTAAGAGCTTGAACTTTCAGAAGAAAGAAGAAGATGAAGGTTTAATGGAGGTTGAAGGAGGAAGATGATGAAGTGAAAATGAAAGGGGTATATATAGAGAGGGGAGAGAGTGGCAAGAAATTGAGGAGAGAGAAATGAGCTTGGAGATAAAGTTTTGACTTTATACCTTGTTTGGTTGAAGAGGAAAGAGAAAAATAGGTTTTTAGAATATAATATGATATATTTCAAAAAGTCCATCATGACCACTTTTTATGAGGTAGCTTAGGCCATACCTCTAGTGAGTTACCTCACTCCCTCATCTCACCTCAAGCCTTTTATGTCTCCTATTCTGCTCCATTTTGTACCCGGTTGTATTTCCGATCGTAATTCTTCCGACGTTTTCGCCCGAATAAAATATTATATTTTATTTTTGAACGAAAATTTTCAAAATTACCAAAGTTGAAGGAAACCTAATAAAAACACTAACTATCTCGATCACGGGTCAAAATTAGGTTTTCTGCACAAGAAACTTGTACCGGCAGTGAAAACGCAGACCGGCTTTCGTCTGAATTTTCAACCAAAAATTTTACCGTAACCCTCTACCATAAAGTAGACTATGAATATGATTTTATTTTAATCAAAAACACTTTCTAACTCTCAAATTTAAAATATAATTTAATTATATTTTAACCGGTTAAACGGCATAATTAAAATCAGTTGTTACATTACTACCCCTCTTAAAAGAAAATTCCGTCCTCGGAATTTACGTACCTTAGAAAAGATGTGGATACTGTTGTTGCATATCCTCCTCGCGTTCCCAAGTAGCATCTCTAGTAGTTTCATCCCATACGACCTTAACCAAAGGAATTTGTTTACCGCGAAGCTCCTTAATCCGTCTATCTGCGATCCTTACAGGTAAAGCCTCATGCTCTAGATTCTCTCGCAGTTGTATAAACTCAAACTCAATGACATGTGAAGGATTTGGATAATACTTTCTCAACTGAGAAACATGAAAGACATCATGAAGGTTGGAAAGATTGGGTGGTAAGGCAATTTGGTAAGCTACTGGACCAATTCGTCGAAGAATCTGAAAGGGTCCAATGAATCGAGGAGTAAGTTTTCTGGATTTGATAGCTCTACCAATTCCAGTTTTTCGAGTAATTCTCAAAAACACGTGATCGCCTTCCTGGAATTCTAATGGTCTCCTCCTCTTGTCACTGTAGCTCTTTTGCCTATCATGTGTTTCCTTCATCTTTTCCCGTATCTTCCTCACTTGCTTCGTAGTTTGTTGCACAACATCTGCACCCAAAATTGGTTCTCACCGGTCTCATACCAACACAGTGGGGTCCTACACTTTCTGCCATACAAAGCCTCATATGGTGCCATTCTGATACTACTATGGAAACTATTGTTATAAGTAAATTCAATCAATGGTAAGAACTCATCCCAACTGCCAGTGTGCTCCAACAACAAGCTCTCAATAGATTCTCCAATTATTGAATTGTCCTTTATGACTATCGATCAGTTTAGGGATGATAAGCAGAACTCATCCTCAACTTTGTTCCCGAGGCATTTTGCAATTGTCTCCAAAATCTAGATGTGAATCTAGGATCTCGGTCTGAGACAATGCTCGATGGCACACCGTACAATCTAACAATTTCTTTGATGTAAATCTGAGTCAACCTTTCCAAATTATAACTTTCACCAATAGATAAGAAGTGAGCACACTTCGCCAACCTATCAATGATAACCCAAATCACATCATGCTTCTTAGGAGTTCGTGGTAATCCGACCACAAAATCCATAGCTATACTATCCCATTTCCACTCTGGGATATCTAAAGATTGTAGTATTCCTGCTGGCTTCTGATGTTCAATCTTAGCTTTCTGACACACCAGACAATATAAAACATACTCCGCTACTTCTTTCTTCATCCTTGTCCACCAAAACATTTTCTTCAAATCCTGATACATTTTTGTGGATTCAGGATGGAAACTCAACTTACTCTTATGTGCTTCCTCTAAAATCATCTTCCTAAGTTCTGCATCCTCTGGCACACATATTCTATCTCTAAACCTTAACACATCATCCGTTCCTCAATTAAACTAAGAAATTTTACCTTCATCGATTCCTCTACTTACTTCCTGGAGGTATAGATCCTGAAATTGTTTATCTTTAAGATCTTTCATAAAATCACTACTAATAGTGATCATACCTAAGCAAATCTTATTCTCAACCAATTCCATTCCTAAGTTCAAATCCCTGAACTGTTCAAGCAATTCTAACTCATTAACCATCATCGCAGACACGTGCAATGATTTCCTGCTTAAAGCATCCGCTACCACATTGGCCTTCCTAGGATGGTACAGTAATTCAAAATCATAATCTTTGATAAACTCCATCCATCTTCACTGTCTCATATTCAATTCTTTTTTATCGAATAGATACTTCAGGCTCTTGTGGTCACTGAAGACATTAAACTTTGCTCCAAACAAAAAGTGTCGCCATATCTTTAATGCGAACATTATTGCTGCTAACTCCAAATCATGAGTGGGATAATTTCTCTCATGAATTCTCAACTGTCGGTAAGCATAAGCCACGACTCTTCCCTCTTGCATCAGGACACAACCTAAACCTTGGTATGACGCATCACAATATACATCAAATTGTCCTAGTGGATCTGGTAAGATCAACACAGGTGATGTAGTCAACCTGTCCTTCAGCTTTTGAAAACTTTGTTCACACTTGTCCGTCCATACAAAAGCTATATTTTTCCTCGTTAACTGCGTCATAGGCAACACAATCTTCGAGAATCCCTCTATGAACCTCCGATAATATCCAGCTAGTCCTAGGAAACTCCGTACTTCACTTATTGACTTAGGCAGTTCCCACTTAAGAACTGACTCAACCTTAGATGGATATACGGCTATTCCTTCTTTATTAATCACATGACCTAGGAATTGTACTTCTTCTAGCCAAAACTCACACTTGGAAAGTTTGGCATAAAGCTGTCTATCCTTCAAAACTCGCAACACCAATCTCAAATGTTCCTCATGCTCTTCCCGCGTACGAGAATAAATAAGAATATTGTCGATGAACACAACAACAAACTTATCGAGGAACGATCTGAAAATTCTATTCATATAATCCATGAACACGGCTGGCGCATTAGTTACACCGAAAGGCATAACTAAATACTCATAGTGCCCGTATCTCGTCCTAAAAGCCGTCTTGGGTATATCTTCCTTTCTTACTCTGATCTGATGGTACCCAGATCTTAAATCAATCTTAGAGAACACTACTGCTCCTTTCAACTGATCCATCAAATCATCTATCCTAGGCAACAGATACTTATTCTTAATCGTCACCTTATTCAATGCACATGTCAATGGTGCACAATCTCGCACTTCCATCCTTCTTCTTAACAAATAACATTGGTGCTCCCCACGGTGAAACACTCGGTCTGATAAAACTCTTTTCCTAACATGTCGTCCAATTGTACCTTCAACTCTGCCAACTCAACCGGTGACATCCGATAAGGAGCTATAGATATAGGCCCTGTCCCTGGTCCGAGATCTATAGTGAATTCCACTTCTCTTTTCGGTGGCAAACCTGGAACGTATGGAGGGAAAACTTCAGGAAATTCTCTCACAATAGGCATAGAATCTATGCTGGGAGTCTCATTAGCCTCCATCGCGAAAAGCATCACAAACTGTTGAGAGTTGTCACTCCTCGTAGAAACTCCTTCATTGGCAGATGCTACACTAAAAGGTTCAAGAAATGATAAAGTCTTGCTAGAACAATCTAGCACTACATGGTTAGCCGAAATCCAATCCATCCCAAGAATAACATCTATCTGTTGCATAGGCAAACAGATAAGATCTACAATAAATGTCCTATTCTCAACAACGATAGGACACTGTAAACAAACAGACATAGTAGTCAAAGGATTACTAGTTGGAGTGGACACTGTGAGGGTATAAGGTAATTTGGAAACAGTTAAGTTCAAATGATCCACACACTCATGCGAAATAAAAGAATGTGTAGCGCCTGAGTCAAACAACACATACGATAATCTACCAGCTATCAAACACATACCTTGAATAAGATCAGCAGATTGAGAGGATTCAGCTCCCCTCACGGTAAACACTCTTCCAGTGACTTGAGGTTTGGCCATTTGTGGTCTTGCTGTTGGGACTCCTCTTCCAGCTCCACCTCTATTGTCTCCAGTTCCTCTTACGGCAGTTGTCGGTTGTTGCATAACCCTTTGTCTACAATCTCGTGCCACATGACCTGGTTTCCTACAGTTGAAACAGCCAGGCCTATTTGTACAGTCTCTAGCATAATGAGATCCTCCACATCTGAAGCAAACTAAGCCTTGTGGTTATTGACCCGTTCTAGGCACTGGTGCTGGTCTCGGTGTTTTCCCGGGTCGAGCATATGGTCTGTCTCCACTGAGAACCAATTTCTCCGCTCCTCTAGAACTTGATCGGTTAGGACCTCCACTCCTCAGTTGTTTCTGTTCATTGGCCATCCTTAGGTCTATACTTTCAATGGCACTACATCTCTCGACTAGTTCTCGGAAATACTGTATGTCAAGAGACACTACAGCCCTCTATAGCTCATCACTGAGTCCTTCCTCAAATCTTCTACATTGCCAGTCCTCACTTGGAAACCTCTGATAGAATTTCGAAAACTTGATCAAAGCTTCAAAACGTGATGCATACTCACCAACAGACATGTTGCCTTGTTTGAGGTTTGTGAATTCCTTTTCCTTCTCGCGACGAACTAGACGCGGAAAATATTTTTCGAAAAAGCAATCAGTGAATAAATTCCAGTTAATGTTCCTATCCTCAACTTCCAATAGTCTTTTCTTTCCCTTCCACCAGAATTCTGCTCCTTCGGTTAACATGAAGGCAACATAAGTCACTTTATTCTCCTCGCTGTAGTGCATAGTGATGAATGTGTAAAATATGTTAGTTTGGAAGTGTAATTAGGAAAGAGTTTGTAAATAATTTTAGGAATTATAGAGATAAGTGATAGGAAAATTCACACATTCATTTGAATAAAGTTTTGATACTTAGATTTCAATTTGTGAGAAAAGTACACTCAAAATATGTTGAAAATGTGTAGGATTGGAAGTCTAGCACTTAGCTCTAAAAAAGGGCACTCAGCTCAGGCAAAATGCAGAAAACAGCAGGTGCAGTGACCCAAAGATGGCGCCCAAAGACAGAAGATTGGCGCTCAAGACAGCGTAAGACCGGCAACTAGCGCCAAAGTGCGAGGAAGCTGAAAGCAAACCAGCGCCTAGCTCTAGGCAGCAACGCTAGCGCCACGACCGAGACAGAAAACAGCGATTTCGCGCAGAGGGACCAGCGCCAGCCTGGCTGAAAAAGCTGCGCCAATGGCTGTGACGAGCGAGTAACCAGTATAAATACGTTTTGAACAGATTTGAAAAGGATCTCTCGGCACATTTTTACACTTCTCACACTCAGGTTCATCATTTTCTCTCTGCATCCATTGGAGATTCAAGCTTGGGAACAAGATTTGGAGCTTCCATGGCTTCCTCCACTCACATCCACTCAAGTTTCTTCTTCTCTTCCCTTTCTAATATGAGTTGTTAGATCATTTAGGTTAGGTTAGGATGATTTTAATTTGGCGTTTGATGTAATTGACTTTGATTCTGATTTCAATTCTGTTTCATTAAATTAGAGTGATTTACTTCTATGCTTAATGCTTCTATTGATTGATCAACTTTAGATTGATGTTAGATTCAATCTCACAATTGGAAAATTGGTTATTGAGTTTGAATTGAAGTAGATTACCATTGGAATGTTGATTCTAGGAATAGAACTATGTTTCAATGCATTCTTATGAATCGCGTGCATAATGTTTGTGCAAATGCTTGAATGACCTAAGGAATTAGGCTTCTTGATTGGTACAAAAGGATTATCACCTAAGGAATTAGGGATAAATCTAGGTTAGTGATTTGAATGTCAATTGAGTGGAATGAATTGGAATTTGGACTAAATGAATTTACATTAAGTGAAGAATTGGAGGATTCCAATGCCTAACCGTTTTTACCTATATTGACTGCATTCTTTAATTGATATTGTTTCATTCATTGTTGTGAACTCTAAATACAAAAATCCATAAAAACTCATTGGAACTATGAAACTCACTGGTTCAAATAGCTATTGCCTAGGCTAAGTTGATACTTGAAACACAATCCTCGTTGGGAACGATACTCTACTCTCACTATTATTACTTGTTACGATTTGGTACACTTGCCAATCCATCAATAAGTTTTTGGCGCCGTTGCCGGGGACTGTTGATTTCAATATCAACGAAGCAAAGGCATTGTTAATTTGAACATTTTTTTTGTGTTTATTTTCTGTTTTTGTTTGAATAATTGATATATTGGATATTCTCATCTTTTCCTTGATTTGGATTTCTTTTTTGTGAGGAAAGTATCCACTATCCTTCATTGTTATAGTTCATGCAAGTGAAGGTAATGAAACCACTGCAACCTATATGTGATTTTTGTGGTGCATACCATAAATTTGAAGAGTGTGAGGCCAAACTCAATGCAAATGAGGGGGTTTATTACATGGAGGACCTCATGTGGGAGCAAGATGCTCCACCTCACCATCAATCCAATGAATCACTAGATGGAGTGTCCAACCTTGAAAATGTTTTAATTCAATTCATTGAAGCTACTCATGCGAATTTTAAGAACACACAAGCTTCAATCAAGAATCTTGAGATTCAAGTTGAGACACCATCTAAGCAATTGGGTTGTTTTGTGCAGAAAAAGAAAGAGTTGGTAGCAGAGCAAGAGTCACATGTTTGGGAAATGGTTGAGCAAGAAGAAAAAGTACATGACTTAAGAGAGGTGGTGGATGAAAAACAAAAAGAAAGTGTAGTTTTAGAAGTAGTCGAAAAACAGAAAAACAAAAACAGTGACATTGAAGAGAAACCAAGGGTGATACAAGAAGAGATTCATATGACTAAGACTCAACCCTTGGTGATCGAAGAGAAGAGTCCTCCACATGATGACTTGTACATGCTTCAAAAATGGGGGAACACATATCCCAAATGCTTAATTGTTGGAGCATGGGAACATTCTTGTCCCTATGCCAAATATATGGGATTGTTACCGAAAAGAAGGAAGCAGAAGGATGAAATTTTCTTTTTATCATATCATCCACCCTAATGGGGTGACAATATGTCAAGCTAGTGACGTTAAAGAAGCGCTACTTGGGAGGCAACCCAAGCATTTTCTTCTTGCATTTCTTTCATTTTTTTTCCTTAGCATGAAAAATAAGTAGTTCATTGAGTTGTTGAGTGGTTCCTTGATGTGTAAACCATTTAATGTGGTGGATTTGGTTTAAATTGTTGTGCAGGCACATCTAAGGAAAGTGGAGCAACGGAAGGGGAGAAATGATGCAAAAGAATGGTGAAAATGGCCCTGCACAGGCGCTGGGCACCCATGTGGAGCACTGAGCGCTAGGCTTCAAAAAAAAAAAAGTTTTGCACATACTCATCTATTGTGCAGAAGAAAGGGGGTGCTCTGAACTCTTTATTAATTTTTTTTTACCCTCCTTAATTTGTTAGTTAGTTGTAGGAATAAATTGCCCAAACTTGCATATTTTGCACAAACTTGTGTTTTGAGTGGATTTTTTTTTGTAGATTCTCTATTAAGCATAGAACTTTTGCTTGGCTGAAATTTCTAGCATGATGCATTTTACACTTGCTGAGCATATGATTTCATTGAAACCATTGATCCTTGTGAATTGTTTGTGACAATTTTTCATGCTATGATTGATGCAATGTTGAATGCATGGATTTTCTCTTGCACATAACCATTAACTGTGAGCTTTTGAGCCCAAATGCTCTGACACATTATCCAGATGACTTGATTTCTTTCATGTGTGATTGTCCATCACTTGCATGTTCTCACCTTTTCTTGCCTTGGATGCTTGTCATTGTTGCAATGTTCTTGCATGTGCATAAATGATTGAGGTAATAACTCTTTGTTTAAGCTTGGTGCCATAATTGCCAACCTATCATTTACCATTGTTAAGCCCAATTGAGCCTTGGCCTATTTTTCTTGGAATGATAGCACATTACAAGCTAAAAAAAACGAAAAAAAAAACAATTTTGTCCCACTACTTTGGCTTAGAGGAATGTTTGGACTTAAGTTTGGGGTTGTTCTCTTGCTTAGGGACAAGCAAGCAAATAAAGTTTGGGGTGGTAAGTAGGCCACTAAAGATGCCTACTAGAAAAAAAAAATTGAAAAAGAAAAAAAACTGAAACAGAAAAAGAAAAATAGAAAAAGCCAAAGAGAAAAAGAGACAAAGAAAGTATACAAAAGCGAGAAAAAGGCAAAATAGAAA
This sequence comes from Sophora flavescens, assembly GCA_030762895.1. Lineage (NCBI taxonomy): Eukaryota > Viridiplantae > Streptophyta > Magnoliopsida > Fabales > Fabaceae > Sophora > Sophora flavescens. Next base: position 9,010,062 of record CM061063.1, read on the forward strand.
GAAAAGAAAATGAAACAAGAAGCAACAAAAGAAAAAGAGAAAAAGAAATAGTTGGAATTGAATAAAAAGGGAAATAGCACAAATTGTGTGCTTATGTGCTTGTAGCTAGACTAGGCAAGTGAAAATTCCAAAAGAGTCCAAATAGTCCTTGAAGCCAAAGTAGCATAGCATATATATCCTTATTCTCATCCACCCGTACCTAAGCCCCGTTACATCCAAATAAAAGACCTCATGATATGTGTTGCATTGGCATTTGTGATGTGTGTGTTTAGCATCTTGTCAAGATTAGGATTGAGGAATGCCGGTGGATTGGATTTGAGAGCAAATATGACCAAGTAAGGATGTGTGAAACACTGAAATAGAGAAGTTGCAAGGGATAATTTTGTGCATTCAATAGAGCTAATTTTGTAGTATGTTTGATTGTTCTAAAGCATGAAACTTGTGATCAATTGGAATTTATGAATGATTGTGTGATGCTTGTCCATTTTGCAAAAGTGTCAAGTAATTGAAGTCTTGCATGAGTAATTTGCTTCACAAGAGAATTGAACATGAAAATCCATTTCTCAAACCCTTATTTGAATCTAATTGTTTGCTTGAGGACAAGCAAAATTTCTAAGTTTGGGGTTGTGATGAATGTGTAAAATATGTTAGTTTGGAAGTGTAATTAGGAAAGAGTTTGTAAATAATTTTAGGAATTATAGAGATAAGTGATAGGAAAATGCACACATTCATTTGAATAAAGTTTTGATACTTAGATTTCAATTTGTGAGAAAAGTACACCCAAAATATGTTGAAAATGTGTAGGATTGGAAGTCTAGCACTAGCTCTCAAAACGGGCACTCAGCTCAGGCAAAATGCAGAAAACAGCAGGTGTAGTACCAAGATTGGCGCCAAAGACGGGAAGATTGGCGCTCAAAGACAGGTAAGAGCGGCAACTAGCGCCAAAGTCTGGGAAGCTGAAAGCAGAACCAGCGCCCGACTCTAGCAAAAGCAACGCTCAACGCCCCGGTGAGACAGAGAAAGCAGATTTCGCGTAGAGGACCGGCGCCACCGCACTGAAACGGCGCCCAGCGCTGGCAGACGAGCAGAACCAGTATAAATACGTTTTGAACAGATTTGAAAAGGATCTCTCGGCTCATTTTTACACTTCTCACACCCAGGTTCATCATTTTCTCTCTGCATCCATTGGAGATTCAAGCTTGGGAACAAGATTTGGAGCTTCCATGGCTTCCTCCACTCACATCCACTCAAGTTTCTTCTTCTCTTCCCTTTCTAATATGAGTTGTTAGATCATTTAGGTTAGGTTAGGATGATTTTAATTTGGAGTTTGATGTAATTGACTTTGATTCTGATTTCAATTCTGTTTCATTAAATTAGAGTGATTTACTTCTATGCTTAATGCTTCTATTGATTGATCAACTTTAGATTGATGTTAGATTCAATCTCACAATTGGAAAATTGGTTATTGAGTTTGAATTTAAGTAGATTACCATTGGAATGTTGATTCTAGGAATAGAACTATGTTTCAATGCATTCTTATGAATCGCTTGCTTAATGTTTGTGCAAATGCTTGAATGACCTAAGGAATTAGGCTTCTTGATTGGTACAAAAGGATTATCACCTAAGGAATTAGGGATAAATCTAGGTTAGTGATTTGAATGTCAATTGAGTGGAATGAATTGGAATTTGGACTAAATGAATTTACATTAAGTGAAGAATTGGAGGATTCCGATGCCTAACCGTTTTTACCTATATTGACTGCATTCTTTAATTGATATTGTTTCATTCATTGTTGTGAACTCTAAATACAAAAATCCATAAAAACTCATTGGAACTATGAAACTCACTGGTTCAAATAGCTATTGCCTAGGCTAAGTTGATACTTGAAACACAATCCTCGTTGGGAACGATACTCTACTCTCACTATTATTACTTGTTACGATTTGGTACACTTGCCAATCCATCAACACATAGTAGCAAATATCTTTTCGATCTCTTGTATCCACCATTCTGCTTTCTCTGGGTCATACTCTCCTCAGAATTAAGGTGGTTTTCCATTCATAAAATTAGTCAATCCGGCATCTTCAGCTGCTATCGCCCTTCTCTGATTCTTAATTTCTAGCTTTTCTTTGTTCATCTACAGCATCTCAGCATTCTGTTGGGTTTGCAGTAGCATAGCAGCTGCTAGGGTTTCCATTGCACTTGGAGTCGAAGATGATCCTCCTCCATTCTCAGTATTGTTGGCATTACCATTGACAGCTCCAATAATCCTTTCTGGAGTTTCGTCACCACTGTTAGTTGGACGTCCTCTTCCGCGATCCATGATTCTGTTAAAAGAAATCATCCGCTCTTATTAGTATGACATATAATACTACATAGGTGTAACACCCGGGTGTTGACGAGGGCGGGGAGTGATCGCCGGTGCAAGAAGGCACGGACAGGGAGCGACTCCTGGCAGGCTTCTAGGCGGAAGGGCACATGAATGAACCGATTACACACCCGAATGAGAGGGATCCTGAGACTGTGTAGGTATGGGACTATACAGTTGAGGATGACTTATAAGAATTGATTGGTTCTACCCATATCAACAAGATGCATCTTCTTTTCGAGAGCTCATCACTTAAGAACTCCACAGTTATGTGTGCTTGACTTGGAGCAATTATGGGATGGGTGACCTCCTGGGAAGTTTTCCCAGGAAGCATGTGAGTGAGGACAAAACAAGCTGAAAAGACCCGTGTTGGTTTGTGGGAACAGTCGTCAATCCATAGAGCAGTCCGGGATGTTACATTTTTGGTATCAGAGCAGTTCGATTCTAAATCGGATTGTGGTAGTGGGGCTTTTTCTAAAACAAAACTTGGGCGCATAGGATGCTTGTTAGAGTTATAAATACTGCATGTTATTCTTTGGGATATTGGACATGATCAACCCAATATTTCATAGGTAATGAGCATATGTATAGGACTAATAGGAGAGGGACGAACATTGCACTTGCAGCAGCTTTGGTTTGTATAATCAGAGCTACGCAAGGGCAGACGGAGACTCTCCGTCAACTGTAGGGGAATGGAGGCCAATCACTGATGGAGTGATGGCTACCTAGGACCCTTAGCACGTGGGGCTTTTCGAATTCAAGAAGAATGATCCGCTATTATTCCGAGGCAGCTTAGAATCCGAAGGAGACTTGATTTCTTTAACTCGTATAGGGGAAGAAGTTACTATATTGTTTGATTCAGGAGCAACACTTTGATATATCCTTCAAGTGTGAAATTTGAATTGCCTATCTTTCGTTTGTCCTTTGAGTCATGTGTTTCTAAAAAAAAAAGTTGTGATTTAGGGTACTTGATTCTTTATATGATATTTTTGAATGTTGATGATGAATTGATTTTAATAAATTTATTTTCCTTGAATCTATAAGGAATTATTACTAATGGTAGTTTTGTATGTGCGTTCATGCTGGTATTTTCTTGTTTACACTATTCTCATCATCTATACTTCTGCCAACACTGTCAAAACCCATTCCCATATCTAATTGAAATGTCCTATTAATTTTTTTTAATTCCTTCTGTGCTTGAAGTTCACCTCCATCGCATCGAGGCCAATTTATTGAATTTGTAATTATATTTCTAACTTCCTCTGACTCATGGATTGAATTGTGGCATGAATTCTATTTTTTGTTAGTTCGAATCAAATTATATATTTAATATTTAAATTAAATTATGGTTCACTTTATAAATTTTAAAAATATGTTTGATTTTGTATTAAGTTTTGAATGCTTTTAGTGGGAAAAGATGATGGGAGTATGAGGTTATATGTGGGCAATATGCAATTGAACAAAGTAACTGTTATGGATAGGTATCTTTTACCTAGGATAGATGAGCTTAGATCAATGCAGTAGAGTAGTGGTTGATTCTAGTAAAGTAGATGCAGGAATAGGGTGAGAGAAGCCTAAGACAATGACAAGTGTGAGAAGTTTCCTAGAATTGGAGAAGTATTATAGGAAGTTATAAATGAGTTCTCTAGACTAGCCTTACCTCTCACCAAGCTGATTAGGAAAGGAAAATCTCTTGTATAGGATACAACTTGAAGTTTTTAATGATCAGTAGAGCCTTAAACAGTTGTTAAGAGATAGAGACAGAGACATAGACGAAGAGTTAAATATAAGGCAAAGAAAGTGGATGAATTTTCTTAGGAACTACGATTTTGAGTTGAAGTATAGTCCGGGAAAGGCTAATGCAGTGGTCGATACTCGGAGTAGGAAATTTCCGCACAAGTCTAACTTGAAGCTGCAAGAGATGAACCTAATAGAAGAGTCTAGAGACATGAATTTCGTATCTTTTTAAGGCTTAAAACTTGGAATTGAATAGGTTGAAAATTTGTAGTGACCTTAGAAAATAGGTTAAGCGAGTGTAGTTTTTAAACTAGGATTTGAAATCTCTTTTTGATCAAGAGAATTATGTGTTATATAATAATGGTGTAGTGTTGTTTAAGAATAGGATCATTGTCCCTAAGGAGGGGAGCCTTAGAAAAAAAATGTTATAAGAGACACATAAAAGAACGTTAACCATGTGTCTAGGAATAACCAAGAAGCATCAAGATTTAAAGAAGTATTAGTGAACGGGAATAAAAATGGAAGTGAGGTTAAAGAATTATATATATATGTTCAAATTTTATTATAATGTTGTAATTTTGTTATATAATTTTTAGAGGATCGCTTTCCTTGAAATTTCAAATTGCTTCTCAAGTGATAAAGTATTAATCGCGATTGATATTTCCCTATGATTTGTTTTCCATATAGATTAGTGGCATGTCTAATCCTAACAAACTTATATTTCTTAACAAAAGGTGAAAAAATGTTGTTTCTTATTTGTATGTGCCTACTCAAAGATCGAGATTGAATTGATTTCTTATACTATTGTGGTGTTAATTTTTACAGTTGTTTTTGCGTAATGTCTGCACGGTTTAATTGTAATTTTGTGAAACATTATTCTCCATTTTGTTATCACATATTTTTTTTTTAGTAAGATCTTCTTATCAATATAAAGTGAAACTATTTCTTCCTATTTTGAAATTATCATTTTGGGATATCTAAAAATTAGTATGTGAATGTGCTACTGCTTCACATTTCTTTATTTATAAAATTTATAAAATTCCTCAGTTCTGTGTAGAATATAAGAAATTTGGTATAGAGTTCGTAAGAGATGTTATATCTACGTGTGGATGATATAAAATATTACATCAATTTCTTTTATGGATTGTTTGTTAAATTTAATTTGTGAGAATGCTTATAAATATGAAATGCAAGTGAAGGTGTTCTAATTATAGGTGGATGGGTAGAAACAAATGCTTAAGTGCATGATTTTATTATATAAATGTTATTATTGACTTCATTTTAAAATTAATTTTTTTTACGTTAAGGGGTCATGAATTGTACATTTATTATCTGGTGGAATATTTAATGACTATACATACATACATATATATATATATATATATATATATATATATATATATATATATATTAATGGTGTGATTAGGAACGTAGATCCCCTTTTATGATAGTGCGAAGTAGGTGAGAAGATATTGTGAAGATCAGATCTAATCAAAGAGATCGCAATTAGGATTAATAATTGAGGGAAAGATGCGCATTGCGCAGAATAGATAAAAAGTGTTATGTCGACAAGAAAAGAAAGCATTTAGAATTTTAGGAAGAGGAACATGTAATCTTGAGAGGCACTCTTAAGTTTTGGATGGGGAGGTCATTGTCATTCAGAAAACTGACGCTTCGTTTCATGGGACCTTTCCTAATTCTCAAAAGAGTCGTGCCCGTTGCTTACCAATTGGCTCTTCTGCCACAATTGGCAAATCTTCATGATGTTTTCCATGTGTCGCAACTTAGAAAATATGTACCTGATGAGTCTCATGTGATAGCTCATGAGTCTTTACAATTGAAGGATAATTTGATCTATAAGCCTAGGCCTAGTCAAATCTTGGACAAGGGCACAAAGACTCTAAGGAAAAATTCTATTGGTGAAAGTGTTATGGGAAAGGATTAACTCCGAAGGAAACTACTTGAAAAATGGAAGAGGACATCGTATGTCAATACCCAGATCTTGTTGTTTAAGGTAAGGTAACCTTTATGTTTGGTTTTCAGCATATGTTACAATATGTGTGTGAGTATGTGATGAATTTCGGGGACAAAATTCTCTAAGGAGGGGAGAAATGTAACATCCTAAAAAATTCAAATATAATTATTTTAATAAAAAAAAGGGGGTAGTATAAGAGTTTATTATAATTGTTTTCTTTATAATAAAAATCCAGTGGGTTCCACAATAATGTAAAATTGATTTAAAAAAATAAAATAAAAATAGGGATAAGAACCTATCCTGAACTAAATTATTGTGGCAATAATGATAGAAAATATAAGCATATCAAGGCCCATGCTGTGTTACCCATTATAAATAGATAGTTCGAGTGTTTTAAGCTCAATTTCGCATAATATGACTAGATACCTAACTTCAAATGGATATTTCGTAACCAAAGAGAAATTTTTTGAATTCGAGATCTGCATAAGAAATATAGCCCTGTCTCTTAGATTTCCATAGACACCGAATTCATCCAAATTGGATTCTTGTAGCTCAAATTATGACCAAATTCGTACACACTATTCATGTTCCAGCGCCAGAACCGTTTTTTTAAATTCTATCCACGTTTTGACTATCTAAAAGTCGGTTTCAAATTTTGTGGTCTTCATGACAGTTGTAGAAAATTCTTTTATCTTTCCAACTATATAAATTTTATAATTTTTGAATGTCTATAACTCAAGATATGTGCGAAATACAGCACCATATGAAGAGTAAGCGGGCTTAGCGCGTTTTTACACGTTTTGGGCTATTTGGGGCTCTATAAATAGAATCTTAACACTCTTTGGGTGCAATTTTGAACCCTAATTACACCTAGAAACTCAAACGGATAAGAAGAGAAGAAATTCAAGGATTAAGAAGAGATAGTTGTGGAAGAGGGAGTCTAGGAAGAGGAAGATGATGATAACTCTTGGCAAACGTTAGATTCGCAGTAGGAAACGCTTAGAGCTATTTGGAGGTCTTCAAGAGGTGAGTAACAATACTTTTTATGAACCCTTTCCATGTTATATATGGTTGTTTTTGTTGATAAGGGATTACCATATGGTTTTGGGAGTCTTTAATTGACTTGATGCATATTGTTGGTAACATAAATTCTAAAATTGGGGTTTTGTTTAAAAGGGGAATTAATTGATTAATTAATGTTGTAACGTGCTTATTCATGTATGATATGTTGTGATATTCATGATTGTTTGTCATTGGTGGAAGTTTATATGTTTAAAATTGAGGGAAATAGTTTGTTACATGCATGAGACATGACATATTTGAGTTATAACATGTTGTATGATGTTTGCCGCAATACCACCTATGATAGGGATATCGAAAAGTAATACCACCGTAATGGGGTATCGAAAGTAACATCCCCATATAATTGTGATGTCGAAAAAGAGCAATACCGCCTAAAAAGGGGTATCGAAAGTAACACCGCCACACGTTGGGGTGTCGAAAAGGGAGAAATACCACCATGTGCACATGGGAGGTATCGAAATAGAAATGTCCCCGACAGGAGGGTGACATCGAAACATTCCTCATGAGTAGGGGTGGGTAATGGAACGCCATTGTCATGTGATGTGTGAGATTTATGGCATGCCGGCAAGAGACCAGTTTAGTTATGAGGCCTTCGAGCCACTTGGATTAATTTAGAATTTACTTGGTATGTGGAATGTGATGCCTTGAGACGAGTTGATCTTATGCTATATGCATATGACTTGATGAAATTTTTGTTGTTATTAAAATTATTTTTTTATATTATTTTGGGAAATTAACGGATACCATGGACAATTTTTCCGGTTACCGCACCGGCTGAGAACAACACTATTTTTTCGAAACATTTTATAAATGTATTGTTGTGCACTGGGATTTTAAATCTCATTATAAGTGTTGTTTTCAGAGCCCGATGACATCGCTGTTGAGGATCCAGATCCCGATGACATCGCTGTTGAGGATCCAGAGAGCTGAAGAGTTATCTTTGATTAGCTAGTTGGTTAGTAATGTAGTATAGTTTAGAGTATTATGCGGACGACGTTCTTTGGTTTACATACTATTTTTCTCAGATTGTAAATAGACGCCCGGTTTTGAGACTTTTAGTTTTTATTCAAATGATTGGATTTAATAATATTTTTCAATACTTTGTAAATACTATTATTTTATTTAATACAAGGTATTTTTATACTTAGTTGTTTGAGAAAAATTTTATGACTTGTGTTTTTTAATTAAATGTTTTGAAGGACTTTTATTGAAATTAATTTAGGTTACTTAAGAACTCCACAGTTAAGCGTGCTTGACTTGGAGCAATTCTGGGATGGGTGACCTCCTGGGAAGTTTTCCCAGGAAGCGTGTGAGTGAGGACAAAGCACGCTGAAAAGACCCGTGTTGGTTTGTGGGGACAGTCGTCAATCCATAAAGCAGCCAGGGATGTTACAAATGGTATCAGAGCGGCACCTCTCCCAGTACGGTGTGGTTCGGGAACGAACCAAGCGGAAGCTGGTGGGCATGTAACACCCGGGTGTCGACAAGGGCGGGAAGTGGTCGCCGGTGCAAGAAGGCACGGACAAGGAGTGGCTCCTGGCAGGCTTCTAGGTGGAAGGGCACATGAATGAACCGATTACACACCCGAATGAGAGGGATCCTAAGACTGTGTAGGTATGAGACTATACAGTTGAGGATGACTTATAAGAATTGATTGGTACTACCCATGTCAACAAGATGCATCTTCTTTTCGGGAGCTCATCACTTAAGAACTCCACAGTTATGCGTGCTTGACTTGGAGCAATTCTGGGATGGGTGACCTCCTGGGAAGTTTTCTCAGGAAGCATGTGAGTGAGGATAAAGCACGCTGAAAAGACTCGTATTGGTCTGTGGGAACAGTCATCAATCCATAGAGCAGTCAGGGATGTTACAATAGGCAAGTATATAAATACCATATACCAGACTAATATTAACCTCTCACATCAAATTCAGACACACTACCCAACTTCTAAGCATAGTCAACATCCGATGTGGATTCCACTAGACACGGCCAGTAACAACATCCTAAACTTCGCAGTCCTTAATTCTGATCGGACATAACCCACAGTCCGTTTTGGAACCAAACAGCTCTGATACCAAAATGAGACACCCCGTTATGCCCAGGAGTTTTATTAGCTTAAAACCTTATTAATTAATTCCTTAATCGCTTGCTTAGCGTGAAAAGTACGTAAAAATTAAAACTTTATTTAAACAATCATATAACTTCTGCAAATTAAACACACCAAGGTTGTAATATATAAATACACACCTGTTTATTTATTACATTACCAAAACACGGTTGAGTGAATCCTCTCAGTAGGATCCCTCACAGTCATAAACTTAAAATAAAGTCATACTTAGCGGAAACATATAAAAAATACTCCTTCTTAGACACACTGGCCATACTATCTATACTCTACTCGTCATGGATCACATCTCGACCTCCAGCGTCTGGTTCGTAAGGAGTTCCATCCAACTCCTCAGCAACCTCTGTTTCATACAGAGCTCCATCCATCTCCTCAGCAACATAATCCTCCATTGGGTCTTCTAATGTAAGTAAAGTAACCTACAAGAATACAGAAACATAGGGGGATAAGAAACAGTTCTATCATCAAAAAGCGAAAAAGAGTCATAGTAAATCATACTGTAATTGTCACAGACAAACAACGCACATAACTAACAAATCACCCTCGAGTTAATATATCATCCTCTACCCCCAATCTCATGCTACTCAAAGACAACATAGTTGCACACCTATTTCCTAAGATGGAAGTGGTCTCGCGAGAACTCTTGATTTTAAGTGTATTATATTACCAATACACGGTGTATTATATTACCAATACACAAAAGTGGTTTTACGTGTATTATATTACCAATACACGGTGTATTATATTACCAATACACAGATGTCATTGTGTATTATATTACCAATACACTTTCGTCTTTGTGTATTATATTACCAATACACTTTTGTCCTTGTGTATTATAATACCAATACAAATTTGTCCTTGTGTATTATATTACCAATACACGGTTGTAGACAACAACACCTATACTTGAATCTCACTAACCCGTTTTAGCAACATCCTAGTGCCTTAACCTTCCATTAGAACTTGACACATATTCCATGCCATAACACCTATTTAACATACATCATCTAGGTTAGGCACTTCTAAAACATCATTATCCTCACACCCAAAACAATCATCTCTTAGACAACATATATATCTTTGCTTAAAATTCACTAAGCATAATAATAAAAATCAGGCAGATCATGGATAACACAATATCAATCAAAATATTCTCATATCACCCACATAGCACGAAATCAATTCCATAAAGGTAGTAAAATCAAATCAACCATCAACAATATAAAATCAACCTAATATCGATAAACCTACAATACCTGAATCACCATTGGTTGTTCAGAAAATGTTTCCAATGTGATTTTGGTTTTGTCGACTACTCGACTACTAGTAGGGTTTAGGTCGCCCTACACAATTATTATATAATCTACTACTTATCCATTCCGACGATAGGTTGGTTCTTTCCCCCACCTGGGTTATCACCGGACTCCCGAACTCGAAGCTCCTCGTTGTCACATCACAAAGTATTAACTCCACCTTCTGTGAAGGTAAGGAGATTAGATGCTCGAAGAGGTATATCACGAACGTCCTCGTTTCCTCCTCGATGGAAGTTAAGGTTATGAACACAAAATCACAAGTTAAAATCTAACAAGAACACTAAACCACAAGGTATAGGTTCGGCCAAGACTAGTTCTTAGGGTTAGAGATTCCCGAAAATTATACAACTCATGGATTTATGATCCTTAAGTGTTAGGAGTTCATAAACAATGATCACTTAACAAAGTTGAATTAAAATCCCACTAAGTTATAAACTTAGGGTATTCGGCCAAGGCTAGTAAAATAGGCTAGCATTCACTAAACTTTCCAATCTCTTAGGTTTAGCATCCATATGTATTAAGGAGCTCAAAACCATAATCATTTTGGAAAAATAAGAACAAAGTATCCTATGTCCATAACTTTCTAGGTTCGGCCTTAATAAGATTTATAGGTTAGAAATCTTTAAACTTTCCAATCTCTTAGACTTAGCATCCAAATATCTTATAGAGCTCAAGTCCATGATCATTTTGGAAAACAATGGAAATTTAAACATTCCAATCTCTTAGACTTAGCATCCAAATATCTTACAGAGCTCAAGTCCATGATCATCTTGGAAAAATGAAAGTAATACATCCTAGCTTTAATAACATAGAATAAACAAGTTAGAAATCCTTAAACTTTCCAATATGGAGCTTAAGTCCATGATCATTTTGGAAAAATAAAAACTCATCAAACATCCTAGTACCTAAAAACTAAGTTTCGGCCATCATAGGATGATGAGGAAAAATATTCTTTGTTTAACAATAACTCTTAGGTTTAGAATCACAAGGTATTAAGAGTTCTAAATCCATGATCATACTTGGAAAGTTGAAACATAGTATCCTAGGCTTACTAATTCATATTTTCAGTCATCATAGGAATAAGCTATCAAAACTTCCAAGAATTATAGATTTAAGATCAATGGGTAGTTAGAAACTCAATCACATGATCATATTCCAAAAGTTGAAACAAAAACTTCCTAGGTCACAAATGCAAGCATTCGGCCTTCTTAGGAAGAGATAGGTAGAGATTTTTGTTTTACATAACCTCTCAGTATGTGAAAATATAAGTTAATACAAGACTATAGAAAGTGGTTTCAACTCAAAATGAGTTTTCTACCATTTTAAAGAGATTTTAGAAGTTTAAAGCATATAAAGAACACATAAAGTAAACTAAGAAATAAAAGATGAAACTTGCAAAAAGATTCATATGAGAGCATTACCCTTAGTATAAGGAAGAACTTTAATGAAGAACTTAAGTAGAAAAGATGAATAAAAACTAAAGCTTTAAGAGATTGAACTTTTAGAAGAAAGAAGAAGATGAAGGTTTAATGGAGGTTGAAGGAGGAAGATGATGAAGTGAAAATGAAATGGGTGTATATAGAGAGGGGAGAGAGTGTCACGAAATTGAGGAGAGAGAAATGAGCTTGGAGAGCAAGTTTTGACCTTGTGCCTTGTTTGGTTGAAGAGGAAAGAGAAAAATAGGTTTTTAGAATATAATATGATATATTTCAAAAAGTTCATCATGACCACTTTTTAGGAGGTAGATTAGGCCATACCTCTAGTGAGTCACCTCACTTCCTCATCTCACCTGAAGCCTTTTATGTCTCCTATTCTGCTCCATTTTGTACCCGGTTGCATTTCCGATCGTAATTCTTCCGACGTTTTCGTCCGAATAAAATATTATATTATATTTTTGAACGAAAATTTTCAAAATTACCAAAGTTGAAGGAAACCTAATAAAAACACTAACTATCTCGTTCAAGGGTCAAAATTAGGTTTTCTGCACAGGAAACTTGTACCGGCAGTGAAAACGCAGACCGGCTTTCGTCTGAATTTTCAACCAAAAATTTTACCGTAACCCTCTACCATAAAGTAGACTATGAATATGATTTTATTTTAATCAAAAACACTTTCTAACTCTCAAATTTAAAATATAATTTAATTATATTTTAACTGGTTAAACGACATAATTAAAATCAGGTCGTTACATCATGCTGGATTGAGATGGTGTGAAATTATTTATTTTTCTTGGTAGAATGTGATTAGAAGATGACAATGTAGACATAGTTTGCTTTCGACAATTCCTCTGGAATCTATTATCTACTTTTGATGTCCCTATATTTTCTTTTCCTTCGAAATTGATTCCTAAAAATTCCCGAAAAAACAACAAACATAAAATATACTTACAAATGATTGGTAGCATTTTAAATTAATTAAGTATAAAATTTTAATTAAAATAGGAAGTATGGATACCATTATTAACTGCATTCATTTGTTGCCCCTTATTATATATTACACGTTTTCTATGAATCCTTGCAGCAGCTGTGGAAGTTGCAGTAGGGTGTCTCTTTTAGTTGGTCTTCATTGCTGTATCCAGTGAGTATGCAAGTTAAAACAGGGAAGACTTGATTTATTTCATGAGTGATTTTTTTTTTGACAAACTATTTCATGAATTAGTTAATCATTATGTTTGGTTTTTTTAAAAGCAATATTAGGTAGGTGGTTTTAGTTAGAGAATATATGTATTTTTTCAAATATATAAAATCATATATATATATATATATATATATATATATATATATATATATTTGTTGTCTTGATATCAAATAATATCATATATATATAATATGTGGTCATAATTTTTTAGAATATTTAAGCATATAACAGTTAATGAAATAAATTATAAATTAATGAATTATTAAACACATAAATTAATTGAATACAAAACAAAGATAGATATTGATTTGTTTGATATTAAAATCGACTTAATGTCCAATTAAGATTTGTAAGTTTTGGACTGGGGGGCATCATCCCCTCTTTAGCACCAAGAAAAATAAAAGATTTGTAAGTTTTGAACAATAGTGTTGCTTTGTCTTCAAAGAATCAAGAGGGGGGAGGGGGTGAGGGTGAATTGAGATTTCAAAAAGCTTTTCAAAAACTTTACTTTTCAAATCAGAGTTATCTTAGGATCTTTTATAAAAGTAGTAAAGGGCTTTTTATGAAATCTTGAATAGAAGATGATGAGGATAAGAAAGATTAATTCAGAAAGATAAATCAGTAATAAGATTCAAGTTCACAGCTCACGGCTATCAATTAAACAATGATTGAATCAATCAGGAAGAAGTTCAGTTCAGGGTCGTACATGTATTAGATACAGGCCTTAATCAGTCAAGAACTGAAGTTACAATATATTAGTTTCAGTTTCATTGATCAAGAACAGTCTTAATAACCCGGTTTTGAACAATTAATAAATCAAGATTGATTGCAGTAATACTCTGGTTTTAATTCATATTAAACAGATCAAGAACTGATATCAATTGAAAACTTAGAACATCAAGATCACAGTTATATGCGCAAGACAGAAATTAAAGAGTTTGAGTTTAGAGATACCACACAACCAGATTTATCTTGGTTCAGTCACCACCACTGTGACCTACATCCAGTCCCCACTCCACCTGTGGGTTTTCACACACTAACACAACAAGCTTTATCCAGGTAGCTTGAAAAACCTTTACACCACAGAGCACTCCTTCACCTCGAGATACCACACTCTTGTGAAGAGCCTCAATGTTCTTCCTTAGGATTCCTCACCCTAATCACACAGAGAGACTCCCTCTCTTTACAATCGAAAAGTACAGAAAGATTGATTCCCAACTCTCAGAAGTCAGATATACAAATTGAAGTTCTTATGAGAATTGAAACACTCCTTTTCACAATGAAGCTCAAGCAAGAAGATGAATGATTTTCACAATTGATCTCTCTAATTGATTTTGTAAACTTCTTATCTGTTTTAAGTGTTCCTTCGATCCCTCTATATATATGAAACAAGTTATAGTCGTTGGGATCAATTAAAACAGATTCGGGTCTGATAATAGAATCTGTTTTCTTGATTCTGGTTCTTGAACAGGGGTTGAGTACAGGGTTGTATTAACCAATTTCATACTGATAGTTTCTCAAAATATTGACCTTGGTTAATCCATAAGTACATCCATTGAGTACATCTATGTATTGAATCAAGAACCTTAAATTCATTTGTCAGTTACAGTAGCAGACATACATCCATTGATTACATGGTTGTACCTGACAAATAATTAAAATCATTTTTATTAAAAAAAACTTATTCCTTTTAATGCAGGTTATGAAAATTGATTTTCTTCATGCATCTTTTTAGTTGAGCTATCTTGTGACTAAGAGATTTCTTTCTCTTACAAATCATCTAAGACTTAAATCTAAAATTCTCCTTTAAGCTTGGTCTTGATGATCCTTTGATCTTTGACTTTGCTCTTTTGATTTCTACATGCATCTCCTTGATTCCTTCAAGTTCTTCCTTAAATATTTTCCTTGAATTTGCTTAATGAACTTGTTGATCACTGCTTGATACCTATCTTTACAATTTGACACTAAAACACTTGCACACTCATTAAATTGTATTTGTCATATATCAAAATCTTTAAGTCATTGAGTCTTACAAATAGTGTATGAATAATTGGGTTGTCAAAATTGAATATGTTCAAAAATTATAAATAATTACCAAATAAAAAAAAGGCCTAAAACACAATTTTTCTATGCTACCAATTACTATTTTGATTTTCAATACCATAATTCTTATTCAATGATGGGTTAAGTTTAAAATATTTTCCTCATATTCAAAAATTTACAGATGACAATTATTAAAAATGACTAATATAAAAATTGATTAGAACGTGTAGACATTTAAGTAAAAAATGACTAATACCATTAAACAGTATTACAGTAGTTACATTAGCCACTTATCGTATTATGATTAAATATTTAACTCTCTGATTCCTTATTATGTAATTTTGTATGTGTATATTTTTATAATTTGTAATCATCTTTATACTATAGTTAAGAGGTATAAATTAAATAATAGATGTTATATTATAAACTCTTTACATTAAATATTTCCTTGACGTTACAATATAAAAACTTTTATATATATATATATATATATATATGAATGGTTTCAAATCATAATAATCCATAAAAACCACACTAAACTGGAAATGATCAACTTATATTTATATTTATTTAGTAATAAACCGGATTATATAAAAAGATTAAAATTTGTACATACATTTATTTTATTATCCAATTGAGAGTGTTAATATTTCCTTAAATTCCTTCACAAAAAATGGTAGGTAAAATGATTAATTGTTTTAGTACCTGTAGTTTCTCCTTTAACAGATTGATCCATTGGTGTCATTTGATTTGAGTTCAATAAGAGACTTCCATTCATTGTTACCATATGAGTAGGAGTTAATATGTTATTAGAAGATGGAGAAGCATTTCCTGGATGCATTTAATAGAAATATCACAAAAGGTAGTAGGTGAAACGTAGAAGTTACAAATATTATTATTTTTTTGTTTGAAAATAGGTTGTTTACCTGAGCCTGCTTCAACAGGGGAATCACATGAAGGAAGCATGTTTGCTGAAACCCCATGATCATTATTTGAACCTATATCTTTTGGAAATGCCAAAGTCTGCTTAATAGGAGTTTTAAAAAAATCAACCTTGTAGGTGTGGGGCTCTAATTTACTCTGAATATTGCAATCTACAAAAAATGACCGTTTAAATTTAAAACAGCTAGTCGAAGATGAACCAATATAGAAATTAGAAGTTATATATGGGAAGATAAGTCAGCTATGAAGTTGTATTTTTTCAAACCACTTAAATTACATAATTTTCCAATATAGTATATGATACATAATACATTCATTATATTTACCATTAGAATCATAAGCTGGATCAAGATTAGTAATTCCAGATGACTTTGTTTTGCTTTGAGTAGTTTGGAATGAATTGGCATCCAAACAATCATAAGGTGCAACGGATCCACGTGATATTGATGGTTGTATATTGGTAAGTGGATTTGCCATATCGAGAACAAAGGATTGAAGATGATAGTTAAAAGAGTGGTTGTTTGAAGAAATGATGAATACAAAAGATGGTGCGAAATTATTTCTTTCTCCTGATAGAATGTGATTGGAAGATGGCAGTGTAGACAAAGGTTGTCTTCAACTATTCCTCTAGAATGTAACATCTTCTTTTGATGTCCCCATATTTTCTTTTCCTTCGAAATTGATGCCTAAAAAATCCAGAAAAACAAAAAACATAAGATATACGAAAAATGATTGGTAGCATTTTAAATTCATTAAGTATAAAATTGGAATAAAAAATAGGAACTATGGATACCATTATTAACTACATTCATCCGTTGCCTCTTATTGTCTATTACCCATTTTCTATGAATCCTTGCAGTAGCAGCGGAAGATGCAGGGGGACGTTTCTTTGAGTTGGTCTCCATTGCTGCATATAGTTAGTCTGCAAGATAGAATGGGGAAGACTTGATTTATCTCATGAATGAGTGGTGTTTGTTTAAAGCAGTAGTATGTTGGTAGTCTTAGTTAGAGTATGTATATATCTTTTCGAATCAAATCGAATAATATCGTATCGTATCATATTCATATTTCGTATTTTATCTCATATTTCATCATATATGATAATTATTACATTAATACATTATTAACATATTTTAATTGCCTTTTTTTAATCAAACCATTTAATTGCCTTAATTGTTACTTATTTTGTAGTATATACTGATATATGATATAATTTTTATTTAAATAATATGATATGATATGATATATAATAAATATGAATAAACACATGTTGATATACAAATATGAATTGATCGAGCTAATTAATACATAAATATGAATTAATGTATTATAAGTAATTAAGGAGCAATTAAGAAATTGTCTTCAAAAAATTTTAAAATTTGAAATTCAAAATTTTAAAATAAAATAAAATAAAAGAATATGTTAGAATATTATATGAGAAGCTACTGCACCAGAATAATTTAAATAAATAAAAATTTGAAATTTGAAACTAAGAAGGTATTGCACAAGAATAATTTAAACCAATAAAAATTTGAAATTTGAAACTCTTCTATATAAAAGAGAATAATGGGAATCTAGTATATATATACTAATAAAAGCATAGAAATCAAAATAGATATTGAAAATCAATCAAAATAAATTCTGATTAATGTGACATTGAAAATCGGTTTCAAAACAGATATTGATAGTATTGATAAGATACATTAATATGAGTAAATAATGAGCAATTAGTATATATACTAACATTTTAAGACTTGAAATTGGAAATTAAGAAATAAAATAAATTAAAAGGATGAGTTCGATAATCAATATATCGATCTGCTTTTCAATAACCAAATTTTATTTGAATTATTTGATTAATTAATGTGCCTTTAAAAAAATGTGTTGACAATTGTTTAAATTTTTTATTTCATTTTAAAAAATGAATTCCGAAATAAAATAAATAATATAAATAAATAAATAAAATAAAATTAAAATCAAAGAAAATAGAATGGGAATCTACAAATCTAATCTAAAATATCTAAAATGTAAAATATTAAAATCAAAGAAGGGAATTCGAAATAATGATTTATATGCTTGTCAATCAAAATAAAAGCAGATTAATATGATATTAAAAATCAATCAAAATAGATTTGTGTTATTAAAATGTCTTGAAAAGATTTAAAACTTTAAATTTGAAATTAAAATAAAATAAAATAAAATAATGAGTTAGAATAAAATTTAAACAAATAAAATTTGGATTTTAAAAAACGGGGACTTAAAAAGTATGATTTCCAATATTTTTATTTGAATTTATTTGAGTAATTAAAAAAATTTATTTTATTCGAAATTAAAAAAATTTAAAAATCAAAGAATAATTTCTATGCTCATCAATCAAAATAAAATCACATTAATATGATACTAAAAATAAATCAAAATCTTTTTTTTATATTAATGATTGTGAGTAAACAGATGTTGATATCATTTTGAATAAACACATGTTGATATACAAATATGAATTGATAAAATTGATCGAGCTAACTAATACATAAATATCATTTAATGTATTATAAGTAATTAAAAATCTGGAATTTGAAATTAAAATAAAATATCAATTTCTTTTATTTGAAATTAAAAAATTTAAAATAAAAAAGGAAAATGATTATGAGTAAACAGATGTTGATATCAATTTGAATTATATGAAACAATTTAAATAAACACATGTTGATACATAAATATGAATTAATGTATTGTTCCTAATTAAAAAATTGGATTTCAAATTATACTCCTCAATTAAAAATTGATTGAGCTAACTAATGCATAAATATGATTTAATGTATTATGAGTAATTTAAAATCTGGAATTCATCCCGTCAAAAATAAAATGTTGACAACATTTTAAAAATTTTATTTCATTTTAAAAAATGAATTCCAAAATAAAAAAAATGGAAGAATGAAATTCAAAACAAATTAAATAAATAAAATTAAATATTGGAAATCAAAGAATGATTCCTATGCTCATCAATCAAAATAAAATCAGATTAATATGATACTAAAAATCAATCAATTTTTTTTTGTTTTTATATGAATGATTATGAGTAAATAGATGTTGATATCAATTTGAATTATATGAATCAATTTGAATAAACAATGTTGATATACAAATATGAATTAATGTATTATGAGTAATTAAAAAATTGGAATTCAAAATTAAAATAAAATAAAATAAAATAAAATAATGAGTTATAATAGTATATGAAAAGGTATTGCACCAGAATAATTTTAAAAAATAAAATTTGAAATTTAAAAAACGGGGACTTAAAAAGTATGTTTTCCAAAATTATTATTTGAATTATTTGAGTAATTAAAAAATTTATTTTATTTGAAATTAAGAAAATTTAAAATAAAAAAAATCAAAGAATGAAATTCAAAATAAAATAAAATAAATTAAAATCAAATCAAATAAAATTTGAATTATATGAATGAATATGAATAAACACATGTTGATATATCGAAATTTTAAAAATTAAACAAAAAGATTGGATTAGAATATTATAAGAAGCTATCTCATGAGAGAATGACACTTGTCAAAATTTCAGCTTAATTACTTCTAAAGAACATTCTTTTATATATAGTACACTACTAGAAAATTGTTACTTTCGGACGGATTCACGGACGGATTCTAGACGGAATTTGGACACTTTTCCCACGGATTTTGGACGGACAATTAATTTCAGATGGATTTCAGACGGAACATCCCCCGTCCGAAAAAGCCCCGTTGCAAATTGAAAATTCTGTCCGAAATTCCGTCCGAAATTAGTTTCAGACAGATTTCGGACAGCTTTCAGACAGACACAAAAAATCTGAATTTTGATTATATTGGCTTAATTTCAGACGAATTTTAGTTCAATATTGCTATTCATGCAAATTCTGGACAGATTTCAGACGAATGTTATGATATTATTTTGGATAGATTTCCCACGGATTAGATAATCATATTTAAATAATATTTTTTGATAAACAAATCATGTTTGTTAATAAAAAAGGGCCAAACTTAAATAATTATACATACCAAATTAGGTACCTGGACTTGAAATCTAATATAATATAATAAAAATAATTATTATTAAGATACCACTCTAGGCAAGTATCAAGCTTCAAATAAACAAAAACACAAAGTATATTGAAATACAAGAATGATATATTAAGATCCAAAGCATTAAAATATCATTACAAACATCAAAGACATAAATTTATTCCCCATTGTTACTTTCAAGGTTTACAAAACCGGACCGGCCATCGAACCGGTGAAGGCAGCGGTTCGAGGTTCAATGGTCCAACCGAGGTTGAACCGTGGTTGAACCGGTTATAATTAAATAATATTATTTTAATTTTTAATATAATATTTGTAACAATGTTAAACAAAAAAACAACATAACAACTAAAATTATTAAGCACAAATTTTTTTATTTTGAAATTAAACTAAATAAATATAAAAATATATGTTAAAATCATCTTCATAGGGAAAACCAACCCAAAATCTACAACTAGCCCACATATGTTAGAAAACAAAAGAATTGGGTTTTGGCTAGGATGTCCCAAATCCCTTTATACTAATTTTTTATTTTTTTTCTAAGAAACCGGTTCTGATCGGTTCTGGCCGGTTCACTACCGGTTATGACCGGTTTTACCGGTTTTGAACCGGTTTTCCGATTTTTTCACCGGTTCGATGCTAGGCCGGTTTTCCCTGTGAACCGGACCGGCCAAGGTCCCGGTTCCCGGTCGGACCGGTCGGACCGGCCGGTCCGGTCCGGTTTTCAAAACCTTGGTTACTTTGATCACTAAACTCTTCATCTTCATCTAGCACATCATCCATCATCTCCTCCTCATCATCATATCATCGTCGTTGTCATCTAAATAGAGAGTAAAACAACATTGGATTAAACCTGATATTGAAGAGATAATAATATCAAGTTTTAAATAAGCAAACGCAGACTGTCTTTACTATCGAAACTTCAATCCTAATGCAATTTCTCATGTGGGTAAATATAACAGATATAGTAAAAAGCTGAAACACCTAATGAAATCTCAGAGTTCAATTTCTAGGTTGAATGTAACATATGACTTGTTCCACCTTCATTACATGATTTCTAGTTTCAATCGTTAGCTTTGGCTCCATAGAGAACAATGTAGTGCAGGCACTTATAGCAAGAGCCTAAAGAGGGAGAGAAGGAATGCTTGGAAAATATTACATAGTATCTAATGGTGCAGACTGTGCAGTGGTGCAAGAAAATCAGTTTTTTATCTTAAATAAATGGACCCTAGATTACTTCAAATTATGCAAACCAACTTAAAATTATGTAAACCAATCTGGTAAAGTTTTTTCAGAATGCGTTTTTTTTTCCTTTTTCCTGTGATAACTTAGCAAGGATGTTGGTTACCTTTTAAGGGAATCTAAACCACTGCTTCCAACAACCAAAGAGTCCCTAGCATGTCAATGACTTCAGGATCCCTAGCAATACCATATTGCTTTGTAAAGTTCAACTCCCTCAATTCCTTCAGTGGCACCAATGCTGCAAAACAATTAACCAAACAAATTCATATATACTAAGGAAAGAAATTCATATATATGTCGTATAAATGTTCTGAAAGGAAACTTGTAGCAAACAGGAAGCATTATACTACACTATGGAAAAATAATTAGTTTTGTATCAGTAGTTCAGCACCTTTCTACTCAACTTCAAATTAGCAAGAGAAATGAATATTTGTTCTTGAATTCTCATCAGTTTCTAAAGTTCTGACAGTTATAGGAAGTGTCCTCCAATCTGCATAAAGACAACGAGACATCAATAAAATGTTGCCATATTGTGCAATGACAGTGTTATGAGAACTTGTTTTTGTCAAGACATATATTTCATTAATAGATTGAATGAAAATACTAAGTCAAAATATGGTGTCCAGAAACCAATGCAACACCCAACGAAATGTCCTGCAATCATGGCATTGCTTTAGTCTCAAATCTCAATGAACACGTGTTTTTCAAGATAGATAACAATGAGTTAAAAAAAAATAAAGCTAAGATACTACCACCAGCAAAAACCCCCCTCAATTACTCTAAGGTTTGTTTAACTATCTTCAGAATTGAAATAGCAAGACTCAGTGGTAACTTAGATTAGCGAAAACTCTGCCACACCTCCACCTCCTGTTCCACATCCTTCATTAGAACATCATATATAGAAGTTGTTATAATTCATGTTCCTTTTGAGGGTGTAAAATTTATCACAAACTAAATTACAATAATAACTAATAACTGCATCTCAGCTATATGACTGTAACACAAATAATTAGCACTGAATTTTATAATTTCATAACATAGAAGCTTCAAAGATGGTTTCATGAAAAGTCAAAGTAGTTATTGTAATCCAATGAGGCAGCTCAATAGTTAGCAAAATAGGATTTTTAGGCATTTTATCGAATAGATAGCATGCAACAATAACTATCACTATCTGAGCCACCATACAGATCATCTCCAGCAATGATTTCCTCACCTATTAAAAGGTTCATTCCAATTCATAGTGAAACGTTATAGATCAGTAACAATATCAAAGCATTACTCAATGAATTTTTTCCTATATAAGCATACAATAATACATTCTTCAATGCACCCTAACAAAGTCACCTTCCACTAAATGATATGCGCACAACTACGTACTAACCAACATGAAACCATAAAATTAATCAATACCATAACAATATTCAATTTGTTGCACTAAAACTGAACCAATTTCGTGATTAAAGTAAGATGAAAAGTTAGGGTTTCAAAATCAATTTGGGGATTTTAGAATATAAGCAAAATAGATGAGGTTTTCACTTACCCAAGGAAGAAGAAGATGTCATGGTGGTTGTTGTAGGCCAACCGGCACGGTGGCAACTCCGACGAGGCGGCTCTGAACGATGGTCTGGACAGCTTCTGCTCGAACAACACGAGGAAGGAGGAGATCTGGACAAAAACTTCAAGGAAACATTGCGGTGGCCTAAAATGGAGCTCCAGCGGTGGAGCTCCGACGCGAACTGCGGGGAAGAGGGCCAGATGCGTGCAGTCGCGACTGTCTTCTCCCACTCTAGGAGGCGACCGAACGACGACCTCCCTTACCAGGTGCGGTGGTCAGACGACGCTTCAACAACGACTGGACGGTGGCTGGATGCAAGGCTTCGTTCCTGTGGTGGTAACGAGGCGCACAACGAGGAGCACGAACCAGACATGTGCGAGACTCGAGGCACGACAGTCTCCTCACAACAACGAGCGGCCGACGGTGGTGTAGGACGGGCAGAGCTCGTCTGGACAGTTGAGATGTAACACCCGGGTGCCGACGAGGGCGGGGAGTGGTCGCCGGTGCAAGGAGGCACGGACAAGAAGCGGCTCCTGGCAGGCTTCTAGGCGGAGGGACACATGAATGAATCGATTACACACCCGAATGAGAGGGATCCTGAGACTGTGTAGGTATGGGACTATACAGTTGAGGAAGGCTTATATGAATTGATTGATACTACCTATACTAATAAGATGCATCTTCTTTTCGGTAGCCCATCACTTAAGAACTCCACAGTCAAGCGTGCTTGACTTGGAGCAATTTTGGGATGGGTGACCTCCTGGGAAGTTTTCTCAGGAAGCGTGTGAGTGAGGACAAAGCACGCTGAAAAAGACCCATGTTAGTTTGTGGGGACAGTCATCAATCCATAAAGTAGCCAGGGATATTACATGAGAGAAGGAGGCTTTTGTGGTTTGGAGAAGGAAGAAGAAGTGGGGAAGAAGAAGAGAGAAAGAAGGAGAAAGAAGAAGAAAAAGAAAGAAATAGAGGGGAGGGGAGGGGGGGGTGTTACGTGTCTGCCAAAAAAAAAGAGATGAGAGAGTTTATGTTTTAAGTATCAAATCCGTGTGAAATCTGTCTGAAATTTTCGGACAGATTTCAGACGGATGTAAGATAAATCAATAAAAATATAAAAAATAATAAATCCGTGTGAAATCTGTTTGAAATTTTCGGACAGATTTCAGACGGATGTAAGATAAATCAAGAAAAATATTAAAAATAATAAATCCGTGTGAAAATCCATCCGAAATGTTCATAAAATTTCATAAAGAAACATTTCCGTCCGAAAATTCCATTTGAAAATTTAAGTTTTCTAGTTGTAGTATAGATGTACAACATTAAAGCGTATTTTTTCGTTAGAGCGCATCTCCCATGATTATAAATGGAGTACCTGTAATCGAAATTGAAACAGCGTACAGGAATCATTTCATTGCTGAGGTAATTAACGTCTATTTTTAACGAGGATTTATAGCGGACTATATAGCCTATACAAAAATGCTAAATGAACATAGATTTGAGAGACACGTACAACGATATCGTATGAACAATGTACAGTATAATATTGTAGTTGTATTGTACAACACTATAGCGGATCCTTTTTAAATTTTTTTTTTTATAAATAATTTTTTTTATTAAGTATGTGTAAATATCTGGTGAATCGGATATAACTATCTGGTGAATTCAGTTCATTATCTGGTGAATGAGTTTTTTTGAGAAATAATTTTTTTGGTTAAGTATGTGCAAATATCTGGTGAATCAGGTATAAATATCTGGTGAATTCAGTTCATTATCTGGTGAATAAGTTTTTTTGAGAAATAATTTTTTTGGTTAAGTATGTGCAAATATATGGTGAATCAGGTATAAATATCTGGTGAATTCAGTTCATTATGTGGTGAATGTGTTTTTTTTATAAATAAATTTTTTGGTTAAGTATGTACAAATATCCGGTGAATGAGTTTTTTTGATAAATAAATTTTTTGGTTAAGTATGTGCAAATATCTGGTGAATCATGTACAAATATCTGGTGAATTCAGTTCATTATCTGGTGAATGGGTTTTTTTGAGAAATAATTTTTTTGGTTAAGTATGTGCAAATATCTGGTGAATCGGGTATAAATATCTGGTGAATTCAGTTCATTATCTGGTGAATAGGTTTTTTTGAGAAATAAATTTTTTGGTTAAGTATGCGCAAATATATGGTGAATCAGGTATAAATATCTGGTGAATTCAGTTCATTATTTGGTGAATGTGTTTTTTTTATAAATAATTTTTTTGGTTAAGTATGTGTAAATATTCGGTGAATAAGTTTTTTTGAAAAATAAATCTTTTGGTTAAGTATGTACAAATATCTGCTGAATCATGTACAAATATCTGGTGAATTCAGTTCGTTATCTGCTGAATGGGTTTTTTTAGAAATAAAATTTATATTTTTTTAAAAAATCAAAATTAAAAATTAAAAATAAAAATTGGTGCTACGATAACACTACAGTAACAGGTGTCGTATTTGTGTCCAAAAGCTGTGTACAATTAGCACAGCTCCTAGCCTATATACCAACAAGAGATCCCATGTTGTTCCCACCTAAGTGATATTGATTTTTTAAATATAATGGTGCAAATGAGCCGTGGATGGCTATTATTGGTAATGTGTAGGGTTTAAATAGGGCACTATATTATTCGTCCTCATTTTTGTGTTTGAAAAAATTATCTGTATCCGGACACGTATTGATATAGGTAACAATTTTAGTATCCTTATTCGTATACTCTGGGTACTTAAGTACCCATACCGGTTAACTATTAAAAAAAGATTCAAATGTTTTTTAAATTTACTCGTAAAACATTACAAATCAAAATATTTAAATAAATAAAAACATCCCAAAAGAAATTATAGATGTAACAAGACTTAAAAAATTAAGAATCTTTATATTAATTTTGATTTTAAAATTTGTATTATAATTAAATTTATATAATATAAATAAATAAACAAGTAATTATATATACATATGCATGTACGAGCGCGGGGTGGATACAATAATACCCATACCGACATCCATACCCATACCAGGACCGACCTAATACCTATTGAGGCCTAAACCGAACTTCAAGGTGAGGCCCTTTTAAATAAATAATAATAATTTATTAAAAATATTATATTTTATATAAAGTTTATTTTTTACTTTTTTAGATGCAAATTTATTTATTAAATTATTATAGTCGATTTCTTTTAACATTTCTTTTCGATAAGAAAGTCAATTCACTTTTTTGATACATTGTTGATCTTAGATAATTTTTGTTGATATATATTTTTAATAATGAATTCTTCTAATTTATTAATTTATTTTTTTATTCATTAACTAATATTTCTCTATTTTCATTTCCATAATTTACACTAAGTTGTAAATTTTTTTTAGGCGTAAAGCCCCTTGCTTCACTAGTTTCCCCCTTGGGTCTGCTATGCCTATACCCATTCAAAATTATGGGTAATTACCCATATCCGAGCCCTTATCCATTGTGCGGGTAATCACTCTACCTATCGTAAATAATTTTGACGGGTATCCAATGGGTAGAGTACAAATTGTCATCCCTAAAATGAGCTACTAGTGTGGGACCGAGTAATATGAGTATACTACTCCTTAAAGATTTTTTTTATATAAGGATTCGAGACAAAAATCTCTCACTCTTAAAAATATCTTTATACATATTCTCTGTCTTATAGACCTAACACGTTTTTACTATATCAACCCTTTGGGTAAGTGAAATTGTTATTAGGAGCAAAATATTTGCCATGCAACCGAGGAAAACACATGGAAAGATTTATTTTCAAAAATTTAAGTTCTCAATATTGTTTTTTTTTGCCTAAAAAAATTGTTTATTTTTGTCAAGGAGAGATGCATTTCTCTACAAAATTTAATTTATTTATAATAATAATTAAAAAAGAATGTAACAAAAGTATCCATAATGGTGCTTAGTATTTTTTATACATACATGAATTAATTTAAAATGATCTTAATAATGAGTATTCTTAGAATATTGATTAATAAATATATAAAAGAAAAATTTATATTAAAAAATTAAACTCAAGACTTTTTAATATGCTAAATACACTATTTTTTTATAAAAAATTTCTATTATTAATTGCTTAAATAATATCTTTAAAAAATTGGATAGTATTCTCCATTTAAAATTAATAGTAAAAAGCAAGTAGGGTGGTGGTACGGGTGCGTGGGTTTATTTTAGCGTTAGTTGTGTGTCAGTGAGCACAACTGAACAAACACAGCTGGACTTAGCGGAGGCTAGCTGGCAGTGTACGGATTCAAGGACGCAGCTGCCGTCGCCGTTTCTGAACTTTCTGTCTCTTTTCCATGTCTTTTCCTTTTTTTTTTAATTGAAAAAACCGTAGCTGTCTGTCAACTGATCTGAATATCATGTATTATTAGACAAATGAATTTTGTACATCTAAAACATGACATCATGAGATGTCCATTTGTTTTTTTATTTTATTCGTGATACATGTGTATATAATAAATGATAAATAATAAATAATAAATAATAAATTTGAAATAAAAATAAAAATAGGATTATGCTAATGAGTATTTTTAAGATATTTTTAAAGAAATCAAGAAAAACAAGTTTTTATTATAAAAAACAAGAATTTCATCTTTTAAAATATTAAATATATTAATTTCCAATATAAATTTTCTTTTCTTGGTTCTTAATGAATACCTAACAGTATTCGTTAGTATTTTCCATAAAAATATACGATTTCATATAACGTGTCTACAATTTTGTGTTTAAATAACACAACTCTATTATTATGTAACTAATTAATTAATAATTAGGATTTAATTGATATGTATTGACAGTGTAAATATTTTTTACACGGTCAACCAATCAGAATTTGATAAATCATTAAAAATCTTTGACTCTCATCCTAAGCACAAAGTCATTTATATTGTGAATTCTTTTTGGTTGGCAGTGTAAAAATTGACAGTGTATAAAAATTACTCCCTCCGTTCTTTTTTTTTTTTGTGTTTTAAGGTTTCACACATAGATTAAGAAATCATTAATTTATGGATATTTGTACCAAAATACCCTTATTTCTACCATTAATTGTTTACAAGTTCCAATGACATTTACCAATCTAAATAAATACTCCATACTTCACTAGGTCATTCATGGAAGGTTTTGTGTATTCTCAAGGTAAATCAACTTAGTTCTATATAAGGGTATACGTGAAAAAAAATTGATCAATTACACCTTGGGTTTATAAAACACTCCTTATTTTGAAACAAGTAGTTAAAAATACCAAAGAAAAAGGATGGAGTAAGTAAACTCTAATAATTAATACTAATTTATTGTGTTTTGTTTTAGGTTTAACTTCTGTGTACTGTCAATATAAAGATTTTTACAATAACAATCAATCATAAATCATGTAATTGATGATTTTTAAGGTGATTATGATAAGAATCAAATATTTTGAATGATGTGTCAATTTTTGATCGATTGATAGTATAAAAAAATTATACTATCAATATATACCAATTAAATCTTTTGTTTTAGAAAATAAATAAATATCCTCTAAATAAATATCCTCTGCATGACGCGAATGTGCAGTGAAACCCAAACACCCCAAAGGCGCAATGGATTTACAGTCGTGCCCTTTCCTATCGTTCTGTATTTATTGTTCTTGGAATTGTTATATTTAATTTTTTAATGAAACATTGTTTTTTTTCATTCCTAAACAAGTGTTTTAAGAGTATTTTTAAATGGATAGTTTATGGAATTCTTAAATCTATATAGTAAATAAAGAATCATTGTTTATTTTCTTCCATTGAAATTGATCTATATGACAAAGTGAATTGATTTAAATAAAACATTGTTGCTTGTACAAGGACCCTCTTTTTTTTTTCATGAAACATTGTTTTTTTAGCAAGACCCTCATTTGTATGGAATAAACTTAAGTACAATAATACTATACATTAAGTTTATACTATTCTAAGGATAAGAAAATAATTATTTTTACTAAATAGATGAATCTTTTAAAATAGATTATAATAATCATGTTATATTGTGTGTGATAAACTATAGTAACATGATGCAAATAACTATTTCTAGTTTTTCCCAATATTTTAATTGTGAACGTTGGATGACAATCATTTTCCGTCCAAATCTTGGCATCCGTGTGTGGGATGTGCAAAATGGCTGCGGGATTACTAAGATGCCCTTATGACGAGGTTGTTGGTCTATTCACTGTTTTTTTATCAAACTGGATTCGTTTTAAAAATTATTTATCAGGTTTTTAGCATTGTTTTTTAAAATTGTTGTATTTTTTTTTAATTCTTATAAGGTAAATTTTTTTTATTACTGTAATAATTGATGAATATTTATTGGTGTAAATTGTTATCGTTATTATTTTTTTATGACTCTTGTGATATTATTTGCTACTTGTTGTTAGGGGATTTTTTTATTGTCATTTGTTGTTTTAAATAGATACTTTATCATTAATGTCATCGTTACTCCCTATACTTATAGTATAATTTTTTTTAGCAGTGTTCCTTTAAAATTGCTGGTAACTTTCTTTTAATTCTTACAAGGTA
This sequence comes from Sophora flavescens, assembly GCA_030762895.1. Lineage (NCBI taxonomy): Eukaryota > Viridiplantae > Streptophyta > Magnoliopsida > Fabales > Fabaceae > Sophora > Sophora flavescens. Next base: position 9,039,728 of record CM061063.1, read on the forward strand.
AATTTTTTTTTGCTACTGTAAAATTGATGAATATTTATTGGTGTAAATTGTTATTGCTATTATTTTTTTATGACTCTTGTGATATTATTTGCTATTTGTTATTAGGGGATTTTTTTATTGGCTCTTGTTGTTTTAAATAGATACTTTATCATTAATGTCATCGTTACTCCATATACTTATAGTATAATTTTTTTTAGCAGTGTTCCTTTAAAATTGCTGGTAAATTTTTTTTAATTCTTACAAGATAAATATTTTTTACTACTATAATAATTGATGAATATTTATTGGTGTAAATTGTTATTGCTATTATTTTTTTATGATACTTGTGATATTATTTGCTACTTGTTATTATGAGATCTTTTTTATTGACTCTTGTTGTTTTAAATGGCTTTTTGACCAAAATGAGTTTCTTTTACAAACTATTTATCAGTAGCAAGTAGCAAATAACAATAACAAGTAGCAAATAATATCATAAGAGGCATAAAAAAATAATAGTAATAACAATTTACACAAAAAAATATTAATCAATTATTACAGTAGTAAAAAAAATTACCTTGTAAGACTTAAAAGAAAGTTATCTGCAATTTAGAAGGAACATTGCTACAAAAAAATTTATACTATAAGTATAGGGTGTAACGATGACATTAATGATAAAGTATCTATTTAAAACAACAAGAGACAATAAAAAAATCCCCTAATAACAAGTAGCAAATAATATCACAAGAGTCATAAAAAAATAATAGCAACAACAATTTACACCAACACCAATAAATATTCATCAATTATTACAGTAGTAAAAAAAATTTTACTTTGTAAGAATTAAAAGAAAGTTACCTGCAATTTAGAAGGAACACTACTACAAAAAAAATTACACTATAAGTATAGGGAGTAACGATGACATTAATGCTAAAGTATCTATTTAAAGCAACAAGAGACAATAAAAAAATCCCCTAATAATAAGTAGCAAATAATATCACAAGAGTTATAAAAAAATAATAGCAATAACAATTTACACCAATAAATATTCATCAATTATTACAGTAGTAAAAAAAATTACCTTGTAAGAATTAAAAGAAAGTTACCTGCAATTTAGAAGGACTGCAACAAAAAAATTTATACTATAAATGTAGGGAGTAACGATGACATTAATGCTAAAGTATCTATTTAAAATAACAAGAGGCAATAAAAAAATCCCCTGATAACAAATAGCAAATAATATCACAAGAGTCATAAAAAAATAATAGCAATAACAATTTACACCAATAAATATTCATCAATTATTACAGTAGTAAAAAAAAGTTTACCTTGTAAGAATTAAAAGAAAGTTACCTGCAATTCAGAAGGAACACTGCTACAAAAAAAAATTATACTATAAGTATAGGGAGTAACGATGGCATTAATGCTAAAGTATTTATTTAAAACAACAAGAGACAATAAAAAATTCCTTAATAACAAGTAGAAAATAATATCGCAAGAGTCATAAAAAAATAATAGCGATAACAATTTACATCAATAAATATTCATCAATTATTACAATAGTAAAAATAAAAATTTACCATGTAAGAATTAAAAGAAAGTTACCAGCAATTTTAAAGGAACACTGTTAAAAAATTTATACTACAAGTATATGGAGTAATGATGACATTTATACTATTACAAGGTAAAAAAATTTTTACTACTGTAATAATTGATGAATATTTATTGGTGTAAATTGTTATTGCTATTATTTTTTATAACTCTTACTATTGCTATCAATTTTTTTTTTTTTTCAGTCTGATTGGTGCCTTTGACTCGTGAGAGTGAAGAAAAATAAAATATGCCACGTGTCCTAAAGAATTCACATTAATAAATAGTTTCAGAACAATCCTAAACAGATGCCAGTTTGGTGAAAAAGCCGCGCCGAGAAGCGTGCGAGCAAATCCGAAATTTCGCAACCTGTCGGGGGCAGATATGTCTTTTCGCTCACCTTTTAAGTTTAATTTGGGTCCTCCTTCCAACGCATTCCAATTGCCTTAAATAGTGCGGAGCCACCGTATTTGTGTTCCCTTTCTTTCTTTTCACTTCGTCGGAAACTGTCTCCGGAGTCCCAATCTCCGGCGAACCAGTAATGGTATCGTGGAAAGCTTTCTTACTTCGATTAGGTTGCGGATAGAGTCTAGAGGAGTGCGTGCGTACATGTCCAAACGTCGACGTTTCTTTGATCGGAGGGAAGTGGAGGAAGCGGCATCATAGGATGTAGTTTGGTTGATTGATCGGGGAGGGGGGTATGGGGAGAGTGATTGTGGGAGTGGCGGTGTGTGTGGCGGCGGTGACGTGTGCGGTGGCGGCGGCGGTGGTGGGGAAAAGAGTGAGGAGGAGGAAGAAGTGGGAGAGAGTGGTTGGAGTGTTGAGGGAACTGGAGGAAGGGTGTGAGACGAGGATAGGGAGGCTGAGGCAGGTAGTGGATGCAATGGCAGTGGAGATGCACGCTGGTCTGGCATCAGAAGATGGTTCCAAGCTCAAAATGCTACTCACCTACGTTGACAATCTTCCTAATGGGTATTCACTGTTCACATTCACTTCTAAATCAAATCCTTCATCTCTTTCGCGTCTTTAACTCGTAACTGTGCAACATGCCATTGCCACCCATTAATAATAATATTCCTTTTTTTTTAATGGAATCTTGCTATTTGTTTAGTGTCACTATAAATATTTTTACATTGTCAAAAAATAATAAGTCACCACATTATTTAAAATCCTTTATTTTTATTTAAATCATCTTAAAAATTATTCATAATAATTTGTGTTTGTATAACAATATAAAAAACTTTATACAATATCAATTTAATTCTCTTGTTTTATTGGAAAAGTAGAGGCATGCATGTTTTCCTTTTCCATTCGTTTTTTTAAAGCTTTATTTTATTTTTTATGTGTATAGCTGACAGTTGTGCCTGAATGCTATAGCTGTATAGCATAATTACTTCAACTTATTATTATATTTTTTATTTTTATTTTATTTTATTTTTGTTTCCGCTGGGCCATATAATGTTTGTTGTTTTGTAATGTTTACATCTTTCAATTTACTCCTTTGACTGTAAATTTGTAACGGAGTGATTGGTCATTTTGGTCATGAAAATTGTAAGAAGTCACGTTAAATTTGTAATGGAAGTTAACAGGCGGGACCAACTTAAATTTGGAAGATATTTTTATCTATTTTTTAACGGATGATACTAACGAGTGTCTTTGATATTAAAAAAAATAAGTTTTATTAAAAAACCAAGTATTTATCTAAATTGATCAATTTCTCGTGAAATATATATATTTTTTCCTTAACGACACTTTTTAACATTAAAAAGGACCAAATTACCGTATGATTCCCTCATTTGTTATTTAGGCGGGGCTTTGGACTATGGAATGGAGCTTGGAATTCCAATTGTTCTGTAAGGTGCCGTTTGGAGTCCAATTGCATGGAGTTAAAAAAAGAATAATTTTTATATTACTTTCAATTTTAGCTTGAACTCTAAGAATTAATAATTAATAATTCTATATACAACAGTTAAAAATAATATGCTTTAATTATTATTCATTATTTTGTCACATAACTCGACAACAAGTTGATGCCAGCCAAGTTGCCGGTGGTATATCCAACCACCATCTCCTACCACAGTCACCGATGACGTCCACAAACCACTGTCACCCGCAGGAAACTCAATTAGACTACGGTCACTGATGGCATCACAATCCACCAACCACCGTTGCTGGCAGTGCCTATCGACCACCTGCGCCAGTGGCGCTCTCCAACCACCATTGTTAACGGTGCCCTCTAACCGTTGTTGTTAACAGACCACCATCACTGATGGCATCCTCCATTTTAATTACAATCTATAACTCAATCTTTTAATTTCTTCAAACATAAAAATTAAAATTCATAGCAAATTCCATTTCTGACAGAAATTATAATCTAAATTAAAATTTAGTGTTCCAATTCTGATTGTAGCATTCAAATGGATATAGTGCTCCATGTATCCTTTCTTGTTTGTGTAGGAATTTTCGTCTTTACTATAACTGTTTTTTCCTGTTTTTTTCTGTTCAATTTGTTTATTTATTTATTCCTCGAGAGTTCCTTCTTGTAGTTATAGATGATGCTCATGCATGACTTTTGGAATTGGTCAATTGTGACTTTTTTTAATAATAAGAAAATTCACATTTTTCAACATTAGTTATCTGGTTTTGTACTATAAGGTTTTGAGGATTTGATATGTGATGCACGATTCATGTCAATAGTCAATACACCAGGTTAATTAAAAATTATTGAAATGGCTTATAGAATCCGTAAATCTTGTTGTATAATTTCCTTTATACATTGCACTTACACCATATAATCTTGAATTTTCCTTTAGACTATCTTGAGCATTCACTCAATGGAGGCTGTAGATGGTAGGGGCAAGCACATTGCACTTAGCACTATCATTTTCTTTTGTTAGAGATGTTGATGTTTACATTTTATCAAATACCAACATGCTTGAGCATAACTTCTATTCTGATTATGGAATCTAGTTGATAAGTAGATTTGTTTGTATCCACGTGCTTGATGATAGCATGGGTTGAATACAAACAAAAGTGAAATATACAATTTTTTCTCTCCTGTGGCTAGGTATGAGAAAGGAACGTATTATGCACTACATCTCGGGGGTACAAATTTTAGGGTTTTGCGGGTTCATTTAGATGGTGAACAATCTTCTGTCTTGGAACATGAAATAGAGCAACAGCCCATTCCCCAACATCTAATGACCAGTACAAGTGAGGTGAAGTAATTCTCTTCAATTTTGGTGTTCTCTAGCATTTTTTTTACTTTTAATAAAATAAAGTTGAATTGAATTTCCTGTTTGCAGGATCTCTTTGATTTCATTGCCTCTTCACTGAAGGAATTCATTGAGAAAGAAGATGGTGCCAATCTTTCATTAGACAGAAGAGGGGAGCTTGGGTTTACATTTTCTTTTCCTGTGAAACAAATGTCTGTTTCCTCGGGCATTTTAGTAAAATGGACAAAGGGGTTTTCCATTGTAGATATGGTTAGTCAGTTGACTTTCAAGTAGTTTTATATGAAAAGCTTATTTAGTTATATTCATAGGGTTCTTTCTGAAAGGTTGCAATTCTTGTTTCATTGTTCATCGTAGAATATGACCACTAACTTTTGTGGCCTTTTTTTTTTAAAAGCATGATTGAACAGGGTAATATTTTGTTGAAATTTTATACTTTTATTTTCAAAATTTATTTTTAAGCCTAAAATATTCAGTGCATTGGGTGGTGGCAATTAGTTATTGATTTTGGTTATCTGAACTGGCCTCCCCTCCATACGATACAAAATAGATACGAAAAAACTATTCAAGTTGCGGATCTTTGAATAGTAGTGAAGTAGATATGAAAGCTATATATTCAGATGACATGCAAATACTAAGTGCAAAAACTGTTTGTTGTCAGGTAGGAAGAGATGTTCCTGCATGTTTGCAGGAAGCATTGACACGAAAAGGCCTAGATATGCGGGTATCTGCCTTGGTAAGGAAGTACTATCTTTGTCCTGAGGTTATGATTTTTCATTTGCATTCTACCACCAAATTTTATGTTTTTGTCTTTTCTAATCATTATTATGCAAGTAGGGCAAGGGGTCTCGCAAATTCTCAGATCACATGAGCCCTTAATAAGTTAGGTTGTTGTAGGATATATTTTATGTGCTTATAGGATGTTTGAATTTTGTAAACTGCTAACATTGTGTTTATCTTCATGCTGCTGCTCTTTTCGATTTTGCTTACTTATTCCCACATGTTTGGGGATAAGTTTTTCATTTCTGGCAATTGTATTGTAATCACATTATTTTCATATCAGTGTGGTTGTTGTGTTTATGTGTGTTGGAGTCCCACATTGGATCAATATGGCCTGAAGAATGCTTATAAGTAAGGGACAACCCTCACCTTACAAGCTATCTTTTGGGGGTTTTCCAATAACGTGTAACGCTTTCGATGGTTGCTTTTACTTTTCTCTTGAATGAATGAAATCAGTTTCAAAATGCTAAGTGCCTTTTTGAATTTAGAGGGGAATATGTATGTCCTTATTTTTTTAATTCCTTACTTTATATGAGTGTGCTGTCATGTAAAATAAACTTTTTTTTTTTCATTCTATTACTTGAAACATGATTTGTTCATTTTAATCAGGTTAATGACACTGTTGGAACATTGGCTCTTGGACATTATCATGATGCAGATACTGTTGCTGCTATAATAATTGGCACTGGTACCAATGCCTGTTATTTAGAACGGGTTGATGCTATTATCAAGTGTCAGGGTCTTCTTACAACATCAGGATACATGGTTTTTTGCTCTTCCTTTATTTCTTTTTTCAATTTATTTATTGTTTTGAACTTATTGCAACCCTTCTGTTTATCAGGTTGTGAATATGGAATGGGGAAACTTTTGGTCATCTCACTTACCAAGAACATTGTATGACATTGATTTAGATGCAGAAAGCCCTAATCCATACGATCAAGTTAGGTTCTGTTTCTCATGAATCCTGTTGCTCGATTTGATATGGCTCTAAGTTTGGTGATTTTGATGCAGGGTTTCGAGAAAATGATATCAGGAATGTATCTTGGTGACATTGTGAGGAGAGTCATTCTCAGGATGTCACTAGTATCAGATATTTTTGGACCTATTTCTTTCAAGCTTTCAATGCCTTTCATACTGAGGTTTGTACTGTATCCCAGATATGCACTGTATATATAGAGACACAGACTAACAACTGAAAATGATTGTATAATACTATTCAACGTCGATATGGATATCCATCTATGTTTGATCAATTATGTTCTCTAAATGCATAAACTCCTGCTGTGATTTTCATTTAATAGTATTTAATTTATAATTTATTTATGACTAATTTTAGTGCCTTATACATGGTTGATCAATTTTTCTTTTCTAATTTCTTTCTTCTACCAATAATATTTTGTTTTTTAATTATATAGAAAAAGGTCCAAATTCCAAAGACTGATCTAGGAAAGTGAATTTTTGATAGATTAGGTGGGTGTTTAGGGATTTATTTGCCTAGGACTGCACGGTTATAGTCTTATTTATAGATTTGATCAGTTTTCTTGGCTTGTATTTTCCTGTACTAATGAGGCAAAAGGGAAAAAGATGCCCTTGATGAGAGTACCTTGACTTTGATTTACATGATATTTTCTTGGAGGTTGAAATTCCTAACTTTTGGTTGCATTTCTGGAATGGTGTGCATGTTTTAGTTCCATTTCTGGACTTATGTGCATATTGTCAAGTTTACAATGTTCTAAGGTAAATTGTTCTCATCTGATTCTCTAATTTTAAATGACTTAGATTTCAACTATTTTGTGATGCAATTTCAGCACTCCTTTGATGGCTGCCATGCATGAAGATGACTCTCCTGACTTGAAAGAGGTAGCAAGAATCCTTAAAGACATCCTTGAGGTAAACAAGTCAGACACCATATCTTTTGTCCCTAAATGAATGGAATGCCTGTTAGTCTAATAATAATCATTCATCATGGGTGGGTTGGATTGTCTCAGATTCCTGACGTTCCTTTGAAGGTAAGAAAACTTGTGGTTAAAGTATGTGATGTTGTGACTCGTAGAGCTGCTCGATTGGCAGCTGCTGGTATCGTCGGTATCTTGAAGAAGATCGGTAGGGATGGAAGCGGTGGCATCACAGGTGGGGGACGGAGAAGTGATATGAAAATGAAAAGAACAGTTGTGGCAATTGAAGGAGGTTTATATTGTAGCTATACATTGTTCAGGGAGTGCTTACATGAAGCTTTAAACGATATATTGGGGGAAGATATTGCTAAGCGTGTAATTCTAAAGGTCACTGAAGATGGATCAGGCATTGGAGCAGCACTGCTTGCTGCCTCGCAGTCATCCTATAATGTGGATAGAGTACAGCTGCTATAAATATATATTTATATATACGTATAGCCCTGTAAATCAGTTTCTATTTTTTCACCTCCCTTGTTTAATCTTCATCTTCATCTATGTATAAAGGAAGGTTCAGTCTATTCTTTGTTATCTTCATATATTATTCTTGTCATTTTTTTATTTCCCTAATATTTTTTAGGGCATCCATCTTTTATCATTTTAGATGGTTTGAATGTAACTTAAGAGCTGTAACAACGATATTAGGAATTTGTATTAGGCTATTAGGCCATTAGGAATCTTTAATGACTTAAGCTTGAAATTGCGCGTTCATAAAAAAATTGCGCTGGTATGTGTGCTTGTATTCTTTTATCTTGACTCCACTTGTTTTCAAGGGAAGTAAATGTTGAAATTATTGATTTGATAGTGAGAATGTGGGATTACATTAGTTTCAACCTTAATGGTACTGCCACCATGTAAGAAAGCATTGTTCTTCCTGAAGTATGTCCAAGCATATATTGCCATGGGCATCCACATTAGGATGGAAGCAGGTTGTTTCAAACTTGACTTTTGGAGGCTTAAAAGAGTAATCATTGGGAAAAGAAAGGGATAACTTGTACTCTCTGCCTTCAAACACCGTACCTTTGCTTCCTGTTATTGTTCCTTTCCAGAAGAATATGTTGTCCTCCTCAGGAAATGCAGATATACCAGAATCCCCACTCATCTGACATTCAAAGAAACATTTATATACTTTTCTACCTGCAACTGGCTCTTTGGCTGCTTGAATTAAAAAGAAAATTAAAAACTGCCTGCCTCAAAGGCTAGTGGATATATGCTTCTTACCATCAAGGCCATCAATTCTGACTGCAATCTGTTTAATATAGAGCAACAGCCACAAACAAAACAAGAACCAGTTAGTAACTACAAGATACCAACTCCTTCACCTGACAGTAGCTCATATATAATAAATGAGAAAATGGTATGTATTATTAAAAGTTGAAAACCAAAAATAATAATGAAAAAGGAAAAACAATTTGCTTTCTTGTACAGTATATTTTTGTAGGTACTGGGCAGCAACAAGCGAGAAAACAAGAAGACAATGGCATGTTGCTGAGTTGAATGGCATGCGTCAATGGTATAATTTTATATTATTTTCAAATAATATATGATTATGTTAAATTCGAATAAATTAAATAGATGCATAATGAAACAATGCATTTCCAAAGGTTTTGCAGTATACATATGTGAAATTAAAAAACAAAATTGTAATTATGAAATTAAATACATATATATTTCTCTTACAACAATAAAATGTCAGAAAAAAGTTTGCAGTCTCTACAATATATCAACTGTAGATTTCATTTATAACCTGACATGAACCCTGGACAACTTATACATCAGTTTCTTAGTGTCACCAATAACATCAACAACTGAAACATAAAGTAATAGGAACATTGTTAACAGAAACATGGTTCTTCATAAAACATAACTTTTAAAGGAAGGGATAATAAGAAATCTTAAAAATATTATTATGTGTTGGATTAAAAGTATCATCTTAATGACACAAATTCAAAGTATCATAAAACATAACTTTTAAAGAAAAGGGTAGTACGAAATATTAAAAATATTATTATGTGCTGGATTAAAAGTATCATCTCAATGACACAAATTCAAAATATCATAAAACATAACTTTTAAAGAAAGGGGTAATAAGAAATCTTAAAAATATTATTATGTGTTGGATTAAACTGATTATGAGTATGCTATATTTAAGATGAAGCAAATATAGGAAGAACTCGTCAAAACCCAAATATGGAATTTAATTGGACTTATCTGCATAAAATTTCACACACAAAAAACAAATTCACAAAAACACAACTTTTAAGGAAATGAGTCCTATGAAATTTTAAAAATATTATGGCGTGTATTATAGATTAAACTGATTGTGGCTTTGCTATCTTTCCGTCGAACCAAACATAGGAAGCAACTCCCCTGAACATAAATATTTAAGTTAGTCCCATCCACACAAAATTTTACACACAAAAAAAAAAATCATAAAACACATTTTTTTTTAAAGAAACTTGTCAAAAGCATTTTTAAAAATACTATGACATTTTAGAAATAATATTTTATTATTTATTATATATATTATATATTTTAAAACAAATTATATCAACATAAAAATTAACATACTTTTTAATGAGGCAAATGTTAATTAGTTAGCTTGTTATGATGGTAGGGGTGAGATTTGAACCTGTACCTTATACCTCTAACACATTTGTCCCACATCCCAAACCACTTGATGACTCCCAAAAAAAAAAATTATATCATATGATGCTTTATTCAATAATTTCTTTGACAAAATCAAACTACATTTTGGAATTTGATGACTAAAAAAGAGTAGTTAAAAGCAGGGTTTTGAAAACCGGACCGGACCGGCCGATCCGACTGGGAACCGGGATCATGGCCGGTCCGGTCAGTAGGAAAAACCGGTCATGCATTGAACCGGTGCAAAAACCGAAAAACCGGTAAAACCGGTCATAACCGGTAGTGAACCGGCCTGAACCGGTTTTCTTAAAAAAAAAGAAAAAAAAATAGTATAAAAGGATTTGGATCATCCTAGTCAAAACCCAATTCTTTTGTTTTCTAACATATGTGGGCTGGTTGTAGATTTTGGGTTGGTTTTCCCTATGAAGATGATTTTAATATATATCTTTATATTTATTTAGTTTAATTTCAAAATAATAAAAATTGTGCTTAATAATTTTAGTTGTTATGTTGTTTTTTTGTTTAATATTGTTATAAATATTATATTAAAAATTAAAATAATATTATTTAATTATAATCGGTTCAACCACGATTCAACCTCGGTTGGACCATTGAACCTCGAACCGCTGTCTTCACCGGTTCGATGACCGGTCCGGTTTTGTAAACCTTGGTTAAAAGACATAACTTACTTCAGAAAATCCAAAACAAAACACCTTATTTAGTTTCATTCAATTAAGCAATCGATAGATTTCAATACCACGAAAAAATAGCCAAGTACAAAAGTTAAACCGACTCTTCAATCTTTAAGGTTCTATATTCCAATAAATAAAATAATGACATTTGCTCATTAAGCATTTTATATAGCTTTAGCAAGATACAATGGTAAAATTCAAAAAAAAAAAAAAAAACATATAACTGAAACACTACTTTTGGTAACGATGAAACTTGACGCCAAGCCATAAAACTGAAATCATCAATAAAAGTAGTTTATTCTTTATAATTACAGTCCCAACTTCAGGAATGGATTCCTCTTTAGAAAACCGTACCTGTTTGCTGCCATCTGTGCTGCATCTCTATGCTTTATGACAATTGCAAATTTGTCTGGAATTATAGGAGCGTTTAATAAGCCCTATAATACAATGAATAATGCATTCAGTGGGTAAGGACATTGCAAGATAGCATACAATTATCTTCATCACTCAACAGCTAAGTCAAATAAGCTGAAACTAAAATGCAAGGAATTTAGGGTCCCAAGCTAGATGACGGGAGTGAAGCCCATTGAACTCATCTATCACCTCTGCCACATTAAGATAAGACTTTAAACATTGTTAAATTTTTATCAACATAAAACTGTTGAGTTTGTTCATTCAGTTAGTTAGTTTAAGAGTTTGTTTGTTTGTTGAGATTTGTAAACTTGTGTTAGTTAGATAAAGTGAAGTGTGGAAGTCTATAAATAGACTTGGTGATAGTGTGCAATTGTGTAGAGAATGTGCAAAAGGTGAAATTGTGCATAGTGACCATAGTGAAAATTTTAATAACAGAGTTCCATTGCATCCATCTCTTCCATCCTCTTTGATCATTTTTTTCTTTCTTCTTTCATTGCTGTGTTTCCAAGAGTGTGAGTGTATGCCTTGGTTCCAACATTTGGTATCTAGAGCTTTGTGAGATCCTGAGAGAAATTGTGTTCTTGACTGAGTGATCGTGTTGCAAACCGTGGCAACAATCATGGCTGCATCAAGTAGTCATTTTCCAGCAAATCTTCCCATTCTTGATGGAAAGAACTATGACAAATGGTGCACTCAAATAAGGGCAAACTGTGGCTTCCAAGACGTGTGGGAGGTGATGACAGTAGGTGAACTGAGGGAACCAGGCAGAAACGCAACCGAGGAAGAAAGAAACGAATTCAAGGAGCTAAAAAAGAAAGATTACAAGGCTCAGCTGACAAAACCAAGAAGGTGAAGCTTCAGACATACAGAAGGCAATACGAGCTGATGGAGATGGAAAGCAGTGAAGGGGTTGGAGCCTTCTTCAATCGGGTTCTAACCCTGACCAACCAAATGAAGAATTGTGGAGAAACACTATCAAATCAACAGATAGTGGAGAAGATTCTAAGATCAATGCCCTCCAAATTTGATCATATTGTTGTCTCTATTGAGGCATCAAAAAATCTCGAGAGCTTAAAGATTGAGGACCTACAGGCTGCATTTGAGGCTCAAGAACAAAGGGAGCAAGAAAGAAATGCAAGAACTGGGGTCAAGATTACTGAGCAAGCCTTGCAGGCTCAGTCAAGCTCAAAAGAATCCAGAGAAGGAAATAAAAACAAGAAAGGGAGAAGCAGATGGAAGGCTAATAGGGGAAGGCACCAGAACAACTTTGAATCAAACAAAGGTCACTCAGACCAGAGAAGAAGTGATCAGCAAAATAGAAGAGGTGGAGGTGGCTCTCGAGGTAGAGGTGGCAGAAGGAAGGGTGAGAGGTTTGATAAGAGGAATGTGCAGTGTTATAATTGCTCAAAATGGGGCTACTTTGCTGACGAATACTGGAGTAACAACAGAAGAGAACCAAGGGGAGATGAAGCACAACTTGCACAGGAAGATGGTGATGACTCAAAACAAGTGCTGCTTCTGGCTACTACCAAGAATGAAGGTGATAGCACTGGTTCTTGGTACCTAGATACTGGCTGTTCCACTCATATGACAGGAAGGAAAGATTGGTTTGTAAAACTTGATGCTTCATTGAAAAACAAAGTCAAATTTGCTGATGACAGAACCCTCACATCAGAAGGGTGTGGTTCAGTGTTGATAAAAAGGAAGGATGGAAAGCATGCTCTCATTACAGATGTACTATATGTTCCAGGTATGAAAAACAACCTTCTAAGCCTTGGTCAATTATTAGAGAAAGGCTTTACTATGAGAATGGAGGATAATGCCTTAAAGATGTATGATGACAGTAAGAGATTGATTCTAATAGCTCCATTAACCAAGAATAGAATCTTTAAGGTTGAGATTAGCATAATGGAGCATAAATGCCTAGCTACTGCTGTGAATAGGGATGAATGGCTATGGCACTTTCGATTTGGACATCTAAACTTCAGGGACTTGAATCTTTTGAAAAGATTCAACATGGTTCATGGCCTTCCTCATATACAAGTACCTAATGAACTGTGTGAAGAATGCCTGGAAAGTAAGCAGCCAAGAAGTGCATTCAACCAACAAGTGCCAACCAGATCCTCACAGAAGCTTGAGGTGATTTTCTCTGATGTCTATGGACCATTTCAGATTGAATCACTAGGAGGAAACAGGTATTTTGTATCTTTTATACATGACAAAACCAGGAAGTTGTGGTTATATTTGATTAAAAGGAAAAGTGATGTGTTTGAAACTTTCAAGAAGTTTAAATTGCTTGTTGAAAAACAAAGTGGTAGCTTTATCAAATGCTTAAGAACTGATGGAGGTGGTGAATATGTGACTGAGGAATTTAACAGGTTTTGTGAAGCTGAAGGCTTAGTGCATGAGATCACTCCTCCATACACCCCTCAGCACAATGGCACCACAGAGAGAAAGAACAGAACCATAGTCAACATGATCAGAAGCAAGTTGAAGTCCAAAAACCTGCCAAACCAGTTTTGGGGAGAAGCAGTAGTCACTGCTGCATACATATTGAACAGATGTCCAACCAAAAGACTCAATGGAGTAACACCTGAAGAAGCATGGAGTGGGAACAAGCCAAGTGTGACTCACTTTAGAGTCTTTGGCTCAGTTTGCTACAGGCACATTCTAGACCAGCTGAGAAGAAAACTGGATGATAAAGGAGAGCAGTTGATACTTGTAGGGTACCATTCAATTGGTGGATACAAACTATACAATCCAAAGAACAAGCAAATTGTTATCAACAGAGATGTGATCACTAATGAACACAGATGCTGGAATTGGGAAACAGAAGTCATTGAACTACAATCAAAGACACTAGTAGATCTCAATGCTGATGAAGAAGTGATGAATCCTACAGCAGTTTCTCAAAGCAACAGGCCACAGAGACTGAGACAAGTTCCCTTAAGGCTACAAGACTATGAGATGTTGTCTGATTCCAATATAACAGCAGAAGGTGACTTAGTGCAGTTTGCACTATTCTGTGTTGCAGAACCAGTGACACTCGAAGAAGCTATGAAGGATCCAAAATGGATTAATGCCATGGAGGATGAACTGAGTTCAATTGAGAGGAACCAAAATTGGGAACTTGTCCCATTACCATCAAAGAAACAGCCAATTGCAGTCAAATGGATTTACAAGGTCAAAGTAGGTCCAAATGGAGAGGTGATCAAGTATAAAGCCAGACTTGTGGCGTTTTCAGCAAAGGGCAGGGATAGACTATGATGAAGTCTACGCACCTGTTGCAAGAATTGAGATAGTGAGATTAATTGTAGCAATTGCAAGTATGAGAAACTGGACCTTGCATCAATTGGATGTCAAGTCAGCTTTTCTAAATGGACCAATTGATGAGGAGGTGTATGTATCACAACCTCTAGGCTTTGCGATAACTGGTCATGAAAATAAAGTGCTGAAATTGAGAAAGGCCTTATATGGCTTAAAGCAAGCTCCAAGAGCTTGGAACAAGAGGATCAAAGGCTTCATGATACAAAGTGGTTTTGAAAAATGTAACTCAGAGCATGGTGTTTATGTTAAAACAACCAATGCTACTGACTTGCTACTGGTGTGCTTGTATGTTGGTGATCTACTGGTCACAGGAAGCAATGAGGCCGAGATAGCTGAGTTCAAAATGCAGATGATTGTTGAACGAATCTAGGCAAATATACCTAGTTGTACAAGTAATACGGTGGTGAGACCGATATCGTTCCCACGAGGACTGAGACAAGTACTAGCACGTACCGAATCAATTACTATCTAAGCGGATATTTGGATTGACGGGAGTTCTATACTAATTATCAAGCCCCAAAACAAACAAAAGAAAAGGAACAAACTCTTTTGGGTTTTTTTATCAAATACTTGGAGTGCAGAAAAAGGTGGATTTCAAATATGATAAAGATGTTGGGACTAGACTTCACTGAACCTTAGCTTCATGCAATTATCAGGAACATCAATCCAGTTTATGCATTCAAATATTAAAATCAATCCACGAAATTACTCAAGCCCTGATTCCTCAGATGACAAGAGCCTAAATCCACTAATAGACCCTAATTCCTTAGGTGGCCTGGATTAATGAATTTGCATTAAGATTGAGGATTACGCGATTACTAATAAACCAAACACCATTCCTAGATGCAAGGTTTATTAGGTGAATAATTCCAGATCAAGAATTGATAAGAACGTTCCCATTGTAAATCAAATCTCAAAATCAGTTTATGGGTGATCAAACCACAAAAGGCATTAAGCGTAGGAATTAAACACTAATATGAAGGCATAAACACAGATTGATAATTCAAAGCAACTACATGATATTTAGTTCAGTTACATCTAATCCCAACAAAGAGGGATTTAGCTACTCATGATTACAGAGAAAACTAAAACGAGAGAAATAGAGATAAGGGGAAGAAGGAACTCCATGGGAGCACTCCACAGCAGCCACAACAGCCCCCCGGTGCAGAGAAGATGTCTCTTTTTGGGTAGAAGGTGTTCTAGGGTTCAAATATGATCCAGAGAGTTCTTTTTCGTTCTGCCCTGATGCCTTTTTATAAATCAGATGCGCATCACGACCGTGATGGGTTCTGCCTTGGGCGCGCTTTCAAAATATGTTTGTCACGGCCGTGACACTCATCACGGCTAGGCCGTGATCACTTCTGATTTCACCAATTGGCCTGTCACGGCCGTGATGGGCATCACGGCTAGGCCGTGACAGCTTTTGACTTCTGCCTTCTTCTTCTTTAGTTTTGCTCGATCATGGCCGTGATGGGCTCTGTTTGGCTCATTTCTTCACTTTTCAAGCTCTATCTTCATCCGAGCTCCATCATGGTTGATCTTGAGCATTTTATTCTTAATTTTCTGCAAAACAACACCAAAACACCACCTTACCCGTTCCAAGGTAAAAACTAGCTAAAATCAATTTAAATATGCCTAAACTATACGAAAATGCATGCAAAAATGTACATAAAATATGATGTGAAATCACACTATCAAATCACCCCAAGCTTATTCATTTGCTTGTCCTCAAGCAATTACTAAGGCCAGAAGGTATAAATAATCAGAACATGGATAGTGAACCAAGAACCCGAGTAAATAGTGCAAGTAACAAGCATTTCAAATAATTCAGCAAGAGACAATCAGTTTCAAGTCCAATTTGAAGCTCAGGTTTCTTAGACTCATATTCTCACTGATTTGGGCACTCTTTCTCACCTGAAAATCACCCCAAGCTTGTTCATTTGCTTGGCACTCTTTCTCACCTCACTCAAGTGTTTAGGGATATATGACAATTCGCTCCATTTTCCTCAAGGAATGAATTCTACCATAAGCTTGACTATCAACCGAATCTCTATTTTATTAATGAAAACAATTAAGAATCAAGAGGTCTTTTGCTTTGGTTGTAACGGGGCCATGGGATTAATCGTTAGGTGGGGAAATCAAGAAAAGGAATTTTCAAAAGGCTACACAAAATATCAAGCATTGCAAAACATGACACCTTCTAAAATACCTTTTTGGGTTTTGATTCATTTTCCACCTTTCTTTCTTTCTTTTCATTTTTTTTCTCATTTTCTTTTGTCATCCCCTTCTCTATATATATTTCTTTTTCTTTTCCTAATTTTTCTCTTTTTTTTTTGAATTGGAGAAGGGGAGATTTTCAATCCAAGATAAATATTTTTCTAAATTTCTCATCCCATACTTTTTCAACTACCTTTCTACCCTTTTTGTAATACTTTAAAAGGTGCCCTACCTAGCATCATTCATCAAAGTAATTCAAGGTACCAAGAAAAGTATTTTATTCATGTAGGATCAAAATTGAGCAACTAAGGGGTAGCATTTAGTCATTCAAAGCTCAGAAGGCCGGAAAAATACCTAGTGCCTCAATCATTTTCAAAAATATTTTCAAAAATTTTTAAGCTTCAAAACGGTTTCAAGTCAAGTTCTAGAGAATACAAAACAAGAGGAATAACACTCTATCACAAAGAATGGGGTAGATTTAATGAGTACCCCTTCTTGGCTCAAAATCTCACATTTTAGTAGTTCAGAAATCAGTGAGGAACACAAATCTACGGAACCACATGCTAATTATCAACTCTCAAAGATCATCTCAAGCATTTTTATCTGTAGCCTTATCACAAGAATAAACAAAATTGGGTTCAACAATTCACTATCTCAATTTATTTGGCACTGAGTTCTCACAATCGGATACAAACTACGCCTATATGAATGCAACATGCAAAATGCACAAGTATGCAAAAGTACCCCTACCCCAAGCTTAAAAACTTACATTGTCCCCAATGTAAATAATCAAGTCGGAGAGAGGAGAAAAAATGGAACGACTTACCGAGGCGGTAGAAGGTGTTGGCTATCATGATTAGTCAGAAACTTGTTGGGAAATGCATCACGACCGTGAGCCTCATCACGGGCAGGCCGTGATAAATTCTGTTCCACAGGGGCTGGCCTGTCACGGCCGTGACCTCCATCACGACTAGGCCGTGATGCTCTCTGATTTTCAGGGTCCTCTCATCAGCGCCCGTGATGGGTATCACGGCTGGGCCGTGATCCTTTCTGGTCTTCACATTAGGCTCATCACGACCGTGACCAGTGTCACGGCCTGGGCGTGATGGTTGCTGACTTTGTTGTTTCTGTCTTTTTCGCTTCTCCTTCCTCCTTACCCTGAAAACACTTAACAAAACTATTAATTTATGATCTTTTTACTCTTGATCTTCTCAAATTATTCAAGAGTTAAAAATCAAAAACAAAAGGAAAATGAAAAGAAAATTTTGGGTTGCCTCCCAATAAGCGCTTCTTTAACGTCACAAGCTTGACGGGTTGGTGATCTCAAGGATCACGAAGGTGCACAGCTGTGGTCAATCTCTCAATGTCACCACCCAAGTAGGCCCTGAGCCTTTGGCCATTGACTTTGAAGGTCCTGTTTGAGGTAGGATCCTCCACTTCTATAGCTCCATGAGGTGAGACTTCTTTGACAATGAACGGTCCCGACCACTTAGACTTCAACTTGCCCGGAAACAATCTCAGCCAGGAATTGAATAATAGAACCTGTTGTCCCGGCTAAAATTCCTTCACCACGATCTTCTTATCATGATAAGTCTTGAATCGTTGCTTGTAAATGACTGCATTTTCATATGCATTAAGGCGCATTTCCTCTAATTCATGCAGCTGATTGACTCTTTTCTCACCCGCCAAGTTGGCATCAAAATTCAAGAACTTCAATGCCCAAAAGGCTCGATGCTCCAACTCTACGGGTAGATGACATGTCTTCCCATAGACCATCTGAAATGGAGATAACCTCACAGAAGTTTTCAATGCAGTCCGGTAAGCCCACAAGGTATCGTCAAGCTTCTTTGCCCAATCTTTTCTTGAAGTGGCCACAGTTTTTTACAAAATCCGCTTAATCTCCCGGTTAGAGACTTCCGCTTGCCCATTTGTTTGCGGATGATATGGAGATGCCACCTTATGCCTCACATCATACTTGATCAACACATTTTTCAGTTGTGAGTTGCAGAAATGAGATCCTCCATCACTTATAAGGACCCTTGGGACACCAAACCGGGCAAAAATGTTCTTCTTGATAAACTTAATCACTGTCTGTGCATCATTCTTCTGTGTTGCAATGGCCTCCACCCATTTGGAAACATAGTCCACCGCCACCAAGATATATTGATTGGAGAATGAAGGTGAAAGTGAACCCATAAAATATATGCCCCAGCAATCAAACACTTCAACCTCCAATATGTTTTGCAGTGGCATCTCATCCCTTTTTGAAATGTTCCCAGTCCTTTGGCACTTGTCACAACTCTTCACATGATTGTAAGAGTCCTTGAAGATTGAGGGCCAAAAGAGCCCAGATTGGAGGACCTTTGCAGCTGTCCGATCCCCATTGTAATGTCCACCATATGGAGAGTTATGGCAATGCCACAGAATACTCCTTGCTTCCTCTTAACTAACACACCTCCTCCATAAACCATCCGGTCCAACCTTGAACAGAAATGGATCATCCCAAATGAAATGGTTGGCATTCAGGAAGAATTTTTTCTTTTGCTGCCAAGTGAGGTGCTCTAGGACAATGTTGGCAGCCTTGAAATTTGCCATGTCGGCAAACCATGGCCTTTCCTGTACTAGAAATAAGGCCTCATCCGGGAACTCATCCCGAATGTCTTTTTCTTTTGCAGCAACCTCTTCATTCACCAGCCGAGATAAGTGGTCAGCCACCACATTTTCGCTGCCCTTTTTGTCCTTAATGACTAAATCAAATTCCTGCAACAATAGAATCCACATTATGAGTCTTGGTTTTGAATCTAACTTAGTCAACAAATATTTAATTGCAGCATGATCAGTAAAAACAGTGACTTGTGAACCAATCAAGTATGAACGAAATTTTTCCAATGCAAACACTATGGCCAGCAACTCTTTTTCAGTTGTTGCATAATTTATTTGGTTCTCATTGAGAACCTTGCTAGCATAGTAAATGGCATGGAAAAACTTGTCCCTCCGCTGTCCCAAAATTGCCCCAACTGCGTAGTCACTGGCATCACACATTAATTCAAATGGTGACTCCCAGTTGGGTGCAACAAGGATGGGAGCAGTGATCAATTTTTCTTTTAAAATCTGGAAAGAAGTGAGACAAGCAATATCAAACACAAATGGTGTGTATTCAAAAGGATACACCACGGCTTGGCTATCTTCGAGAAGTCTTGGATGAACCGCAGGTAAAAGCCTGCATGCGCGAGAAAACTCCTCACACCCTTGACATTCACTGGTGGAGGTAGTTTCTCAATTACATCAATCTTGGATTTATCCACTTCGATCCCCTTAGCTGAGATTTTTTGCCCAAGCACAATGCCTTCCTGCACCATAAAATGACACTTCTCCCAATTTGAGACTAAATTGGTGTCCATGCACCTAGGGGTGAACAAAATTGCATGACCCGCCCGAAACCGCCCGACCCGTTACTAATTTTTGTGCAACGGTCGGGTTGAATCGGTTTGGCAGGTGAAAAATTCGGTTTTAGATGGATAAGAGCGGGCGGGTTCGGGTCTGGTTTATGTCATCCACCGGTACCCGAACCGACCCGCTCATAACAAAAAAATAATAATATTTTTTTTTATGGAGAATGGGCTGCCAAGACTGGATCTTAGATTTTTTTTCCCCCTCTTCTGTTATTTTTTTTTTGTACTTAATTGGGTTGAAAGCCTTAAATTTTAATTAGGCTCATTGGGTTTTTATTTTTATTTTTTGGAATAAAATTAAATAATTGAAAATCCTAAATCCGTTCCAACCCGCCCGAACCCGCTCGAAACCCGACCAACCCGCACCCGGCCAACCCGATGTATAGATGGGCGGGTTCGGATTCCATTTTTCTTACCTCGAACCCGCCTGAACCCGACAAACCCCACCCGAACCCGCCCGATGCTCACCCCTACATGCACCTCTTTAACACAGCAGTAATGTTAGACAAACAATTATCATAAGAGGAACCGAAAACAGAAAAATCATCCATTAAAACTTCAATGTATTTTTCTACCATATTAGAGAAAATGGAAAGCATGCACCTTTGAAATGTCGCAGGCGCATTACAAAGACCGAAAGACATCTTCCAGGTTAACCGCAATTTGGTTATAACCCGAATAACCATCTAAGAAACAATAGTAAGCTTGCCCGGCCAACATCTCCAACATCTGGTCCATGAATGGAAGTGGGAAGTGATCCTTCCTAGTAGCTTGATTTAGCTTCCGGTAATCTATACACATTCGCCAACCGGTGACCGTTCTAGTTGGGATCAACTCATTCTTCTGGTTGTGCACGACGGTCATGCCACCTTTCTTTGGAACCACTTGTACCGGACTCACCCAAGCACTATCGGAAATCGGATATATCATTCCAGCTTCAAGGAGTTTCAACACCTCCTTCCTTACCACTTATTTCATTGTAGGATTGAGCCTCCTTTGCAGTTGGACCACCGGTTTAAATTCAGCTTCCATCATGATCTTGTGCATACAAAATGCGGGACTAATACCCTTCAAATCTGAGATGGACCATCCAATTGTTGTTTTATGCTCTCTAAGCACCCTTACAAGTTTCTCCTCTTCCAACTTGGACAATACATTGCTCACTATGATAGGATTTTCATCATTCTCACCAAGGAACACATACTTCAAGTGGGGAGGTAGAGGTTTAAGCTCTAACTCGAGCTTCTCTTGGACTTTATCCTTTTTGAGCTCTTCTTTCACAGTATTGACAGCATGTTGAATGGGTTGAGCTTCAAAATCACACAAACATTTTTCTATTTCCTTCTCCTCTTCCTCATCAAGATTTTCAATAGAACTCATGATTACCTTCTCAAGAGTAGAGGAATGGTGCTTATGTGCAAAGACTTCTTTAGCCACTACATCCACAATGTCCATGCGGAAGCAATTCTCTTCATCACTCGGGCGATGCATGGCTTCAAACACATTGAAAGTAACCTCTTCATCTTGCACTTTGAGTCGGAGTTGGCCCTTTTGTATATCTATCAAAGCACGACCAGTTGCTAGAAAAGGTCTCCCCAATATAAGTGGAACTTCCGCATCTTCCTCCATATATAATATCACAAAATCCGCTGGGAAGATAAACTTATCCACTTTCACCAAAACATCTTCCAGAATACCATAAGGATGCTTGATTGATCTGTCTGCTAGTTGCAATGCCATCCTTATTGGTTTCACTTCACCACTCCCAAGCTTGTTCAAGATTGAAAGCGGCATCAAATTGATACTCGCCCCCCAGTCACACAAGGCCTTCCCAATAGCAATACTCCCAATTGTGCAGGGGATTGTAAAACTACCAGGATCTTTAAGCTTTAGCGGTAGGTTCCTTTAGAGTATCGCACTACATTCTTCAGTCAAGGCAACAGTCTCACCTTCTTTAAATCTCCTTTTCTTTGTAAGCAACTCCTTCATGAACTTTGCATAAGTGGGCATCTGTTCTATTGCTTCAGTAAAGGGTATGTTGATCTGTAACCTCTTGAAGATGTCAAGAAATTTTGCAAACTGTTCTTCCTTCTCCTTCTTCTTGCTTAAATGCGGATATGGCAACTTTACATAAGAAGGGATCTCTTGAGGCTTGTCTCCATCTTTCAAAATCTGACTCTTGCTCCTCCTCAAGATTGAATTTTCATCCACCAACTTTTCTCTCGTATTTTTCACTACATTTTTCTTCTTCCTCCATTACAACCACTTTGCCTTTTTCCTCATTCAACTCAGTTTTTTCAGCATTCATCTCTGTTTTTTCAGCATCTCTCTGATTCTTCAACAAAGGCTCACCGCTCTCTTGCTCAAGACTTTTACCACTCCTCAAAACAATAGCCTTACAATGCTCTTTAGGATTTGTTTGAGTATTACCTGAAAAACTGCTGCTGGATTGTTCTGCTAGGTGCTTTGTAATTTGTCCAACTTGAACCTCCAAGTTCTTTATGGCAGCATCGGTGTTTTTCTGGTTTGACATGGACATTTGCATGAATTGATTGAGAGTGTTCTCCAAGATTGAAGTCCGGTCTTGAGGCGGTTGTGTGGGAAGAGACTTGCTTGCTTGTCCGGCATCTTGTTTCCAACAAAAATTTGCTTGATTCCTCCACCCTTGGTTGTAATTGTTGGAGTATTGGTTGTTACCTTGCCGCCCATAGTTGCCCATATAATTTGCTTCCTCATGGGAACTAGGTGGGGCCTCACAATTTCCATTATCATGATCTCCTCCACAAAAATCACATCTCATTACCTGATAAGGTGGCATGGTTGTCCCTTGAACAGTTTGGAGTTGTTGTGGGAGTTGAGCTAGTTGCTTGGTGACGGACTCAAGTTGTTGTGTCATAATCTTATTTTGAGCCAAAAGTGCAGTTTGTGAGTCTAACTCCAACACTCCCCTTCTTGATGTGGGACCCCGATCATGATGCATCAAATAGTCATTAGATGCCATAGCTTCTATCAAAATCAATGTTTCCTCCGGTGTCTTTGTGTTCATGGTACCTCCAGCTGAGGCATCCAACATATACCTGGTTGACGACCTCAATCCATTGCAAAATGTTTGCATTTGGGTATGATGATCAAACTCATGATTTGGGCATCTTTGGAGCAAGTCTTTGAACCTTTCCCATGTGTCGTGAAGAGTCTCACCCTCTTTTTGAGCAAAGCTTATGATATCACCCCTTGTCTTCACAAATCTTGAGGTGGGAAAGAACCTTGCAATAAATTTTGCCTCTAAGTCATCCCATGTAGTGATGCTCCCTCTTGGTTGAGATCGAAGCCAAGACTTGGCTCTATCTCTTAGAGAGAAAGGAAACAACCTTAGGCGAAGTGCATAATTGGAAACACCATTCATCTTCATCATATCACATAACTCCAGGAAGTGGGAGACATGATTATTAGGATCCTCTTTCTCCAACCTGGCAAATTGATCTTGTGAAACCATATTGATAAAAGCTGGCTTGATTTCAAAATTGTTGCAGTTAATTGGAGGCCTCACTATGCTGGTGACATGCCGGTTGACATTTGTATTGGCATAATCACCAAGTGTCCTCCGTGGAGAACCTTCACCATTGCCTGCCATCTTAAGTGGTTCTTGATGAACTTGAGAAGTGGAGGTCTCTGGTTCTTCTTCTTGTTGTTCTAACAGTTTCTGCTGTCTTGCTTGCCTCCGATTCTCCCTAGCTGTTCTTTCTATTTCAGGATCGTAGAGAAGTTGGTCAGCTGGGACAGTACCTCGCATACACAAAAGTCTAGAGACCAAGAGTGTTAGCAGTAAATGACAGCACACAGAAACAGCAAATAAAATAGAAAAAGTATGACAGCAAAATAAAAAAAATATGACAGCAGACAGATAATGTAACAGAAAATTTTTGCTTAAATTAGTAATTGAAATGGGCATGCTAATATTGAAACCCAGTCCCCGGCAACGACGCCAAAAACTTGTTGAACGAATCTAGACAAGTATACCTAGTCGTACAAGTAATACGGTGGTGAGACCGATATCGTTCCCACGAGGACTGAGACAAGTACTAGCACGTACCGAATCAATTACTATCTAAGCGGATATTTGGATTGAAGGGAGTTCTATACTAATTATCAAGCCCTAAAACAAACAAAAGAAAACGAACAAACTCTTTTTGGTTTTTTTTATCAAATACTTGGAGTGCAGAAAAAGGTGGATTTCAAATATGATAAAGATGTTGGGACTAGACTTCACTGAACCTTAGCTTCATGCAATTATCAAGAACACCAATCGAGTTTATGCATTCAAATATTAAAATCAATCCACGAAATTACTCAAGCCCTGATTCCTCAGATGACAAGAGCCTAAATCCACTAATAGACCCTAATTCCTTAGGTGGCCTAGATTAATGAATTTGCATTAAGATTGAGGATTACGCGATTACTAATAAACCAAACCCCATTCCTAGATGCGAGGTTTATTAGGTGAATAATTCCAGATCAAGAATTGATAAGAACGTCCCCATTGCAAATCAAATCTCAAAATCAGTTTATGGGTGCTCAAACCACAAAAGGCATTAAGCGTAGGAATTAAACACTAATATGAAGGCATAAACACAGATTGATAATTCAAAGAAACTACATGATATTCGGTTCAGTTACATCTAATCCCAACAAAGAGGTATTTAGCTACTCATGATTACAGAGAAAACTAAAACCGGAGAAATAGAGATAAGGGGAAGAAGGAACTCCATGGGAGCACTCCACAGCAGCCACAGCAGCCCCCCGGTGCAGAGAAGATGTCTCTTTTTGGGTAGAAGGTGTTCTAGGGTTCAAGTCTGGTCCAGAGAGTTCTTTTTCGTTCTGGCCTGATGCCTTTTTATAAATCAGATGCGCGTCACAGCCGTGATGGCCATCACGGTCAGGACGTGACAGGTTCTGCCTTGGGCGTGCTTTCAAAATATGTTTGTCACGGCCGTGACACTCATCACGGCTAGGCCGTGATCGCTTCTGCCTTCACCAATTGGTCTGTCACGACCGTGATGGGCATCACGGCTAGGCCGTGACAGCTTATGACTTCTGCCTTCTTCTTCTTCAGTTTTGCTCGATCATGGCCGTGATGGGCTCTGTTTGGCTCATTTCTTCACTTTTCAAGCTCTATCTTCATCTGAGCTCCATCATGGTTGATCTTGAGCATTTTATTCTTAATTTTCTGTAAAACAACACCAAAACACCACCTTACCCGTTCCAAGGTAAAAACTAGCTAAAATCAATTTAAATATGCCTAAACTATATGAAAATGCATGCAAAAATGTACATAAAATATGATGTGAAATCACACTATCAATGATGAAGGAGTTTGAAGTGACAGACTTAGGGCTGTTATCTTACTTCTTAGGAATTGAATTCATGAGGACTGAAAGAGGTATTGTCATGCATCAACACAAGTATGCTAATGACCTCTTAAAGAGGTTTAGTATGCTGCAATTCAACCCTGCATCAACCCCTGCAGAAACTGGCATAAACCTCGAGAAGGATGGAAGTGAAGAGCTGATAGATCCTACTTACTACAGACAGATAGTTGGATCACTGAGGTATCTTTGTCATTCCAGACCTGACCTAGCCTTCAGTGTTGGCTTGATTAGCAGGTTCATGGAAAGTCCAAGGACACCACACTTGTTAGCTGCCAAGAGGGTGCTGAGATATGTAAAAGGCACTGCGAATTTTGGAATTTTATTTCCAAATGGAGATGAAAGGAGAGAAGAGGAGCTAATGGGATATTCTGATGCAGATTGGTGTGGTGATAAAAATGATAGAAAGAGCACTGTAGGCCATGCTTTCTTATGTGGGAAGGCCTTGATTTCTTGGAATTCAAAGGAGTCAATTGTGGCATTGTCTTCATGTGAAGCTGAGTATGTGGCAGCTTCAATGAGTGCCTGTCAAGCACTCTGGTTGGACACACTGATGCAGAAAATTCAGATAAAGGACTCTAGTGCAGTGAGGCTATTAGTAGATAACAAGTCTGCAATTAACCTTGCAAAACACCCGATAGCACATGGAAGAAGCAAACATATAGAGACAAGGTTCCACTTCCTTAGAGATCAAGTAACCAAAGGAAGATTGAAGCTGGAGTACTGTAGAACTGAAGAACAATTGGCAGATATATTGACAAAGCCACTGAAGCCAGAAAAGTTCAGAGACTTAAGAACCAAGCTTACTGTTGTATCACTAGCTGATTTGACACACGAATGATATGCTGCAAGTGATAGATGGAGGCTAGGGTGCCAACATAGTTGGGATGTTAGTCTCCATAGTGATGCAATTAGCATATCATTGTTCTCTCCCAAAACTGAATTAGGGAGGTGTGTTGAGTTTGTTAATTCAGTTAGTTAGTTAAAGAGTTAGTTAGTTTGTTGAGATTTGTAAGCTTGTGTTAGTTAGATAAAGTGAAGTGTGGAAGTCTATAAATAGACTTGGTGATAGTGTGCAATTGTGTAGAGAATGTGCAAAAGGTGAAATTGTGCATAGTGATCATAGTGAAAATTTTAATAACAAAGTTCCATTGCATCCATCTCTTCCATTCTCTCTGATCATTTTTTTCTTTCTTCTTTCATTGCTGTGTTTCCAAGAGTGAGTGTATGCCTTGGTTCCAACAAAAGCACCTATGCAAAAATATAATTACACACACTGCACACAATTTTAAGCTTTTTTCCTCTCAAACCAACCATAAAACATTAACAAAAAAACAAAACGAAAATAAAGAGGTGGGGAATAGTTACAATGGAACCATAAAGTATGGTATGATGGTATCAACATTAAGGGCCATTGTAGGCACCACTTGAAGTTGATTATATGAGTTGGGGGGCGAATGCATTGCTGCAAGCATAGAGTATTTACACAGGATTCCAGCAGACATTGCCTGGTAAATATTCTCAACAATTTATTATTATCATATCAAATTAATTACTCTAAAAATCTTCAAATGATAGGCTAATTGCTTTTGCTTGTAATGACAACATTTACAGAGAGGATGAGGATGGAGGTAATTATATTTTTGCTTGTAAGACTTCATATGATGTGCTCAGAAACAAATTGAGCAACTTCATACCTTGAAAGCAATCAAAATAAGATTAATTTGAAAAAGATTGGAAAGAAAAAGCACCATGTGCATATGTCGTTGATAGCTAGCACTTTTCGAGACATTCTTCAACTTTGTCAACAAATACCTACAGCAGTTGACATTGTAAACAGAGAACAAAAATGGTATGTGCTTGAAAATAATGAACAACACAATTAATAAATTGTGAGCAGTGTGAAAATGGTATACGCTTGAAAATAGTGGCAAAAGCCAGCTTGCAAGCTGCTGTACAATAAAATTGTCAATACTGAAATGTGATAACGGAAACTCAGAAAAATGAAGATTACCTTTGAAGTAAATATTGATAGATCGATCAACTCTGTTTCCCATATTAGCTTCCCGTACAGCGAAAGCAATTCGCCATCGGGGTTTGCCACAACCGCTCTTCCTTAATATTCCTTTGCTTTCGCCATGTCTATCTCCACATGAAACATGCATGAAGTGCAGAATGTAAGATTTGGTTTTCTCCTTTCTGTATTTCAACTTTATTGGGAACAGCTACCACATTTATTGGCATGCGCCCAATGACTGTTTCTTTTTCTTTTTTTTTTATATATATATATATATATATTCTGAATTTCTTTTGCTTTTATCAGGGTCATAAATTCAAATTAAATCTCTTGACCTTTTTCATCATCGGTGATGATAGGATATAATTGTTTTAAAAAGGGTGTTCCTTAAATTATTTGGTCAGTAGATCAAATTGTAATGCAGCAACTTCGTGCTAAAGCAGGTAAAGTGATTGGTTCTTTCATTACTGATTTCGCTTTAAGAATTTTCTTTAAATCATTGACACAGGGGTATCGGAAGAATTGGGTTCTTTATTAGAGCTTTATATTTTTCTAACACTTCGATTCTTAGATGAGGATTATCAATTTTTTTCAACTAGATCGAGAAGTATATTGGCTTCCTTTTTAATAACATTAATTTTGAATTTGCATTCACAGTCTCCATTGGATCATCCACAACTTTCATAGGATGTTTCTTGATTCAGATAAATTACCTCTTCCCTCCTCTTCGGACGAGGTATCTGATGAGTCATAAAGGATTATTTTTGAAATTTGTTCTTTGATGACTTCATCCATATTTAATTCTTTAATTCTTTGTTTTATTTTACATTTGGAAGGCTTATAATCTTTGTATTTCTTTTTATAACGTTTAATTATTTCCGAGGCTTATTTCGTTTTTGCTTAGAAGGAGGAGTTATCTTTTCATACCTAAATTGTTGACAGAAATTACCAAATTCTTCTCTAGTAGTTTTCCGTTTAAATTTGGCTTTTATATGTAACTTTAAATCGGTACAAAATTATAAGTCCATATGTTAATTGATCAAGTGAAGTTTCAGGATATTCTGTATTAAGATTATTTCGAACTTTTTGAGCAAAATCTTTGGGTAATCCTGAAATAAATCTATATTTCCAATAAGCATGTCTACAATAGGGTCGGGTATAAACTTTTGTTAAAAAGTTATCTTTATACTATCGAAATTCTCCTAATGTTGGACAATACAAATTATTAAGGATTTCTAAAGACCTATCTTCAAAAATTCTATTATCTCTTATAAATGCTTGAGAAATGGAAAGTATTATAGTTTCTACTTGATTTTCAACTGCTACCATTTGTCCATTTATTGTTTCTGTTTTTACTGCAGAGTAAATTAAATTCCTTCCTCCTTCAGTGAGACCATTATCCCAGCATCCTTTTAGACTCCCAGTAAATCCGAAAATTAATATTTTAATGGTAACGATAAGGGTGTTATTTTTAGTTCTAAAGGCAGGGGCTGCCATAGTCATTTCTTCAAGAATTTTAAATATCTGATGATCTTCTAGGCCATCTATATTCCATTCGTAGATAGCATCTCCAGAATAACTAGCTGCAGTTTCCAATTCTTTTTCTTCATATTGGATATCCACAAGCGAAGGTTGAGGATATCAATTTT
The DNA here is from genome assembly GCA_030762895.1 of Sophora flavescens. NCBI lineage: Eukaryota > Viridiplantae > Streptophyta > Magnoliopsida > Fabales > Fabaceae > Sophora > Sophora flavescens. The sequence continues at coordinate 9,069,096 of CM061063.1, forward strand.
TCATAATAGGGTAATTTCTTGATTTCAAGGTACTAGTTCCAAAGTTTCCTCTAATTTTAGTGATTTGTTCAGTAGGACTTTTATATTGATTTTCCCATTCATTTATTTCTTCTATATTAATTATGTTTACTGTTTTTGAGGGAGAAGGTGGTATATGGGATGTAGAAAGTTTTTAAGAAGAAAGTTTCTTATTTATTTCTTCTAAAACTTCTTCAGATTACGTTTTAAGTTTTATTTCTTTTATTTCAAAATGAGAAAACTTATAAGGAGTTATTGTTGGTCTTTCGAATTTGTTTATTAGATTAGATGAGGATAAGGGTTTATCTTCTGGATTGTCTAAATTAATGACTACTTGATGAAGTAATTGATTAGTATAATTTAATTGATGTTGAATACCATTTTTGTTGGGGTGAGCAGACTCTATAGTTTTATCTACATGCATCATTTTAAAGGGCGAAGCTCTTCTGCCTTATCTATATTTGGAAAGCTTATTTCTTCTAATGGATGAATTATTGAAACAACTTCTTTTCCTTTAGTATTTTTCCAAATTCTTTTTGCTGAACTAAGAGTTTTTTGTTCTAATTTTTTAAAACAATGTTTTTCGAACCATTGAAAATAAGGAATATTTTGTTTTTTCTTTTCCAAATACTTATAATATTTTTCTCTAATTTTTTTTATTTGTTCCTGTGAAATGTTAGAGAAAAATCATTCTCTTTTTTCTTTATTTTTATTACTAAGGAACTCTATTTTAAGAAGTTTTCTATCCATTTTAAATGTGCTTATCATATGTAACTGGGGTGACTCAAAAGCCTGGGCGACTTCAGATTGAGTTGGAGAACTATTATTATTATTTTGGGTAGATATGGTATGTCAACTTGATAGTCGGGTCTACAAATGGTTGGGTGTTCCCGAACTCCTACTAGTTTTAATGAGTGCATAGGTTCGTAGACTCTACCGAGCTTCTAGACCTTTCCATTATTTTCAATCCTTCAGATGATCGGGATGAAGTGGGCCTATATCTAGAAGATTCGTATCTAGAAGATATAGGCCCACTTCATCCTGATCCTATGAAGGCTTGAAAATAATGGAAAGGCCTAGAAGTTCAATAGAGTCTATGAACCTATGCATTCATTGAAACTAGTACGAGTCCATGAACACCCAACCATTCCTAGACCCGACTATCAAGTTGACATACCATCTACCCAAAATAATAATAATAGTTCTCCAACTCAATTTGAAGCCGTCCAGGCTTTGGAGTCACCCCAGTTACATATGATAAACACATTTAATAAGGATAGAAAACTTCTTAAAACAGAGTTCCTTAGTAATAAAAATAAAGAAAAAAAGAGAATGGTTTTTCTCTAACATTTCACATGAACAAATAAAAAAATCCAGAGAAAAATATTATAAGTATTTGGAAAAGAAAAAACAAAATATTCTTTATTTTCAATGGTTTGAAAAACTCTGTTTTAAAAAATTAGAATTAAAAACTCTTAATTCAGTAAAAAGAATTTGGAAAACTACTAAAGGAAAAGAAGATGTTTCAATAATTCCTCCTTAAGAAGAAATAAGCTTTCCAAATATAGATATGGCAGAAGTAATAGTTTCGCCCTTTAAAATGACGCATGTAGATAAAACTATAGAGTCTGCTCACCCCAACAAAAATGATATTAAAAATATTCAAGATCAATTGAATTATACTAATCGATTACTTCATCAAGTAGCCATTACTTTAGACAATCCGGATGATAAACCCTTATCCTCATCTAATCTAACAAACAAATTCGAAAGTATACGTTAATAAGTTATAACTAAAAAGTGTACGTTAGAAAATATACCCGAAGATATGGCTTGCTAACGTACACCTTCTAAAAAATGGACAGATGTAAATTAGCAAATCATATATACATATATGTGTGTGTGTGAAAGGAATATATGAATGGGAAACCTGACCTTCTGAGAACAGACTGAGAATCAATGGTATTTGGAGTTGGGAGAGACTGCTTTGAGGGAGCAGTGTTGAGTTGAGTAGTTGGATCAATGTGGTTCATGGTATTGGTAGCCATATATCAATAGTGTTAATTAGGGGTGGCAAAATGATCCATTTGTCTACCATCCATCCAGTCAATCCATGAGAAAATCCATCCAATCCATCCATTTATAAAAAAAATAATATAAATGGATTGGATGGATTGAATTATTTTTTTAGTGGATGGTTTATGATCCATCCAATATTTTTTAAAATCCATTGGACCAACAATCAAAAATGTAATGGATCAACTTTTATCCATTCCAAAACCAATTTATTTTTTTCGTATTATTTTTCACCAAATAAAAAAAACCTCCATTTGTAACAAAAAAAACACTCCGTCTAATTTTCTCTTCCGTTCCCTATTATTTTTTCTTCACTATTTTTTTCTTTTTTTGTTATATTAAGTATTAACTAATTAATTGTTCTCAATCACCAGTAGTAGTCCACGTTATTACGTACGTTTTCTTTTTTCGTTGCCTTTTTTTTATGAGAAACTTTAAAAAAAAGTATTAACTAATTGAAAGCACAGAAAGTCATAACAAGTTTTGTAAAACAATGTCATGAAACGTTGTGGCAAAACAACCTCTGTAGATGCATATAATCAATAACTCACATATAATAATAGAAAAATGGTCGTGATACAAAACGATTGTGCGATAGAGTGGAGAGAGTAAAGATAGAAAGAGAGTGGGAAAAAAAAGAAGAGAAAGAAAGGGTAGAGAGAGGAAGAAAGATACGAGAGAGGATGAGATAGAGATAATATTTTAAATTTTTTTACAAATTATTTTTAAAAAAAAATATTTTATGGATGGATAAAAGAGATATAATATTATTTAATTTCTTAAAATAAATTTTAGTGGATGGATTGGATATCCATCCATGAAAAGTTGTTAATGGATGGATCGGATGTATTTTATTTAATGGATCATGGATGTATTGGATTTTTTTTAATGAATTTTTAATGGATTATAATGGATTAATAGATTGTTTTTAATCCACCCGTTAAGATCTTAATAAAAATTTATCCTATCAATCCATTTGCCACCCTTAGTGTTAATTGATTGAATTGCAGAATGAAGGAAGCAAGAGACAGAGTTTGGTGAGGTTGAGGTTGTGTTGTTAAATGAATGAATGAAATGAAGATTGAAGGGATGGAGAGTGGTTGGTTTAAAAGGTTGTAGTAGTCGTCCACGTGACCCGTTGTATTAAATCAAATTACCTTACATATTTCTTGTAGCATAGCCGTTAACTGTTAGAAAACTGGTAACAAACCCCTTATTCTTTCTTCTTTGGATTAAGCACAAATTCACTCTACTTCCCTCCACAATTCACTCCTTAATCTAACATACAACTAATATCGTTGATTGCTTTATATTACTAAAGTTCTATTAATCAAATAAAATTTACTGTATAGTCTTTGTGCGAGCCATATGAGGTGAGAGTAGCACATACGATAATGAGGGAGGGTTCACGTCTATACATGTAGTGTGGTGGCTGGGCCTACCCACCCTATTTGTTCCATGATCTATGGGTCTACTGGAGCTACCCACTTCAATGAATTAACCAAGATTTTGACCGGATACGAAATCACTAGTGCTCAATCTAGTGGTCTGATATGGACAATAATGAGGGCCCAAATAAATCAGCTGAGAAACAGATTGAGAGGCCCAAAAGTCCTTCTTGCATTTCCTTTCTAACTTGGCATAGCCATGTGTGTTACTTCCCGTGTTAGTTCTTGAATTCCAGGGGGTATAACAGAATTATTCCCCCGTCAGTCGATTTATCTTTGCATTTACCCTAGCTTAGCTTGTAGTTGTTACATGGTCTTGTTACGGGGATTCTATATATCAATGTAGGATCCATGATCAATATTTCTTTGCTAAGATCTGCTATGATTTATATACTTCATTCGTTGCAAAGAGTTAAACTAGAAGGCATTAGAGTAATCAGTTCCATCTCCTCTATCTGCTTCATTACTAATTACTATTCTATGTTTGGGCTTCCCCATCCATCTTTAGGAGAAGGACCAGAAAGGAAGACAGCAACTTCATCATCGTGAAGAAGCATACCAAACTAGCTTTAAAGAAACACAAGTTGCTTAATATTCCAGTGAGGCTCACCCTTGCCAATTCACTCTTGACGTCCATTCACACGTATTATAGGCAAACTTTATGGCTTCCTCAAGCTATATGCACCTCTATAGACCGAATTGTTAAAGATTTTATCTGGCAGTCAAACCGAAACTTGTTGGTCTGCTGTTTTTTTTATTTCCCTCATTGTACAAAAAAAAAGGCTTTTAATATCCGATTGATAATAAAGTTATTCAATTAACAAGTGATTTACAAATTATTTTTACAATCATACTAAAATAACCAACACTACATTGTTTCAGTATGGACTAACGTTTAATTACGGAAGTTAAATTACAATTGTATGACACAACGACTATAATAGAATGCGCAGCATGTTAAACTGATGGCACATAAGAGTAGATACTAAATACAATTTGGAAATCAGAGAGGGAAAAAAATCCAAATCAATTGGTCAGCGACACCCATTGTGATTCCTTTTTCCCCTTTAGTATTCAGACAACGGGATACATACAAAAACATCTATACAGCAATATTCTATTTCCTATCTGCTATGATCGATATTTTCTTTACTAAGATCTGCTATGATTTATATAGTCCATTCCTTGCAAAGAGTTGACCCGAAAAGGCATCGGAGTAAACAGTTGAGGGAAAGGAAAGAAAAAAAAAAAACCTACATTAAAGAATGCTACTACAATGAATGCTGATGGGTTGGAATAACAATCGTGAATGCAATTGATCTATGAACTCTATGATGTCCAGATTACAATTATCTCCAGCCTTTTCATACTAACATCCTTGTCAATTCCTTAATCTTATTTCCCTCTCCAGGATAGTTGAAATAGAAGCAGAAGCCTGATAAAGCAATGATCCCACCTACATCGACCCTTGTCTAACGAAAACCATTTTTGTTTACAAAAATAAATATGGACCACCATATCCTGCAGGAAGAAAAACAACCCTACAAGAGGCTAGCATCTAATGTCCAACCATGTCCTTTCAATGCAAATTACCAAACCTGCAATGAAGATAAAAAATTATAAGAATCTTGCACATTTGGGGTATCTATAGAGAATGAATTGAAGAGCTTAATTCTTAGTTGGATGTAGTACTTTGACATAATGTACGACCAATACGTATATGAATAAAATTGGATAATGATAAGTAATCCCTAATTAGCTAGTGGGTGAGTTAGGAGATAATTAGGAAACATGACATGTGATAGGGACTGAGGTATTATGGGATGCCTAAGTCACACTTTGAGTAGTATGAGATACTCAATGAAGTACTTAAGTGGCTTAGTTCTCCCCCCCTAACAACTAACTTTTAAGGGAGGGCTCCCCATGTGCTTGGGTGCTTATCATTTGATATCATGACTGGTTGTCGGTGTATCGGAAAGGATTACCTATGGAGGGACTGATCGGAATGGCCGAGTGAAGCAACATAAAGTACAACCACCAGGACATCAGCTCTCGAGCAGTGCTATGATAGGGACTAAGATATTATGGGGTGCCTAAGTCCCACATCGAGCTGGTTGCCTAAGTCCCGCTTAGGTAGCTCAATTGGTGAGCTAAGGGACACCAAGAAGTCTCCACCTGCAGAGTAGGAGTTCGAATCCCCCCTCCCCCTATAACAACTAACATTTTCCGGGGGGCAGGGGGTGGGAATCGAGTAGTATGGGATAATCGGTGGTTCTCCCTCCTTAACGGTTAGCTTTTAAGGGAGAGTTCCTCAAGTGCTTGGGTGCTTATAAGCATGTTGCCTATAAATAAGGGGAGGGTTGAGAGAGAGTTAGGCATTTTGTGCGCTAGTCTTGGGACTAGGGAGAGATCAGGTTCTCGCGAATAACCTGAAAGTATACTCTCATTCATTCATATCGGTAAAGGATTTCTTCTTTTCTTCCATAATCTGAACCAGTTTCTAACAGATACTCACAGGTGAACAACTAACAATTTTTTGCCTATATAAGATAATACGAATAAAAGTCTGTTTCTGAACATCCAATGTAAGCAATAATATACGTCCTAATGGCAATAAAAATGTCATTTTAGCTACCAGTAATTTTGTTTTGAAAAAGACAAGGGTAATACCACTTCTTGCTGATTCAACACTGTTACACTAGAAAGTTCCTCACCAACTACTGTGTTCAACATTTTCAGCTTAACCCAAATGACTCCACATATTAAAGAAGAAAAATCTCTCCTTCAAGAATCTGGATCCGATTTCTGTAAACCCATTTATCTAACTAACTTGCACCTTTCCACAAAATCAAATGTATCATAACCCCAGCACAGTGAAGATTTCATCCATGACTGCCAATAGTATTTAATTGCAAGGAATCTGCAATGACAAGTGAAAAAATCCCTTTCAATTATTTATTGTAAGACTGATATAACAACTGCACAAATGTTATATATTGTCTACGCATAGAGAGGGGGAAACTATAAAAACAAATAAGTGCACATTATCAATAGCACATCCTAAGAAGAAATATTCGCTGACTAACTCTAAACCTTCTAGAGAATGAGCCAATTTTTTCTTTGCAGTAGAACTGCCTTTTTTTATTTTTCTTGTATAAAAGTCCGCAACTGAAGAATACAAAATAATAGAACCACTATAATGGCTGAGTAAAGACCAAAGGCATGATTTTGGGTGTCAAAGACATTAAAATGTTCTGCCCAAAACAGTATTATTCACAAGCATCAACAGTAAAACAAAGCAAGAAACTAATTATAAAAACAAACATATTACATGCATTTTTTTTTATCAAAATTTTAAAAAAAAAATTGAGACAACTTTTCAAAGGTTTATCTGAAAATTAAAAAGAAAAGAAACGAGTTCCATTCTCTTGTATGATTGAAACCAAAACCAATACAAGCAGATAAAAAAGACTAAATGTTATGAATTCAAATTCGTAAATTTTCTATGACCTTTATTTGGGAGCAGTTTCTTTCCATAACCTACGCATTCCACTTTTTACTCCACATGTTTTCCCTTTTTTTAATCCTACTAGATCATGCGGATTCGTGAAAAATTTCTTCATGTAAATAGCACAGCCTTGACCAACAATTGCCTTGACCATGACCACAGCAAGTACTCAATCAGATGCCAAAGCTAAATTCATAGTCAAGTTGGGCATCAAATTCGAATCCTATAAGAAATACTAATTCCAAAAGTGTTTACAAATATGATTGCATCACTAATAATTGATAATATATACAGCCCAACAACTGCCTTGCCCCCAGCAAGCAATTGATAAGATAACAAAGCTAAATCCATAGCAAATTAGACATCAAATACTCTGAAGAACTAATTGCAAGTGTTTACAAATATATTTAAAACACTAATAAATATATTTTAATGTTAGGAAACCTTCCTGTGTGCAGTAGATAACACAAACACTAGAAAAATTAGGCATACATTCTTTTTGCATTAGAAAAAATATAAAAGTGCATTATTTGCTTTGACCTTCTATCATTTCAGTCTCTAGGGCAATCAAACGAATAGGGTTTAAAAGTGGCAAACATACCTCACTTAAAGGTTGGAGAGAAACAGGATTAGATAATTCCTCTGCACACTCAGTTGCTGCATTGCTTTCAGTGTGAGACAATGCATTAATCTTCATATGGGGGCAGATTGGAGCAGCCCTATCACGACAAACATGGCACTTAAATCCAATAAGTTGTCTGGCATTGTCTAAAGTGAGCCCAAAAGCATCCCCATGAAACCAATCTGCATAATAGCGTAGTGAGTTCAAATTATATTTTGATACATGTTTAAATAGTATAGTATTATAACAGACAGGGCAACTAATGCTAGCCTCTCCTTTTCCCACCTATCCCCTAGCTCAAGAGGGAGAAGAACAAACAAAAAGGAAGAACCGTAGTTACCTCCACAAGTTTCACAAGCAATATAATTTGAAGTACATCCATCTCCACAACAAAGGCGGCATTTTTTATGACCAAGGGCGCCAGGAAAATCTTCAGAGGAGGCGACATGCTTTTTCTCCCTAAACAACATTACTCGTTCATCATTTGGCTTTCTAGAGAACCAAAGACCATTAAGCCAGTAACTGCTACAGATGTTTGTTCTTTTCTTACACACAGCAGTTACTTCCAACTTCTTTCGTTTAGCAGTAGTTGCCTTGGACTTCCGAGAGGTCAGTTTCTTGGATTTATTTTGCTTCCCTTTTTTACGCCCTACATTCTTTTTACTTTGTGTTCCTTTTTTATAACCTCCATTCATTTGACTGTGCAGATACAAGGATTTGACCTTCCTAGCAGAACGGCGAAGAGGTACACTTGCTGGAATCTTGTTGGTTTGAGATCTTACCTGCCGCACCTTACTCAATGCCTTTTTATTGCCTTTGAGGTTAACTGATTTACAAAGTGAAGGGAGATTTTTACATTTCTGTGATTGAACCTTATGCAGTTTTGAGTCAACTTTCCTTTTGTTAGGATTATTAGTCTTTGCACGCATTCCACCAAGGCATCTGTGACATGAATATGTGGATTCAGTAGCGATTGTGCCACCAGATTTCCGGACATGCCTCTTATGGAAATATCCTACAAATTATAAGACAATAATCAGATATAGGAGTACAAATATAGTTCATGAAAAATAAACATCTAAAGATGAAAAAGCATAAGAAAAATATTAATCAATTCTTAGTAACGGATATATATACAAACTAGTGCTCATGTGAAAGAAACTTCCAACTTCATCGAAGAATTATCAAATACTTTAAAACAGAAAAAGAACAAGAATTCATAAAAATTACTTAAGAAAGATATTATACCCTATTAGATTTTGGGCCTAACTCAATCCCAAAAGTTAGCTCGTAGGATTAGGATTGCCCACAACTTATAAGCTCTTATTAGATATTATTTCTAGTCAATGTGGGACTTGGGTTTTTCCCAATACGCCCTCTCACGCCCAGCACTATTGGGCTTATAACACAATGGATCTGGGATATCTCTGATACCATATTAAATTTTGGGCCTAACTCAATCCCAAAAGCTAGCTCATAGGATGATGATTGCCCACTACTTATAAGCTCTTATTAGATACTATCTCTAGTCAATGTGGGACTTGGGTTTTTCCGTTGGTGTCCCACATTGGATAGAGATATGGCCTGACGAGTGTTTATAAGTAAGGGGCAACCCTCACCTTACAAGCTAGCTTTTAGGGTTGAGTTAGGCCCAAACCCAAATTTTAAGATGGTATCAGAGCATATCCTAGATCCATTGGACCATCCGCAGATGTCCAGTCCTGCAAACTTCACGCTCCAGATATCCAGTCTTGGGAGTGAGGGGGGGGGGTTGGTATCCCACATTGGATAGAGATATGGCCTGATGAGTGTTTATAAGTAAGGGGCAACCCTCACCTTACAAGCTAGCTTAAGGGGTTGAGTTAAGCCCCCCAAATTCTAAGATACTCGTGGTGTGGTCCATGACAAATGGATACAAAACAAATAATTAAGCTAACTGAGAACAAAAAAAGGAAGAAGAACAGCTATATTATTTTCATTACATTCAGTACCAATGCTAGAGTGATATTAAAAAAAAATGTTAGAGTGATATAGAGAATTATTGGAAATTGTGATTGTGCTAGGATTTGAAAGAACATTTGAGATCATATTTTAGAGGGAGGCACAACAAGCCAACCTAAACACTAATTTCTCCTAATGGCTTGGGAATGGACAAATCACACTCACATGCCCTCTGATGGAATATAGGAGTTAGGTTGGTAAAATCTCACTTCAAGTGGTTTGACTATGTGAGAATAATACCTTTAAATTCCTCAATAACGAGTAAATTAAATGGAGGATAGCCTAATAGTTAAAGGTAGGGGGACCAAGAAAAACTATAGAGAAAACCACTGAAGAGGACTTAGCTAAATGGCCTTTTCGAAGACAAGGTTTATATTACAACACAAGGGCATCATTTGATACATGTAGATGACCTCACTTGGTGGGAAAATGTATTGGATATTGTTGTTGTAGAATAGGCTTGTATATTTTCCATGCTTCAAGCCCAAAGGGCTCTTGCACGAGCCCTGGACAATTTACAAAAGCTATTAACTTCAAAGATTGAATAATATTGATGAAAATACCAATACCCAATGGACAATACGTGTTAGCCGCAAAATACGACTATGTTTTAAGAATTTTATCAAGGATAAATTTCAGATAATTTCTTTTTAAATTTACTTTTATTTTGTTTATAATTTTATCACATGTTTATTTTACGGGCTCTCCATAAAACACTGCTTACTGTAAACCTGAACCCAGTTTAGGGTTGAATAAAATTGTCAAATTATTTTTATTTCTCTCTCTCTCTCTCACTATATATATATATATATGATTTAATTGATATACACTGACAGTGTAAAGTTTTTTTACACTGTCAATCAATCACAAATGGACATATCATTACAAATATTTGATTCTTATCCTAACCACCTTAAAAGTCATCAATTCCATGATTTCTGATTGGTTGTCGGTGTAAAAATCTTTACACTGTCAGTGCATAGAAATTAAACACATATATATATATATATATATATATATATATATATCACTGTCTCTTTCCCTGTTCTCCCTTACACTTGTCTAGTTCAACTTCAACATGACTTGTAATTTGACCTCTTACATTCCAGCCACACATTCCAAATTCTTTATGCACCCATATAATATCCGTCAAGTTTTTCCCAAATATGCTCCAATAAACTAAGGGTACAGATTTACTCAGAATACTAATCTACCGTGGACATGTACAAGCTATAGCCATAGTCTTGACGTGTTCATTTGGAATTCTCTTTTTTTTTTTTTTTATTGAAAAGAAAATAAGGCTATACACATTTAGGCACCTTGTAATATGGCCATGTTTTTCTAGAGACCAATGGTGTCCATTTATCCATGTAAGCCGACCTCACTAGTGGGATAAGGCTTGGTTCTTATTGTATACTTGTGTAACTTAGCCATGTTTTGATCAACTTTAGACTCAGTCACTTCAATTAAATCCATAAGCTGAACCTTTCACAGTCACCACAATGTCCAATTATTGACCAGTGTTTTGTATTACTTTATATAGAAACTTCAAATTGTGAAAGAAATTATCATATCAACTCTATCAAAAAGAGTCTGTTAAGATGTCAATAAAAATCGTGATTAAACCCTACTGCCAATCAATAACAACACAATAGCATTGAAAAGGTTCCATAAACAAAGGATTTGACAGGGATTCACATGCTATGACATTGAAATGATACCAATTTCGAGTTCAGTGAGTTAGGAGTTATAGGCATGAAATGGAATAATAAAAAGGAGAGTAAAACAAATGGGAAACAATTAAAACCATTTGCAAGCGGAAAATAAGGAAGATTAAAAGATTAAAAGATAAACAACAAACCTTTGCAATAAAGGCAGCTCACAGCTTCCCTGCCAATTTAAGAACAAAAGGTATTTATAGTAAGCAACAAATTAAGTACTTAACAAGGCAGAAATATATCAGTGCAATTAACCTTTACTTGTGACAACTAACACAGAAAAGATGGCCAGATGCAAAAAACAAGAATTCAAATCTCTCACTGACGTATTTTTGCCAAACAAAAATGCACATATATATTGATAAAAGGGGAATTCAATAAGAGAAAAAAGGGAAGTACAAGAAAGGATGACAATCAATACTCCAATAACTCTGGTGGATTTATTTAATTATTGTGGTTCAACCTACGAAAAAATCTTATCCACCACCACCCATGACAGAAACAGTAAAAATCATTATGATCAATAAAAGTTACAATAAGTCTGCTCAACCATTACACCCTATAAACCTTCAATCTGCCTATTTTCTACCCCCAACTCACCCAAGAAAACTCTAAGTTTAGCCTAACCCTTCCACAGTCCTAATATCATACAGTTTTATATGCAGAACGATTCTAAAAAGTTAATATTACAGAAACATGTATCATATCATACATATGCATGTATTTATGTTAGTTTTAATAAAAACAGAAAAATATTTTCTACGATGGGCTGATGGCAATATTAGATTTCTTGGTTTACAAAGTGTCAATAACAATCCTTGGAAGTTTACTTCTCAGGTATGTTTTTTACATGACATTAGTATTTGAGGTTAAATTATGGTTCTAATATCAGGTTTCGGGAGGATATTTGGGCAAGGAATATTACTCTCCCAGAGGACATTTTTCACCTTTATAAACTTTTACGTAACAGACGGAGAGGGACAAACATATCCCCCCCAACTAAACTAAAACAAAAACTATTATTAAGAAAAAAAAATGACATACATATGATAAAGAATTCATCAAAACACTAATTTAGATAGGTGAATACTGCATATACCTGATTGGAACATCTTTGTTACAATGGCCACACTGTTGGCAATCTGATCTTTCCATTTTGGAAAACAAATATGAAAATCCCGTTTGTCGAGGAACCCTCTTACTTAGTCTACCAATCTCAATAATTTTTCCAAGTTTCTTCTCACTGGATTTACGGACAATTCTTTTTTCCTCAAAATTCTTCAAAAGATGCAAGGGAATATAAGATTCATCCAGCCAATATTTTTTCCTCTCACTTGAGGATTCCTCCAACAAAGAACCATGTTTGATAACAATATCTGGGATGGCCCTTCTCTTCCCAAAGTCAAGAAGGTATTTCACAGATTGCCCTTCACTGCACTTCCTGCGTACAATTGCCTTTTTGAACAGCCTGATTGATTTTCTGCATTCCTTGTCCAACACATATTGAGGATGGTTATTCTCGATATCATGCCACCTTATGTTTGAATAAAGCTCTCTAACCTGCAAACATGACAGATTTTTTCTTCGATTACAGGAGGTGGCTATTTTATCATACGAGAAGAAGTTCATCAGCTTCTACCAATTTTGACAGGCTAGAGTGTAACATTGAATGGAAAGCCTGCCACTAACACATGCATACATGATCATGCTTCAATATATTTACATATGATTACTTTAATTCCCATGCTCATTATAGGTTTGTCTAGCTAACAGAAAGTGAGATTCTTACTTGGCTTCCCTTGGCTGAAAACCTTGATTCATGTTCATTTTGGGATCCTGTTCTAAGTTAGATGGCAGATTTTTTTTCTTTCATTACTCATATTACAAATTTTTTTTTTTTGGATCTAACAACAACAAAGACCTGTAAGTCTAATTTTCAGTTTCTCACTCTTTCTCTTCTAGGGAGAGGTTTCTTCTTAACAAATCCGTTTAGAAATCTAACATCCTGTTTGGTTTCAGAAATATTTTGTTTCCATTCTCTGTTTTCATTTCCTGAAAAAAAAAAATCAGTATTCATGTTAGCGTACACGTTAGTATTATAGTGTTGTACACAGCTGATTGCTGACTCAGCTCAGTTAGTTACACGGTTCAGTGTGTTACTTCTAGAACACTCTCTACCCTGCTATAAATAAAATGAATGTAACTGACTTCAATCAAGGAATCAGAATTGCACTTTTAGATTCAGTAAGAATTCCTTTCTCTCTTTTTACTCTCTGCATAGATTCTTTTTTTTTTTTTTGGTAAACACTCTCTGCATAGATTCTAATATGGTATCACGAGTTTGAAAGCTCAGTCATGGCTTCGCAACCAACACCGATGGTGACGCTCTGCCATCTCCGCTGCGGCTTCCGATCTCTTCTTCTGCCAACTCATTTAAAAAATTGATTTGTTTTCATTGTTTTAAATTTTCAATACCCAAGGGTGTGCGTAGTAAGGTTTGTAAGAGAGCAATTTTGGTAAAAATTGTAAAAGTGCTATCATGTGAAAATTAAAAATAATGAAAACGATGTTTATTATTTAAAGAATTTCCGAAAATATGAACTTCATTTCCAAAAAATAGATGAAAATGATGAACCAAATATGTTTTCTTTCATATTTTCTATTTCTAGTGAAAATGAACATAAAACAGTGAAACATAACAGGCCCTAAAATTTCATCGATAATCAAGCACTTTGTTTATGCAGTAATAAATGGGAATAATACAAATGATATGATGCAGATTGTAGGCCCCACATAGCACCTTCACCAAATATAAGTGCTGTACAGCTCAAGTTTGGAAAAAGTTGTCCATTAATGTTTGCACTGTACAGAATAACCTTTGGCAAATATAAGTGTTCTATACAGCTCAAGTTTGGAAAGTACCCATTAATGTTTGTACTGTATAGAGTAACTCAGTTTGATGACCTGGATATGTATTGCCATGCCCATTCATTTTGTAACAGTTACAAATGGTTTGTTCAAAAGATTTGAGAAAAAATGAGGGTGGGCTGCCAAATATAAGTGTTCTATACAGCTCAAGTTTGGAAAGTATCCATTAATGTTTGTACTGTATAGAGTAACTCGTTTGATGACCTGGATATGTATTGCCATGCCCATTCATTTTGTAACAGTTATAAATGGTTTGTTCAAAAGATTTGAGAAAAAATAAGGGTGGGCACCAACTAATGATGAGCTCCAGTAAATTCATATTCCAAGAGCATTTGGCAAGCCCAGATGTCATACCTGTAAAGCAAGCTGCTCGATACTTGTTGACATCTCAACAGCAGCTCGCCAGGCAACATGTTTGCTTCTCCTTGCAAAGTCTGAATTCTCAGGATATAAAATGCCTGGTATCTTTGTACACCCAGCTGCAGAATTTCAAATGATCAAATAAATTCAAAATAGTAACTAAGATGAATGGTCTCCTAACACAACCAGCATCCATGATATAGAAGAGAGAACAATTTACAAACCTTGTCTAGCAGCCTTGGTAACCAAGGTGCGGGGCAAAGACTTCCAATTAAACAATTGTCGTGAAAACCTCCCGCCTCTCCACCAATATATTCCCAAACCACTAGTAGTTTTTGAAGATGAATTGGATTTAATATCTGAATACCTAGCCCTTTTCCTTGGAATACCATGCCTCGAAGATGTGCGTGATGAACTGACCACAATATGAGTAGATGATCCCACAGTAGCAACAGAATCTACATGCTTCAACCAATCTGCCGAAAGTGCAAAAGGCCGCAGATTGGATTCTAACTGCAGAATTTTAAATAGGAAATATTAAGGACAGCTGAACCAGAGAACAAACCCAAAAGCTAGATGATGTTTTTATCCAGGTAACTAAAGAAGAGGCGTTTCTTGTGTTGCAAGCAGTCTTGAGATCTAGTAATTTTACAACATATTATTCAGCTTCATCAATAGCAAAGCATCATAAAAGCATAAAGCAAGTAAAATAGAAAAATATATAGCCATATATATATGACTAAATGTACCGACACACGAACACAAACAAACAGACACATTTATGAGATCAGTATCATGAACTAGTTATTTTCTGTTAGCCAGTTATATCACATATATCGGACTTGACAACCCCAAATACTAAGTTATCTATATCTTAAAGCCCAAGTCAAATAACAAGCATCCAATAAACATAAAACAAAAATCTACGTAACAATAATAACTTCAGGAAAAGCCCAGAAAAACTATCAAGACCCTAATTAAATTACTAAAGATGGGGAAAAAAATAAAAAATGCATTCAACCATATTTACGGTTCAGGAACAGATGACCACCCAAGAATTCTGTTTCTGCAATTTTCCAATAATAATAATAATAATAGCTATACTAACACTAATGAAGTAAAAAAATTTAAATTATAAAGCAATTAAATGTTACAGTCAGGTCGAGGCCCTATACATTTAAAACTGAATCAAACTAGTGAGAATTTCGGATTTATAAGCTTAAATCCTCAGGATGGAACTTTTTTTTTATTCTTGCATGAACTGGAAAATGCATGAATCTAATAAATTACAATTGCTTTTTCCTAAGCTATTGTGGATGGTATATGTATTTACCAAGCTATTGTGGTTTCAAAAAGTTTGCGTCCGTGAAGCTTAAAAAATTAGAAGCCCTCGTGCTTTTACTTGATTCTAGTCATCTCACATACAATCCAAATAAGAAAATTTGGACAATTGAATCTTTTGGTATTTAATCCGGCAATCATAAAATATTCCTTTTTAACGAAAAGACAATTTGGAAGACCAAAGTTCTGTCAAGTCAAAAGTGTTAGGCCTGAAACATCTTTTTTTAAAGATGTGTACTATGCATAGGTCTGCCTCAAAGACAGCAGGTTCATTAATTTTCAAATCATAACGGGCTAGTCTCTTATGGAATAACGAGTTATGAGTTATTGGTGAACAATGACTGCACCGTTACACCTCGGAATGGTTTCCAACGATAAGAATGGTAGTCAATCCGGGATACCAGCGGACCCCAAAAATGCTAAGGCTAATAGCAGTAGTGGGATGGCCACAACACCTAGGTGCTTTGTCGTCATGTGGAGCTGGCTATATATATAATTGTTAAAGAATATATAAATATGTAAAGTTTTAACATGATAAATGAGTTAACATAATAAAAATAGAAACCTTGGTGTTTTTTATTAGTGAAGATTGTTTAAAGCTCTAAATTAATTTATTATGTTTTTTCAGGTATCCAATTCATTATGTTTTCTATTATCTAAATATTTATTAGTATAGATAAACTATTACTATTAGGGCTTTATAAAGAAGGTTATTTTTATTTCGTCGGGCTTTAGGTTAGGCCCCTTTGCAATAGGGTTAATTTTTATTTCTCTGGGCTTAGGGTTAGACCCCTTTGTTTGAAAGAAGAAAAACAATTCCACCACCATCTGATGGAAAAGGAGCAGAAGAGTCAACACATCATGGGAGGAGCCAAACAGTGGCGGTTATGGTTGGTGTGGTTGGGAAAGCTTTGTCGGAGGGCTCTGTGAAGGGAACAAAAAGAAAAGGGGGAGATACCACATAAAACAGTGGGAATAAGAAAGGGTTTACAAGCCCTGTTCATGGTAGTGGCCGAGATGGCTGCGACAGCGGCCATGATTTGCGTGATGCGATAGTGGTCGTGATTTGCAATGATGCAAAAGCGCACTGAGACACACTGTTGCGTCATGGCCAGGGAACACAATACTCCGCGACAGCACAATAGCGCCACTATCACGCCACTATCGACTACATAGGCGATAAGTCTTAAAAAGTTTTGAAGGATTAAGGAGGCAATGGCTATGTCAATTTATGTGGTTCTCTGATAATTAGGCTCGGGGTCAAGTGAGTCTCTTTGGCATTAAGTTTGTTGGAGAATAGGATTGTGTTTATGGCTCCTCTATGGTGCTTTGCTCATGTTTGTGTAAAGGGAATTTCAATTACTGATATACAAAGAGATTGGACAGCTCTGTTGCATCTTCGATCCAACTTGGCTGCTCTTTTCTCCACTTTCTTCTTGTTATGGGGATTTTCGATATGTCTCTCCACATGTGCATTCTCCCTTCTCTTTCTAATTATATATTCTACATTTATCGAATAAAGAAAAAGAAAACCTTGAAGTCGACAAATAATACAATAAAAAGAAAGGGAATAAAACCCCTTGGCACAGTCTAAGTTATAAATTTTAATCACAAACTCAAGTGCAACGCTAAAACAATAATTAAATTAACAAAAATGGTTTTCTTTTTTTACATAATTTGCAATAATTACGAATAGCAACAATGAGGGAATAAAGAAAAAGAAAACCTTGCAATCAACAAATAATACAATAAAAATAAAAGGAATAAAACCCCTTGGCACAGTCTAAGTTATAAATTTTAATCACAAACAAGTGCAACGCTAAAACAATAATTAAATTAACAAAAATGGTTTTCTCTTTTTACATAATTTGCAATAATTATGAATAGCAACAATGAGATTCATTACCCCCAAAGATTTAGAATAACAAATGAGCTGACTAATGATGTCAAACTAGTTTCTTCATGAATCATGACTAGTAACCAGACATGAGATAGTTATAGTACCAATGCCCTTAATGAAAATAATTGACAGAGAGGAAGTATATTCTTACAAGGAGCAAAAATCGTTTAACAGGAAGAAAATCAGATGTCTTCATAAGATCCTTATGCCAAAGATCAGTTTGATGCACGTCCAACCATGGACCCAACAAAAGCCCACGTAATCGATCCTCGAGTGAAAAAATATGACATATGATAGCTCTAAGATGTCCATTCTGGATGTTCCTGGATTGAAGCCCCATTAAAATACTTTTAGACACTTCTGGAACAGACTTAATCACAGAATTAAACAAGCAATCCCTGTCATCATTAGCAACTTTGCAAGAAAAGCACCACCCGCATTTTTCCTTTTGGGCAGCTGCATTCAGATTTTGAATACTTGGCCAACAAAAGTTTGTAGATTTCTTCATAATGGCCTTCGCTTGGTCTGAAATTATGTCTTCTTCAGACATTGCAAAATTTTTATTGATCTTTTCAGGCGATTTACAAAGCAATTCCTGTGCAACTAATGAGGCTGTTCGGGCAAAGCTGTAGTAGTTTATGTAGTCAATTCCAGAAGGCACTTTTGAAGTATCCACATTGTCAGTGGAGGGGGTACAGCTAGCACCTAGAGATCTTAAGTTTATTTTATGTCCCACATCTACGCTGGAAGATGTCAAAGACCAGTCACCAACAGGATGGTATTTTTCTGGTATTCCAGACTGATTCAAGGATTCATCAGATCTATTGGAGTCATAAAGCCGAGACATTTGAACATTCTCAACACCTGATCTCATTTGTGCGATATCAGCTGATCCTTCTGAAGCAACACAAGGACTTTCTATAGTTGTCGTTGAATCTAAGTGGTTCCCAGCTTTTGGAAACTCTTGGCCAAGATGAGTACAACGATCAATAGTTGAATTTTCATCCAACTTTCTTTGTTCATCAGCCTGATTATTGTCCAAACATGTTTCTGAAAAATTAAAAGGTGCCAAGGATGTATGCATGGCAGAATATTCTCCCCTCATATGCACGCTTTTACTGGAACTTTGATTTAATGCTATCACACTACTAATCTCCGCATTTAGGTTAGCAGGGATATCCCAATGCTTGTAAATAGCCATTAATATGCTTCCATATAAAGTATCCATAGACTTTAGAACTTCAATTACTACAGGTATATCATTTGTGTGGTAGTAATTGAACAAGGAATCCGTATCAGATGAGTCTGACCTGCATAGGTTTCAGCATGCAAATAAAGTAAGAAGAAACAAAGATTATCGAGAGTAGCACATAACAGTGTAGTTGTGTGTTTGGATTAACTTATTTTGGTTAGAAATTGTTTATAATCAAAATATTACCAAGAGTTTTTGGGGAGAAAAAAAAACACGAGTTTTCCCCTGAAATAATCAAAACCAAACATGAACTAGACATCCGGTATGGTTTGCATTTTTCACAATGATAACAACACAATATCCACATAGAAGTTCAGGATCATTCACTGACAAAACTAAATTTAGCAAAGAGCCAGTTTGTGATAGGAAAGAATGATCAAATAGACATGGACAAGCAAAAATGCAGGTGATCCACATTTACTAGATGCCCGGTATACTTTTCTGATACATGGGGAATAACAGTGGGTCAAGCTAGCAAGCAACCAAAAATTCCAACTGAAAAAAAGTCACAGGCCATTTCCCCTAAAAGAATGTGAAGTCACTTATCAAAGAATATTTGGCAAGCTAAGAGTAGAAATCTAGTGGTGGAGGCACTGACATGTAAGTTTATCCAGAAAAGGGAAAGGTGTAAAACTACACACTTACACTAACAGGTAACCACAACTGTCAAAATAAAGACGGCCATGAAGATCAGTCCCTAACAAGTCTGCTCCACGAAGAGACCTTCGTGATTTCATCGCAGCCTTGTGTTTGTGTGCCCCGATTGAACACTCGGGACAATACCAGTCACCTTCGGGCAGATTGTCACTTGCAATTCCCACACACCTTGAGTGGAATGCAGCAGGGCAACCATCACAACATATTAAATTTCCATCCATCTTACAAAGGCAGCATTCGTCACTGTTCCAGTCAGTTGTGTCGACCACGTTCTCCTCAGTCGAGCAAGAGCCACCAGACATATCCGTTATAGCTTTTCTTTTCTTGCAAGTGTCAAAATAGGTATTCTGATCAAAACTCATATCAGTCTCAGTTACTGAAGATCTTCTGTTAAGTTCTGACCTTATGGCTTCCACTTCAATCATATCATCACACAGGTGCTGAAGAATCTTAACCTTCAAATTTACCGGCTGTTTGTAGTAGTCAGTTCTGAACATTGAGTGGTTAAGATCAAAAGCAGTTTTAAATCCTGAACCATGAATCAGAAGGTACTCGGCCATGAAAATGGGCCATGTGACTAGGTCCAACAAATCCCAGTTAAGATTCCTGCATTAAATAAAAAATATAAAAACGGATAACTTATATGGATAACACATCCGAACAGATTGAAATTTAAATAGATATACCTCAGGCAATCGGATGCAGACTGGCAACCCTCATTGGAAAGGTATTCCAAATGCTTTTTCAAAGTTTGCAAAATAGAAACATGAATGCTGTCAAATAATATACTGGGGGTTTCAGACGTCAGTGCGGCGACAAGATCCTCCAACTCAAATGGACTCAAAAATAATAAAGTACTGAAAGATCTTAAAAAAGCATAAATAGAAAAAAAATCAAGAACAGGAACATCATCTAATTTCAAATTTTGAGAAGAAGGGGGTAATTGCAGCTTCGGCGGAGGAACATTGCACTGCTCATAATTCTCATAACCAGACATCACAGGTTTTTCTTCTGTTAAGGAACTGGGTCCCACGGACAACAAATGATCATCCATCACCTGCAATTCTATGGTGCTTGAAACCTGCTTTCTTGCCGATGCCCGGCGAGAACTCCTCCTTAAAACTGTCTCTGGGGTGGTTTTTAGATTATCTGATAATTTCATTCTCTTCCTTCGGTAACTCCCTTGTTCGCGTGGACTTCCCCGATCATCTTGGTATTCATGAATTATGGCAAAACCAGTTTCAGAAGGGCTATCCGTTTTCTGAACCTCCATGTAATCACAATCCTTAACAGAAACGGCATCTTTAGCTGAATGCTGGGTGGAAACATGAATTACCTCCAGTTTGATAGCATTGGAGACATCATTCAAGTTACCACAAACACCACCATCTTCCATAGATCTCTTATTAAGATTTGTCTGTTCCGCTTGAAGCTGCCCCATCTTACCAAACCCAGCATCTACCTCATAATGTCCATTTCTATCAACATCACCCTGACCTTCCTTAACTTCTTCACACACCTCAACATTCAAATCAAACATACGTTCCTGCTGCAGCGTTTCCCCTCCCGAATAGCCCAAATAACCCATGTTCAGGTCAACATCATCTTCATTATGCACAACCAAATTCAAATCAATACTATCCCTCCTCTTCAAACTACCCTCACTGTTATTAAGAGGCGAGCTACAACCATCATTCAGATTGAAATCATCATTCAGATTAAGCCCGGTATTTAAATCAAGCCCACCTCTCACACAAACCCCATTATCAGAAACACTCTTATCAAAACTCTCCTCAACCCCATTTCCCTTTGCTAGAGTTACTTCATTCCCATTAGATATCACACTTGCATTCAAATTCCCCACAAGATTCCCTCCATTCCCGTTCCCCATACCCGAATTCATCTCAATTTCACTACCTAGTCCACCACACACTCCTAGATTTCCATCAACACAATCATTCCCTAGCAAAATCCCCTTAAATTCAGTATCCTCGGCTACCAAATTATCAGTAACGTTACCTGCAGTTGCTCCAGTTTCACTCGTCTGGTCCATACGACGCCGTTTTTTAGGTTTTCGACCGGCTCGAGGCTTGGGCTTATCACGTTGCGGTTGAGGTTCCAAGATGGAAGCAACGTGAGATGAATCCAACTCCTCAGAATGACCGTTTTCGTATACGATCTCCACGAAGCCTGAGGAAGAATCGTAGGATTTCACAGTTCCAGAGAGAATCCCAATTCCGTCAACCTCTTTGGTAACGGTTTTGCCCACAAACTCCATTTCCTCTCCACAAACACTATAATCCTAACACGAATTTTGATCTCTGTAAGAAATTGAGAGAAATAATAATAGTTTTAAAAAAATGATCGAAACAGAGAAGTGAGCGAAGAAAAAACCCTCGCAGAGAGAGGGTTTTGGTTTTGGAGAAAAAATGGTGAGTGTGTTTGGAAACGGAATGAAGAGGGAAGAGGGAAGAGGGAAGAGGGAGAGAAATGGTGCGGAAGTTAGGACTTAGAGCCAAATGGAAATGCGTTTTTCTTTCTCTCTCTGTCTAGAAAAGTGGGTCAAACGAAGTAGTAGTAGTCTTCAAAGAATGAACCAAACAGTGAAAATTAAAAAAGTGGATTAAAAATATATCCATATCACTTCACTCTCTATTCTGCTCTTTTCGTTTTTGAAGCTTAACCATTGGTGGATTATTATTTTATGATAATAATTTTATAATTTTATTTTAGTTGTTCAGAGAAGGGGGTGGGACTCAGTAGTTGGAAGTTGGTTGGAGTGGATCATGGTTTGCATTTTGTTTCTTCTTATTCTATTTGCAATTCTGCTCCTAACATCATTTTAAAAGACCATTTGTGTTGCGGGAAGCAAGAGTAGTGTGATTTATGCAACTCTTCTCTAGTGTGAATACTTACATTACATTACATACTCATTTGTGCAAAGAGTATTTAGTATTGGATCTGTGCAAAGACTATTTTATAAAAGAGTTTTTTTCTTGTATGGAATCTTGGAGAAAAAGAAGAGAAAATGAAATTTTACGACGGGCCACGAAAATTTCATACGGGACCGCAAAAATGTTTTCCTCCCGACTGTGCCAAAAAAAGTTACTCAAAACAAGAAACCGTGTCAACAAAAATTCTAAAAACAGGGCGAAAAACAAGGAACTCTATTGCTGGATGAGGTTAATGTAGTAAGATATTTCCGAGTGATATTTAGGTTTTTTATATTATTATATTTTTTTTCCTATTTTATTACATTTATTATTATTTTCAATTTCTTTCAAGTTTATCACCTATCAAAACAACTTTCAAAATTCATTATTCCTTACCATTTTTTATATCCACATTTTTTTTTCTATTTTATTTTTAAACCAAACAAAACATTAAGTAGAACGCTACGTAGAATTTAAAATATTTTAAGAGTTCATTATCTCAACACTGAGAATACGATAATTAAATAACATTTTACTTATATTTATATATAATATATTTATATATTGATTTTCATTCAATGTGTTATAAATGGAATGACTTATATATAGTATAGTATTTTACTATTTTATGTTTGCATCGTATTTTAAGTGTTTAAAATATATATTTTATTGAGCAAAAAAAAATTATTTTTTAAAAGAGATGCAATGTATAAGTAAATGAGAGAAGCGGGAAACTAGTTAAAAACCTAAACTTTATGGTAACAAATTTTATATTATTATATATTCTTTCCTTTTTTTATACATTTATTATTTTTTCATTTCTTTCAATTTTATCACATATCAAACAACTTTCAAAATTCATTATTCCTTACCATTTTTTATATCCACATTATTTTTTTCCTATTTTATTTTTAAACCAAACAAAACATTAAGTAGAACACTACGTAGAATTTAAATTTTTTTAAGAGTTCATTATCTCAACATTGAGAATACGATAATTAATTATTTATATTTATATATAATATATTTATATATTGATTTTCATTTAATGTGTAATATATGAAATCACTTATATATAGTATAGTATTTTACTGTTTTACGTTTGGATCATATTTTAAGTGTTTAAAATATATATTCACTAGTGCAATAAGTGTTTTTTACGTCAGTTAAAATTGATTTTTTACGTCAGAATACTGACTGACGTAAATACAGCTGACGTTAAAAGTTAAACTTTTAACGTCAGTTGAGAACTGACGTTAAATATAACACTATTAACGGTTCTTTCTTTAACACAATCGACGTTAATTTTGTCAAAATTAACGTCGGTTCTTTAACAAAACCGGCGTGAATTTTGTTAAAACTAACGTCAATTGTTATCAAGAAGCGGCGTAAAAGGTATTAATTTTAACGTCGGTTGTAATAAACAATCGGCGTTAATAGTGTATCTGTATATTTTATAAAAATACTATTAACGTCAGTTGTATGAAAAACCTGCCGTTAATAGTATTTTTTTTTTTAAATTCAGTTTTAAAATATCACTCCCCTCAGCCATCCCTGCATTCAGTAAATATCCCCTAAGAATACGAATATCACACACATTACAGAATTGCAAAGGAAAAATGGAATAATGATCCATATATATGTATTCAGAAACAATATATATTTATTAACATAGGTTATAACTCAAAATAAATACATAAATAGAAATAAAAATAAATGTATACTAAGTTTAAACTACCTATATCAATATCCCTTCGTGATGATCATCACGAGTGGCATGTACATCGTCCACCCGTGTCTCCTCGATTATAGTAGGCATGTTTGTTGAAAAAGAAGGAGTCTCGGGAATATCAAGATTTGAATCTTCATTTTCATCACTACCATTATACATGTTTTTTCCTTGGAGAACCACGGACAACCTTTTGTTAGAAGGATCAGTGATGTAGAACACTTGTTTTGCTTGGGAAACCATTATGAAAGGCTCATTTATATGACCTAACTTGTTGAGGTCTACCAATGTGAACCCCAATTCGTCGGTTTGTACACCACCGTTACTATCAACCCACTTACATTTAAATACCTAAGACCGTAAGCTTAGTGTAATCGAGCACCCAAATATCTTCAATATATCCAAAGTAAGGTCTCGGTCTTTGTAGAACGGGTTTTGTGTCCTTTGCACTAGAGAAGTGCATTGCTTTCGCCACGATCATAACCCCACTATTTTGCATGGTACTCTTGTTATCTTGTTCCTTTGTATAAAAGGAAAAGTTATTTATGTCGTATCCGCTCCAACATATGACGTTGAAGTTAGGCCCACGTGCTAGCCATTTTACGTCATCGAAGCGATGACTACCATCCTTAAGCATTTATTCCTTGAACCATGGTAAGAAAGTCTTGTTATGCTTGTTCAACAACCACCTTTCGCTCATTCGAAGGTTTTCTTGATTGACTTTTCTTTTATGTTCAAATAAGAAAGGCTGAACACATTCGATGTTGTTCAATACATACAAATGTGCTGACTTTGGGAGACACTCGCCGTACTACTCAACAACACATCATCATGCCATATCCATCTTGTATAACTCAAGCAAATCCCTTCACAAAT
This sequence comes from Sophora flavescens, assembly GCA_030762895.1. Classification (NCBI taxonomy): domain Eukaryota; kingdom Viridiplantae; phylum Streptophyta; class Magnoliopsida; order Fabales; family Fabaceae; genus Sophora; species Sophora flavescens. The sequence goes on from CM061063.1 coordinate 9,094,463, forward strand.
CAAATGAGTATGTATATCCTTCACCGTACATTTCCTCGTATTCAAACACTTGACACAAGGACAACGGAACATTCCATTACTATTAGGAACATTCCTTTGAGCAAATTCTATAAATTCTCCCACCCCCTTCAAATACTCAGCACTAGTGCGTTTACAAACCATCCAACTACGATCCATAACTAGATAGGTCCTGTAGATATACAAAACATATATCCAATATAAGGACAATACGGGAGATTGAAAACTATAGTTTTTGAAGATTGCCAAGCATCGGTCACGACCTGGCGAGTGATGTCCATCACGGTCGTAACGTGCCAACCGAACCGGACCATGCCATCACAGCAGAACTGATCACGGCCTAGCCGTGATGAGCATCACGGCCGTGACAGATCAACCAGCAGAGCAACATGCACTCAAAACCAAAAATAGAGACGTACATTCCAAACAACTCAAACTCACGGTTTCAAGTTTCAACTACTGAGACTACAGTTTCAACATACACTCAAAACTAAAATACAAAAATGTGCCCTAAATACTCACCAGAAATAGGTGCTCGCGTGGTGGTTGGGAGGAATCGCTCGAGTGGTGGCCAACGTTCGATGTGGTTACTGAGAGCAGAGGGACAAGGAGAGTTAGTGCGCGGGAAGGGGAAAGAGAGATGTCAAGTTATTGCAAAGAATGAATGGAAAGACAGAGTTAGAGTTAATAGTGTACCTCGCGGTGGTGGCGAAGAAGCCCTCGCGGTGGTTGCGGTGGATATGAGCTCGCGATTAGGGTTCTGTGCTAGGTGAGAGCGAGAGTGAGGGTTGAGAGTGATCTAGGGTTGAGCGTGATGAAAATAGAAAAGAGACGTACGTACAGAGCGAAGTTCAGAAGGCGCGCGGGTGTAAAGTTATAATCAAAAAGCAAAAAATAAAACAACATTTAACGTCAGTTTTATTAAACAACTGGCGTTAAAAGTAATTGTTTAACGTCAGTTGTATTAAACAACTGATGTTAAATATTAATATTTAAAAAAAAATACTTTTAACCTCAGTTGTTGAATTCAACTGACGTTAAAAGTATTGTGTAAAAATCATTCTCTATATAAAAGTACCATTATTCTGTATCATCTGTAATACTGCCTCTTCTTTTCCTCTATATTTCTATTCCTTCACAAAATGGCTCTTGAGACCTGTGTTAAGAGTATGATTATTTACGTCAGTTATTTATTTAACTGAAGTAAAAATCACACTTTTAACGTCAATTGTATAAACAACTGACGTTAAAAATAAATATTTTTTATTTTAAAAACACTTTTAACGTCAGTTTTATTCAAAAACTGACGTTAAAAGTGTATAAGTTTCTGCAAAATTAAAGCATTCATTCCTTTTATGAGTACTAAGTTTATACCTAGCTAGACTTAAAGGTCTATTTCTTCCTATTCCTTCGGGCGTTTTTTTTCTGCACGTTTATAATATATGATTGCCAACTCCCAATGCGCCTTGGAACCTAATGCTCTTAATGATCCATTTAATTTTTTAGCAACTTACGACACCTGGTAACTTCATCCCCTACTCCTATAAATAGCTTCCTTCCTTCCTTTAATTTTTATGTTTCACAATATGGCTCTGCCATGCAGATTAACTTCATCACTCTTTCTTCCTATACCGAGACTTAAAGGTCTCTGTCTTAATGGTCAAACAACTTCTGAGTTTGAGTAAATCACATTACATGGGTGATAAGGGTGTGTAAATCGCATTATGTGAATTGCACACACCATCATCCTTCTGGAGAATCAGCAGCTACAGTTCCAAAACCTCAGCTTCGGAACCAAGTGGTTGTTCCAAGAATATTGCTGAAACAGATCGAGTGCACCCTTCACTCTGCTTTGGCTCCAAATTGACTGTGGATTCAGATGGAGCATCAAGGACTTCAAGTAAGGGAGGAGATGCATTCAATATTGGAGTTTCTGAGGACATGACTGAGAATAAAATGATGTTGAAGCAGAAACTTTTTTATATTTTAGTGCTATCTTGCGAATTTTTTTTATCTTTTAATCATGTAATTGTAACTTATGAATCGCTTCAATGAGATACGATTTGATTATACATATATAACTTGTTTTATGTTAAGTGTTTATTTATTTTAATTTGCACAAGAATTTGTTTACTAATTCAAGCTAATTAATTAAGATTAAAAATAAACTTTTTTTAAAAAATGATTAGAAATAAACCGCACTATATATGGAGTGATGATCTGCGTTAAGAGTGACAACAGGGAGATGACAACGAAAGAAATATAGGAATGAGTTGATTATTTACGTCAGTTATTTATTTAACTGAAGTAAAAATCACACTTCTAACGTCAGTTTTATAAACAACTGACGTTAAAAGTGTTAATTAACGTCCGTTCATTAAACAACTGACGCAAATAGTGATTTAATATTTACAAAACTGTCACCGCCTCACTTTTAACGTCAGTCCTTAAAACAACTGACGTTAACAGTGAATTAATGAAGTCTAATATTTACAAAACTACCACCGCCCCCTTTTTAACGTCTAGTTTTTGGTTAACTGACGTAAACCTTTACCGTCTAATGTATATTTTCCACTAGTGATTTTATTGAGCAAAAAAAATTAATTTTTAAAAGAGATGCAATGTATAAGTAAATGAGAGAAGCGGGAAACTAGTTAAAAACCTAAACTTTATGGTAACAAATTGTATATAATTATATATTTTTTTTCCTTTTTTTATAATTTTTTTTTTCAATTTCTTTCAATTTTATCACATATCAAACAACTTTCAACATTCATTATTCCTTACCATTTTTTATATCCACATTCTTTTTTCTATTTTATTTTTAAACCAAACAAAACACTAAATAGAACACTACGTAGAATTTAAAATTTTTTAAGAGTTCATTATCTCAACATTGAGAATACAAGAATTAAATAAAATTTTACTTATATTTATATATTGATTTTCATTTAATGTGTTCTATATGGAATGACTTATATATAGTATAGTATTTTACTATTTTATATTTGCATCGTATTTTAAGTGTTTAAAATATATATTTTATTGAGCAAAAAAAATTATTTTTTAAAAGAGATGCAATGTATAAGTAAATGAGAGAAGCGAGAAACTAGTTAAAAACCTAAACTTTATGGTAACAAATTTTATATTATTATATATTCTTTCCTTTTTTATATACATTTATTATTATTGTTTTTCATTTTATTTCAATTTTATCACATATCAAGCAACTTTCAAAATTCATTATTCCTTAACATTTTTGATATCCACATTATTTTTTTTCTATTTTATTTTTAAACCAAACAAATCCTGCCTATGTTGTGCTTTGTGACAAAGCTAAACATAGCCGGTCCCAAGCCCGGATAAAAGGAGAGGGTTGTGTTAGGCCATCGACAGCCAACGTAAAACTTAGTCGAATCTCTATGACATGGATCAACGACGTAATAATGCTAATGCTAGGTCGTTGCCCAGAAGCAACGCGCTGTATAGCTCAAGTACAGTGTCAAAAGAGCAAGGGCCGCTGCATCGCCGCCTGGATGTAGTGAAAAATAAGCAAGGGTTCCCACATTTTTTTGAACGAGTGTGGGTAAAGAAGCTAGCTCACGAGAGTAGGATTCGCTTTGGAACTTGGAATATAGGCACACTTACAGGTAAATCAATGGAAATAGTTGATACTATGATTAGGAGGAGGATCAATTTCATGTGCCTACAAGAAACTAAGTGGGTGGGAGAAAAGGCAAAGGAATTAGACTCTTCGGGTTTTAAGTTTTGGTACACTGGCAAAGTAAAATCGAGAAATGGGGTGGGCATAATTGTGGATAAATATTGGAAGAATGATATTGTGGATGTAAAAAGGGTTGGAGATAGGATCATTGCCCTAAAATTTGTAGTGGAACAAGACACCTTTAATGTGATTAGTGCTTACGCACCTCAAGTAGGGTTAGAAGAACACTTCAAGGTAAAATTTTGGGAGGATTTAGAAGGCCTAATTCAGGAAATACCGCTAGGTGAAAAGATTTTCTTAGGAGGTGATCTAAATGGGCATGTAGGGAGGGCACCTAGAGGTTACGACGGTTTTCATGGGGGATATGGCCTAGGGGAGGTAAATGGTGAGGGCAAATCTATTTTGGACTTTTCATCTGCCTTCGATCTTACTATAGCCAATACGTGTTTTAGGAAACGTGAGGAGCATCTTATCACGTACAAAAGTGGGGTGACAAGCTCTCAAATAGATTTCTTTCTTATTAGGAGATCGGATAGAAAGATTTGTTTGGACTGTAAAGTCATACCTGGAGAGAGCTTGACTACCCAACATAGAGTCTTGGTCATGGATGTAAGAGTTAAAAGGAGTGTGAAGAGAAGATGCCACGAAAAGGTTTCAAGGATCAAGTGGTGGCAGCTGAAGGGTGAAAAACAAAGGATCTTCCAACACAAGGTTTTGGAGGGAGGGTTTTGGGAGGCAAACGGAAGTGCAAATGATATGTGGGACAAGATGACCAAGGGGATTAGGAAGGTAGCTATAGAGACGCTTGGTGAATCAAGAGGATTCGGACCTAAGGGTAAAGAATCCTGGTGATGGGATGAAAGTGTGCAAGCTAAGGTTCGGGTTAAAAGGGAATGTTTTAAAGCTTGATCTTTATGTAGAAATGCTGAAAATTGGGAAAATTATAAGGTGGCCAAAAAAGAGACCAAGAAGGCAGTGAGCGAAGCTAGAACTAAAGATTTTGACGGGTTGTACCAATCCTTAGGCACCAAAGATGGTGAGAAATCTATTTATAGGCTTGCTAAAAATAGGGAAAGAAAGACAAGAGACTTGGACCAAGTGAAGTGTATTAAGGATGAAGAAGGTAAAGTTTTGGTTAAGGAACAAGATATTAAAGATAGATGGAAGAATTATTTCCACAAGTTATTTCATGAAGGATTTGAAGTTTTATCACGCTCACAGGTGCTTAACATCAGAGAGGAGGACCAAAATTACACTTTTTATCGTAGAATCCAAGAGCATGAGGTAAAAGAAGCTTTGAGAAGGATGGATGATGGCAAGGCAGTTGGACCGGACAATATACCTGTGGAGGTATGGAAGAGTCTATGAAATAGAGGCATTAGTTGGCTCACGAAGTTTTTTAACGAGATTATGAGGTCAAAGAAAATGCCGGACGAATGGAGGAGAAGCACTTTAGTTCCGATTTACAAGAATAAGGGAGATATACAAAATTGCGCAAATTATAGGGGGATTAAGCTTATGAGTCATACTATGAAGCTATGGGAAAGAGTGTTTGAACGGAGACTAAGAAAAGAAACCAAAATCACCGACAACCAATTTGGTTTTATGCCCGGGAGGTCGACCATGGAAGCAATTTACTTGCTACGACGAGTGATGGAACAATATCGAAGGGATCAAAAAGATTTACACATGGCCTTCATTGATTTGGAGAAAGCGTATGATAGGGTGCCAAGAGAGGTTTTGTGGAAAGCCCTAGAAAAGAAAGGTGTTCGGATTGCCTATATTCGAGCTATCAAGGATATGTATGAGGGGGCCACGACTAGTGTGAGAACGCAGGGTGGAGCCACAGAAGATTTCCCAATAACCATAGGTCTACACCAGGGGTCAGCTTTAAGCCCCTATATTTTTACCTTGGTCTTAGATGTACTTACGGAGCACATTCAAGAGTCAGCACCGTGATGCATGCTTTTCGCGGACGATATAGTCCTAGTTGGAGAGTTGAAAGATGATATAAATGGAAGGTTGGAGACTTGGAGACAAGCTTTAGAAGCACATGGCTTCCGCTTGAGTAGAAGCAAGACGGAGTATATGGAATGTAAGTTTAGCAAAAGGCGAAACACCTCTAGCTTAGAGGTGAAAGTTGGAGACCACAACATACCACAAGTCACACGGTTTAAATATCTTGGGTCTATTATACAAAATGACGGAGAAATTGAGGGAGATGTAAACCATCGGATTCAATCAGGGTGGTCGAAATGGAGGAAGGCTTCGGGTTTTTTGTGTGATAAAAAGGTACCTCTTAAGCTAAAGGGAAAATTTTACCGTACATCTAGTAGACCGGCGATGTTGTATGGGACGGAGTGTTGGGCGGTAAAAAATCAACACGAGAGTAAAATCAATGTTGCAGAGATGAGAATGTTGCGCTGGATGAGCGGAAAAACTAGACGTGATAGGATTAGGAATGATATCATTAGAGAGAGAGTTGGGGTAGCACCTATTGTAGAAAAGATGGTTGAATCTCGACTTAGGTAGTTTGGGCATGTATGGAGGAGACCTTTAGATTCTGTAGTAAGGAGAGTGGATCAAGTGGAGGGCAATCCAATAGCTAGAGGCAGAGGTAGGCCAAGAAAAACTATAGGAGAAACTATTAAGAAAGATTTGGAGGCCAATGATTTAACTGTTAACATGATTCATGATAGAACATTATGGCGCCGTATGATCCATGTAGCCAACCCCACCTAGTGGGATAAGGCTTGATTGTTGTTGTTGTTGTTGTTGTATTTTTAAACCAAACAAAACATTAAGTAGAACACTACGTAGAATTTAAAAGTTTTTAAGAGTTCATTATCTCAACATTGAGAATACGATAATTAAATAACATTTTACTTATATTTATATATAATATATTTATATATTGATTTTCATTTAATGTGTTATAAATGGAATGACTTATATATAGTATGTATTTTACTATTTTATGTTTGCATCGTATTTTAAGTGTTTAAAATATATATTTTATTGAGGAAAAAAATATTTTTAAAAAGAGATGCAATGTATAAATAAACGAAAGAAGTGGGAAACTAGTTAAAAACCTAAACTTTATGGTAACAAATTTTATATTATTATATATTTTTCCTTTTTTTTATACATTTATTATTTTTTTCATTTTCTTTCAATTTGTTCACATATCAAACAACTTTCAAAATTCTTTATTCCTTGCCATTTTTTATATCCACATTAATTTTTTTCTATTTTATTTTTAAACCAGACCAAACGTTAAGTAGAACACTACGTATAATTTAAAATTTTTTAAGAGTTCAACATTGAGAATACAATAATTAAATAACATTTTACTTTTATTTATATATAATATATTTATATATTGATTTTCATTTAATGTGTTATATATGAAATCACTTATATATAGTATGGTATTTTACTATTTTATGTTTGCATCATATTTTAAGTGTTTAAAATATATATTTTATTGAGAAAGGAATTTATTTTTTAAAAGAGATGCAATGTATAAGTAAATCAGAGAAGCGGGAAACTAGTTAAAAACCTAAACTTTATGGTAACAAATTTTATATTATTATATTTTTTTCCTTTTTTTATACACTTATTATTTTTCCATTTTCTTTCAAGTATATCACTTATCTACCAACTTTCAAAATTCATTATTCCTTACCATTTTTTATATCCAAATTATTTTTTTCTATTTTATTTTTAAACCAAACAAAACATTAAGTAGAACGATACACATAATTTAAATTTTTTAAGAGTTCATTATCTCAACATTGAGAATACGATAATTAAATAACATTTTACATATATTTATATACAATATATTTATATATTGATTTTTATTTAATGCGTTATACATGATATCACTTATATATAGTATAGTATTTTACTATTTTATGTTTGCATCATATTTTAAGTGTTTAAAATATATATTTTAAAAGAGATGTAATGTATAAGTAAATGAGAGAAGCGGGAAACTAGTTAAAAACCTAAACATTATGGTAACAAATTTTATAGGCTTAATTACAGTTTTAGTCCCCCAATTTTTGATTATATGCAATTTTGATCCCAGAGTTTTTTTTAGCACATTTAATTCCTAACTTTTTTCAATGTTGTAATTATAGCCTCCATCCATCTGCTGTTAATTTTTTAACAGAACTTGACTGTGTGGCAACGTGGGGCCCACACTTTTGTCCATACTTGGTGTTCTTGTGTTCTTCTTGTGCTTTCTCTCTTTTTCTCTCTTCAATGTTGTCACACTCTTCAATTTCAATCTGAGATCCATCCCACCCTACCTTTCACCGCTAGGTCCTTCAAATCTCGATCCCTTTTTCTTTTCTCCCTTTTCCTTTTCGTCACTTCCGCGTTTGCTTCTGAGTCAGATCACAAGGTAATTTCATCATTCTCCAAACCCTTCCTTACTCCGATCTGCGTTCCTTTTGCTCAATCGGGATTTCGATCTGTCACACGTGTGCCTTAATTTTCGTAATTCTGGGTACTTGGTTTGTTTGAGAATGGAAATGTTGGGTTTTTAAGTGTTAGATCTCAACTGGGTTTTTGTTTTCCGTGCTTGTGTTGTGCTCACCTTGGTGTGTTTTTTTTGGTGGATGTGCTCACCTTGGTGTATATGTGTCTTTACAATGTAGGTGTTTCGATGCTTAGGCTTTTCTTTGTGTATGAAATTCAATTTAGCTTCTTCTGACCTTGTATAACTATTGCATCATTTTGTTATATGTTTGCTGGAAGTTTTAAAATATTGAGCTTTAAGTTATGCTCTACTAATCTATGGTGTGTTTAAGTGCCTTCCAATTCGTGAATGGTTTCTATTTTTAAAAGGGTGTATTTGATTTTTATTGCAGTATCAACAAGATGACCCAGTTACCCTTTGGGTGAATAAAGTTGGTCCTTATAACAATCCACAAGAAACAGACAACTATTACAACATCCCATTTTGTCATCCATCTAGTAGTGCTGAGGCTGCACATAAATGTCGGTAGACAAATCTGGATTTAATGGATACCCTTGTTTTCAGGAAATGTGGATAAAATTGTCTTTTGCTAGATAGTTCTCAATGATGCAAATGTTAAACAGTTCAATGATGCACCTAATTTGCGTATTAAGGGGGCAATTTCGTCGCGTAGAGTCGCAGCCTCGCAGGGAGGGAGGGATCATTCAAGGACCTTAATTTACATCATTTAACATTAACCCAATTTTTATATTCTTTCTATTAAAAAAATAAAATAATAACGTGTGGGCCCCACATTGCCACACAGTCAAGTTCTGTTAAAAATCTAACACTAGATGGATGGAGGGACTATAATTGCAACATTGAAAAAATTTAGGGACCAAATATGCTCAAAAAAAAAACTCGGGACCAAAATCACACATAACCAAAAGTTGGGGACCAAAACTACAATTAAGCCAATTTTATATTATTATATATTTTTTCCTTTTTTTTATACATTTATTATTTTTTCCATTTTCTTTAAAGTTTATCACACATTTCAAAAAACTTTCAAACTTCATTATTCCTTACCATTTTTTATATCCACATTATTTTTATCTATTTTATTTTTAAACCAAACAAAACATTGAGTAGAACACTACGTAGAATTTTAAATTTTTTAAGAGTTCATTATCTCAACATTGAGAATACGATAATTAAATAACATTTTACATATATTTATATATAATATATTTATATATTAATTTTCATTTAATGTGTTATATATGAAATCACTTATATATAGTATAGTATTTTACTATTTTATGTTTGCATCATATTTTAAGTGTTTAATATATATATTTTATTGAGAGAAAAAAAATTATTTTTGAAAGAGATGCAATATATAAGTAAATGGGAGAAGCAGGAAACTAGTTAAAAACCTAAACTTTATGGTAACAATCATTTCAACATCTTAAATTAATTGAGATACTAAAGTTAATTGGGTAATATTGTGGTAATAGGTATAAGTTAAAAGTATATAATATGGCAATTATGTGTATTAAAGGAGTTTACACCATTGCTAGAAAAATATTTGGTAACTAAAATATTTTTAAATTATTTATAAAAGAGAGTTTTTTACTCTTTTGGAATCAAGGAGAACAGGAAGAGAAAGAGAAAAATTCACATGGGACCACAAAAATGTTTTCTTCTCGTTTTCTCATTTTTTTATACATTTATCATATTTTCATTTTCATTTTCTTTCATGTTCATCTCATATCTTTATTTTTATTTCAATTTTTGAATGTGGGTAGTTAATACAATTCCCTATTATTTTTCTCTCTCATTTTCTTATTGTTGTTGAGGGACTAAGTGAGATTATTAGGCTTAAAATCTCTTTCCCTTACATGAGCACGACCTTGCTCATATCCAGCACGCCCGTGCTGAAGCACATGTCTTGTGGCTGTCTGACTCATAAGCACGATCGTGCTCAATAGGGAGCATGACCGTGCTCAAAGAGAAATCGTGCCTCGGAGGCGCTGATGTGAGCATGCTCATGCTCAAAGAGGAGCACGACCGTGCTCAGGTCTGAAGCTTATATATGTGCACAGTAACCGAGGGTTTCATTTTAAAACCCTATTTTGGCATCTTAGCTACCCTAGCGCGGCTACACCTATTTTCTTCCCTGATTTCTCTAAACCCATTGAATTCTTGGAGTTTTTTGAGGCTCTTGGGAAGGACTAGTTAGTCTGTGCCAATCCTAAGAAGGTAATGGTTCTTCCCTTTTTGGTTTCCTTTTCTTGTTCTTTGAATTGGAAACTAATTGGTTAACATTGTTGTTTGGCCAAGGCTTGGAAAGCTGACTAATTCACTTGATGGAACGCGTTGGAGTGGTCGTTTAGCTATCGCTGTTGGAATCTGCATACCAGGTATGGGGAGAAGGATAGTATGAACATCAGGCAAGGGGGTAGCGTAAAATGAGGGGTTCCCATAACCCCATTGTCATTTATTACTAGTAATGCCTGTCACATGGTTGTATAAATGTTTAACTAATCATTGGTATGCCTGTACGATGCCTAATTGCTATAATTGTTTCTGATAATGCGTGCCAATTCATGTATACCTTAGTGAATTGTTTTATACCATGAGTAATTGGTTGAATTGGTATGTTATGGATGACATGAATATTGTTGGTTGAGATATTGTTATGTTGTTGGCTGAAAGAATGATGGTTGATGATGAATAGGGTTAATAAAACTTAAGTTGGCTAAAATAAGGCTCTTTATTAACGTGATTATTAAGGGAGTAATTTCCCAAAAGTGTTCATAAAACATGGATTAATAGTGAGAGATGAGATTTATGCCAAATGGTTTAGTCAAAGACCCTAGGATTTGATTTGAGAGTGTCTAGGGAGTTTTTGACTTCAAGAACACAATGATCTGCGTAGACAGTACGATCATGCCCAGAAGCACGGTCGTGCTTAATAGGGAGCACACACGTTCCCAGTTTGAATCTGGAAGATGACCGCGCTTTGAGCACGGGCGTGCATGATAGTGAGCATGGTCGTTCTCCACTTAAGTGGAAGCACGCCCGTGCTTAGGGTGAGCACGCCCGTGCTCCCCTTACTGGACAAAACGTGAATTAAAGGAATTAAAGGGGTGTTTACCCCAATTATCCCCAATGATGAGGTAAAACACCAATCGAATGAAGAAGAGTTAGATAACTTAATTAAAGATTAATTAAGATAATCAAGAATCATAAGTTGGTTAAGTCGGTACCCAGTGGGTTACCGCACGTTGATATGCTTTGGTGCTTTTTGGTCAAAGTGACCTTGATGCTTTTTGGTCGAGGTGTTGATAAGTTGAACCTTGGTACGTTTTGGCTAATGAGGCCCTAACTCATATGGGTTAAGGTACTGATGTTGATGATGACGAGACTTGGGTGCTTATTGGCCCAAGCGGAGGAGGCGGTTGCCCTTGTTTGCTGTTGTGCTCGTGCATTCACGCATTGGAGTTGTTAGTGGGGGAAGATCAACATAGGGGAGGTCGTCCTAGAGTACGGTGATCTGGCCGTCCGCGGGTGGTTCACCCAAGGTTTGGTGGACACGGGGGCGCATCCGAGAGTATGGTGCGTCGGCTATCCAAGGGGTTCACCCATGGTTTGGTGAACTGTCGGCGTTGGTGCTTTTTGGCCAATGTGGATATGTAACTCCGAAGTTGTCTTCCTGAGATAGTTTGGATCCACGTGCATAATAGAGTAGCGGAGTAGAGTTGCACCTCATAGCATACATCGGTTGACTTAATATGTTGATGTGATTATATATATATATATATATTGATGTTGTATATTGTATGTTGCTTTGCTATGTTATGGTGTATGTTCATCTTGCTTCTTATCTCCATGTCGATGTGTTTATATATTTTCTTACTCCCCGTTTTCTCTATTTCTGTTCTTGGCATGTATCTTTTATGTAGAGGACGACAAGCAACAAGGAGAGAAGTGACTCTGAGGAGCCGCGACTCTATAGTTAGGATTTTCCAGTTTATAGTTGTTTCAGTTTCAGTTGTATTCCGTGATTGTACCCAGATTTGGTGTACCAGCTCTGTATATGACATCGGGGTTAGGTTATGTTTCTTGCTTATGTTCTTTTCCTTTTTAAAACTATTTTTATTGTTCCGCGTTGTTGAGAACTAGTTCATGTGGGACCTTTCTACCAATGGACCCTTTTCATTTTAATTAAATGATGTATGCATGTTTTATTCATTATATTTAATGTTTTATATAACATGCGGGTAGTAGAGTGTCACGGAACTTGTCACACTAATTTTCTAACTTTAAATAATAAAATAATAAACATAAAATTGATGAGAAGAAATGGTTGGTGATGCACATTGCACAGTCTCGTCAGAGGTGGTTGGAATTGTGACTTGTGAGGATGGACTGTACGAGAGATTTTGTTATCCGTATATTTACTTGGAGGTATAGTAATATAATAGAAAAATTAAATCCGTATATTTACTTGGAGGTATTAGTTATTATATAATAGAAAATTAATATAAAATAATTTGCACGATATCGATATGGATTTTGTATCACTCCTTTGGCATTACTTCCTAATCACATGCGGAAATGAATTAAAAGAAAGTTTATTGGTTGTTTTTGGAAAAACTTCTATTATTTTCATAAATCTGAAAATATGGGGGGCAAACACAATAGTACAAACTATATCATACTCACCAACATACATAGACTGATTTTATTCAAAAACAAACTCTTCTACAATGTACAGATTTCTCTTGAAAATACTTCATTATTCACAATAAAATTTCAAAAGGTTTTCAACCACATAAACTGACTTTATCATAAAAAACATAATCCCAAAGGAAAATCCTAAGCTGGTCACTCTACAAGACATCAATCGGAAAGAACTCCGTGGTTCTTACCATTGTAATCATCGCCAACCTCTTCAAGGATCGGGATTTATATCCCCAAATGAGGTTAGGAACTTCTCGGCACCACCTGCCCTAGTGTACCAGGGTACATCGGCAAGAAACCAGGAAAACATGATATATTGTAAGGGTAAGATACCAATATATGGATGAATAATGACAACTACATGTACTACAAACATACAAGCAACAAGAACAGATAAGTATACATATTCAACATAATTTTTTAAAAATAGAAGCATAGTATCGAGTAAATCATCGTCGTTCTTGAAAACATATGACACGTCTATATTTCAACAATCTATTCTAATCTCCGGAGACCACAACTCCATGCAGCTTTTTTAAAAAAAGTAGTGAGCTGATCAGGCTCAAATAGCCAACACATGGCACTCAAATAGTCAACACATGGCACAACATAATTCCCACAGCAACTGTCCAACTCAAGGCACAGTCATCAACGCATGTGGATTCCAGAGCACACCGTACTACACAAGGCACAGTGAACAAGGCTCATGGAAATCATGGTCCATCAAGGCACCAATGATACACCGTCGCATGAGATACCTTTCTCTTCAAGGCATTCACACAACTTTTTAGGCACGTCTACCAAATGCATGTAAAAACATTTTGTTTTCGCAACTTTTCTTTGTTTTTCATTCTTTCCTTGTTGAGGCTCAAGGCTCACTACCATCCATATATTTTCGACGTTTTAAAACTTTCATTATCAACACAGGACATTTTAGTCCGAGTGTCCAATCACAATAGTCCTAGACCTGTGCACCAGTCTTAGACTTTGTGGTCGTAGAAAAACAAAATTTCACCTTTTTACCACATTCACCACATTTTATCACAACGTGTGTAGGACACACAGTCCACAACAATATATATAGGACACACAGTCCACAACATCGTGATACGGATCATAGATCCACGTGCTTTTTGCTGCAGAAACACTAGTATCTCAACGTCTCGGTTACTAGGTTCACTTTTCAATGTTATTTTTCTTTCAGTGAAACACAAATACAAAAAAAAACCTCCGTAACTTATCCAAGTTATCGAAATATTTTTGTTGAGCAAAACTTTTGGCAAAAGAAAAACTTTTTCATTTGAAATTCATTTTAAAAACTTCAAGTTATAGGAAATCCATTTCTTTTCCAAAAATCTATCTTACTTTGAAATTTTCTTTTTCTGAAAAATATTTGAAGCTTCGAAAGACAATCTTTTTAAAATCTCAAAATAAACTTATTTTTCTTTATGGTCTTGTACCATAAAATAGTTTCAAATATCAAATTTTCTTAAGATAAAATCACTTAAATCCTCAAATTATTTTCCTTCATAGAAATAATTTAAATTCTTAAACTCTTATAGAAATTTTTGAAAAGATAGTTACTTTCTCTTTTACCAAAAATATTTCTTCAACTAAATTCTTCATATATATATTTTTTCTTAAATCTTTTATCCTTGATTATTAATTGAGTTCTAACAAATCGTTAGGCTTTTCATACAATCAACCAAACAGTCTCATAATAGATATAGCATGTATCAGCTAATTCACATATATTCTTAAATAATCAGTCAACCATACAAATTTAAATATGTTATTCAATCAAATAAACAACTTAAATTATTACATCAAAACATTTAAACAATCACCTTAAGACAAACACAGGCAACATATAGTTTTCAGATCAAGCAAACAACTTAAGCCACCAATTAAAACTCAGTAAACTCGCATAAAATCAATCACAAACGACATGTAGTTATCATAAAGAGCATCCTTCAGATAGTCTCCCCTTAAAACAACAAAGTCATTTTATCTTTCTAAGTATAGGTTTTGTCCATGGCTAGAAAAATGATGCTAGAGATGTCCAATTTTTACAAATTCTTGGATTACGTTTTGTCCAAAACTTACTTATATATATACTTTAATCCCTTATTTTTATGTCTTTACTTTAACACTTTTTTATAGTCTATTTTATACCAAAAATATTTAATTGATCATGTTAAAAGACATTATTTTTAAAAACATATTTTTCCTTCAAAAAAAGTTAGGATGAACTCTTTTACAAAAGTATTTTCAGAACAACAGTTGGTTTAAATTGTGAATGATCACTCAAATGACTTTTAGAATTTTTGAAAATTTAATTGAAGGTACCCAACTCACATGTAAACATATTGAAGTTGGTCCCATATCAAAATTCAAAGTCAATAATTTATTAAACATCACACACTGCCTCTGTTTGCACAGGATTTTCAGAAATCCGAGTTCATCAATCATGTAACTCTATTAAATTGTTTCTCCTTATATACACACGTAAAAATCTCAAATCTTCAACCAAACTTTAGTTATACTTCAATATTAACCCAAAAATTTTTATAAAAGTTTTTAACTTTCAAAATCATATTTAAAATCATCATGCAACCAATTATGTGCATATTTTCGCAGCCAGTACTTGACTCTACCTTGATAGGGATTTTGACACAGAAGATCTTATCCATATACTTAGATATTATATATCAAATTGAAGCCCTATAAGTCTTATTTCCAAATATGTATTTAGCTTTCAGAAATACGTTTTCTATAAAAATTCGCGGGCTCACGAATAAGTGAATGTCATGCTGCCAGATTTATATTTTACATATATTCATCCACACCAAGTTATTATCTTCATTCTACCATCACCCACAAGCCATAAAATCAACATGCAAGGGTCCTAGATGTAACGCCCTTTGTTACATTAGTAATCCCAAGATAGAATCAATAAAAATCATTTGAAACATTTAATTAAAACATATATATCATAAAGAAAAATTTAAAAAAATATTTAAAGTCTGGAAATACCTCATATTAAATAAAATGATAATAATGTATCAAAGTAATAAATATATTAATAATCCATACATCTGGATAAAAACCAAATAAAAAGAAAAGCCTCAAAACCGGGCGTCTAATTACAATACGACACCCCAACCTGTGGCGGTGTTACTTTCGATACTCCTTTTTAGGTAGTATTACTTATTTTCGACATCCCAATTATATGGGGATGTTACTTTCGATACCCCATTACGGTGGTATTACTTTTCGATACCCCTATTATAGGTGGTATTGCGGCAAACATCATACAATTCATCATAAGGCACAATTTCATGTCTTATACACATAACAACTCCTTTACTACAAATTAAATATTTTAATCTTATCATGCATACCAAATAGACTCATATCATGTCTTCAAGTAATTTTATAACTACACTATGACAACCACGAACATCAAGACATAACATGTGTCATCAAGCATATCGTTCAACTAGTACAAATATCAATCATATATTCAATTCAAATTCCAAAAAAAAAAAAAACTATAAGGTAGACCCTCCCACACACATACAAATGATGAATACAGTCACCTAAATTTTGTAAGCAAGACACTGAATTGAAATATGAGTTCATCAATTTTAAATTCACCGTAAACACATAAAAGTACAATGGAAAGTGTTCGCAAAAAGGTATTGTTACTCACCTCTCGAAGAGCTCCAAAATGCTCTAAAAATATTATATGATAAAACTAATGTCTCTGGAAAAAATCTTCTTCCCTTCAGTGTCACGATTGCACTGTCAAAGAAAAGCACTGTCTCAAATCCTATCCTTCTCTGTGCGTCCCGCAGCGCTATTCCCTTGCGCAGTTATTTGAGAGCATTTATATATATATAAGGCATTAGGCGGCGTGCAGGCTTTCTAGGTTTTTTTTCCTTTTTTTTTGGTTTTGTTTCTTCATTATTATTTTTTATATTATAAAACAACTAGGCCTATTTGACTTATGAGCTACCCCCTTGACCCCTACGTGAAAAGTCTGCACTTATGTTTACATTCATACATACATATATATTTTAATTTATTATTCCTTTTGTAATTCCTAACCAACTCTAACAAATTTTATACTAACAAATCCTTTACATTAAGCCCCTTAATTATATTTTATTCCCATTATATTTTTAATAACTTAATCTTCTTTTTTTAATCAAATTATTTATACTAGAATTTTAGGATGTTACATTTTCTCCCATCCTTAAAGAATTTCACCCCCGAAATTCGCCTCACACTCACGCACTTATTTTAACATACGATATATTCAAACATAAAGGTTACCATACCTTAGATAATAAAATCTGGGTATTGACGAACGATATCCTCCTCCATCTCCCAAGTGGCTTCCTCAGGAGTCAATCCTTCCCATAACACTTTCACCAATGGAATCGTCTTGTTCCTCAGAGTCTTAGTGCTCTTGTCCATGATTTGACTAGGCATTGGCTTATAGATTAAATTATCCTTCAATTGTACAGACTCAGGAGCTATCACATGAGATTCATCAGGCACATATTTTCTGAGTTGCGACACATGGAAAACATCATGAAGGTTTGCCAACTGCGGCGGAAGAGCCAATTGATAAGCAACATGCCCGACTCTTTTAAGGATTTGGAAAGGTCCCATGAAACGAGGATCTAGCTTGCGGACTTTCATCGACCTCCCTACCCCCGTCTTAGGAGTGACTCTCAAAAATACATGCTCACTTTCCTGGAATTCTAGAGGCTTTCTCCTTTTGTCGGCATAGCTCTTTTGTCTACTTTGCGCCATGCGCATCCTCTCCCTAATCATTCTTATTCTCTTAGAGGTTTCCTGGACCAATTCAGGTCCTATCAAGGTTTTCTCACCCACCTCACACCAACATAAAGGGGACCTACACTTTCTCCCATATAGGGTCTCATAGGGTGCCATGCCTATACTGGCGTGATAACTATTGTTATACGCAAACTCAATGAGAGGTAGAAATCTATCCCAACTCCCTCCTTCATCCAAGACACACGCCCTGAGCATGTCCTCAAGGGTCTGAATGGTCCGCTTTGACTGACCATCCGTTTGGGGATGATAGGCCGTGCTAAGGTTTAACTTAGTCCCAAAGGCCTGCTGAAAAGCTCTCCAAAATCTAGAGTTAAACCTCGGGTCTCTATCCGACACTATGGACGTGGGTATCCCATGAAGCTTGACTATTTCCTTGATATAGAGGTATGCCAACTTGTCTAAGCTATAGGTTGCCTTAATTGGCAAGAAGTGGGCAGACTTGGTCAACCTATCCACTATCACCCAAATGGCATCTAAGCCCAAACGTGTCTTAGGTAACCCCATCACAAAGTCCATAGAAATTCTCTACCACTTCCATTCTGGAATCTCCAAGGACCGCAACAACCCCGAAGGTTTCTGATGTTCTATCTTAACCTTTTGGCACACTAAACACCTAGTTATGAAGCCAGCCACATCCATTTTCATTCCTGGCCACCAATACATCCTCTTAAGGTCTTGGTACATCTTAGTTATTCTAGGATGAATGGTAAACCTTCCCTTATGAGCTTCCTCTAATATCTTCTCTCTAAGGCTCCCGTCCTTAGGAACAACGATCCTATTCTTAAACTTCACTAGCCTATCAACAGACAACTCATAACCCTCTTGTTCCAACCGAGACTGCAACTCCTGGTCTAAAAGTTGTTCCTGCCTAACCTCATCTCTAAGGTCACTATTAATTTCCAACCTATTCAACTTCAAGCTTAAGACATTTAAGGACACATCCAACACCTCCAGATTCATGTTCCTAAACTCCTACATGAGGTTCAGCTCTTGCACCATCAAGCTCGACACGTGTAGGGACTTCCTACTCAAAGCATCCGCCACCACATTGGCTTTTCCCGGATGGTACGTCAACTCGAAGTCATGGTCCTTAAGGAACTCCATCCACCTTCGTTGTCTCATGTTCAACTCCTTCTGGTCGAACAGATATTTAAGGCTTTTATGGTCACTAAAAACTTCAAACCTTGCCCCATAAAGGTAATGCCTCCAAATCTGAAGGGCAAAAACCACAGCTGCTAGCTCTAGGTCATGGGTAGGGTAATTCCCCTCATGTGGCCTAAGCTGCCTAGAGGCATATGCTACCATCCACCTTTCCCTCATGCATTAAGACACATCCCAAGCCATTCTTAGACGCGTCGCAGTATACCACAAAACTCACTAAGGGATCCGGTATAGTTAAGACTGGTGATGACACCAATCTCCTCTTAAGCTCTTGGAACCCGTCCTCACACTCCTGGTCCCACACAAAAGGTTTCCCCTTTCTAGTCAACTGGGTCAAAGGTAAGGCTAATCTAGAGAACCCCTCTATGAACTTCCTATAGTAACCAGCTAAGCTTAAGAAACTTCTCACTTCGGTTACTGTCTTAAGTTGTTCCCATCCCAACACCGCATCAACTTTAGAGGAATCAACCGCTACACCATCCTTTGAGATTGTGTGTCCTAAAAACTTTACCTCTTCTAGCCAAAACTCACACTTCTCCGGTTTGGCATAAAGACGCCCGTCCCTCAAGATCTGCAACACCAACCTTAAGTGTTCTCCATGTTCTTCTGGTGTCCTAGAGTATATTAAAATATCATCTATGAACACCACCACAAACCTGTCCAAGAAGGTCCTAAAGATACGATTCATATAGTCCATGAAAACGGCTGGGGCGTTGGTCACACCAAAAGGCATCACTACATACTCATAGTGCCCATACCTTGTCCTGAAGGCTGTCTTAGGGATGTCCTCGCTTCTAACTCTAATTTGATGGTATCCCGATCTTAGATATATTTTGAAAAACACTGACGCTCCCCTTAACTGATCTAAGAGATCATCTATCCTAGGCAAGGGATATTTGTTCTTGATGGTTACCTTATTCAGTTGCCTATAATCAACACACAACCTCATACTCATATCCTTTTTCTTCACTAGAAGTACTGGTGCTCCCCAAGGTGACACACTAGGCCTAGTAAACCCTTTTTGTAACATATCCTCTATCTGTTTCTTGAGCTCGCTCAACTCTAGAGGTGTCATCCTATAGGGTGCTACTGATACAGGTCCACTCCCAGGTACTAGATCTATGGTAAACTCAATCTCTCTATCTGGAGGTAAACTAAAGACATCCTTAGGAAACACATCTGGGAACTCAAACACAATAGACAATGCCGCTATATCACTTTCAGCCTCTATCTTAGCAGAAAAGAGAAGTATATATCACTGAGCTCCCTCAACTAAGCACTTATGACATGAGGCAGCAGAGATAAGGTGTTCCGTCTTAGGAGAGTCAACAGACATGGACTGTGGAATGAAAGAAATAGTTCAACTAGCACAATCAATAATAGCATTATTACGAGACAACCAGTCCATGCCCAAAATAATATCCAGACCAGACATAGGTAAACATATCAAACCAACAATATAAGTCAGGTCTTGAAACAATAAGGGACATTGCAGGCAGACAGAAGAAGTAATCAATCTATCTTTAGCAGGAGTAGAAACACACAAATCATATGACAGTTTAGTAACAGGTAACTCTAAGAATTGAGCACATTTAAATGAAATGAATGAATGTGTTGCTCCTGAATCGAACAATATGATAACATCATGACCTTTAATAAAGCCCTTACCTTGGATCAAACCGTCGGACTCCTTCACCTCCTCTCCTTGGATGGTAAAGACCCTTCCGTGGTTCAATGATCTGGTTTGAGATTGTCCTCATGACTTGCACATCCTAGCAAAGTGTCTCATCTTCCCGCATTTGTGGCAAGTGGTTTGTGCCGCGGGGCACACACGATCTCCATGCTGCCGCCCACACTAGTAACATGCAGTCCCCTTCTCACCTTGAGCACCTTGAACCTGCTTACCCTTCGTGATTGTAGGCATAGGTCGTAGGCTCTTTTAGAAATTACCCCCTTTCCCATGGAACCTCTTGCCGTCACTGAAGCTCTTCTCCTTCGACCTCTCAGCCAGCACTGCTTGCATATTCTGCTCCGCCGCCCTACACTTGTTCACAAAAGTGGGGTAGTCTCGAATCTCTAGGAGCCCAATAAGGCTCTGCAGCTCTGGCTTCAAACCCTGCTCGAACTTAATTGCTTTCCATGGACCATCAGGATTATCCATCACCTGTGTGGAGAACCTTGCAAGCCTCTCGAACTTGGCCACATATTCCGCTACCGTCATACTCCCCTGACGAAGATGTAGAAACTCCATCTCTTTCTGTATCCGGACACTGTGAGGAAAGTACTTCTCCAGAAATACCTCCTTGAATCCGTCCCACGTGACAGGGGCACCCGAAGCAAGCAACCCGCCCCTGGCACAGTTCCACCAGTGCTCTGCATCCGACTCTAACATATAGGTGGCAAAATCCACCTTCTGAGCATCAGAGCACCCCATGGCCCGGAAGATCTTCTCTAATTTCAGTAACCATTCCTCAGCCTCAATAGGATCAGTGGTCCCTCGAAAAGCTGGCGGATTATTATTCCTGAACTCTTACAGACACCTGTACTGTGGATCCAGAGCTGCAACCGGTACGTTAAGCACGTCCCCCTTATCCCTCATCCGACGGAGAGTCTCCGTCTGCTCCTGCATAACTCTGACCATTCGAGCCAAAGTCGCTGCAAGCGCATCATTTCTCCCTCACCTGTTCGCTGCCATAATCTGCATGCCACCAATCAAACAGTGGGTTGATAAAGTCCAATATCCAAAAGAATAGAATGCAGAATTATAACTCTAACAAGCATCCTATGCGCCCAAGTTTTGTTTTTTGAAAAAGCCGCACTACCACAGTCCGATTTAGAATCGAACTGCTCTGATACCATAAATGTAACGCCCTTTGTTACATTAGTAATCCCAAGATAGAATCAATAAAAATCCTTTGAAACATTTAATTAAAACATATATCTCATAAAGAAAAATTTAAAAAAATATTTAAAGTCTGAAAATACCTCGTATTAAATAAAATGATAATAATGTATCAAAGTAATAAATATATTAATAATCCATACATCTGGATAAAAACCAAATAAAAAGAAAAGCCTCAAAACCGGGCGTCTAATTATAATCCGAGAAAAAAAACAATACGTAAAAAAAAAAAAGAACGTCGTCAGCACCCTCAACCATACTGCATTACTAACCAACTAAGTGATAAGAAGATGACTCCTCCTCAGGTCTTCGGGTCCTCAACGGCGGTGTCCTTGGTCTCTGAAAACAATACTTATAATGAGATATAAAATCCCAATGATCAACAATACAGTTTTATAAAATATTTTCGAAAATAGCATTGTTCTCAGCCGGTACGGTAACCGGAAAAATTGTCCATGGCACCCGCTAATTTTCCAAAATAATATATATAAAAGAAAATATTTTTAATATCAATAATAATCTCATCAACTCAATAGCATATAACGTAACAATAACTCATCTCAATACATCACATTCCATATGTCCAATAAATTCTAGGTCAATCCAAGCGGCCCGAAGACCTCCTAATTAAATTGATCCCTTCCCGGCATGCCATAAATTCACACATCACACGATGATGGCGTCTCATTGCCCACCCCTACTCACGAGGGGTGTTTCGATGTCACCCTCATATCGGGGACATTTCCATTTCGATACCCCCCATGTGCACATGGTGGTATTTCTCCTTTTTCGACACCCCAACCTGTAGCGATGTTACTTTCGATACTCCTTTTTAGGTAGTATTACTTATTTTCGACATCCCAATTATATGGGGATGTTACTTTCGATACCCCATTACAGTGGTATTACTTTTCGATACCCCTATTATAGGTGGTATTGCGGCAAACATCATATAATTCATCATAAGGCACGATTTCATGTCTTATACACATAACAACTCCTTTACCACAAATTAAATATTTAATCTTATCATGCATACCAAATAGACTCATATCATGTCTTCAAGTAATTTTATAACTACACTATGACAACCACGAACATCAAGACATAGCATGTGTCATCAAACATATCGTTCAACTAGTACAAATATCAATCATATATTCAATTCAAATTCCAAAAAAAAACTATAAGGTAGACCCTCCCACACATATACAAATGATGAATACAGTCACCTAAATTTTGTAAGCAAGACACTGAATTGAAATATGAGTTCATCAATTTTAAATTCACCGTAAACACATAAAAATACAATGGAAAGTGTTCGCAAAAAGATACTGTTACTCACCTCTCGAAGAGCTCCAAAATGCTCTAAAAATCTTGTATGATAAAACTAATGTCTCTGGAAAAAAAAATATTCTTCCCTTCAGTGTCACGATTGCACTGTTAAAGAAAAGAACTGTCTCAAATCCTATCCCTCTCTGTGCGTCCCGCGGCGCTATTCCCTTGCGCAGTTATTTGAGAGCATTTATATATATATATATAAGGCATTAGGCGGCGTGCAGGCTTTCTAGGTTTTTTTTTTCTTTTTTTTTTCTTTTGTTTCTTCATTATTTTTTTTTATTATAAAACCACTAGGTCTATTTGACTTATGAGCTACCCCCTTGACCCCTACGTGAAAAGTCTGCACTTATGTTTACATTCATACATATATATATATATATATATATATATATATTAATTTATTATTCCTTTTGTAATTCCTAACCAACTCTAACAAATTTTATACTAACAAATCCTTTACATTAAGCCCCTTAATTATATTTTATTCCCAATATATTTTTAATAACTTAATCTTTTTTTAATCAAATTATTTATATTAGAATTTTAGGATGTTACACTAGACCCTCAAAAACATACATGCAAACATATAATATAAGGAAAATCATAAAATCACTCTATCTCTCTCATGCATGTAATTAAAATGTTGATCAAAGCATGCATTTCCTTAAAAAAATGAAACTAGGCTTCCTTAACTCCTATAGCTAAGGTTTCGATCTTATCAATACCAATAGGAAAGAAAATTTATTTTTGCTGAAGCTTATGAGCTTAAAGGTACATGCATCAAGGATTTAGAGACATGCATGTGAATTTTTTTAACAAAAACATAAACTTTCCTTTACTAGGGTTTCGGTCACCCTAAAAAAATATGCCTTGAAAATCTTTTTTCTACATGAAATTACATAAAATGATAGTAGAGAAGAGTATGAGTCCATGAAAATTAGTTTCATGTTCAAAAGATTTTTCTACATATTTTTCTTGAAATTTTTAGCTAAAACCATAAACAAAACAAAGAAAATGACATGCATGTTAATAAAAATAAATACCTGAAGAAATGAAGAATAGGGGGGAGAAATTATACCATTGTGATGAAGTGAGGTTGAAAATAGATGAAGTTCCAAGCTTGCAAGAGTGAAAATGAAGAAAGGGTATAAGTGAGCAAGTGAGTGTATGTGAGAACTTGAGAGCATGAAGCAAAAGTGAGAGTTGAGTTGGAAAGGGGTATTTATAGGGAGTGAGGGGGAAGGGGCGCAGCTGGTGTAGAAAATAGGAGAGGGATTTTTTTTTTTTTTATAAATTAAAACTTGATTTTTATTAAAATAACGAGTTACTTGTAAATATGAATAAAATGATGATATGCAATAAATGAAAAGATTATTCACATCAACTCCATCATATCATTCTCACATCAAGTCTTTCAAGTCTGCATCAATTCAGTTTGAATAAAATTTGTGAAAATCGATCGTATTTTCTTTACTAAACTTTACCCGGAAAATTTAATTTTGTAATATTTATAAATGAAAAAAATAAAAATCATGGGAATTGTTACAAATATTTTAGGAAATCTATAGTTTTATTTTTCGAGTCGAAATTCATTTTCTGGATCAGTAAAGTCTTACTGGCAGTGAAAACGTAGACCATTTTCGTCTGAAATTTCAATCGGAATTTCAATTGCAGTTTCCTAAATTAAAATAAGTTATGAGAATAATTTTAGTTTATCAAGATAATTTTATCTAAATTAAATTAATAAATACACATACACATACATAAACACAGATTATTAAGAAAAAAAAAAATCGGGGTGTTACATATTTAAACGCTATGGCTTTGAGGAAAACACGGGATCAGGGTTAAACGCTGTTGGTTTAGATGATGAGGGTTAAACCGTGTAGGTTAATAGGTTATGGTGACCTGGGTTCAGAATGTATAGTAAGTTTTTGGGCTAATAAGGAGTTTTAGAAGAGTTTGGACCCATTAGATATATTAAGCTCGGGCTTTTTACATTATTCCACTTCGAAATTGTAATCATGTGTTTTTGACTTTTTTTTCCAAAATAAATTTTAAAAAACAGTAGTGCTATACAATACAGAACGAAAATTGACCAATGAGGTGGACATGATAAAAATAAATCAAAGTGATTTTAGTTTCATACATGCTCATAATACTAACAATATGTTTGGAGCCAAGATATTTTTTTACTAAAATCACGTCCTCAAATCATGTTACTCCATATATCTTATGAAAAAAATACATTTCGAAGACTCGTGACCCATTTTCCAAACACACACTAACACATGATTGAGGATCAGGTATAGTAATGAATTTTATAGAAATCGCTTCCATACAAATAAGAATCACTCTAAAATAAATTTTTTCAAAAGTTTTAACATAAACTAAAAGTTTTTTTTTTAAAGATTTTAGAGGGAATTAAAACCAAATCAAATCAAAACCAATGTTTATGCTTCTTAATTTATTTTTGTTCTAGTGGTCGGAACAATTACAAGGTAGTTTATGAGTTTTTTCTAAGTGTTCCAAAATTTGAATCAGGGTTAAGGTACAAGTGAGAATACCCTAGTCTATGGTCGTGCAAGTTAGCCTTGACGCGAGCATGGAGAGTGTGAGGCGGTCAGTTGGTGGGTGTCTTCTCTCTCCTTTATACACTATGTGCCTCTTTTAGAATATACTTTGTGTGATGTGGCATAAGCGATGAATGTGTATCTTTTAGGGTCAGGTCTGACTGACTTTCTAAGGAACGGGCCGGTTTAGGTTGCCAAGCATTCATCTAAGTCTTTGGGTGATATGGGCTAACATTCAATTGGGCCATGGTTTTTACTTTCTTCGTTGGGCCGTTGTGTACAGGGCTTTTAGGAATAGAGTCCTGCTATTTGCACCTTGCAAATTGCTCCAACACCTTGTAAATCTAATTCTTTCCAAATATACCCTTGTCACTTTCCAAATTCATACCCTTGTTAATGTTTCACGGTAAGATCGACGCGGCAGAGGCGGTTCATGGTGGTCCGGTCAGAGGCGCGGTGGTGTGGTAGTCAGAGCGCCTTTTGCGGCGACATGAGGCAGCAGCAGTTCTGGATCTAGTACCCTTCTCAACGACGTTCTCTTTGAATCTCCAGCTCTCTCTCCAACCCACTGCCACCTTATGCCGCCTCCCCGTTCATCGCCACTGAACCCTTCATTTCCCGATTTTCCCCCAACGAGCCCCGCAAGGGAGCCGACATCCTCGTCGAAGCCCACGAGCAAGGTGGCATCTTTGCCCAAAAACGACCGACGCCTGAAACAAGGGAATAGAAAACCAACGTCCTCTGGAAAACCAATTCCGGACACCGTCATTCCTCCGGAAAACCAATTCCGGACACTAATCGGAATCGAAAATCGGGAATCCACCAGAATCGAAAATTCGGGCACATCAAGACCTTGAAAAAAAAAATAACAGAAATGACAATGGAATACGATATGACGACGGACAGTGACTCGAGACCTTGCCAGAAGGGAGGCGATGTCGACGTGGGGGGAATGGCGGTGTCGATGGCAGGTGTGGATGGTGAGTTACAGCAGAAGAAAGCATGGATGTGGTGGGAGCAAGGGAAAAAGGGCATTTTTGGAAAGAATTAGATTTACAAGGTGTTGGAGCAATTTGCAAGGTGCAAATAGAAGGGCCTTAGGAATATCGGGACTAATGGAAGTTGTGTGGTTAGTATCGGGCCAGGATCCAATAACCGTTTTCTATTTTTGCATAAATTTTTTAAAATATTAAGAATAGAATGTTATATAAGTTAAAATATCGGGCTCATTTTTTTGCTAAAAAAAATTTAAAAGCCACGCCTCTTTCCTTTGCTTGCATTCAGCCGCCTAAAGCATAAACGGCCGCATCATTGCTCGTTCACTTCAAGGCAATGTTTCTCTTGCTAATTTACAACCAAAAAACATCAGTCTTATATGCTACTCCTATATAGAATGTTATATGCTGTCCTGCCGATGTTGAAGCAAAATGACAATAATGATATAGGCTTACTTTGATGAATTTGTTTCTTTCATGTGCGAAGCAACATAATTGCAATTTGGAAGATAATAATTAATAACTCAATACATGGTGGACACGTTATACAATGTAATCCACAGAGGAGTTATTAACGTACATCATCAAACTTAAAAAACAAGAAAAATGCTATTAACGATTGTTCTTATGACACTCGTTAAGGAATCAAGAAAAGAAAGTTTTTATTGTGAATTGATATATTTAATATTTGAAAAAAAAATACCTAATTTTTTAATAAAAACTTACTTTTCTTTGGTTCCTTAAAGAATTTCGTAAGGATATTTGTTTGCGTTACCCTGGAAAATATCACTGGTATTTTTTTCATTGTAGAAGTGGACAAGCTACCTAGCCGTTCAAAAACAAAATATGTAAACATATATAGAATCTATGCCCATTTCTTCCCATCCCCACTTCTATATATAAGCGCACAGCTAGCCTTATACCAATTCATTGCATTACAGGGAAGGCCATTTCTCAAGTATTTCCTTTGAGAGATCAAAAGTATAACACAAGCATATATGGCAAGTGGTAGCACTTTCTTGAGCTTGGCAATCTTAGTGGTTGCGGGAACCATAATATCTAACACAAATCAGGTTTCAGCTCAATGTGGGGGAAGCGTTCCAGAGCTTATATCAGAGTGCTCTAAGTTTGTGCAGAAGAGTGGACCAAATATTCCGCCATCACCTGGGTGCTGTGCAGCGCTGAAAAGCTTTAATATCCCATGCGCGTGCAAGCTTATTGATAAAGATATTGAAAGGCTTGTAAGTGTTCCCAAGGCAATCTTTGTTGCACGGTCTTGTGGATTGAAGCTTCCAGCAGGAATGCATTGTGGATGTAAGATCTTCTACCTTAGACCTCATTTGACTTTTTTTTGGTTCCCACCCCGGTGTCCAAAGTCTTTGACCTTGACTAATCCGGGGTTCGGCCGGAAGGTAAGTAAAGCCTGATCAAGAGTTGTTGTTATCAAGGATCGAACTCGTGCAAAACACGATCCATTCGTCCTTAACAGCATTTATATTTTCAAATTATTTTGGGTACATATGCAGTGCAATAAGCAGTTATATTTATATATGAATCATTTTTTTTATAACTTCCTATGATGATGTTATTAGTTTATTATTATGCTAAATTCGTAAATCATTTTCTAAAGTGAAATTATGTGTAAATGAGAAAGCATTGGTGTTTTTATATTTTGTTTGATAAAATCTATAGAAATTTTAATGAACGAAGTGATTTATTAATTATAAATATCTGTAATTTTTTCTCTATTTTTTAAAGAACTTTTGCAATTATGCTTGAAGAAAAAAATTCCCTGGTTTCTCTTATGCGCTAATGTTATATGCATGTTTTTAAGGGGAAAATATGTACACGCGTTTATTTTATTTTTGAATATTGCTAATGAATGTCTCGAAGACATTTATTAATATTTTCTTTTTTATTTTACTGTTAGTATAAAAGGAAAAACTAATATGAAACTTGTGATGTCAATGTTTCAGCTGTTGTAGTGCCGCCGCAAGCATGAAGTGAAAACCTTCTTCGACTGCCTTATTTATATTTGGTGCATGAAAGTAGTTGTATCTCCGCAATAAAGCATCCTCCATAGCAAATAAGTGAAGAACACAGGAGCCATGTTTAAAATGGAATTAATGTATCATGCAATAAATTGACAATATACAGAAACTGGGTGTATATCAGTGTGTAATAACAAATTAAATAAAAAACATGGCGTTTTTCATATTCATTGACTTTGATTTATTTATGCACCAGTTTCCTTCTTTACCGCATTAATTAATGAAATTAGAATACTTAGGGCTTGTCTGGTTTAACTACTTTCTAACGCAAACCGAACTTGTTCCCGTTCCAATGCACTTTCACCATAAGCTCCGATTTGGAGCTTTATATCGACGCAATTTCTAATGCCAGTTAACGTTGGAAGAAATCTAAAACAAACAGAGTTTTAATGTGCGAGAATTACAATATTCCACTTCTATTTTTATTTTATTATGATATCATATTTCATAACTAGCATATCGACAGGCACAATTTGTATTATTTTTATTTTCATTTAATAAATAACAATGAAGATAGGTGGAATTATTTTAATTTTTTTCCCCGAAATATTTGAATTTATTTTTAAATAATAAAAAAATTAAAAGATTTATTTATAATTTTATATTCTTTATATTTATTTTCAAATCTTTAAATAAGTAAAAATGTAAGTATGTAACTACAATTTATTTTCAAATTTAATTTATTGATTACACATTGATTCACTACATGCCCCAATTTTCCATAGTCACCATACCAATAAAAGGAAACCAGCAGAAAAGACGGGCAGATAAAGCACGATTCAAATAAAAAGTAAAAACAAAGCAATCGATACATCAAAAAAAATAAAAAAAAAAACTTTGCTTTTAGTTTTTTCTTTTTACAATCTTTTTTTAAAAACGCTAACCAACACTAGTGTTAAACATGTATTCTCAATATAAATTTTCTTTTTATTAATTTTTTAATTAATACTTGTAAGGCACAAGTTAGCAAAATTATTTGTCTGCATTGAGATGAGATGCATCATATCATATCATTATTAAGTTAAAAACAATTTAGCCGGTCGGCTCATTTGTCACTATTCTATAGCACGAGATGTCAAGCTGATATTTCATTAATCTCCCAAACATGACATATGGCAATCGTCACTATGATCAAAATATCGAAAGCAAAAACACACTGTACTGTATCTATTTAGGAATTAACCGCCTAATTACAAAGCCTATGGGGCAATGAATTTTCAGGACTGATCCAAGTCCACTAAAGTCAACTTGCTATATTCGCTGAAAGAGAGCCAACATATGTCATGGAACTTAGAAAATCAACTTAGACTAAACAGTTAAATGGATAAAAAAATTAAAAACAACTTATGGATACTAGATACAGGTCAAGGTATAGTGAGTTCATCAAAAACAAATTGAAAAGCAGTAAATAATGAAACTGTAAACTACTGTCTTTCACCTTTCTTTTTCTTCCCCATTTTTTCTTTCTAGATGAGGTTTTACTGGGAATAGGAGCAAGTCTAAAAGCTGATGTTGATGAATATTCATTACCAAATGGACAAAACACTACCATACAAACAAAGAAAAGAAAGGTCCACTCTATCTTACTTCCTTGGTCTCCAAGCTGATATTGAAAACAAGGACCTATCCTGCCAGCAAATTAGCACACAACCATTTTCCTCCCTCATTCTATATCCCTCACAAACACGATTCTGCAGGAACCTCCTTGCTTGTAACATACCAAAATAGCTTAAAGGCACATTACCAAACCCAGCTAAATCAAATCTCTGGAGCCACTTATCCAGCTTTTCATGCCTCTCCTTTCTTTCAGAACCCTCACATGCAATAATGTTCTTGATTTCCTCACCAAAAAGCATCTTCTCAACGCTTAATCTCTCCAATGATGTTCTTGAGACAGTGGATTCCAAACAATCAAATAATGCTGCATAAGTATATAGAGCTTCTAGCAGCCTCTCCATCAGAGTCAAACCATTATGATTAGAGTCTTGTTCTGTTACAACCATGACCTTTGGTGATAATCTCCATAAGGCATTAAGAAAGGTCTCCATATTCATTGAATTTGAACTAGTTAAAGATAATGGTGATGATGAGGTTGAGTCAGGACTAGGGGTATAACCATTAACCATGTCTTTCTCAAGCAAATCACCCAATGTGCTTTGGCTCATAGGCAGGACTCTTTGCAGCTGAATTCCATTGGGGCTTTTTAGCAGAAGGGGTGATTTTCTCTCCAAGGCCAGAAAGGAATGTAATTGGAGAATAGAACTTATTGCCAGTGCTTCCCCAGTTTTTACGCCAAGTTTATCGAAATCAAGATTTTCTAATTTGCTGACTACAGGATTGAATTGGAATGGTATATCCAATTTTTCTGCTTCTTCAGTGAGTCTATGAGCTATCTGATCCAGAATCTCTTTCTTCTGATGAACCCCGGTAATTCGCAAATGAGGAGGACCTTCCGGACGAGCACTCAGAACTTGGAGGAGAGCAATCCACTGAGCAGGTTCAGCAGCATTGAGATCAATTATATGAATCATTTTCTCCCCTTCCATTGCTTCAAGGATAGCCTGACTTGTCAGAACAAATGCTACCTTCAAAAAGGGAAAAAGCTCCAAGAACAGCTTCTGAACAAGAATTTCTTCAGAAATCATTAACATTCTAGTTGAGTTGAGAGCTCTGTGGATTCCAGGCCAAGTCTTAACTATCCGATGAGCGAGTGCTTCGGTAAAATATGCTGCAATCCGCTGCATAGTATCCCCATCAGGAGATGCAAGCAGGGAAATTTGCTCAAATGTGATATTTGCATTTTCAAGACTACCAGCAGCAACATGATTTGCACAAGTAAGCAACAAATGGATCAAGCACAAACCCCTTTCCTCAGATTTCACTTCTCTAAGCAAGGGTTGAGGAGACCCTAAGCTAGGTGAAAGTGACATCATGGAGAAGAACTGCAAGGGTGAACAAGTTATAGAAGATGACCCTTCCTCTTGCAACATAAATCCCATGTAACAACAGCAATCTTAGGACTATGTAAACAATGAAAGGGTGGTGATTGTCAACAGTAGCAAAGATGCAGAATAAAGTCACAAACAAATTTGATAAAATTAAAAACTAAATGAAAATTTAGATAAAAATATCTAACCTTTTACAACAAAAGGATAACCTTGAAGAACCCAATGAATACAGAATGGCGAAGTAAACACATTTAAATTACAGAATTTAGCAGAATCAATAAGAGTTTGCTGCTAACTGCTGCAGGAAGGATTTAAAAGAGAAGAAGAAAGAGATGCAGAAAGAAAGAATTTGATTATAAGAAACTTCATAACCCACATTAAGAATTTGGATAAGAAGCTCAAGCTTTTCATCTTAGAAACTGAAGGTTCCACCAATTCAGCACAAATTTAAGGAGAAAGACATGGAAGAAGATACAAGAAGAAGTGGGAACCTTAACAAAACCATGTTAGCAGTGTAAGCAACGGAATTAGGCAATCTAACAAAGAAACGCTAAGCCCTTAGTGGGTTTTCAAATTGAAGAATAATCCAGATGAAGCCCTCAGAAAATTCCAAAACTTGCCTCTTGGAACACACTGAACAGAAAAGAAAAAAACGAGAACAGTAACGGGTTGGTCCTATGCTTTTATGGGAATGGATTTCAATGTTTGGACTCAAGTTCAGGTTTCAAGGACTTTTTCATGGCTACGTTGTGGACAACGTTTTGTCTTTATTGTTTTGTTGTTCTTCACACCTCAGTGGAGTGTGGAATTTGTCAGAAGGAGTGCCTTGGAATTTTCTCTCACTCCGTCTCTCTAAAATTGTCCCTTTCAGTTTCTCTTCTTTATTGAATTGTCTTTATTATTTTATTAACAGTGTTTTAATAATATTATTTAATTTAAGAAAATATAAGATAATTATTTATTGATGCTTTTTTAATAAATTAATTAAATTATTTTATATAAAAACTTTTTCTTTCGGATTTAATTGATATTTTTTTGGTCACCCTAATTAGTCCTTTAATAGTGCGTCAACCACTTGCACTCAATCACTTGGTTATGATTTAATTGATATGCACTAACGGTATAAAGATTTTTTTACACTATCAACCAATCAAAATTGACAAATCATTGAATTTTTTTACTCTTATCCTAATAATCCCTTAAAAAGTCATTTATACCGTGAATCCTGATTGATTCACAGTATAAAAAATTTTATACTGATAGTATATAGCAATTAAACTCTTTTTTTTAGATTTTTAACAACGTCTTCATGACATCCGATAACATTTATTTTTTTAATTTTATTTTCTCTCTCGCTATACTTTTAGGGTCATACTAACCAGTGTCCTTAGGATATTGGTTAAGGATACCCAAAAAGGTAAAAAAACCATTGAAAATTTAAGTTTATCCTATTTCAAAATACATCAAGTCCTAATATAAACTTTTTTTTTTTTAAGATTATTAATCAATATCTTTGGGACACTGATTAGCATTCTTCATGTTCTCAAGTCTTTAACCATAGGTGGGTAGGGAATTAGGGTTGGTCTAAAGGACTTTAAATATTCCCAAAGATTACATGAATCCAAACATGACACAGACAAACATTGCCCTCAATTTTGCTTCCGATTGGAGTGAGTGTGTGAGAGAATAGAGAGGCTCCTAACATGCTTCCAAACAAGGGTGAAAATATGTCTATCTCCTCAATTTTTTTTGTTAAATTGATTAGACTTCAAATATTTAAACAACGAAATTAACTTTTTTTATTAAAAAAAAAGAATTTAACTTTTTCTACCAAAAAATATTTTAAGTTTGATACATTTTTTAATTGATTGTTTATTATATAATATATTATAGTATATTAATATTTATATAATATAATTAAGTTTATAAATTATATAATATATTATATATATATACTTATTTAATAATTTATTTAAAGATATATTTATTAGTGACTTTATTATAAAATTATCTATAAATAAACTTATTCCTTAATCTAAACTTTTAAAAAAATGTCAAATCAAACATTATAAAATAATTTATGTAATATAAATATAAAAACGAGACTAAAGTCGTCTCACGTAACATCTGACCCCGTGCCCCTACTTCCAATTTCCAAACCATGGTTTTGTTTTATTTCCAAAAACAATGACCATACATTTGGAGTTTTTTTTTTTTTAAATTCACTTTTAGAAACTATATATTAAAATAATTTTTTAAAAAATAATTTATCAAACTAATTTATTTTTGAATAAAAAAATATTTTTTAGTGGTATCGATTTGACCGGTGTCATTAACTTGTTGACCTACCAAGTGACGGGTCATAGTTGGTCAGAAAAATTTTCAAAAAAAAAAAAATTGGCAAAAAAAAGGTCAGCGCCACGTGATACACTCTGGTGGAGTGGCGCCATTTTGACAGGCGTCATTGACCTGTCACGTGGCAGCTCCTGATTGGTCCGTCAGTTTTTTTGATTTTTTTTTTTTAAAAAAAGCTTTTTCTTGTAAAAAAAATTTAAAAAAAAGGAAATTAGATTATTAATTAACTAATAGAATTCTATTAATAAATTTTATCATTATTTAATTATACTAATAATTAACTAATACCAATTAAATTTTATCATTATATAATTATACTAATTAATAATAATATACAAATTTTAAAATACAATTATACCAATTAAAAGGTTTTTGGGTTAAAATAAATAAATAAAGAAAAGGAAATTAGATTATTAATTAATTAATATAATACTATTAATAAATTTTATCATTATATAATTATAATAATTAATAATACTAATAATATAATTAATAATTAATTAATACCAATTAAATTTTATCATTATATAATTATACTAATTAATAATAATATACTAATTTTAAAATAAAATTATACCAATTAAAAGGTTTTCGGGTTAAAAAAAATAAAATAAAGAAAAGAAAATTAGATTATTAAATAATTAGTATAATTCTATTAATACATAATTATCATTATATAATTATAATAATTAATAATAGTAATAATATCATTAATAATTAATTAATACCAATTAAATTTTATCAATATATATTTATACTAATTAATAATAATATACTAATTTTAAAATACAATACCAAATAAAAGGTTTCCTGGTTAAAAAAAATAAAATAAAGAAAATAAAATAAGATTAATAATTAATTAATATAATTATATTAATACATAATTATCATTATATAATTATAATAATTAATAATAATAATAATAATATAATTAATAATTAATTGATACCAATTAAATGTTATCATTATATAATTATATTAATTAATAATAACATACTAATTTTAAAATACAATTATACCAATTAAAAGGTTTTTGGGTTAAAAAAACAAAAAAACAAAATAAAATTAGATTATTAATTAATTAATATAATACTATTAATAAATTTTATCATTATATAATTACACTAATTAATAATATTAATAATATAATTAATAATTAATTAATACCAATTAGAATTTATCATTATATAATTATACAAATTAATAATAATATACTAATTTTAAAATACAATATAACAATTAAAAGGTTTTCTGGTTACAAAAATTAAAAAAAAATATATATTATATTATTAATTAATATAATTCAATTATTAAATTTTATCATTATATAATTATACTAATTAATAAAACTAATAGTATAATTAATAATATTTAAACTCAATTAGATTTTATCATTATATAATCATACTAATTAATAATAATATACTAATTTTAAAATACTATTATACCAATTAAAAGGTTTTATGGTTAAAAAAGTTAAAATAAAAAATAAAATTATATTATTAATTAATTAATATAATTATATTAATAAATTGGAATAATTTTTTTAACCAGAAAACCTTTTAATTGGTATAATTATATTTTAAAATTAGTATAGTATTATTACTTAGTATAATTATATAATGATAAAATTTAATTGGTATCAATTAATTATTAAATATATTATTAGTATTATTAATTATTATAATTATATAATGATAATTATGTATTAATAGAATTATATTAATTAATTAATAATATAATTTTATTTTTTTAACCAGAAAACCTTTTAATTGGTATAATTATATTTTAAAATTAGTATATTGTTATTAATTAGTATAATTATACAATGATAAAATTTAATTGGTATTAATTAATTATTAATTATATTATTAGTATTATTAATTAGTATAATTATATAATGATAAAATTTATTATGGTATTATTTTAATTAATTAATAATCTAATTTATTTTCTTTATTTATTTATTTTAACCCAAAAACCTTTTATTTGGTATAATTGTATTTTAAAATTAGTATATTATTATTAATTTGTATAATTATATAATGATAAAATTTAATTGGTATTACTTAATTATTATTTATATTATTAGCATAATTAAATAATTATAAAATTCAATAATATAATTATATTTATTAATTAATAATCTAATTTTATTTATTTTTAAACCAAAAAAACCTTTTTTTTAAAAAAATCATAAAAAACTGACGGATCAATCAAGAGCTGCCACGTGGCAGGTCAATGGCGCCAGTCAAACTGGCTCCACTCCACCAGAGTGTACCACGTGGTACTGACCTTTTTTTTGGCCAAATTTTTATTTAAATATTATTTTTTAAAAAAAATTTCCGATTAATCATGACCTGCCACGTCACAGGTCGACAAATCATTGGCGCCAGTTCTGGTGCCACTAAAAAAATAATTTTTTATTCAAAAATATGTTAGTTTGATAAATTGTTTCAAAAGAATTTTATTTTGGTATATAATTTTTAAAAGTGGGCCATTTTTTTTTTAAAAAAACAAACCTACATTTGGTATTATCTTCTTCCATTAGGACAAACAAAGATGGAGGTTAAGAAAACATCCAAAAGTAGATTGAACATTTATCTCTAGTTGTGGATTCTTGTGTGGCACTTACGAAAACCCAAGCAAGCCATTTTTCTTGAAATTGCCAAAATCAGCTAACCTGCGAGCTCACTTGCTGGTTAGTTCTCGGTAATCAAATACTCACTCCAGACTCAATTATAAATAAAATTAATTAATTTTATATTTATTAAGAAAGTTAGTTAATTTAATTTAATTATCTTGATTTATGTAAAAAAATTAATTACAATCACTAAACAACCCTTAAATTGTCTCGGGAGTGTGTAATGCTCTTGGAAAAGTAAAAGAAGAATTGATTGGATTGGTTGATTGTCTTGATTTTTTGAACATTCACATTAAGTAGAGTTGAATTGATTGAATTTTGCTTATATTTGAGTTCATAAAATATAAGTATTTTTTTATTTATAATTGAGTCCAGGAGGTAGTACTACTTTGTATTGACTTGTTAGGATGATATGATATCCATCGCATGCGGTTGTTATATTTGTTTTTTCCTTAAACTAATATATAGACTCGTGTCATGTACGGGGAATATATACTTTTTTAGGATTTTATTTTAAACTTTAATTCTTGATTTTATGTTCTTAAGGTACATAAATTTTTGTGGGGAATTATATACCAAAATTTGTTAAATAATTATTTTGTTCGAGTAGTCAATCACAAAATATAACAAATATTAACCCTAATAATTATTATTGATAATACAATACATATAATGACTCTTCAATGTTTAATAAGTACATATGATCTACTACACAGTTTTATTATTAAAAATATAAATTAAAAAATAAGACATATATTAAGAATATACAAAAAAAAGCATAATATTTGAAATAGATATTAAAGTTTCATTGTGATTTTTTTCAAAACAAAATTATATTTATAGAAAATATATTTGTCTATCATATTATTGTTTTTTTTATTCTCTTTTTTAAAAAAATATTTTGATTTAATTTTCCTCTTTCCCCGTGCTAGTGGACCATTTTTCGAAAATATCTTTATCTATCATATTATTATTTTTATTTTATCTTTAAAATTTATTTGATTTATTTTTTCTCTTTTCCTGTGTAAGTTAACTTTTTAAGAAAATATATTTATCTATCATGTCTCTTGAAAATATATTTGATTTATTTATCTCTTTTTTGTGCAATTTAACCATTTTTAGAAAATATATTTATCTGTATCATATTTTTTTCTCTATTGAAAATCTATTTGAGTTAATTCAACTCTTTTCCCCTTGCAAGGAACCATTTTTAGAAAATTTATTTATATATTATTTTATTAATCTTATTCGTATTCTCTCTTAAAATCTATGTGGTTTATTGTTTTTCTCATTTTCTATGCAAGTTAAACATTTTTAGAAAATATATTCATCTACGATATTATTTTTCTCTTCTCTTTTTCCTTATAAGATAGGAAACCTATTTTCTTGTGTCTTGCACCGAATGTTCTGTATATTTGTTTAATAGTGTAATTTTTTATATTTTTAAATTAGAAAATATTGATTTGCATTCGCTATTATTACTGGAAGTAATTTTTTCTATATAAAATATCAAATATTATTAAATTTAATTAAATTATTATAAAATTTTAAAAATATTTTTTTTATGTCTTTGAACCATATTATATTATTATGTAGGATAAATCAAACTTTTTCCAGATGATAAAACAATAAATTCTAAATATGTTTTATTACATCAATTACATCTAAGTGTAAATTAATCCGTTTTCTATCATGAAATTAATTATGTATTAATTAGATTAAATAAATTCCAAAGTATCTTGATAAAATAAAATATTCAATAAATTATTTAGTTGAGAGCATATTATTTAAAAATATTTAAATCAATAATGAAATTATTAAAATAGTGAATTACAAAAGGTAATGAAATGAAAATATAATACAATGTAATTTTTCTTAGTAATTCATATGCAAACATGCTTACACGTAAAAAAATTAATTCTATGTTTTATATGTAATTTCTCTCCATGTGCTTTCATGTAGAATAGAAAGAATTGAGTTAAAAAAAAGGTAGAATAGAAAGAATTAGTGCTTTAAAAAAAATAGACATTCTGTCCAAAAAAAAAATAGACATAATTAGTAATTTGATTGTATTCTTGAGTAAGCAAAATTTCATAGGAATTAGTAAAAAAAAAAAGTAATTTGATTGCATATAATTTTTACAGAAAAGTTATTTGAACACCCGAAATGGATAACACCGTATAGCCATCATATGAAGGAAGGGTGCTTTTTATTGGGATGTATGAAAAATTTAATATAAAAACTATAAACAAATGTTTAGTGTATGATTATACGGTGTTGATGTCAAATTAAGGTGTAAAAATAATGCGTCTAGCTCTAATTTTTATTGTATGTTATAATTAGAAAATTTTTATAGAAAATATAAATGTCACAAAATAAAATTATGAAAATATACACATATGATGATTATTAAAAAAAATGTTTATGAATACATTACAAAGATTGATATACAAATGAAAAAAAATTTATTATTTTTCAAGAATTTCTTCTTCTTGATGGTCTTTTTTAATGCTACTTTGCTCATCTTCCATTTGGCTTTGACTGTTGGTTTCTTATTCTATGTGCTACATGATTTTTTTTTTACGGACATGATTTGTTATTTTTTAATCATATTTGAGAGGCAACAATATCATACTTTCACAAAAGTGAAAAGCTAATCACAAAATAAAACGCAAATTAAAAAACTTATGAGTACAAAATATGGATTCGTTAATACTAAAAAATAATCAATAACTTCAAATAATTAATAATAATTTAGAAGAAAAAACTCACTTTTAATGGAAAGTTGGTGTTATGATTAGAATGATAGTGACAATATGCAATAAAATGAAAACAAAAACCAAATAACATCGTTTATTTGGAGGCTCCAAGAAAGTGTAGAAAGATTATCAAAATATAGAGATTTAAAGAAGAAAATGAAATATATATATATATATATATATATATATATAAATACATGCATATATTAAGATTCAAAAAATTGAAATATAGAAAAGATTAATCATAAAATAGAAAGAAAAAAAAACTCACCTTCGATCCAAAGTCTGGAGTAATAGCTTCAATAGATGAGAAGAAAAATGTACTTATTGATATGCATAAATTCATTTACTAAAACCTGAATGAGCAAAAAAAAATTTGAAAGGGTGAATGAGTAAATTTATTCATTTGCTTTACAATATTTAAAATTAGTCAAATTGTTATACCATTTTTTGTCAAAATTAAATTTCAAATTTTAATATGGAAATAATTCAAGAAAATATTCCGAATGGTACTATTCAAGTTTAAGTTGAAAAGATATAAAATCAGCATAACTCAATTAAACGGAATCAGTCACAATTAATATCGAATATTGGTATCACTAAGTGATAAACCAAATATCGTTGAGACCTCATAGGTCTGAAACACATTCAATGTGTAAATTCTCTAAGTTTTGATGATTCCAAAAAGATTAAGCATAGTAATATTGGACCTTATGAAATTACTGACAAATCTGATAAGTGTGCAGAAAATCAGATTTAAGGCCACTCGTCTACTTTTTGACTCGTCTGCTTTTTAGTAGAGCTCAGTTTATAAGACCTGTCTGAAAACCACTCGTCTGATTTTAAGTCAAAGACCAAGCCAACGCGCTATCAAGATCTGAGTTTACTTGATGACGTGGCATGATGCATCTGTCTGAAACAGACTCAGTTGATCACCCGTTTGACTTTTGGAATACGCTGGCACCCGTCTAGTTTTGGACTGCACGATCACCCGTCTAGTTTTGGACTGCATGATCACCCGTCTAGTTTTTGGACTGCTTGAGCACTCATCCGTTTTCTGATTACTTCTCACCCGTCTGATTTTCCAACTCTAGTATAATGTCAGTTTGTCAGAAATGAAGTCCAAGTCATCTTATTCAAATTAAATGTCTTCCTTAAGGATCTCGAAGACCTATGGACAATAGCTCAAAAGATAAAAAATAAAGAACGTTTGTTTCAAGGTTTTAAGGAATAAACACGCAATCTCCGTACCAAGGCAGTAACTTTTTAGCTGTTTTAATACAAAGTAAAAGTGCTTTCTGGAAAGTGCACTGACCGTTGCA
The DNA here is from genome assembly GCA_030762895.1 of Sophora flavescens. Lineage (NCBI taxonomy): Eukaryota > Viridiplantae > Streptophyta > Magnoliopsida > Fabales > Fabaceae > Sophora > Sophora flavescens. The sequence continues at coordinate 9,135,351 of CM061063.1, forward strand.
CTAAAAGAGGAAAGTTTTATGCTACAAGTACAAGAAGCCTGCTACTGTATACTCTGAAATAACAGCTGATTCAGATTAAAATGTACTCTTGGACAACCTTGTCAAAGCTAAACGTTCCCAAGCATTTAATGTTTGTACAGAACGACTCTTTGACATTAATGGTGTCTTAGAAGCTCAAATCAAAAGAACACATTTTCTGAAGCTGTGTTTAAACGGATCTCTTGATTGAAGCCTTTAAATATATCAAACAATGAAGATGAAGAAAATAAGTTGAATATCATTAAGAACACTGCGTAGAAGCATTTACTCTCCTCATTAACTTCTTCATCCTTTCATTGAATACACTTTCAATCATTTTATATTAATTCACAGTCTTTCACACTTCATATTTATTCCACTCCTTAAGTGTGATCTGAAAGACTTGCAAGTTTTATTAATTTCACAAAACCTTTATATTCCTTGTGTTGAGCCTGAAGAGGCTAGGTGTGCAAAGAATACTTGTTTGAGTGTTGAGCCTAAAGAGGCTAGGTGTGCAAAGAATACTCGTACTGCAATTTACTCAGTTATAGTGGAAACTTGGTGCTGCTGAGAAACTGGACGTAGCCCTACAGATTTTGGGGTGAACCAGCGTAAATCTCTTAAGTGATATTCCTCTTCCATTATCTCTTTAATTTGCTTGAGTTTTATTTTGTTTTAGCTTTTAACTTGGGGAGTTAACATTGTGAATATCAAACTCTGTTTTACCTTACTCTGTCTGCTCGTGTGTTCTGTCTGAATATTAGACGTATCATTCATCTGATTTTCTCTTATCTAAGTTCTGCTTACGAAAACCCTTTTAAGTAACCGAAAAAGTTGATTAACACAATTCAACCCCCTTCTTGTGTTAACTTTGGTTATTTCAAATATATCAAATCAGAATTTTTCTCTCACACTTAATGACTACATTAAGAGCATATGTTTAATGATAAGGAATTAATATACATTTATATGGAAATAATTCAAAATTGATTTCGAATGGTGCTATTTGGGTTTAAATTTAAAAGATATAGAATCAACATATATTGAACTTGTTAAGTCTCTAAAATGTCTGATGTGCATTTCCCTAAGTTTTGATGAGAACTAAACATTGGTTAATGATTTAATTAACCTTCATATTGGTTGCTAACCTGTCTATCAAGTGTGCAGATTAAATAAGAGAATCATCCGTCCAACGCAAGTAATTGAAACGCACGTCCAACACTGTAGTGATAGAAGCTCACGTCCAACAGTGTAGTAATAGAAGCTCACGTCCAACACAAGTAATGGAAGCTCACGTCCAGCAGTGTAGTGATAGAAGCTCACGTCCACCACACAAGTGATTGAAACAAACATCCAGCACTGTAGTGATTGAAGCGCACGTCCAAAACGCAAGAGATAGAAACTTGCGTCCACTAAAGTGATGAAAGCCAACGTCCACTAAAGTGATGAAAACCGGCGTCTACTTAAAGTATCAGAATGGCTCGTCCAATGACGTGACAGATGGAGCTCGTCCATTAAAGTATCAGAATGGCTCGTCCAATGACGTGGCAGATGGAGCTCATCCATTAAAGTATCAAGAATGGCTTGTCCAATGACGTGGCAGATGGAGCTCGTCCATTAAGGAATCAGAATGGCTCGTCCAATGACGTGGCATATGGAGCTTGTCCACTAAAGTACAGAGGCTCTCGTCCACTAAAGTAACAGAGGCTCTCGTCCACTAAAGTAACAGAGGTGCTCGTCCACTAAATTTGACAGAAGCGCTCGTCCACACTAGTCTTTAGACTTGCTGAATCCTTAATATGGAGCTCGTCTACTAGCCCTAATGAAAACTCGAATGGCTAGATAGACGCGGCTATTTTCAAGATGGAAGCACTTATCTTATAGACGCGAATTCTATAAGGATTATCATAATCGTATTTCAAGAACCAGAAAGAGACTTGAAGCCTTTTCTCCTACTCAGTTTCACGATTATCAAGAAAAGTCAGAAGCAACCTTGGATAATCAGAACCAAAGACCAGTTGAAAGATGCTTCCAACATGCTCTATTCCCTAGTACCTCTGGTCCTTACACGAAAAGGGAAGTGTGCTCATCAAAATACAAAAAGCTCTCTGCACAACTTTGATATGGCCGTATCACGATGCATGAAGCCATGATCCTTCATGTTAGAGTACAACCAACGACTCTATTGCATTAATGGCTTCCCAGAACGACTCTATTGCATTTAATGAAGTTCTGCTTGAAGCCAACATCTGAGGGAATGTCTCTAACAGATCCTAAATGCTTGAAGACTATAAATACAGGAGTCATTGAAGATTAAGAAGGGTGAGAGTTGCTGGAGCTACTACTTCTGCTACACTTGATGAAAAATGAGAGGATCACCATCTTCATCTCAACAGAAATCATCCTTAATGTAAACATTCTATATTCACTCAAGTGAGTGTTATGAGAGATTTATTTTATCAGTTCTGAAGTGCTTAAAAATATATCCACTCTTGTGAGTGTAGGAATAACTCATCTCTGTACTTCATTGTAAAATCACTCCATGAATGTTGTGAGATTTCTCTATGTAACCTTCATCAAAATCCAGTGAGCTTGGAGAGGCTGGGTGAAAATAATACTTGCAACAGCCTGGAGAGGTTGGTTAAGAACAATACTCAATGAGCCTGGAGAGGCTAGGTGTGCAAGTAATACTTGCAACAGTCTGTAGAGGCTGGTTAAGAACAATACTCAATGAGCTTGGAGAGGCTAGGTGTGCAAAGACTACTCATTGTAATTGTCTGATGTGATAGTAAAGAAAAACTCAGCTACTGCTGGGGACTGGATGTAGCTCATCGTTTATATGAGTGAACCAGGATAAATCTTGTTTATTTTCTCTCTACCCTTATCTCCTTATCTTTGTTGTTTTATGTATTTTCAACAAAGTTTTCTAACTGATTTTAAGCTTTATGTTCTAAGTTGTTTTCAAATGTTTTTATCCGCTAGATGTTGTCTAACCGGTTAATGTTTAGTCTAAGATAATTAGACAAGTGAAATGCTTTATCTTCCTTATTTCCAAACTGGTTAAAAATATGTTATTAGTTTTGTTAGATGGTTTTTAAATTATCTTCTTCTATCCATCTACACTCTCTTTATTTGAAAAACTCTGATTTATGTTTTGTTGTTTAGTAAAAAAATTTAAATTTCTATTATCACCCAATTCACCCCCCCTCTTGTGTGATGGTTGCTTTGACCTAACAGAACTCAATTATATGGAATAATCACAATTAATATCGAACATTGACACCATTAAGTGGTAAGCTAATAATATTGAATCAACATTAATTTTAATTCAGGTAGGACTTCGAATTTCGAATGGTACCATATACGATTTAAATTCAAAACTTAGTCCTCCAGTCAAAAATTAAGAATTTAAAAAAGAAACCTTCTAAAGCACAAATAAAAAACTAATTATGAAAACATATAGCCCCAATTATGAAGACATGAATCATGTTATGTCTTCAGCTGCAAAAGTAAAATAAAATAAAATAATAATAATGATAATAAATATATAAAAAAGGAAGAGAATAAAATCTCAAGATTGTGAGATTTTTTGAAGGGGTGCTTCCAATGACATTCAATATCATAGTGACAATGCTCTAGAAAATACATATCAGAAGAGAACTTCTTTCATTTCATTTCCATGTGCATTTTAGCATAGTAACATTGCTCTAGAAAATACATATCAGATGGAAATATCATTCTTACTGACTTTGTCGATTTGGATCTATTTCTAAGACCAGCAAGCTTATCCTCTTTGGACTCGTGATGACGGGACTTCTCGCAACATGCAATATCAACACACATATATGGATATCATTTAGCGACATGAAAATGAAGACATAGAGGATAAAGAGGTTCAACAGAAAAGAGGAAAGAAAGACGAGAAAGAGAGTTTATCTGAGAGGGAAAAATGAAAAGAAAATCAAGAAGGGGAAATGGAAAATAAAACAAAATAAGAAAAGAAAGGAAAATAATAGTGTACTTTACCTTATAGCGATGACAATGCTTCCTGCAACTAGCAATATCAACCCATATAGAGGGTTAGAATTTAGCAACATGGAAATGAAAAAAAATAGAGGACAACATTATCACCAACACAATATAGAGGTTAAACAGAAAAGAGTAAAAAAAAAAAAAAACAGGGAGAGTGAGAAAGTTAACTTGGGAGGGAGAAAACGAAAATAAAACTAAGGAGAAAATGGAAAATAAAACGGAATAAAAAAAATGGAAGAAAAATGTTTACCTCATAGCAACTCGTCAAAGTTTAGAAAATATTGAAAAATTTATAATTCAAATCAAAATCTCAAATCAAATCAAAATCAAATCAAATTTGAATAAATTAATGATTCATCCTTGAATCTCTCTCGTAGTGACATGTAAGGCCTGATGATGTGTCATTGTTCAGAGATGAGAATTCGCCTCGAGGGACATTCTACTTCGTATATACAATAGATTTTTGACATGGATATATTTTTGGCAAATATTAACCAGTGTCGCAAGTCATTTGAATATTATTTAAGAAATTAAAATAAAAAATTTGTATCGAAAAATAATATATTTAATATATTATAAAATATTTTATTAAAGAAGGAATTTTGTCAAAACAATAAAGATAAAAATGAGAGAAAAGTTTGAATCTCATTACAGATGTGAGGATCTCGTTGGTGGGTAACCCGTAAGTACCACGGTAAGCGCTCCTTGAGCCTTGAGGCCTGTCCTGGCCCTGGTGAGCCCCCGAGACCCAACTCACCTAAACTTTTAATCACAAAAAAATAAATAAAAATGAGAGAAAAATTAATAAATTATGAACTAAATAAAATAGCTTATGAAACAAGTTACAAGCTAATGATAAAATCTTGTTTCTTAAACACTTCTACTTTGATCAAACAAACTTATAAACTAGTCAAATAAGCTATGAATTAGCTTATTGGACTTAACAAACAAATTCAGTGGTGGCCCTGAGCATGATTTGATGGTGCGCTCGCACAGGACCCTGTAACAGCCTGATTTTCATTATACTGTTTAATCAATTAAAATATAAGTAATTATATTTTAATATGAAATTAGAAAATATTTTGTTTTAATAAAATAAAATATTATTCCTAATCCACCTTATCATATGAAGTCACAGTAAAATATTCGGTTGAAAATTCAGACGAAAGTCGGTCTGCGTTTTCACTGGCAGTATAAGTTTACAGAGCAGAAAACATAATTTTGACCCGTGAACGAGACGGTTAGTGTTTTTATCATGTTTACTTCAACTTTGGCTATTTTGAAAATTTTGGTTCAAAAATAAAATAAAATAAAATATTTTATTCGGGTGAACACGTCGGGAATATACGATCGGAACTGTAACCGGGTACGAAATGGAGCAGACTAGGGGACACAAAAGAGATGAGGTGACTTGTTAGGGAAAGGAGACATGGTTGTAGAAGCTTTACGTCGCATCCATAAAAGTATCATCATTACTTTTTTTTCAAAATTTACTATTTTATAATCAATTAAGCCATTCCTTTCAACTTTTGCCAACAAAACATGACATAACTCAAAACTTGACCTCCAAGCACTCATTTCTCTCCCTCAAAACCGTGGCCCTCTCTCTCCCTATATATCACACTTTCATTTTCTTCAACTCACTTTTTCTTCTCCAAAAATACTATTTCTTCATCTTCTTCCTTTCTCTTCAAACTTCATACTCATAAAGCTTGCATTTTTATTCATCTTTTCAAATGAAGTTCTTCACAAAAGTTGATCCTTGTATCAAGGGTAATACTCTTATGTCAATCTTTTTTCAAGTTTCTTCTTTTACCTTATGGTTTACTCTACTTTTTCTTTAAGTGTTTTAATGGGTTTTCAAATTCTAAAATCTTTAGAAATTTGTATAAAAATCCTTTTGAGTTGAAACCACTTTCTATAGTCTTGTATTAACTTATATTTTCACATACTAAGAGTTTGTATAAAACAAAAAATTCTACCTCTTATTTCCAAGGATGACCGAAACCTATACATGGTGGCCTAGGAAGTTTTGTTTCAACTTTTTGAAATATGATCATGTATTTGAGCTTCTAGATCCCTCTTGATCTTAAATATAAAGTCTTGAAATATTTGAAAATCTCTAGCTTATTTATCCAAGGATGGCCAAACCAATATGGTTTTGGACCTAGGATGCTTGAGTTCAACTTTCTAACTATGATCATGGATTTAGACCTCTTAATACTTTGTGATGCCAAACCTAAGAGTTTTCATCAAACAAAATAATTTTCCTCATTCTCCTAGGCTAGGCCGAAACTCAATGTTTTGGAGCTAGGATGTTTGAGTTTTCATTTTCCAAAATGATCATGGACTTGAAGATCCTTAAGACATTAGGATGCTAAGTCTAAAAGATTGGAAAATTTAGAGATTTCTAACCTAGTTATCTTATGATGGCCGAACCTATGAGGTTTATGGACCTAGGATGTTTGTTTTTCTTTTCCAAGATGATTATAGATTAAAGCTCCTTAATGTTAAAGGATGCTATGTCTAAAAGCTTGGATTATTTAAAGATTTCTAGCCTAGAAATCCTATGATGGCCGAACCTAAGGTTTATGGACCCTGGATATTTTGTTTTCTTTTATTTTCAATATGATCATGGATTTGAGCTCCTTAATACATTGGGATGCAAAATCTAAGAGACTGGGAGGTTTAAAGTTTTATAACCTATTTTACTATACAAGGTCGAAACCTAACCTAAGAGTTTGGATGATTTTATTCAATATTTTCAAGTTATAACAAATTATCTTAGTCACCTAGAACCTAAGAGTTAAGTATCTAAAATCTTAGAGTGTGAAATGAAACCTAACTCTCATTAGATTTAAATGGACGAACCTACCTAATGATAACATAGATGAGTTTATTTGATTTAGTTGTTTTTATGTTGTTTGGTTGAAGGTGGTGTTAACACCTCGTGGTCGGATAACGAGGAGCTGGGAATTCGAGCTTTCGGTGATAACTCAGGTGGGAGAAAGAACCAACCTATCGTCGGAATCGATAAGTAGATTATGTAGTAATTATGTAGGGAGACCAAAACCTTACTAGAAGTCGAATAATCGACAAGACCAGAATCGCTTTAAATTGCTTTTATAAAACATCCATGGTGATTCGGGGATTGTAGGTTGATCGATATTAGGTTGATGTTTATACTGTTGATGGTTGATTTGAGTTTTATTACCTTTATTGAACTGATTTAGTGCTATGTTGATGTTTTGAAGTATCTTTGATTGACTTGATGTTATGCATGATCCGTGTGGTATTTAATTTATGCTTAGTGGATTAAGCGAATATATATATGTGGTCTAAGAGATGAGTTGTTTTGGGCGTGAGGATCATGATGATTTTTAGAGGTGCCTAACCTACATGAAATATGTTAAAGAGGTGTTGTGACATAGAGCATGTGTTGAGGTCTTGAGGAGAGGTTAAGGCACTAGGTTATGACCATAGGAGTCTGCGAGGTTCATAAGTTGTGTTGTTTCTATAACCGTATGTGGGACACATACAAGGCCCGAAGTCCTTGTGGGACCGTCCAAAGGGTAAACTTAACTTGTGCAGCTACGAGTGTCATTGCTTTGCAAGAGCACCTCTGGGAGTGGACGAGGTGTGCACCGGGATCATCGTGCAGCTGTAGTGTCACGCTTTGCGTGAGCGTTCTTACCATGGTGAAGGTGTGCACCAGGATAATCGTGCATCTATAGTGTCATTGCTTTGCATGAGCACCCACGGTCAGGGGTGTGCACCGGGTTTAATGTGCAGCTATAATATCATTGCTTTGCATGAGCATTCTCACCATGACTAAGGATGTGCACCGGGAATGCGACGTGTCAGTTGGACGACTGACCGATAACCATAACTATGATAGGGAAACCATAGCCATTTTTAGTATCAAGTTTTAGTTGCAGGAGTGAGCGTAGGATGGATATAAGAATTTTATGGAAGATGGATGACTTGACTGATGTTATGTCTGTGATAATTACTGTATAGTTTACTATGACTATTTTCCGCATTTGATGATAGAACTGTTTCTTATCATCTGTATATTTCCGTATGTTGTATTTTGTCTCCTTGTGGAACCGTACGAGAAGACCCTGTGGATGAACGTAACCAGGAGGAGTTGGATGGAACTCCCTACGAACCGGATGCCGGAGGACGAGCTGTGATCCATGGTAATTAGGGTCTAGTTAGTTATGGCCAGTGCGTCTGTGTCGTGAAGCTTTATCTTTCCGCTTATGTTTTGTATAACTATGCACCAGTTCGGGATCCCATTGGTGGGATGCCCTGAAACAGTGTTTTGCTAACTCTGATGCTTTAAGGATGTTTAATATATTTATGATTTTCATATTCTGTTCTATATGAATCTATTTGCTTAAGAAATTAAGTTTTAATTTTTACGTAATTTTCACGTTAAGCGTGCGATTAAGTAATTAAATAATGAGGTTTAAAACTAAATGACACAAAGGGGCACAACGGGGTGTCGCATTTGGTATCAGAGCAGTTTGATTCTGATCGGACTGCTAAAAGTTAGGGTGTTGTTACTGGCCGTGTCTAGTTGAATCCACATCGGATTTAGACTATGTTTAGAAGTGGGGTAGGGTGTCCAAACCTAATACAAAAGTTAATATTGGTATGACATATGGTATTTTTATACTTGCTTATGTATTATTATATGTCATACTAATTAGAGCGGATGATTTCTTTCACTAGAATCATGGCACGTGGAAGAGGACGTCCAACTAACAGTGGAGAAAGGACTCCAGAAAGGGTCATTGGAGCTGTCAATGACAATGCTGACATTGGAGGAGGATCATCTTCGACTCCCAACACCATGGAGACAATAGCTGCTGCTATGCTATTGCAAACCCAGCAGAATGCTGAGATGCTGCAAATGAACAAAGAGCATCTAGAGATCAAGAACCAGATGGGGGCAGTAGCAGTTGAGGATGCCGGATTGGAAACCTTTATGAATGGGAAGCCACCTAAATTCAGAGGAGAATACGATCAACAAAAGGCAGAATGGTGGATACAGGAGATTGAGAAGATATTCGATACTATGCGTTGCCGAGAGGATAGAAAGGTGACTTATGCCGCCTTTATGTTGACTGAGGGGGCAGAATTCTGGTGGAAGGGTAAGAGAAGGTTATTGGAGGCTAAAGGTAGTGTAGTTACCTGGAAATTATTCCCTGATTACTTCTTCGAGGAGTATTTTCCGCATATACTTAGACGCGAGAAGGAAAAGGAATTCACAAACCTCAAGCAAGGCAATATGTCTGTTGGTGAGTATGCATCGAGGTTCGAGGCACTGATCAAGTTTTCAGAATACTATCAGAGGTTCCCGAATGAAGACCGAAAATGTAGAAGATTCGAGGAAGGGCTCAAAGATGAGCTGCAGAGGGCTGTAGTGTCTCTTGACATACGGTACTTCCCAGAGCTAGTCGAGAGATGCAGTGCCATCGAAAGCATAGATCTGAGGATAGCTAATGAGCAGAAACAATGAGGATTGGAGGCCCTAACCGATCAAGTTTCTAGAGGCTCGGGGGAAGTGGTTCCCAGTGGAGACAGAAACCATATGTTAGACCTGGGCAGAAACAGGGACCAGCACTAGCGACTAGAACTGGTCAGCAATCGCAAAGTGTAGTTTACTTCAGATGTGGGGGACCACATTATGCAAACAACTGTTCAAGTGGACCCAACTGTTTCAACTGTGGGAAATCAGGTCACATGGCACGAGACTGCAGACAGAAGGTTATGCAACAACTAGCAGCTACGGGAAAAGGTTCCAGAGATAATAGAGGTGGAGCTGGAAGAGGTGTCCCAACAACTAGACCACAAGCCACTAGAAGGGTGTTTACCATGAAGGGAGCTGAATCCTCTCAATTAGCTGAACTCATACAAGGTATGTGTCTGATAGCCGGTAGATTCTCTAACGTATTGTTTGACTCATGCGCTACTCATTCTTTTATCTCGCATGAGTGTAAGGATCATTTGAACTTAACTGTCTCCAAATTGCCTTATATCCTTACGGTATCTACTCCAACTAGTAATCCTTTGATTATCATATCTGTATGCTTAAAGTGTCCTATAGTGATTGAAAATCGGACTTTTGTTGTAGACATTATCTGTTTGCCTATGCAACAGATAGATGTTATCCTTGGCATGGATTGGCTTTCGACTAACCATGTAATGCTAGATTGTTCTAGTAAGATCTTATCATTTCTTGAACCTTCTAGTATAGTGTCTGCCAATGAAGGAGTACCTCTGAGGAGTAGCAACTCTCAGGAAATTGTGAGGCTTTGTGCAATGGAGGCTAATGAGATCCCCAGCATAGATTCTATGCCTATCGTGAGAGAGTTTCCTGAAGTTTTCCCTCCAGACGTTCCGGGTTTGCCACCGGAAAGAGAAGTGGAATTCACTATAGATCTAGTACCAGGGACATGGTCTATATCTATAGCACCTTATCGGATGTCACCGGTTGAGTTAGCCGAGTTGAAGGAACAATTGGATGATATGATGGGGAAAGAGTTCATCAGACCGAGTGTTTCGCCTTGGGGGGCACCGGTGTTGTTCGTTAAGAAAAAGGATGGAAGTGCGAGGTTGTGCATAGATTACAGACAGTTGAATAAGGTGACAATTAAGAACAAATATCCGTTGCCTCAGATCGATGACCTGATGGATCAGTTGAAGGGAGCAGCAATATTCTCAAAGATTGATTTAAGATCTGGGTATCATCAGATCAGGGTAAGGAAGGAAGATATACCCAAGACGGCTTTTAGGACGAGGTATGGGCACTATGAGTATTTAGTCATGCCTTTCGGTGTAACTAATGCGCCAGCCGTGTTCATGGATTACATGAACCGAATTTTTAGACCATTCCTCGATAGGTTTGTTGTTGTGTTTATCGACGATATTCTTATCTATTCGCGTACGTGGGAAGAGCATGAGGAACATTTGAGTCTGGTATTGCGAGTCTTAAAGGATAGGCAACTTTATGCCAAACTTTGCAAGTGTGATTTTTGGTGGGAAGAAGTGCAATTCTTAGGGCACGTGATTAATAAAGAAGGAATAGCCGTAGATCCAGCTAAGGTTGAGGCAGTTCTTAAATGGGAACGACCTAAGTCAGTGAGTGAAGTACGGAGTTTCTTAGGACTTGCTGGATATTATCGGAGGTTTATAGAGGCATTCTCTAAGATTGTGTTGTCCATGACGCAGTTAACGAGAAAGGATACAACTTTTGTATGGACGGACAAGTGTGAGCAGAGTTTTCAAAAGTTGAAGGAAAGGTTGACTACATCACCTGTGTTGATCTTACCAGACCCTCTATGACAGTTTGATGTATACTGTGATGCGTCATGCCAAGGTTTAGGTTGTGTTCTGATGCAAGAGGGAAGAGTTGTCGCTTATGCTTCCCGACAGTTGAGGATTCATGAGAGGAATTATCCGACTCATGATTTGGAGTTAGCAGCAATAGTGTTCGCATTAAAGATATGGCGACACTTTTTGTATGGAGCAAGGTTTAATGTTTTTAGTGACCATAAGAGCATGAAGTACCTATTCGATCAAAAGGAATTGAATATGAGGCAGCGGAGGTGGATGGAGTTCATAAAAGATTACGATTTTGAGTTATTGTACCACCCTGGTAAGGCCAATGTGGTAGCAGATGCCTTAAGTAGGAAGTCCTTGCATGTATCTGCAATGATGATTAAGGAGTTAGAATTGCTTGAACAATTCAGAGATCTGAGCTTAGGAAAGGAATTACGGAAAGATAAAGTTTGCTTAAGTATGGTCACTATTATTAGTGATTTCTTGAAAGATCTTAAAGATAAACAAGTTCAGGATCTATACCTTTGGGAGATTAGTAAGGGGATAGACGGGGGTAAAGTTTCTGAGTTCACTAGGGGAGCAGATGGTATGTTAAGGTTTAAGGATAGGATATGTGTGCCAGAGGATGCAGAACTTAGGAAGATGATTTTGGAAGAAGCACACAAGAGTAAGTTGAGTTTTCATCCTGGATCCACAAAGATATATCAAGATTTGAAGAAAATGTTTTGGTGGACCAGAATGAAGAAGGAAGTAGCAGAGTATGTTTTATCTTGCTTGGTGTGTCAAAAGGCGAAGATTGAACATCAGAAACCAGCAGGATTATTACAATCTTTAGATATCCCAGAATGGAAATGGGACAGTATAGCTATGGATTTCGTGGCCGGATTACCACGAACTCCTAAGAAGCATGATGCGATTTGGGTTATCATTGATAGGTTGACGAAGTGTGCTCACTTCTTACCTATTAGAGAAACTGATAAATTAGAAAAGTTAACCCAGATTTACATCAGCGAAGTGGTTAGATTGCTTGGTGTGCCATCAAGCATTGTCTCAGATCGAGATCCTAGATTTACCTCTCAATTTTGGAAACAATTGCAACATGCCTTGGGAATGAAATTGAGAATGAGTTCTGCTTATCATCCCCAAACCGATGGGCAATCAGAGAGGACAATTCAATCATTGGAGGATCTATTGAGAGCTTGTGTGTTGGAACACACTGGCAGTTGGGATGAGTTCTTGCCATTGATTGAATTTACTTATAACAACAGTTTCCACAGTAGTATCGGAATGGCACCGTATGAGGCTCTGTACGGCAGAAAGTGTAGGACCCCATTATGTTGGTATGAGACTGGTGAGAACCAAGTTTTGGGTCCGGATGTGGTACAACAGACTACGGAACAAGTCAGGAAGATAAGGGAAAAGATGAAGGAAGCACAGGATAAGCAAAGGAGCTACAGTGACAAGAGGAGGAGAACATTAGAATTCCAGGAAGGTGATAACGTATTCTTGAGAGTTACTCGGAAAACTGCAATTGGCAGAGCTATCAAATCTAGAAAACTTACTCTTCGTTTCATGGGACCTTTTCAGATTCTTCGAAGAATTGGTCCAGTAGCTTACCAAATTGCCTTGCCACCAAATCTTTCCAACATTCATGACGTCTTTCATGTTTCTCAGTTGAGAAAGTACTATCCTAATCCATCTCATGTGATTGAGTCTGAGTCGATACAACTGCGAGAGAACCCAGAGCATGAGGCCTTACCTGTGAGGATCGCAGATAGACGGATTAAGGAGCTTCGTGGTAGACAGATTCCTTTGGTTAAGGTCATATGGGATGAAACTACTGGAGATGAAACTTGGGAACGCGAGGCGGATATGCAACAACAATATCCACATCTTTTCTGAGGTATGTAAATTCCGAGGACAGAATTTTCTTTTAAGAGGGATAGTAATGTAACAGCCCGATTTTCATTATATTGTTTAATCAATTAAAATACAAGTAATTATATTTTAATATGAAACTATAAAACATTTTGTTTTAATAAAATAAAATCATATTCCTAATCCATCTTATCATATGAAGTCACAGTAAAACTTTCGGTTGAAAATTCAGACGAAAGTCGGTCTGCGTTTTCACTGCCAATATAAGTTTACTGAGCAAAAAACCTAATTTTGATCCGTGAACGAGACGGTTAGTGTTTTTATCATGTTTCCTTCAACTTTGGTTATTTTGAAAATTTTCGTTCAAAAATAAAATAAAATAAAATATTTTATTCGGGTGAACACGTCGGGAATATACGATCGAAACTGTAACCGCGTACGAAATGGAGCTGACTAGGGGACATAAAAGATATTAGGTGACTTGTTAGGGAAAGGAGGCATGGTTGTAGAAGCTTTATGTCACATCCATAAAAGTACCATCATTACTTTTTTTTTCAAAATTTACTATTTTATAATCAATTAAGCCATTCCTTTCAACTTTTGCCAACCAAACATGACATAACTCAAAACCGTGGCCCTCTCTCTCTCTCCCTATATATCACACTTTCATTTTCTTCAACTCACTTTTTCTTCTCCAAAAACACTATTTCTTCATCTTCTTCCTTTCTCTTCAAACTTCATACTCATAAAGCTTGCATTTTTATTCATCTTTTCAACTGAAGTTCTTCACAAAAGTTGATCCCTGTATCAAGAGTAATACTCTTATGTCAATCTTTTTGAAAGTTTCTTCTTTTACCTTATGGTTTACTCTACTTTTTCTTTAAGTGTTTTAATGGGTTTTCAACTTCTAAAATCTCTAGAAAATTGTAGAACAATCCTTTTGAGTTGAAACCACTTTCTATAGTCTTGTATTAACTTATATTTTCACATACTAAGAGTTTGTATAAAATAAAAATTTCTATCTCTTATTTCCAATGATGGTTGAAACCTATACATTGTGGCCTAGGAAGTTTTGTTTCAACTTTTTGAAAGATGATCATGTATTTGAGCTTCTAGATCCCTCTTGATCTTAAATCTAAAGTCTTGAAAGGTTTGAAAATCTCTAGCTTATTGATCCAAGGATGGCCAAACCTATATGGTTTTGGACCTAGGATGCTTGAGTTCAACTTTCTAACTATGATCATGGATTTAGACCTCTTAATACTTTGTGATGCCAAACCTAAGAGTTTTCATCAAACAAAAGGCTTTTCCTCATTCTCCTAGGCTAGGCCGAAACTCAATGTTTTGGAGCTAGGATGTTTGAGTTTTCATTTTCCAAAATGATCATGGACTTGAAGATCCTTAAGACATTAGGATGCTAAGTCTAAAAGATTGGAAAGTTTAGAGATTTCTAACCTAGTTATCTTATGATGGCCGAACCTATGAGGTTTATGGACCTAGGATGTTTGTTTTTATTTTCCAAGATGATTATAGTTTAAAGCTCCTTAATGTTAAAGGATTCTATGTCTAAAAGATTGGATTATTTAAAGATTTCTAGCCTATAAATCTTATGATAGCCGAACCTAAGGTTTATGGACCTAGGATAATTTGTTTTCTTTTATTTTCAATATGATCATGGATTTGAGCTCCTTAATACATTGGGATGCAAAATCTAAGAGGTTGGGAGGTTTAAAGTTGTATAACCTATTTTACTATGCAAGGCTGAAACCTAACCTAAGAGTTTGGATGATTTTATTCAATATTTTCAAGTTATAACAAATTATCTAAGTCACCTAGAACCTAACTCTCATTAGATTTAAATGGTCGAACCTACCTAATGAGAACATAGATGAGTTTATTTGATTTAGTTGTTTTTATGTTGTTTGGTTGAAGGTGGTGTTAACACCTCGTGGTCGGATAACGAGGAGGTGGGAATTCGAGCTTTCGGTGATAACTCAGGTGGGGGAAAGAACCAACCTATCGTCAGAATCGATAAGTAATAGATTATGTAGTAATTATGTAGGGCGACCTAAACCTTACTAGAATTCGAATAATCGACAAGACCAGAATCGCTTTGAATTGCTTTTATAAAACATCCATGGTGATTCGGGGATTGTAGGTTGATCGATATTAGGTTGATGTTTATACTGTTGATGGTTGATTTGATTTTTATTACCTTTATTGAACTGATTTAGTGTTATGTTGATGTTTTGAAATATCTTTGATTAACTTGATGTTATGCATGATCTATGTGGTATTTAATTTATGCTTAGTGGATTAAGCGAATATATATATATATATATATATATATATATATATATATATATATATATATATATATATATATATATATATATATATATATGTGGTCTAAGAGATGAGTTGTTTTGGGCGTGAGGATCATGATGATTTTTAGAGGTGCCTAACCTACATGAAATATGTTAAAGAGGTGTTGTGACATAGAGCATGTGTTGAGGTCTTGAGGAGAGGTTAAGGCACTAGGTTATGACCAAAGGAGTCTACGAGGTTCATAAGTTGTGTTGTTTCTATAACCGTATGTGGGACACATACAAGACCCGAAGTCCTTGTGGGACCGTCCAAAGGGTAAACTTAACTTGTGCAGCTACGAGTGTCATTGCTTTGCATGAGCACCTCTGGGAGTGGACGAGGTGTGCACCGGGATCATCGTGCAGCTGTAGTGTCATGCTTTGCGTGAGCGTTCTTACCATGGTGAAGGTGTGCACCGGGATAATCGTGCATCTATAGTGTCATTGCTTTGCATGAGCACCCACGGTCAGGGGTGTGCACCGGGTTTAATGTGCAGCTATAGTGTCATTGCTTTGCATGAGCATTCTCACCATGACTAAGGATGTGCACCGGGAATGGGACGTGTCGCTTGGACGACTGACCGATAACCATAACTATGATAGGGAAACCATAGCCATTTTCAGTATCAAGTTTTAGTTGCAGGAGTGAGGGTATGATGGATATAAGAATTTTATGGAAGATGGATGACTTGACTGATGTTGTGTCTGTGATAATTACTGTATAGTTTACTATGAATCTTTTCCACTTTTGATGATAGAACTGTTTCTTATCCCCTGTATATTTCTGTATGTTGTATTTTGTCTCCTTGTGGAACCGTACGAGAAGACCCTGTGGATGAACGTAACCAGGAGGAGTTGGATGGAACTCCCTACGAACCGGAGGACGAGCTGTGACCCATGGTGATTAGGGTCTAGTTAGTTATGACCAGTGCGTCTGTGTCGTGAAGCTTTATCTTTCCGCTATATTTTGTATAACTATGCACCAGTTCGGGATCCCATTGGTGGGATGCCCTGAAACAGTATTTTGATAACTCTGATGCTTTAAGTATGTTTAATATATTTATGATTTTCATATTCTGTTCTATATGAATCTATTTGCTTAAGAAATTAAGTTTTAATTTTTACGTAATTTTCACGTTAAGCGCGCGATTAAGTAATTAAATAACGAGGTTTTAAACTAAATGACACAAAGGGGCACAACGGGGTGTCTCAGACCCCATTTTCTAGGGGGCACCAATTTTTTTTTACTTAGTATATATGTATCAATGTATATATTAAAATAAAAAATTTATATAGTTAAATTTTTTACTTGAGGGCCATATTGTTTTTTTAAAATTCAGGCCCAAAATTTGACAAGCCTTGTAAGTAGGAGTGGGAATAGGACGACCTGTTTACAATTAATATTATATTTTAATTAAATGTATAATATGCAATATAAAAATATTATTGTTATCATAAAATTAATATATTATTACCGATTCTGAAAAAAAAAATTGAAACTCTAATGGAGAAGAGCAAGACTTCTCGTCATCATATGACATGCGTTATTGTTCTATTGGAGAAGAGCAAGATAGGAGTTGGCTTGTTCATTCAAAAGATTTGGATATAGTTTTTTGTCCTTGCTGTAGGTTGTTTAATACAAGTCATAAAATAAACCACTCAGCAAAGGAAGGTTTTAATGATTGGAATCAAACCATTATTTTTGCTATAATTCTATTGTAGTTTGCTACTGTAATCTTTTCATTTTCTTCGATAATATTTTGTTTCACTTGAGGTTGTATTAACGCAATTAATTGCTAGTTTTTTGCACTCTTTGTGCGCTTTTGATTATATATATATATATATATATATATATATATATATATATATATATATATATATATTCGACTTATAAAAAAAGGACACCAATTTCTCAATTCGCACCGGACACCCAAAATCTCAGGAACGACCCTGAACAAAGTTACTTAATTATAGTTTATGGAAGTTACATGCTACAAATAAAAAACTTATATTAAAGTAGCATACACTATCAGCGTAAAAGATTTTACACCAACATTCACTAGTTTTTTGATTTTTGACATGTATGCTTTTATTTTAATAATAACTAAGAGAGAAATATCAATAATGTTTATTTGTCAAGACATTATTGAATGTCAGTGTAAAAATCATTTACCCTGACAATGCATGGAAATTAAATTCTTAAAGAATTAAAGTAGTATGCACTGTTTGTGTAAAAGATTTTACACCGACATTCACTAGCATTTTGACATGTATGTTTTTATTTTAATAATAACTAAGAGAGAAATATCAATAATGCTTATTTGTCAAGATATTATTGAATGTCTGTAAAAATCATTTATCCTGACAGTGCATGGAAATTAAACTCTTAAAACTTAAAAGATTAAAGTAGTATGCACTGTCGGTGTAAAATATTTTACATTGACATTCACTAGTTTTTTGACATATATGCTTTTATTTTAATAACTAAGAGAGATAAATATCAATAATACATATTTGTCAATATATTATTGAATGTCAATATAAAAATCATTTATCTTGACGGTGCATAGAATTTAAACTCTTGATTTAAATGTAACTTATTTGACACGGAAATTTATGTATTTATCCAATATAAAAGGATTGTGTCAAATCTGCACTTAACTTGGTTTATAGTAGAGCCGCCTCCCTCTCTAATGTAAGGACTGAGTAAGACTCTTTCTGAAAATCTAGAGCCGCCTCTCTCTCTCAACCTTCCATCTACTCTTCTTTTCCTTCTTCCCAATCCACTAGAAGAGGGTGATTTTGGGTCATTTTTTGGTCTGGAATCACCCATCTACATCGTTTTTTCTCTCCTTTTATCTAAATAAGTGGTTTTTCCACATAGATCTGTTTTTTCTTTCGTGTTTTTCCGTGTTTTCGTCGTCTGCGTGCGACATTGTTTTGTTCGTCGTCTTGTTGCGACGTCGTTTGGTTTCCCATCTTCTTGCGGTATTCGTTTGATTCAGATTGGTAGATCAGCTTCGATCCATTACAGATTCAAGACTTGGGCGTCAACGTTATAGATTCGGAGGTATGAATATTCCGATCACTTTGATTTTATCACATTTGTAGGTATTTTGCAGTGTTATGCTATTAACATGGGTGCTGTGAGTTTGTTCGCAGATTAATCATTTTCGATTTTTAGTGATGTTGAATTTATGTTGTTTTCGATGTATTTTACCAATTTGAATGAATAAATATCTTTTTTAGTAAAAAAAAAAACTTTGTTTATACTAGAAATTTCCCCAAATCTGCGAGTCATTCTCAATATGGATCAGCGTCGTGCTGCAGCTTTGAGAATTGCAAGCCTTGTTTACGTCAAAAAATCCTTCACAGCAAACTTTTCTCATCATTCAAACCCGTCTGATGCAGAAAATATCGGTGAGCAGTATCTTACCAGAAGACAGAACCAGTCATTGTCATTTTGTCATCAGTAGTTGTTACCAAAAATGCTACGGTTGCCTTGATGGTAGGTAAGAGCCTCGTATACCCTAAATAAAGTTGCATGTGACAGAAAATGTAGCAAAGAATACACATCCAAATCCAATAGAAGAGAAGAAAAAACAGCATGTAGAGCAATCTACAAACCAAAACAATTTTCTATTGGCAACAAAGGACAATTTTAGTATAAAGTGGAACAAAAGCTACAATAATAAATAAAAATACATTTAGGAGGCTCGTGCTTAATGAGGTGCTAACTGGTAACTGCAGATTTGTTTTAAGATTCCTTCTACTGCAAATACTGCAAAGGGAAGATTCACATTTCTCAAGCCACGTTCAGCAAAAACAATGAAGTTCCTTCTTTCAAACGTGCCGTGCAGTTGGGGTGTATGTCAAGCAAACAGGCTGTTTAGACACAGACATTAAACCAAAATGCTTAGGCTGAATAAACAAAACCGCTTAGCTGTTGGAGTCAAATGTTGTCCACCGTAGTTTTAACTGGTATGGTTAGCAAGGCTAAAGTCGTGCCTACCAGAACCTTTTAATTTCAAAACCATCCTCTTCACCATCTCTTGGTTCAAATAAGGACTATATGTCTGACTCATTAGAACCTCAGACATGTTCAGCTAATTTTTGCTAGACCCTGGTTGAAGAGTATTATCAAAACCACCGGGGACAAACACGGGAAGTTGATTTGAAAGTGAATCCCTTTTATATCTTGGTTCGTGGGGTAAGTTTACTGCTATGCTATCTTGGGCCTCCGCTGATCCCAAATGTCTTTCATTTTCCGAACCATCCTTAACAGGGACACTCAAAAGAGGACCGCCAAAAAAGATAGAATCTCCTGTATACATCAGATTCTGTGCATGCTGCACTGAAGACTTGGGTGCAGACGATGATAACTCTTGCTGAGGGATCAATGGTTTTCTCCCACTACTGGTTGTTTCAGGATTTGAATTTGGCAATTCTACTCGCATGGATGACCTATTTCGAGCTTCTGAGGGCAACAAAGGAACCGATACGTATCTGCCAGCTTCTTGATCCCAAACAACGGATGTCCGTTTCATCTCTCTTAGAATAGAAGTGTTAGAAGCTGAAGGCAGCAACGGATCATTCGTGATTCCCTTCGGCATCATTCTTCCATCAAATCCAAGAGAAGGATTTGATATTGGGTTCCTGAAGTTTGACAAAGTTGCTTTAGAAATTGGACGCTCAGGCACCAAAGTAGGAATTGAGGTACCTGCCCTAAAGCCGCCCAAACCATGACCCTGTGGAAGAGGGCTAAGTGTGACTGCCTCATGAACATGGCTTGGACTGCTGAAACTACTCATACTTTGAGTTCCAGTTTCATACTCACCATGACTTCCTTGACTAGGAGCAATAGAATCTCTCACCGGAGACAATCTCATTTCGTTTTTCATTTCTTTGTTAGTTCCAGTCTCTGTGCTCAAGCTACTTCTGATGCTCATGTTGCCACTAGAGCTTAATTCTGGATCTGGTAGACGGTGGTTGTCAACAGGTCGCAAAACTGAAGAAGATGCCCTGGCTTTTGCAGCTGCTCTCACTGCCTCTTGTGAATCCAACTTAGCAAGCCTCCAAGCACTAATACGAACAGGCCTTTTTGGCATCTTTTGCCCTCTCTCTGCAATCCCAGCTGCATCTGGATCAACAGTTGACGGTAGCATTCCAGGCTCCAAGTGAGGCACAACTTCATCCTAAAATCCATGTTTAAGACAAGCCGAATGAGTCAAGCCACAACTACTTTTTAAGAACAAAAGCACAATTTTTCTTGTCAAGAAAAACAGTCATGAAAGTATTAACATGTAATTCACATAGGAAAAGGTTCACTAAGTCATAAAGTTAAAATGGTAAAAATTAAATAAAGTCATGAAAATTAACTAACAAGGTAAACTAATCAGAACTTATTTGAAAATTCTATAAGATTACTTGCTCTACCATAACTTGGTTTTATACAGGGATTGGATGCAAGAGCCCTATCTAAATTTAGTCAAGGTTGCAGCAGTGGTCACTAAATAGACAACTGATTACTCCCCCCTCTACCCTCCCCGTTCTTTTGTTCTGCCTATTCACTCTTGCCTCCATTTCTCAAAACTAACCTACTCAAGACATTTAAGACAACAATTTGCTTCAGCATAATAGATATTTGCTTTGGTCAAGGTTGCAGTAGTGATCGTTAAATATACAACTCATTCTCACCCCCTCCCCCCAATTCTTTTTGCCCAGCCTGTTCAATCCTTCCTTCATTTCTCAAACTTAACCTAAGTAAGACATTCAACAGAACAGTTCGCTTCAGCATACTAGATATTGCTTTGGAGTGATAGAGGCCTCAGCAATACATCAATGAAACCTTTTTAAAGAGTCAAGCAAGTCATAACGTAGCAACCACTAGTAGTTAATACATAATTGCCATGTTGAATTATGAAAATCCATGGAAATATTTAGTTTCATGAAAATTATGCAAAGAAAAGGGTTAACAAGCAATATACTCGAAGAGTGGAAGAAATCCTGAAATATGTTTTAATTCAAACAGGGGCATGGTTGTACTACTCAACAGGTTGTATTAGTTTCTCCTGTCACTTGACTTTTCTGTGTATTAGAAAGCTACTGATTCAGGTTAATTCACGTTCTTCAGAATTTTAATCATACGTAGCATTTGGACGATAACTCGATAAGAAAAGAAATTTTTTTCAGAGGTGATTTATAATTGGACGAAGGGATCATATTTTATCAGGTATTCAAGTATTAAACATTGTCACATGGAGGCTCAAAGTTAGCATTTCTGGCAACTTTTTTAAAAGTTTGATACTCCCAGTCCTATCATGATGGCTGGGGAAAAGTACTTATATGTTCTCCTCTTAGAGTCATCCTGGGAAGATTTTCAAATAGAACGTTCCACACTCTTTACAAACTGAAAATTGTCTTTTTCCTTATGCTATAACAGTAGCACTCTACAACTGTAGTATCTACAACAGTATTAAAAAGAAATCAATTTGCCAATGTGCGGGTTTTCTGAATATTAGGTTTAGAAGATTTCTCGATGGCACAAGTGTGTGCAACACTTACTCATCATCCACTTGAAAGAAGCAACTAGATATGGTACATCTTATTTAAATTTAAGACTACTCAATGGGACAAGAGAGTGGCAACGAATATAGTCTAAAAGTCAGGATGGAAGAGGCAAGAGCCCAATGACATTATCAAACAGCTTCTTTGAAATGATTTAACTTCTGTACCAATTTGAAATGAAATAAACTTAAAGTAAATAGAAAAACTCCTGAATCTTGACGCTTTGGTTTATTGACCTAGAGTCCTTCACCAAAGTTTCATCACTAAATATCTATAATATCAAACCACAAACCAACAAGCATCTTTGAGTTGTTAACATAATACAAGTAGTTAGAAAAATGTTCAATCAATAAATATAAAGATGAAAATAAATTTCAATCCAAGTACCTGATAATCCACGAAAACCCTAGGAGGGGTACACCATGCCCCTTTATACTGCAAACCAAGAGAACTTCCTCCACTCAATCCAGTTGTGGCAGAGCCTGTTGGAGAGTAAAGTACATTTGGCAAATCCTCATCCACAGATGCCCCTGCAGGTGCTTCACTCATGGCTCTCATTGCCACAACATATTCATAGGTTGTGATGCCCTGATCCAATAAGAAGAAAGGAGGGCAGATGAAAGTATTACTGTGTGTGTGAAATAGCTAAACTTATGGCTAAAAACTAAAAGCTTGTTTTATAGTGATCTATAAATCTCGGAGGAAGCATAACATCCCAGGTACACTCACAAAAATGCTTCAGCAACTAACCATGATAAATTCTTTTCCCCAAAAAAGGTCCCTGCTTTATTGTTTCCTTTTTTGCACCATGTAAACTGCTATTTTGTTTAGGGGGATGTTTTACCCTCCTCTGTCTTTGTATTCTAATTTCTCTAAAAAAAATATTATTATTATTCTTTCAACAACAATAACCATGCCTTTTTCCACTAGGTGGGGTCGGCTACATAGATCGAACAACGCCATAATGTCCTATCGTAAAATAATTTTTCTTCTTTCATCCAAGAATAAACAACCAAATGAGTTTTCTGTTCCTAAAAGCAGACAATTAAGACAACCAAAATCAGTTTTCTGAAACTTATCCCACAACAGTTTTATGAGAACAAAATATTTTCTCTTCTCCAAGTAATTGCCTTTTAATTAGGGGAAAAAATTACAGAATACGAAGTATGGACCCATTAAAAAATTGCTCTTCTTATGCTAAATAATTTTTTAAAAACTCCACCATGTGTGCCTTAAGATCCATTGCAGTAGTTAAAAAATTGCTCTTCTTATGCTAAAATTTTTTTAAAAAACTCCACCATGTGTGCCTTAAGATCCATTGCAGTAGAGTTCGCTCAAACACATTAGATTAGCCAAGAAGTATAGAACCATGCACAGAATGGGGGTGGGGAGGAAAAAGAACAGAAAAACAACCTCAGATTCTGAGCATTTGAATCACTGACCTTCCTGATTAGTATCATGTGGAAAAAGAAAAGCTCACACAAAGGCACACAAGCCAAGACAGAAACGGCAGTACATACAACCTACAAATATTGAAACAAGAATCATAATGAATTTTACATGTACTCAATAATGACCATTTGCTACATGCCAGGTTTACTAGAAAATGTAAAATAAAAGATACCACAACTGTTGCAAATGGGGGACGAGAGAATCCATTTCCAAGTCTATCAATAATCTCAGATTCCACTCCTCTCTTGTTAACAAAGAAACGCACTAAAACAGCAATACCCACTCCAGCTTCAATAACAAGCTGAAACGCAGAAGAATGATGTACAAATTAACAACAACAAAATCATTGCTTTTAAAGAATAAATCATTTGTATGGACCGGTATGCATACCCACATAAGACTGAAGGCCATGAGACCAACGAAAGAATAGTAATTTTTGTGACCCACACAATTGTTAAGCCACTGCAGCAATGTGATGTATCAAGTGAAGCTCAAAGTTGAAAAGAAATCATGAAAACGTTATAACAAAATTTAACAATACTCCAAGATGCATGCTGTCACTCAGCAGCCACACACCAATGCATACCCGACAATGGTGATCAAAGCCATCAACACATTTATCACAACTTCTACAATGTTTACTGAATTTGCGCACCTGAAACATGGGAAACAAAGGACATGAATAGAAATATACTGAGTGAGGAGCCATTGGCAAATGCATGCAACCACTGGTATATTTATAAGACTAAAGCAACCAAAATTGTGTCCCAAGTGTCAGGAATTTCCAAAAACAAAAAAGAAATGAATGTAAAAGGAGCCATAATTCTCGGTCATCTCTATCACTCAAGTCTCCAGAAGAGCGGAAATACCAAGTTAATTAGGACCACAAATACATAACAAGTTTTGGCCAAATTATTTTATAAAAAAAAAAATTTAAAGATAAAACAGAATAGATAAATTCATTAAAACCATAACTCAAACAAAAGAAGCAAAAAAGTTCCCAAACACCAAGCCTCCTAAAAGAAGGATGACTGTAATTACATTTTCCATAAAAAAAGATTTAATATCATCTAAATATTTTGCTCTGACTCAGTTATATCAACAAATCATGGTGTTTCTCAAAGAAAAAGTTAAATCTGCTTTTGAATATTATTCGTAGACTCATAGTGTACTCATAATTTATTATCCTACTTGTGACATTAGTATATGCGATTAATAGCAATGTGAGGCTAAAATATAAAGTAACAGATACCACTTACAACCATACTGGCTAGAAATGGAAAGAACGGAAATTGATGTTATTATGCAATGTGTCAAAGAGTCACAATGTAATACCTCAGCATTGCACAGAGTGCAGAACAGGGCATCTTCACCACCGCCCTGCTCATCAGCTATTGATTCCTGTTTCCGACAATCTTCATGTGAAAATAATATACAGAAAATTCCTCCAATTGCATCACATGAGTTTCTGTTATTCTGTTTCCTTGAATTATCTACTCCATCGAGATCTTCCACAGAGCTTTTCTTACTTGCATTTGCTATAGACCTTTCAGAAGCAGTAGATGACAGAGAAGAATGTTTTCCTGCAGCAATGCCATCACGTTTAGAAGCTTGATGCCTCCCCGATAAACCATGGGCTGAAATGAATTTATTTCCTACTCCAGGGTCAAACTTAGACATAATGCCTGGATCTGCAGGGTTAATTGCAGTACATCTGATGTAAAGAATGAAAACAACAAGTGCCTGCGATGCCACAAGAATGAAGCAACAACATAAGCCTGCCTCTTGTAGGTAAGTAAATAATAAATAATAAATCAGGTGGGTTAATAAAAAGGCAATGCACATACCACAGGAGAATACACACCAATGAAGGTGTATTCCAATATATGACCTCCAATGAAGGGAGCAAAGAAAGCATAGAAAGCAATCACCAACAAGCAGAATACAGTGATTGCAACAACCTATTCATGTATTAAAGAACCAACAATTTTAGAAGGAAAAAAGTCAGTATAATCAAAATGCTAAACACTATATAAATGAACAAGAATATGGAAAATAGCATTTTGATATATTTCACTGATATAAGGATCAATTTTATTTTTCTCATTTAAGTAGTAAGTGGATACTGCCATGTAAGGTACCTATCAAGCTAAAAGGAGAATTTTATCGTGCAGTCATTAAATGAGTGATGCTTTGTCGTACTGAATGTGGGATAGTAAAGTGCTGACAATAGCATGAGATAAAATGATATAGATGAGAAAGTTGCATTGGACAGGTGGCCGTACAAGAAAAGATAAGATGAGGAATGAATATAATAGAATAAAAGTAGGAGTGACACCTATTGACCAAAAGATGGAAGAATCCCACCAAAGATGGTTTTGAGTTTTGACATGTGAGAAGAGGACCAATAGAAGCCCCAATTATGAGAGTTGATCAAATTGAGGATAGCCCAATAATTAAAAGAAGAGGAAGACTAGAGCCCTCTTTCGCCCACACAATCCAGCCTATCTCATCCAAACTTGAAATTTAAAAGTTTTATATTCGCAATCTACCAGAATGAGATTATAGATAGCTTTCCTTTCTATTCTGCGTTGTCATACTTATGAACCCTAATGCTACTACCAAAACCCAATACACCTGCTGTTGCTTACTTGGTAGCTGGCTTTTAAGTTTGAAATTAGCAAACAAGGTATGAGATATATACAGAGGTTGAATTCTACACTATTTCATCCAGTTGATAATCCAATGAAGAATTAAGCAAGAAATAAGAGATAACTGGAGGAAAAAAAGTTTGGGATCTGTATAAATTATCTTCACCCAAAAAAAAATTAACAAAAAATTTCTATTTTTAAATTTAAATTTTGATGCAATATATATAAGATTTTTACAACGTGAACTAATCATACATTATCACCTATGACTTTTGAGGGGGGAAATCGACAACAGAATCAAACAAGCCCTAAGTATTGAGATATCGAAAAACTTGAGGTATTAGTGAACTAGCACAAACAAAAGTAGATCTTTGTGAGAACATAGCCACGACAAAAAGCTTGACAAACACGCGGTTACAAGAATTAAGCAAGAAAGACGCATGAAACGACAATTGACAGGGAGAGAGAGCATGGAGATATTGATGAATTACCGATTCGATTATCAAACCCTAAACAAAAAGAGCTGAAAATCAGAAGAAGGACCTGAAATGTGTGAGCAGGTAACTGCCAGCCATGTTTTCTGACCATTATGATATCCTCAATTCAATTCAGAGCCCTAACCATGGACTAGCAAACAAGCGCGCGCACTTCCTCACTTGCTACTTACAGACAGCCTTCGGAGTAGGAGTAGGACCTAGGAAGTAGGAGGAAGGAAAAGAAAGAAACATCTATAAAAAAAACGGTGTAGGTTGGATAAATTTTCCATTAAAAGACAATGAAAATAAAAATAAAAAAAATAAATATATTTTAGAGCTGAGACACGATAAGAGTTTGTTTGTTACGAATTTTAAAAAAATGTTTAATGTTCAATAATTTAAATTTTTTATAGATTTTAAAGAAAAACAAAACCTATTTTGTGTTTGATTATAATAATTGGAAATCATTTTTTTAAAGTAGTAATCACTTATTTTAAATGGTTTTTCCAAAAACTCGGTTTATACAATTTTTAGTTATCTTTCATTTACATGATCTTTATACAGTATAACTCTCAAGTTAATAATGTCTACTATTCTAACTCTTAAAACATAATTCATTTTTTTCATCATTTTCTCTTTCAAGCTCCTACAATGTTTTCATCACCCGGATAGAAAAGTTTTTGAATTATTTATCCCCATTTAAGCTTGCACCGAAACTCAGCTCTCACCTCCTCTTAAAGTGTAATTGAATGTGGTCTTCCAAGATGGCTGAATTCGTTTGCAAAGTTGACATGTAAATTGTGCATTGTTCAAAATAAACTATATTATTTTTTTAAATAAGTGATAAGCAAGTCTTGTTCATTAATTATCAATTATTTTGAACATGTATGGTTAAAATTTGTTTTTTTCAAAGCAAAATTATAAATTATCATTAATCATTTCTTCTTTCACTACGTTGATATTATACTTCTCTGAACATTTAACCTTATATATGTTTGCAAAGCAACAACTGCATTTTAAGCTGATTAATCACTTCACAATATAATTTATTTAAACAATAATGCTTATCAGTTTCCAATTATATTGGTAATCATATGAAATTTGTCTTCTTTCTTAAAAATATATTTGATAAAATTTTCCTCATCTAACATGCAAGTTAACTATTTCTAGAAAATATAATTATCTATCACATTATTTTTAACATTGATATTTATCCTATTACCTTAGTATTCTACTTCTCCCAACATTCAATTTTATAGTGAATCTAATTTTTTTTATAGAAAAATTATAAATTAGCACTTACCATTTCTTCGTTCACTACACTGATGTTGTACTTCTCTAAATGGTTAATAGTATATGTATGTTTGCAAAGCAATAATTCCATTTTAAGCTAATTAATCTTTCAAATAATTATGTCAGAGTCCAACCCAACAAACTATGGATGTGAACAAAGATCATAAATCAAGTTTTCTTCCATGTTTATGCAGAGTTATTTTGGTATTCTATCTTCTTTAAACTCCAAGAAGAATAAGTTCAAGCAGATTCATGCAGTTTCTCACCATCTTGTTCCTTCGCACGAGTCACACATGTTTTTACGCATGTTTTAAAATTCATACAACACAACATATATTTAATTTAGTATTTGTAAGAGTCATAATAATAATTCAAAGATTATAATGAAGTACATGAAATTCTAATATTGGAAAAGTCATATCAGTAACTATTATATAATACTTATACATAAAGCAACAATTGAACGAAACACCAATCTTCCAATGATATTGAACATATCTCCAAAATAAAGTCCAATGGCTTATTTTATCCACTATCTCCATTGTTTTTTTACTAATAATAACTACTAAGATATAGACTTTATAATTATTCCAATTAAAAGTAATTATACCAAAAAGATTAACAAAACATTAATCAATTTGAAACTTCCAATAAAAAATTCTCAATATTGATTTCGTTGAGCATGATAAAAGGAAGACATTTCCCCAATTGCTAATTCAACTCTCATCATCAAAAGGCCTCTTGGCAGTCATAACTTTCCAGTAAAAGTAATCATGCTAAGAATCCAAGCAAATCCTACCATAAGAGAATTGGTTAATTAGATCATTAAGAAAGAAAATATTAGGCTTTTAAAAAAATTACGTAAATCATACTAAATACCTAACAACTTCTTTAGTGCAGCTTTTGCTCACTAAAACTTAAACTTCTCACTCTATCATGATCCACTTTGAGCCATTTTTATTATCCACCTAATTTTGGTGTTGAACTAATTTTCATTTTCTGCAAGTTCCAGCATACAATCTTTGTAATAGGCGATATTTGTTTCGAAATATAAATGAATAAACAGATTCGGGTGGGAGCCCTTTTGTGTGAAAAATTGTAAGGGGAAGCAACGTGAAACCTAGCTATATAGGTATTCAGCTTGGAAAATGACCAAATTGATTATTAAGCATTTATATTTGATACACTAAATTTAAACATTATAAGCATTTCATATATTTTGATACACTATTTGAAAAATATTTCTAAAAACACTTGAAAGATATTTTCTAAACATTTATTCCAGAAATCTCAAAAATCTTATCACTAAAACTCAACATATTATTATCATTGAAAGAAAAGTTAGTGCAGTAAATTCAAGCCAGCTAAAACAATCAAAATCATACCGAGTAACTATCACAAGCAGAGAGATCCTGTGGTAGAAAGAACCTCACCATACCCAATATATTAATTGGCTTAGAGGGAAAGCAGAAAGTTGAGATGTAGGTGCCCTAAGCCAACGGATGTTACAAAAGCTAATATGTGAGCTGAAGAGATGTAGGTGCTGAAGTAACCAAAGTTAACACAAGAAGGAGTGTTGAATTGTGTTTACCAACTTTTTGGGTTACTTAAAAAGATTTTCGCAGGCACAACAAGCAGTACTTAGATTAGAGAAAATCAGACGAGTGATACGTCTAATATTCAGATAGAACACGCAGGCAGACAGAGTTTTACATTGGTTCACCCCGAAATCCACAGACTACGTCCAGTTTCTTGGCAGCACCAAGTTTCCACTATAACTGAGTAAATTACAGTACAAGTATTCTTTGCACACCTAGCCTCTTCAGGCTCAACATTCTTTGCACACCTAGCCTCTTCAGGCTCAACACTCAAACAAGTATTATTTACACACCTAGCCTCTTCAGGCTCAACACATAAGGAATATAAAGGTTTTGTGTAATTAATACAACGTGCAAGTCTTTCATATCACACTCAAAGAGTGGAATAAATATGAAGTGTGAAAGACTGTGAATTAATATCAAATGATTGAAAGTGTATTCAATGAAAGGATGAAGAAATTAATGAGGAGAGTAAATGCTTCTGCTCAGTGTTCTTAATGATATTCAACTTCTTCTGTTCATCTTCATTGTTTGATCTATTTAAAGGCTTCAATCAAGAGATCCGTTTAGACACAACTTCAGAAAATGTGTTTTTTGATTTGAGCTTCTGAGACACCATTAATGCCAAAGAGTCGTTTTGTATAAACATTAAATGCTTAGGAACGTTTAGCTTTGGCAAGGTTGTCCAAGAGTACATTTTAATCTGAATCAGCTGTTATATCAAAGTGTGCAGCAGCAGGCTTCTTGTACTTGCAGCAGAGAGCTTTCTTCTTTTAGTGCAACAGTCAGTTCACTTTCCAGAAAGCACTTTTACTTTGTACTAAAACAGCTAAAAGGTTACTGTTGTGGTACCGAGATTGCGTGTTTATTCCTTAAAACCTTGAAACAAACGTTCTTTATTCTTTATCCTTTGAGCTATTGTCCAGAGGTCTTCGATATCCTTAAGGAAGGCATTTAATATGAATAAGATGACTTGGACTTCATTTCCGACAAACTGACATTATACCAGAGTTGGAAAATTAGACGGGTGAGAAGTAATAAGAAATCAGACGAGTGCTCAAGCAATCCAAAAACTAGACGGGTGATCATGCAGTCCAAAACTAGACGGGTGCTAGCGTATTCCAAAAGCCAGACGGGTGATCAACCGAGTCTGTTTCAGACAGATGCTTCTTGCCACGTCACCAAGTAAACTCATATCTTGATAGCGCGTTGACTTGGTCTTTGACTTAAAATAAGACGAGTGGTTTTCAGACAGGCCTTATAAACTGAGCTCTACTAAAAAGCAGACGAGTCAGAAAGTAGACGAGTGACCTTAAATCTGATTTTCTGCACACTTATCAGATTTGTCAGTAATTTCATAAGGTTCAATATTACCATACTTAATCTTTTTTGGAATCATCAAAACTTAGAGAATTTACACATTGAATGTGTTTCAAACTTATGAGGTCTTAACATTCTCCCCTTTTTGATGATGACAAATAATTTTTCTGATTTTATTGAACATCAAAAAGCAATAAGATAAATTTTAGAAGATATAATTTTTAATGCTCCCCCTTAGTTCATGCATCAGATAAACAAATATTTAGAGCAAAAAAAAAAACAAGGTATCATAGCAGATAAATATTTTTAAACCAATTGTATCAGAGCAACCATAACTTTTGGAACAGAAAAACACAAAGTCAGAACTAATTTTCTTATTTTTCTATTATATTTCCTCTCCCTTTTGGCATCAATCAAAAAGTAAGTAAAGCAGATATATTAAGACAGATAGCCAAAAGCAATACCAAAAAAAAAACAAGTCATTTCATATAACCAGAGTCAGAAGTGTTACAAGTGATAGACATCACTGACTAGTACATTGCATGACTCAAGAGGAAATGAAAAAGACTAAGTCCTAAGATCTAAGAACTAGGGCCTCCTTGGCTTTTGAAGAAGGCTTCCATCATCTTTTGCATTGCTTGCTGCTGAGTTAACATCTGAGCTTGAAATGCAGCTTGCTGAGAAATTGCTTCATCTTGTCTTTGGATGACAGTATGCACACTTGAAGACATTTCATCTAGCCTCTGATGGGCAGCAGGATCATAAGTAACTACAGCAGTAGAATCTGTTGTAGCCATTGCAGTTGCAGATGCGGATAAAGGAGGTGGACTAGGAGGAGGAGTAGGAGGTAACTCTTCAATAATAATGTGGTCCTCAGGCTGAGGGTCTGTAAAAACATTGATTGTGAAAATGGAAGGTGAAAAAGGATAGAGAGCATAGGTTTGGCTACCTCTGGATGGAATGGTTTTCTTCTTTTCTTCAGACACTCCAGAGCTAGAGCCACACCTCCAGTAGATGTCTCTGACTTTTAGAAACTTGTGATGGGTCTTTGTTGTGAACAACCTCAGTCTGGATTTGCATTTGTTGTCATTTAGCTTGATCAGACAAAATTGTTGATCTCCAGGCAAGTCAATGACCTTTTGGAGGGTCTCGTGAAGATGTGAGGATTGAAGAGCCATTTGTTTACTGGTTTTTGTTTTCTGCCGAGCTTAACAAGCTGCCTTTCAGCTTCAAGTGAAGCAATGACATCCAAGTCTTTGCTGCTGAGAAAATTTGAGCAAAACTCATCTGTGACAGAGAAGGGAGTGGTTCTGGAAGATAGGTGATATGGAGGTAAGGTGGCTAAGGGGAGTGGCTTGTGTCTTGTTTCAGAGAATAAATGTGGAAAGATTATTCTCAGAGGGACTTGGTTCTGGTTTCTGATGTAATCAGGGGTTTGTATTTTGGGTGAAGGTGGGAAAGTGGGATTGTCAAAATAATCAAAGTCATTGACATTCTTAATGAGAAGAATGTCAGAATGATGAGATGTTTGTGGCGTGGAAGTATCAGACATGTGAGTTTCTGATATGGTAGGATTGGGTTCAGAAGAGTGATGGATTGGTGATGTATGTGAATGAGTTAGAATTTTTGGTGAAGAAGGTGGAGTAGGGATGTTTTGTTGTGGTTGAGGTGATGGTGTTCTTTGTAGTGGTGGTGTTAGTGCTCTTTGTGGAGACAATGGCAATGGTGATGATGGTTGTGGAATGGAGTTTGTTGTGGCTGTTGGTTGAGGTTGAAAGGAGGATTCTCTTTTAGGTGAGGGTGATGGTGATGGAGTAGAAGGTAATACCAATTTCCTTCTTATCACAGCGATCCTATTTTTTTTAGGGATCACCGTCTCTTCTGGTTAAGACCCCCCCTCAGCTTGCACTGCTCTCTTCCTCTTGAAGACTTTGGTTATACTGGGTGCAGTAGGAGAAGAAGCAACAACTTGCTCAGAAGATTCGGCAACAGGCTCAACAACCTGAGAGACATCAGCACCATCTTGAATCACAACCTTCAGCACTTGAGAGAGTAACTTTCCTCTTCTTCCTTTGAAGTTGAGACCTTTCTTATTCAATAGGTTCCTCAAAAGGTTTAGCCTTAACTACTGGAATGCTCAGTCTTTCACTAGCAGGTGCAGCAGAGGAAGATGCTTCAGTAGTTGAAGGTTCTACAATGGGTTGAAGTTGTATTTTCATCAAGGACAGGGTCTTTGAAGTTATCTCTGTGCAAAGATCAGCATGGAAAGCTTGTGACATGTTGTTCAAAGAGTTGGCTCTGAAGATTCTTGTCATAAGCATGCCATAGGGATATCCACCCTTGCACTTCCCTTTAACAGCTTTCAGCATGTGTCCAAAAATAAAATCTATGATATCTATCTTGATTCTTTGGACTGAGTGGTAGATAGCAAATTTTTCTATCTTACTCACATGATCCCTAGAACCAATTTTAGGTATCACACAGTTAATTATAAGAACATGAAGAAATATTGCCTTTGGAGTAAGGAACTTTGAATCAAAGTCCTTTGGCTTGGGAACTCCATACAGTACAAGGTTCACAGTTGCCTCGCCACCTTGATTCTTCACCTAGCTTTTGTCTTAGCCCGCTCCTTCTCTAGGGCACTTAGTCACTTCGGCGAGTGACTCATGGGTGATGAAGACATGGTCTTCATCAACATCACCAGAGATCATGAAGGTTGTGTTGTACTTGGTGACTTTAGAGTTTTTACAGAAGTCCCTAACCAAGGAAGGATGGACATATTCCATAATTTGGAAGAATGGTAGCCACCCAGCATGCGCGATTTCTGGATTGACATCTAACCCTTTGTTCTTCAACTCAGAGAAGTTAGGGATCCTTCCAGGATGCACTTTCTTTAGTTTTGTTAAAGAAAGTCTGGATCTTTCAGCAACATCTTCAAGAAAACTTTTGGGTGCCATTGAGACACCCCGTTGTGCCCTGATGTTTTATTAGATTAATTACCTTCTTAAATCAATTCTTAATCGCGCGTTTATCGTGAAAATACGTAAAAATTAAAACTTATATAATTATCATATAACTTCTACAAATTTAAAAACACAACAAATTTAACATATATAAATACACACCCAATTGTTCATTACAATACCAAAACACTGTTGAGGGTATCCTCTCAGTAGGATCCCTCACAGGCATAAACTTAATAACAGACATACTTAGCGGAAATATAAAATACTCCTTAGACACACAGGCCATAATGTCTGTACTCTAATCGCCATGGTTCACAGCTCGACCTCTAGCGTTTGGTTCGTCCATCCAACTCCTCGGCAATCTTCGTTTCATACAGAGTTCCGTCCAGCTCCTCAGCAACATAACCCTCCATCGGGTCTTCTAACATAAACCAAAGTAACCCACAAAATACAGGAACATAGAGGATAAGAAGTAGTTCTATCATCAAAAAACGGAAAAGAGTCATAGTACATTATACAGTAATTGTCACAGACAATCAATCCACCTAACTAACAAATCATCCTCAAATTAATATATCATCATCTACCCTCAATCTCATGCTAATCAAGGACACCATAGCTGCACACCTATTTCTAAGGTGAAAGTGGTCTCGCGAGAACTCTTGGTTTTACGTGTATTATATTACCAATACACAGAAGTGTTTTACGTGTATTATATTACCAATACAGTGTATTATATTATCAATACACAGAAGTGTTTTACGTGTATTATATTAAAAATACACGGTGTATTATATTACCAATACACAGATGTCATCGTTTATTATATTATCAATACACTTTTGTCCTTGTGTATTATATTATCAATACACGATTTTGGACAACAACACCTATATTGAATCTCACCAACCCGTTTTAACAACATCCTAGTGCCTTAACCTTCCATTAGAACTTGACACATATTCTATATCATAACACCTCTTTAACATACATCATCTAGGTTAGGCACTTCTAAATCATCATTATCCTCACACCCAAAACAATCATCTTTTATACAACATATATATCTTTGCTTAAAATCCACTAAGCATAATAATGAAAACCAGGCAGATCATGCATAACACAATATCAATCAAAATATTCACATATCACCAGCATAGCACAAAATCAATTTAATAAAGGTAATAAAATCAAATCAACCATCAACAATATAAAATCAACTTAATATCGATAAACCTACAATCCCCAAATCACCATTGATTTTTCAGAAAAGGTATTCAATGTGATTTTGGTCTTGTCGATTACTCGACTACTAGAAGGGTTTAGGTCGCCCTACACAATTATTACATAATCTACTACTTATCCATTCCGGCGATAGGTTGGTTGTTTCCCCCACCTGGGTTATCACTGAACTCCCGATCTCGAAGCTCCTCGTTGTCACACCACAAATTACTAACTCCACATTTAACCAATCAACATAATAACCAATAAATCAAAGAAACTCATCTATATTCTCTTTAGGCTAGGTTTGGCCATTTAATTCAAATTAGAGTTAGGATTCTTTTCTCAACATAAGCCTTTGAATACTTATCACTTAGGTTCTAGGTAACTTAGATAAATTGCTATAACTTGAAAATATAGAATAAAATTCATCCAACCACTTAGGGTAGGTTTCGGCCTTGTATTACAAAATAGGTTAGAAATCTTTAAACTTTCCAATCTCTTAGACTTAGCATCCAAATGTATTAAGGAGCTCAAGTCCATGACCATATTGGAAAATGAAAACGAAACATCCTAGGTCCACAACCTACTAGGTCCGGCCATCATAGGATGAATAGGTTAGAAATTTCCAAACTATTCAAGACTTTAGATTTAAGATCAAGAGGTATCTAGAAGCTCAAATACATGATCATCTTTCAAAAAGTTGAAACAAAACTTCCTAGGCCAATAATACCTAGTTTCGGCCATCCTTGTAAAAATAGGTTAGAGATGTTTGTTTGATACAAGCTCTTAGAATATGAAAGTAGAGATTAATAGAAGTCCATAGAAATTGATTTCAACTCAAACGGAGTTTTCTACCATTTTCTAGAGATTTTAGAAGTTAAAAGAGCTTTAAGAACATTTTAAGAAGACATAAAGCAAACTCATGAAATAAGTGTAACACTTGAAATAGAAGAGTATGAGAGGGTTACCCTTTAAACTTGAAAGAAAAAGTATGAAGAACTTGAAGCTTGAAACTAAGTAAAAATGAAAACTTTAAGTGTTAGAAACTTAAAAATGAGAAAGTAAAGAAGTAGGAAAGTGATGAAGAGAAAATGAAATGGGTATTTATAGAGGGAGAGTATGAGAGTGGTGTGAAAGTGGAGGAAGGAGGAAGTCTTGATGGCCAAGTATTGGCTTATGCCTTGTTTGGTTGAAGAAGAGAGAGAAAATGAGTTTTTAGCATATAATCTGTTATAATTCAAAAAGTGTCATCATGACCACTTTTTAGGATGTGACTTAAGCCATCCCCCTAGTAAGTCACATCACTCTCACATGTCACCTCATCACTTTTGTGCTCCGTACTCTGCTCCATTGCGTATCCGGTTCAAGTTTCTGATCGTATTTCGCCCAGAATAAATATTTTATTTTATTTCTGAACTCAAATTTTTTGAAATTTCCAATATCAAACAAACCATCACAAAAACACTAACCGTTTCGTTCATGGTACAAAATTAGGTTTTCAGCTTAGTAAACTTGTACTGTCAGTGAAAACACAGACCGGGGTTCGTCCGAATTTTCAACCCGAAATTTTACCGTAACCTTCTATCATAAAGTAGACTATGAGTAAGATTTTATTTTATTCAAAAGCACTTTCTAACTCTCAGATTAAAATATAATTATATTTTAACCGGCTGAACAACATAATTACAATCAGTCTGTTACAGCCATTGTTTCAAAGGAGAAGATTTTTAGGGTTTGGAAAGGAAGGGTTTCGAAGAGATGAATCCGAAGAGAGTTCAGAGAGAGATTGTGATAAGAGACTTTGAGTGGGTAGTTTTGAAACGACACTAATTCCTTTTGTTAAAACACTAAAGTGTTTTTTGCATTGGGAATGAGGAGAGGGAGATTATTGCTATAAACAGCAATAAATTTTGAAATGACAGTTGTAAATTAAATGAAACGTTTTTCAGAAAAGGAGGGGAAAAATTACAATGTACACGTGTCTCAGTCAGGGTTTAGCACTGAGTGCTTTTAGCCACGTCATCAAACGCTTAGCTAAAAAAATAGACGAGTCAAACAGATATAAAACTTAGACAAGTAAAATTTTCAGACATATCAGCAAGCACTCATTCAGACACATTGTGCATATTAAGATTCCTTCTGATAAAGACAAATCTATCTTTACTTAAGGGTTTTGTAAAGAAATTTGCCCACTGATATTCAGTGGTTACAAACTTAATTTCAAAAACACCCTTTTGAACATAATCTCTAATAAAATGATGCTTAATTTCTATATGTTTTGCTCTAGAATGCTGTATGTGATTCTTA
This sequence comes from Sophora flavescens, assembly GCA_030762895.1. Classification (NCBI taxonomy): domain Eukaryota; kingdom Viridiplantae; phylum Streptophyta; class Magnoliopsida; order Fabales; family Fabaceae; genus Sophora; species Sophora flavescens. The sequence goes on from CM061063.1 coordinate 9,172,852, forward strand.
GACAGATTAATAGCACTAGTATTATCACACCAAACAGGTATATTATGCTCAAACATTGAATAATCCTCACGTTGATATTTTACCCAATGCAGTTGTGAACAACAACTGGCTGCAGATATATACTCAGCCTCAACAATTGATAGAGCAATGGTACTTTGCCTTTTCCTTGACCAGGGGATCATATTTGCTCCAATAAAGTGACATCCTCCACTGGTGCTTTTTCTATCAATTTTATCTCCAGCAAAATCAGCATCACAAAATCCAGCTAACCTGAAATCTTCAGCTTTCTTATATAATAGATCAAGATTAGTGGTTCCAATCAAATATCTGATAATTCTTTTAACAACCTTATGGTGAGATTTTTTAGGGTCTGATTGAAGTCTAGCACAAAGACAGACATTGAATTGAATATCAGGCCTGCTAGCAGTTAAGTATAGAAGAGATCCAATCATACCTCGGTAGACAGTTTGGTCTACCTTTTTACCTTCTCAGTTTTTGTATAGAAGAGATCCAATCATACCTCGGTAGATAGTTTGGTCTACCTTTTTACCTTCTTCATTTTTTAGAACAATTGATGGATGCATAGGAGTACTCATAAGCTTTGAGTTTTCCATTTTGTACTTTTTCAGAAGTTCCTTGATGTACTTCTGTTGATGAATATGTATTCCATCACTTGTATGTTTGATTTGAAGACTAAGGAAGAACTTCAGCTCTCCCATCATGCTCATTTCAAATTCATTCTGCATCAACTCAGAACTCTTTGCAGAGCTTTTCATTAGTAGCACCAAATATAATATCATCAACATAAATCAGTACTACTATGAAGTCTTTCTTTGAACATTTCTTAAAAAGTGTAGTGTCTACTTTTCCTCTAATGAAATTATTTTCCACTAGATATGTGCTTAGCCTATCATACCAAGCTCTTGGAGCTTGTTTGAGTCCATATAAAGCTTTCTTAAGCTTATAGACATGGTGAGGATTTTCAGAGTCCTCAAAACCAGGAGGTTGCTTCACATATACTTCATCCCCAATTATTCCATTTAGGAATGCACTTTTAACATCCATTTGATAGAGTGTTATATCACATTGAGCAGCATATGACATGATAATTCTAATTGCTTCTAATCTAGCTACAGGTGCAAAAGTTTCAGTAAAATCAACACCTTCTTATTGATTATAACCTTGAGCAACTAATCTTGCTTTGTTTCTTACCACTTTTCCATCCTCATCCAGTTTGTTTCTAAATACCCATCTGGTTCCAATAACAAATTTCCCTTTGGGTTTTGAAACTAGAGTCCAGATATCATTTCTCTTGAACTTGTTGTTTTGTCTTCAACGACTCCAGAGGGGGGGGGGGGGGTGAATTGAGTTTTCTTAAAATATTTCCCTCTTAAAAAATTTTCACAAAACTTTACAAATCAGAGTTGCGGCCTCAGGATCTTTACAAAATCAATAAAGGGTTTATATAAAATCTTGAAAAGAAAGTGATGAAGATAAGAAAGATTAATTTAGAATAGGTTCGGGTTCAAAACTCAATAATAACAAAATACAGAAACTGATTAATCCTTTAAAGATTAAGAACACGTTATGCAAGTTTCAGATACCAGCATTAATAATCAAGAACAAACTTGCAGGTTTCAGTTTCAGTGATTACGATGCAAGATTCAATTCAAATACTGATTATGCAGATCAAGAACTGATATCAATTGAATACTTAGAGCATCAAGATCATAGTTATGTGCGCACGACAAAAATGAAAGAGTTTGAGTTTAGAGATACCACACAACCAGATTTATCCTGGTTCAATCACCACCACCGTGACCTACATCCAGTCCCCACTCTACCTGTGGTTTTTACACACTAACACAACAAGCTTTAGCCAGGTAGCTTGAAAAACCTTTACACCACAGATCACTCCTTCACCTCGAGATACCACACTCTTGTGAAGAGCCTCAATGTTCTTTCTTAGGGATACCTCACCCTAATCACTCAGAGAGACTCCCTCTCTCTTTATAATTGAAAAGTAAAACAAAAATTGATTCCTAACTCTCAATAGTCAGATAAACAAATTGAAGCACGTATGAGAACGAAACACTTTTTTCACAATAAGCTCAAGAAAGATGATGAATGATATGTGTATTGTTAGATTGTTATGATATGATATCGAAAGTGGTCCTTTGATCCCTCTTTATATAGAAAACAAGTTATAGTCGTTGGGATCAATCAAAACAGATTTGGATATGATAACAGAATCTGTTTTCTTGATTCTGGTTCTTGAAATAAGATTATTCATCGGCTTTTATAGAATTCGCGTCCATATTGAAAATAAGCGCGTCCATCTAACCACGGCAGCAGACGGGAGTACTAAAACACAAAGTAATTGGACGAGCTCAAATTAGTAGACGAGCTCCATATGCCATGTCATTGGACGGAGCTTCTCATTTAAGGATTTAGCAGGTCCAAAGACTTTTATGGACGAGCGCTTATGTCACTTGTGTGGACGAGCACTTCTGTCACTACAGTGGACGAGCGCTTCTGTCACTTTAGTGCACGAGCACTTCTGTCACATTAGTGGACGAGCGCTTCTGTCACTTTAGTGGACGAGCGCTTCTTGTTACTTCAGTGTTGGACGAGCACTTCTATTACTTCATTGTTGGATGAGTGCTTCTATTGCTTCAGTTGGACGAGCGCTTTTGTTACTTGTGTTTGGACGAGCGCTTTGGACGAGCACTTCTTATTTCCAAAAATCATTTTCATTAACGAAAACTTATTCCTTTTAATGCAGGTTATGAAAATTGATTTTCTTCATGCATCTTTTTAATTGACCTTATTTGTGAATAAGAGATTTCATCTCTTACAAATCATCTAAGACTTAAATCTAATTTCTCCTTTGTCTTGATGATCCTTTGATCTCTGTCTTTGCTCTTTGATTCCTTCAATTTCTTCCTTGAATATTCTCCTTTGATTGCTCACTGAACTTGTTGATTACTGCTTGATACCTGTCTTTGCAATTTGACACTAAAACACTTGCATACACATTAACTTGTATTTGTCATATATCAAAATATCTAAGTCATTGAGTCTAACAGAACTGATTTAGTTCTTCTTGCATGGCTAGAATCCAGCTTTCATCTTGCAAGGCTTCTTCAATCTTTTTGGGTTCCAAATTTGATATGAAGGTCATGTTGTTGTTTTCATTGAAAGCAGATCTGGCTCTAACTCCTTGAGATGGACTTCCAATAATAAGATCTTATGGATGATAGGTCTTGAATTTCCAATTTTTCTTTAAATTTTGAGATTCAGACGTATCAGCACTTGTCTGAATTTCAGACACTTCTACTTTTGGCTTGTCTGAAGATTCTTCCACTGCAGGATTAAGTTCAATACCTGCAATATCCTCTTCTAGATATGATAGTTCCCTACCAGTCTTCATACCATCATTAAAGTTTACATGAATTGATTCTTCTAGAACAGAAGTTTCGGAGTTAAATATTCTAAAAGCTTTATACATTTCAGAATATCCAATAAATATGTATTTATCTACTTTTGAGTCAAATTTGCCAAGATGATCTTTTGTATTAAGAATATAACATTCACATCCAAGTGCATGAAAATATGATATGTTGGGTTTTCCACCTTTCCACAATTCATAAGGAGTCTTATTTAGGATAGGTCTAATCAGTATTATGTTTTGCACATAACAAGCAGTGTTAATGGCTTCTGCCCAGAAGTAATCAGGAAGATTATTTTCATTTAGCATTGTTCTTTCCATCTCTTGAAGAGATCTGTTCTTTCTCTCAACCACTCCATTTTGCTGTGGAGTTCTAGGTGCAGAGAAATTGTGAGAAATACCATTTTCCTCACAGAACAGTTTGAACTGCTCATTTTCAAATTCTCCTCCATGATCACTTCTAATAGCAGAAATACAGAAACCTTGCTCATTCTGTACTCTCTTACTGAATACTGTAAAGACCTTATAAGACTCATCCTTGTGGTCTAAGAAGAGTACCCATGTAAATCTAGAATAGTCATCAACTATGACAAAACCATATTTCTTTCCACCTAGGCTAGCTACACTGACTGGTCCAAATAGATCCATGTGTAACAGTTGCAAAGGTCTAGAGGAAGTGACTCCTTTCTTAGATTTGAAACTTGATTTTACTTGTTTACCTCTCTGACATGCATCACACAGAATATCTTTCTTATAGGAAATATCAGACAATCATCTCACAAGGTTATGCTTTTTTAATTTAGAAATTTGTTTCATACTAACATGTCCTGATTTTTTATGCCATAATCACTTTTCATCCTCTTTAGAAATAAAGCATGTTTCACTTTGATTTGAAAGTTCAGACAGGTCAATCTTATACAGATTGTTTTGTCTTTAGTAGAAAAGAAGGTCTTTCCACTATTGTTATTGACTATGCATGCATCTTTAGAAAAAAGATACATAAAATCCACTATCACACAATTGACTTATGCTAAGCAGATTCTGTTTCAGCCCTTTCACATATAAAACATCACAGATAATAGGCAAGGGAGGTTTACCACCAATTTTACCTACACCAACAACTTTTCCTTTCTGATTGCCACCAAAAGTCACATGTCCACCTTTCTTAGGCTGGAATACTAGGAACATAGACCTTTCTCCTGTCATGTGTCGCAAGCATCCACTGTGTAGGTACCATGACAGGTGTTTCTTTTGTCCTGTTAAGTAGGTTTGCAACAAAAATGATCATGGACTTAGGTACCCACACTTTCTTAGGTCCTTTTCTGTTAGTATAATGAGTCTGTGAAGACTTCTTTCTCTTTTTGTGGATACATTTAGACGTGATATGTCCAGTTTTTCCACAGTATGTGCATATAGGTTTATTTGACACAGATTTGACAATTATTTTTGAGAACTTTGTTGATCCTTTAGGATGTTCTCGACTGGAATATCATATTCCTTCTTTGTTAAGGGAGTGCCTCTGACTTCCCAAAAGTTTAGTCAGATTATCTACCATTAAGAAATTTGGCAAGATCTAAGGTGAGCTCTTCTACTTTCTGTTGAAGTTTACTAATTTCTTCAGAAGGTAGAGTTTCAACTGAGATCTCAGCTTTAGACTTTTCAGTCTTAAGCATACTATTTTCTTCAACTAACTTTTCACACTCTTGAGATTTCTGTGTATACTCATTTGAGAGTTTAACATACTGTCTCTTGAGGGATTTGAAAGCTTTAGACATATATTTGGATTCTTCCAATAATTCATCATAGGCATCATTCAATTTCTCAAGTTCAGAATGTACCTCAGTATCTGATTCAAATTCAGTATATGCCATATGACATAGATTTACTTCAAGCTCCTCTCCTTCACTTTCAGTGGAGCTTTCATCAAGATCTTCCCAAGTGGCCGTCATTCCTTTCTTCTTTTTGTTGAAGAACTTCTTGGGAGATTGCTTTTTGAGCTGAGGGCATTCTGCTTTGATATGATCAGGCTACTTACATTCATAACACACAATGACGTTCTTGTTATGAGATTCACCATCTTTGTTTTTCTCTTTGTTGAAGCGCCTAAAAGGTTTGTCCTTTTTGAAGTTTCTTTTCTTCCAAAGCTTTTTCATTTTTCTAGTGAAAAGAGAGAGTTCATCATCTGAATCATCATCTGATTCCTCATATTTCTCTGAAGATTCATCAGCTTTGAGAGCTTTTGATGAGGTTCCTCTAGATGATTTCTTGTTAGCTTTAAGGGCAATGGATTTGTTTTTCTTTCCATTGTTTTCTTCAATCAGCTCTTGTTCATGGATTTGGAGAGTGCCAAGAAGCTCATCTAGCTTCATTATTGTTAAGTCTTTGGCCTGAGATACAACAGTCACAAGTGGTATCCATTGTTTTGGAAGACTTCTGAGAATCTTTTGAATATGTTCCTCAGTCTTGTAAGCTTTTCCCAATGATTTCAGCCCATTGGTTATGGTTTGAAATCTTCCATACATTTGGCCAATAGTTTCTCCTTCTTCCATTTTAAATAGCTCATGCTTTCTGACCAACATGCTGACTTTGGTTTCTTTGACTTTGCTGGTTCCTTCATGAGTAACCACTAGTGAATCCCACATTTCTTTTGCAGATTCACAAGCACACACTTTTTTAAATTCTTCTCTGCTCAAGGCGCACATGATTGTATATCTAGCCTTAGCATTTGACTGTCACTTTGTCTTTTGCTCAGAGGTCATGTCTGCTTTAGGAACTTCATCTCCATTGTCATCTTTAGGGACAAAAGGGCCTTCTTCAATGAGATCCCAAAGATCAGAGTTAGTGGACTGTAAGAACCACTTCATCTTTTCTTTCCAGTAAATGTAGTCCTCTCCATTGAAGTAAGGAGGTCTCGACATTGAGGATCCTTCTCCAGCATGGTACTTGCTTGTGCTAGCTTCTCCTGCCATCTCCAAGATCTTTTCCTCTACACTGTTAAGTGCTCAACCCAAAGGCTGAGCTCTAATACCAACTGAAATAACCAAAGTTAACACAAGAAGGGGAGGTTGAATTGTGTTTACCAACTTTTTGGGTTACTTAAAAAGATTTTCACAGGCACAACAAGCAGTACTTAGATTAGAGAAAATCAGACGAGTGATACGTCTAATATTCAAACAGAACACGCAAGCAAACAAAGAAGAGTAAAACAGAGTTTGATATTCATAATATTAACTCCCCAAGTTAAAAGCTTAAACAGAATAATACTTAAGCAAAATAAAGAGATAATGGAACAGAAATATCACTCAAGAGTTTTATACTGGTTCACCCCAAAATCCACAGGGCTACGTCCAGTTTCTTGGCAGCACCAAGTTTCCACTATAACTGAGTAAATTACAGTACAAGTATTCTTTGCACACCTAGCCTCTTCAGGCTCAACACTCAAACAAGTATTCTTTGCATACCTAGTCTCTTAAGGCTCAACACACAAGGAATATAAAGGTTTTGTGTAATTAATACAACTTGCAAATCTTTCCGATCAAACTCAAAGAGTGGAATAAATATGAAGTGTGAAAGACTGCGAATTAATATCAAATGATTGAAAGTGTATTCAATGAAAGGATGAAGAAGTTAATGAGGAGAGCAAATGCTTCTACGCGGTGTTCTTAATGATATTCAACGTCTTCTGTTCATCTTCATTGTTTGATCTATTTAAAGGCTCCAATCAAGAGATCCGTTTAGACACAGCTTCAGAAAACGTGTTCTTTTGGTTTGAGCTTCTAAGACACCATTATTGCCGAAGAGTCGTTCTGTATAAACATTAATGTTTGGGAACGTTTACCTTTGACAAGGTTGTCCAAGAGTACATTTTAATCTGAATCAGCTGTTATATCAGAGTATGCAGCTGCAGGCTTCTTGTACTTGCAACAGAGAGATTTCCTCTTTTAGTGCAACAGTCAGTTCACTTTCCAGAAAGCACTTTTACTTTGTACTAAAACAACTAAAAGGTTACTGCTGAGGTATGGAGATTGCGTGTTTATTCCTTAAAACCTTGAAACAAACGTTCTTTATTCTTTATCCTTTGAGCTATTGTCGAGAGGTCTTCGAGATCCTTAAGGAAGGCGTTTAATATGAATAAGATGACTTGGACTTCATTTCTGACAAACTGACATTATACCAGAGTTGGAAAATCAGACGGGTGAGAAGTGAGAAGTAATCAGAAATCAGACGAGTGCTCAAGCAGTCCAAAAACTAGACAGGTGATCATGCAATCCAAAACTAGACGGGTGCAAGCGTATTCCAAAAGTCAGACGGGTGATCAACTGAGTCTGTTTCAGACAGATGCTTCTTGCCACGTCACCAAGTAAACTCAGATCTTGATAGCACGTTGACTTGCTCTTTGACTTAAAGACAAGTGGTTTTCAGAAGAAGGCGGACTTATCTTTGATCCCATTTACTAATCTAGTTTCCATTGTAATCTTGTTGTGTTAAAGCTTTTGAAGCATGTTTACTGAAGCTCTTCGTTGTTTGTAAGTCACTTGATAAATTTGATAACCTATGTAATTTTGTAATAACAGTATTAAGAAATAAATAGATAGTTTTGATATAAAATTATTCTCATTCATACTCTGATTTTCTATTTTCAACTCTATTTTAATTTACTAATTCTTGAGATGATCCGTATTGACATTCTGGTATAAGAGCCTTAGTGCTCTGGTACTTGTATCGGTTTTAGGTATTTCTTTCTGTGCAGCGTTGGTCAGCCGTAAGGCTGTTCCCGGTAGTAAAACCCGTAGGTTAGGGTCGTAAATCCGTTGGTAAGCCAGGTGGTTCCGGTGTCTCGGCAAGAAATCTTTGTTGCTGATATAGGTACTAGATCATTTAGGTTCAGTTGCTATGTCTAGCTTACTAAAGATGGTGTCAAGAAAAGGTAAATAAAAGATAGAAGAAATAGATCAACCTAGTACAAGTGAAGAGTCTTAATTCATCATTAATAAATGAGCAACAAATAATTTTACCTGATATTGAAAAAATTTAAACAATTGGAGTATTCCATCAATAAATGTCTCTGAAATTTATAAAACAATATTAATGGATAAATTCAAGTCTGATTATATAATCAAGACAGCTGAATATACCATTAAAGTAGATAAAACTCAAGAAATCTTAAATCTCTTAAATTTATCTATGTTAAACGAACACAAACAAAAATACAGATTTTTGCATATTGGTTTAATACAAGTAGCAATAAAGCCTCTACACAGATTAGGCATAGATACACCTGTGTGTGTATGCCTAAGAGATACCCGACCTGCAAGGTTCGAGGATCAAGTTCTATCAATAATCGAGACTAATCTTCATGATGGTCCCACTTTTTTCAATAACTATCCAAACTATACCATGTCCTTGGAAAGTTTGGGAAAAATTAAACATAATATCAAATTAGATATAAAAATAAAGGAAGGAATTTGAAATCCAAATTCCTATCCAATGGCAGTAATATATAAAGTATATTATAAAGCCATGAAAGCAAATATTTCTCCAAAGGCATTAAATATTTCTTCAAAAGAAGATACTTTGCTTCTGCAAGTTAACCTTGAAAAATCAAATGCAGTCACCCCAAAGAGACTCAATCATAATGAAGTCTCTAGAAATCTTGACTGGAATTTACAAGAGATTCTGCCTCCAGAAGATCCAGAACCCTCTCTAATGACAATACCAATTGAATATGCATCTTGAAATGTCTCAATAAGCTTTGCACCATTTGGTAGAAGTAACTCTACTAGATCTTTTAGAACTCCTGAGGGATCTAAACAAACAAATAATTCAGGAAAATCAATTGACTCATTTCATTCATTAAGATTAGCAGGAATAAGAGATCATCATGTTATTCCTCAACCTGAATATAGGGTGGAAACACCACAGTCAGTCCAACCAATTAATCAAAGAGAGTCACCGACTCAATCTGAAATCAGTCAAAGTTTTGAAACCCATAATCAATGTTTTGTTATTACAAAATTTTATATTGATAAACAAAAACTTCAAAAGGAGTTTTTGGAAACCAAAAATGACACTAAAAGAAAATCGTTTTTCACCACTTTCTCACAACAAGAGATAAGACAATATAGGGAAGCCTATTATGTAACGCCCTTCGTTACATTAGTAACCCAAAACAAAATAAATGAAAATCCTTTGAAGAATTTAAAATTAAAAACATACATGTCATAAAAAAAATTTCGCAACTTAATCGGGCCTGAAAATACCTCGTATTAATTAAAATAGTGATAAAGTATCCAATGTAATAATATAGTAGTAAATCCATAAATCCAAATAAAAGCCAAAAGCCTCAAAAAACGGGCGTCTACTAATAAATCCAACGATAAATAAATAAAAACGTCTAGTCACATACGGCTCCTTATTTAAGAAAGTACTAACAAAGCTAGGAATAATAACTAAGAAAATTCGCTAAGTCTTCAATCATCTTCAGTCTCAGTGATGTCGTCCACGTGCTCTGAAAACAACACTTTTAATGAGATATAATCCCAGTGAATAAAAATAATCGTTTGATAAAAAGGTTCGCAAATAGTGTTGTTTTCAGCCGGTGCGGTAACCGGAAAAACATTCATGATACCCGCTAATTTTAAAATTTCGAATATAATAAACCTCCAAAATAATAAATATATAAATAAAATTAATGTCAAGCATTTAATGTACAACTCATAGGCTCAGCAACGGTCACATCTCATTGCATTTAATCACATTCACCATGCAAACTCAACACAATGCAACTCCATGAACATGACTCGGTGATTCCCAGAATCACTTAACTTGACTCTTTGGTTCCCAGAACCGGTGTGAATCCCAGATCCGCTAAGGTCTATGAGCTCATATCCATGCAATGGCGTCCCACTGCCTTCCCCATCCCAGATGGAGGTATCTAATATTTCATCCCAGATGTGAATATTTTAATAGATTGATATCCCATCCCAGATGGTGATATCTCTCATCCTATTCGAATGATCCGTCTCCCTCCAGTGATACCAACCAACACATCAATATGCCACCTAGATGACACCAAATATCTCAACCCCGCACAATACAAGCACAAACAGATAAAACACAAACACAACCAAAAATAAGCCAATATAATATGCATATAGTACAGTAAACTAACAGTGGGTGGATATATGTAAATAGAAACATACAAAATTGAACAACAAAAACAAAATAATGAATTATGAAAGAAACACATGATGCAGAAAAATATTATGCCATTGCAAGGTTACCACAGCCAATTGAGTATATATATCTATATTTCATCTATATTTATTGTCATCATACAAAAAAGAAAACAAAAAACACCCACAAACAATCACAAGTGACATGAAAATATTTCACAACCAAATAAAAATCATGCACCAAAATCAATGTGATAACAAATCATATGACAAAGATCAAATAATCGACCATGAAAGGTGAGAAAAAGAAATTTTACTCCCTTGACCCCAAAGCCAAAATACGATGATAGGATTGTACTTCTAAAAATTCTCCTTCCGTTTGGTAGCTTCTTGGACGTGTTAACTACGGGAAGAAAAGAACGAAGCGAGAGCAATTTACACATAAGCATAACATACGAACCACGCTCACATATATATATTTTTGGTTTTATGATATCTTTTTTTTTCGCCATTTCACTATTCACACATATATACATATATATATATATATATATATATATATATATATATACTAATTCTATTTCTGTTTTTTTTCATATATTTATTTTAATTTAATGTTTTTTTTGTATTCACTAACCAATTCTAATATATTTTATACTAATAAATTCTCACCACTAAACCTCTTAATCATATTTTATTTTTATCATATCATTATTATTTATTTGTTTTTTATTTTTTTTTATAACGTAATCTTTCTTTTTTTTCAAATTAATCATAACGAAGTCTCTAGAAATCTTGACTGGAATTTACAAGAGATTCTGCCTCCAGAAGATCCAGAACCCTCTCTAATGACAATACCAATTGAATATGCATATTGAAATGTCTCGATAAGCTTTGCACCATTTGGTAGAAGTAACTCTACTAGATTTTTTAGAACTCCTGAGGGATCTAAACAAACAAATAATTCACGAAAATCAATTGACTCATTTCATTCATTAAGATTAGCAGGAAAAAGAGATCATCATGTTATTCCTCAACCTGAATATAGGGTGGAAACACCACAGTCAGTCCAACCAATTAATCAAAGAGGTGACTCAATCAAAATCGATCAAAGTTTTGAAACCCATAATCAATGTTTTGTTATTACAAAATTTTATATTGATAAACAAAAACTTCAAAAGGAGTTTTTGGAAACCAAAAATGACAGTAAAAGAAAATCGTTTTTCACCACTTTCTCACAACAAGAGATAAAACAATATAGGGAAGCCTATTATGCTTATCTCGAGGAGGTAGAGGATGACAACATTCCCTACTTCACCTGGTTTGAAAATCACTATTTCAAAAATTTAGAATTAAAAACTTTGACTTCTGCAAAAAGGATTTGGAAAACAACAAAAGGTAAAGAAGTTATTTCTGTAATTCCTCCTTTGGAAGAAATAACTTTCCCAAACATAGATAATATATAAATAACAGCATCTCCCTTCAAAACTATGAAAGAAGATACAAAAACCTTAACCATTCAACACCCTACTCGTAATGATATCAAAAATATTCAACAACAATTGAATTTTACAAATCAACTTTTATACCAAGTTGCAAACACTTCAAAAGATAACGAATTACCCTCAGAAGGAGAAACCTCAAGAAAATTATAAAAATCATTAATAACTCCTTACAAATTGTCAGATTCTGAAATAAAAGAAATTAAAATAGGAAAAGAACCTACTAGCGATCTTTTAGACGAAATAAATAAAAGACTAGCTTCATTAAAAATATCCCCATCAAAGGTAAATATGATAAAAAATGAAGATATAATAGAACTAGAAAAACAATTTGACGATACAGGGATAGACACAATAATTAAGATAAAAAATACTTCGAAAAACTACCTAACTTCTCGAAATTATCATCATAGACCCACTTTGCCAGATATTCAATTTGAAAATAATGACCTTAATTTAGCATCACAATATACCGGAGATGGCATTGTATAATGGAATATATATGGATTTTCAGAACATCAAATAATGAGAAAATTGGAAGAAATGTCAATGGCAGCAACTGCCTATAGAGCAAAAAGAAATAACACATTAAATACAGTCAAATTATTAATCCAAGGTTTCACGGGAAGCCTAAAGGGATGGTGGGATGATAATTTAAGAGAAATAGATAGACAAACAATTCTTACGTTTGTAAAACAAGAGATAAGAAATAATGAACAAGGTGAAACAGAAACAATTCAAATAGAATAACAAGTGGAAGCCTTAAAATATATATATATATAAATATATATATATATATATATATATATATATATATATATATATTATTTTATTTTTTCAAACTTTATAAATTGATAGAAATAGAGCAAAATAAAACGGAGACGATATTTTTCCTACACAGCCACCTGCTCACCCATGAGCAACATCTGGAAGTAAAGATCGGGGGACATATATTTATATTTGAATAATCTAAGAAATTGTGCCGGTATATTATTTTTTTTTCGATCTACTTCGAGCAGTATCCTACCGTTAATATGAGACGGGGACTAATATCTCGTGGGAGTTTGTTCGGCATCTCTAAGGATGACATCACTCCCAGCCGAGATTTTTTCCATATCCAAGGCTCTAACTCGATAAATTGATTAAGGGATCAGAAACCTTTAACCATCCACGCCAACCTCGGTTGGTGACCTGGTGCTTTTAGTTGCCCTGAAAATAATTATAATATATAATTATCCAAACACATATTTTTTTAAAGCATTTTTTTTTAAAATATTTTTTTCAAAAAAAAAAATCCATCTAGACAGACTCAAGTTTGTTGCCGAAACTATATTTTAACTTATAGTAACTTTAATTTCTCATACATTTATCTTATTTTATGTGATCAGATGTTGTCTTAGAAATCTTGTAAAAAAAAGATATTATTTTAGAAATGTTAAGTGGGTTTTTTTATACTTCTTATTTATTTTTAATTTTTGTTTTAAATAGCCTATATTAATTTTAAATCACAAGATTCGAAATTTATTTTTTTTTTGGGAAAAAAACAAATAAAATCATTTTAATTCAAACCAGTTTAAATAAATTTATATCAATTTTGCGTTACGAAATTAAACAGTTAAATTCAATCAATAATACTATTTAAATAAGTTCAAAACCTATCTAAATTGAATTGTAAACACGTTTACATATATTCATAGCTAAAATACATTTTTCTCCTTTAACTTTTGGTGAAAATTGGTTTTGCTCCTTTATCTTTTAAAATATTTATTTTGATCTTTTATTTTTCAAACGTTACTCAAAATTATCTAAAGTTCATTAATATTAGCCGGAGATCTACCGAAATCTAGACATTCTTCTCACAACCCCTTCATGAAATCTAGGCATTCTTCTGAAACCTATTACGAAGTTACGACATGACCTCTTTGGATCTTCAAATTCCGCTGCCGCATCATGATGCACACTCCCCTTGTAATGACATTCGTTATATTAGTAACCCAAATTAATTTCAATAAAAATTCTTCAAAACATTTAATTAAAAAACACAAGTCATAAAATTTTTCCCAAATAACTAAGTATGAAAATACCTCGTATTAAATAAAATAATAGTATTTACAGATTATTGAAAAGTATTATTAAATCCAATCATTTGAATAAAAACTAAAAGCCTCAAAATCGGGCGTCTAATTACAATCTGAGAAAAATAGTATGTAAACCAAAGAACGTCGTCCGCATAATACTCCAAACCATACTACATTACTAACCAACTAGCTAATCAAAGATAACTCTTCAGATTTCTGGATCCTCAACAGCGATGTCCTCGGGCTCTGAAAACAACACTTATAATGAGATATAAAATCCCAGTGCACAACAATACATTTATAAAATGTTTCAAAAATAATGTTGTTCTCAGCCGGTGCGGTAACCGGAAAAACTGACCATGGTATCCGTTAATTTCCCAAAATAATATATAAAAAAATACTTGTAATAACAACAAAAATTTCATCAAGTCAAATGCATATAGCATAAGATCAACTCGTCTCAATGCATCACATTCCACATACCAAGTAAATTCTAAATCAATCCAAGTGGCTCGAAGACCTCATAACTAAAATGGTCTCTTGCCGGCATGCCATAAATCCCACACATCACATGACAATGGTGTCACATTGCCCACCCCTACTCATGAGGAATGTTTCGATGTCACCCTCCTGTCGGGGACATTTCTATTTCGATACCTCCCATGTGCACATGGCAGTATTTCTCCGCTTTCGACACCCCAACGTGTGACGGTGTTACTTTCGATACCCCTTTTTAGGCGGTATTGCTCTTTTTCGACATCCCAATTATATGGGGATGTTACCCTTTTTAGGCGGTATTGCTCTTTTTCGACATCCCAATTATATGGGGATGTTACTTTCGATACCCCATTATGGTGGTATTATTTTTCGATACCCCTATCATAGGTGGTATTACGGCAAACATCATACAACATATTATAACTCAGATATGTCATGTCTCATGTATGTAACAAACTATTTTCCACAATTAAACAAATAAATTTATCCCAACAACAAGCAATCACGAATATCACAATATATCATACATGAATAAGCATCTTACAACATCAATTAATCAACTTATTCCACTTTTAACAAAAACCCCCAATTTTAGAAATTAGGTTACTGACAATATGCATCAAATCAATTAAAAACTCCCAATTTCATATGGTAATTCATTGTCAACACAAACAAATCATATATACCATGGAAGGGTTCGTAAAAAGTATTGCTACTCACCTCTTGAAGACCTCCAAATAGCTCTAAGCGTTTCCTACTGCGAATCCTAACGTTTGCCAAGAGTTATCATCATCTTCCTCTTCCTAGACTCCTTCTTCCACAACTATCTCTTCTTAATCCTTGAATTTATTCTCTTCTTAGCCGTTTGAGTTTCTAGGTGTAATTAGGGTTTAAAAACACACCCTAAGAGTGTTAAGATTCTATTTATAGAGCCCTCAATAGCCCAAAACGTGTAAAAACGTGCTAAGCCCACTTACTCTGCATATGGTGTTGTATTTCGCACATATCTTGAGTTATATACATTCAAAAATTATAAATTTTATATCGTTGGAGAGATAAAATAATTGTATACAACTGTTATGAAGAACACAAAATCTGAAACCGACATTTAGATAGTCAAAACGTGGATAGAATTTAAAAAAACGGTTCTGGCGCTGGAACATGAATAGTGTGTACGAATTTGGTCATAATTTGAGCTACAAGAATCCAATTTGGACGAATTTGGTGTCTATGGAAAGCTAAGAGTCAGGGCTATATTTCTTATGCAGATCTTGAATTCAAACAAGTTCTCTTTGGTTACGAAATATCCATCTGAAGTTAGGTATCTAGTCATATTATGCGAAATTGGGCTTAAAACACTCAAACTATATATTTTTAATGGGTAACACAGCATGGGCCTTGATATGCTTATGTTTCCTATCATTATAGCAGCAATAATTTAGTCTAGGGTAGGTTCTTATCCTTATTTTTATGTTATTTTATTTTATTTTAATTCAATTTTACATTATTGTGGAACCCACTGGATTTTTATTATAAAGAAAACAATTATAATAAACTCTTATACTACCCTTTTTTTATTAAAATAATTATATTTAAATTTTTAGGATGTTACACCCCTCCACACCAATCTCGGTTTCGGGGTCATCTACGCTGACATTGTTCTAAGAATCATTGACGTTGGGTGTCACAAATCACGAGCACCTCGTCGACGATAGCTTCTTCCTAACTTGCATGGGTGGGAGCGATTTCGTGTAACTAACATGGTCCACGTCAAGCCTTACCTAGCAGCTCAGGCGGCGTGGCTAATGGATAGGCCTTATGCTTCGTAGAACCTCGACATAAACGGGTTGATATTAATATCTAGGCAAAATAGATAGATTAGTCTTATACATATTTTTAAATTTTCATATCGATCCTATAAGTTTTATTTTTTTCAAATTGGTCCTACATGTAATGTTTCATTTCCATGTTAGTCATTTCCGTCAATTTCGACCTTAAAGAGGCAAGTCAAAAGCAACGTGTCAGAATAATGTGATAGCCACATCAGGTCAAAACTAACGGCGTTAGCTCAAAATTAACAGAAATGACTAATATGGAAACAGAACGTAATATGTATGACCGATTTAAAAAAAAAACTTATAGAATCGATATGAAAAGTATATATATATATATATAACCAATCTACCTATTTTTCTTAATATTTATTTTTATTTCTAATTTTATCTAATTATCATGTTGCCTGCAACTAAATTTTTTATACTTATTGAGTGCGAACCTGTCTCGTTAAAAAGTCAAGATTGTTTTTGATATCTCCAAATAGTTACTTAGAATCTAAAATGGTTTAGGATTTTAACATCAACCGACCTATTGCTTTTTAAAGTATGTTGGATCAAATCGATTTTCAATTAAGTATAATTAATTTTAAGATAAGCTAGAATTTCTAACTTTATTGTTGAGTAGGATTGATTATTGTTTCTGTTGAGATCCGACTTGCCGGAATCTCGCCGTAGAACGTCTAACCAAGAGTGAACGCCGGAGTTGTTTTAGATTATGGCTTGACAGAATATTGTATTCCGGTCCTACGTATCCCAATGGGAATCAAAGCTAGACGTCGTTCTTGGTTCAACCCTTGGTCATACAGTGATCTCAATCCCCTAATCTTGTATCTGATGAATACCAGCGAGCAATGACTCTTCAATAGTCTCTTGGTCGAGCTAGTTTCTCTAATACACTTAAGGGAGATTCACCTAGGCTAGTGAAAAAGTGTCATTCTCTTAGGGTTATCTACTTTTTATAATTGGACCACATTATCTTTTAGAGATTTGGATTCATCTCTTCTTATCTCTTAAATCTTCTTTGAGATATACGATTTTCTTAATTGACGGGATTTATCTCTTTTAACCAGATAAGGTTATTTGAGACAATATCAAGATCATTTGAGATAATATCAAGATCTTATCTCTCTCGCCTTTATCGGATTGTGCATCCAAGCTCGGTGATCGAGTTTTACTTCTCGGCCAGTGCACAAGTCCCCCCAAGCTTTGAGCTAAAAAGAGCGTAAAAGTTTTTATGACAGGAGCCGAGCTTGGCTTTAAAATTATCTGAGTTAAGGATTTATTGAGTAATATTTCTCCCCTTTTGCCACAGTTCGATGGCCAATTTTCATATATTGGCTAACATTCGATTTTAGCGGCTTTGTAAAGTGGGTCTAACAATCCTTTCTTTTGATTTCCTGGTGACCGAGCTTGATACCTTGGCCCCTATTGATTTTTCGGTACGCTCATTGGCCGACCTTGACACCTCGGGCCATATACAAGCCCCCCAATCTTTAAGCTCAGAAGAGTGTAAAGGTTTTACGGAAGGAACCGAGCTATGCCAAGATGGAGGTTGATAATGACTTTTTGGTCCGTGCCAGTATGTCAGTTTCTCGAGATGAAAAGAGAGGTTGCTTTTGTTATTAAGATAGGGCTTGCTTGTGACGCGTGGCCTTTACGGCATTATTTTCGAGGCTTGCTCTACGGCTGCGTACTCAAATCCTTAGTTGTTGCAGCGTGTATTCCGATGTCTTCGTCAAGTGTTGCTCCACCATTGGTGTGCCGAATTTGAAGAGACGTTTCCCTTCCCCAACACAACAACCACCATCATTACTTTCAAAAAGGAACGTTTCAATTTTTCTGAAACGACATATTGCTTGCTATTAAATTGAGGAAGTTCTGAGGATAGGCCCTTACTTGCCTTCGCATTCATACTTTTTCCTCTTGAAACTTCTTCTTCTCCAAGCCTTTTTCTCCGAGCCTCTCTGCACCTTTTTTCTGTTCCAGGTATGCCCTCGTTAATTCCTTCTTGTCATTGTTTCATTTCTCCTCACTTATCCATGGAGGCTTCATCCGAGGTATCCCAGAATGATTATTCGGAGGTTCAGATCCTAGAGCCCGAAATCAACCCGATTGGGGGCTCTCCTCATCCATCTCCACCGCCTTCTAATGATGACGGAGGTGGCCATGGTGCCTCCTCCCCTTCTGGTAGTAGCTCAGCTACTCCTGATGTTGTTACCACCACTAAGCGCCGCAGACGTGCTAGGAGGATGCCTAGAGTCCCTTACCCGGATATCACTATCCTTGGGTATTTCTGGGTGAAGCCCGATGCTGGGGATTTTCATTCAAACTTTAGGAATTATGAATCCCTTTCATCCATTAAAACCAAGGTTGCTTCTTCTAGTGGCACTATAGAGTGTTTGCCATGTTCTGAGAATGAACATGTCTTCCTTCATGCCCCTCCAGATCAACCTTCTTTCACATATGTATATAAAACCATGTTCGAGTAAATTGGAGTTACCTTGCCATTTACCCAATTCGAGTGTGATGTTCTGAAAACCATGAATGTTGCACCTACTCAACTATAACCAAATGGCTGGGCCTTCTTAAAGGTTTTCCAATTCTTTGTCGCCAGATAGGAATGATGGCTACTGCTCCTAAATTCCTTTTCTTTTATAAATTCAGGTTTGGAGATCGGGTCGGTTGGATCTCCCTGAGTGGGGTTAAGCGGAGGGGAATCATTGGGCTCTACAAGAGTTCATACAAGTTTTTCAAGTCGGGCTTTTTCGAAGTTCGACCTACTGTAGGAAATGAGTCCCTATTTTTTGACTCGGATGGGATCTCCAAATCCCCTCTTTACTGGCAACCCCACCACACTAAGTTTTCTAGTTATGACCTCGACTGTATGATGGCTCAAGAGAGGACTGACATTGAGATCCTTAGTCTTTACCCTCGGCCCCTGCCTTGTGGGAAACTTTTGTTACTCCCCTCTTCTTCTACTCGGCAATCCGATTTTGATTGTAAGTAGATTTTTGGACAGTACTTTAATTGTCCTCTTTCAATGTAGTACTATGACCGATTTCTTTCTGCAGTGATAATGGGTAAATTTAACTACAAGGCCCTGATGAAGAAGTTAGCTCACCACATCGGTGGTTCCGCCCTACCTCCGATGTGAAGGGTTAGAAAAATAAGACCGTTGAAGCTTACGATCCCAATACTGGCCTTCCCAAACGGGCTTGGGCAGATGTTCGGCCCGAGATTGCTAGAAGTGTTTCTCCCCTCCCGATGGTCGAGGAGACTCCTATTATTGAGCGGATGCCTGAAAAGGCCCCGATGGTGACCGACCTTATTTCAGATACCAAGTGGTACAATGGCTGCTACAACCTTGGCTTCGGCTAGCTCTGGAGTAACGATTTCAACCCTGGTCCTTTCATCGACAGCCTAGTTTTCAAACCCTCCGATGCTCAACTTTTATTGGAGCAAGGGCCTGTTGAGAGAATGGAAGCTGCTGCAGCCTATGCCCCCAGGATCGCTTCCATCACCCATTTTTGGAGTCATCAACTCTCCGATAACGTGTAGAAGATGGAGTCAATAAAGGTCGATGCTGCCCGCGCTTTACGGGTATGAGATGAATTGGCTCAGGTCGTGGCGAAGTGTGAGGACCAAGCCCGAGCTATTGGCCAGCTGAAGGCTCAGAAAGCCGAGCTTGAAAAGGCTTACACTTCTCTTCAGTCTGAGCTTGATAGGGAGAAGGAAAAGAAGGCTCACTTCCAAAAGGCCGCGGAAGACTCACATTCATCTTTGGCTCAACTTCGGAAGTCTTTAGAGACTGAGAGGGAGGTCAAATGCAAGCTTCAGGCCGATGTTGATGAAGCTGTGACCAGCATTATGAGAGAGCATGTCAGAGGGTTTTCTCGTGCTGTGAAGCAGCTTGAACGCTTCAACCCTGATGCCGACTTCTTGGGCCAACATGGACAAGGACTTCAACAAAGATGGTGTCGTGATTCCTTTGTCTGAACTTGAGGATGATGATGAAGGAGGAGGAGGAGGAGGGATCCAAGAAGGGTGGAAGAACCAGATGCCGAGGAGGGAAGAAACGGCGAGGGTGAGATGGTGATGGATGATCTGGCCTCGGTTGTTCCCCTGGTGCTGAAGATGTTCTCAACTCTACTTCTACTGAAACTGTTGCTCATGGGGATACCCGTGAGTAACTTAGAAAAATATTCTCTTTATTCATCATGTATTTTGTTTTTTAGAGCAATGCCCTTTTTCTTTTGGGACTTTTTGTAGCTAGAGCTATGCCCTTTTTCCGTTATAACAACTTTACTTTCCAGCATTAAGACTTGCTTCAACACTTGGAAAATTTCCTAGGTTTTTTTGCTAAGCTCGACCTTACTTATTGTATTCAACCACGTATCTAAATTTACACAGTTTTCCTAAGTTTTTCACCGACCCAAAAGTCGTATTCTTAACTTTTTAAGTTTAAGTTTGTACTAGCCCTTAATTCTCGGCATTACGCGTCGGCCTTTTTGAGCTTTTGAGCTCGACCCCCTTCAATGTATATATCTTCCCAAGGTTTTTGATTACCACATGTCTTAAGTTATTTCCCTGCCTCTTAGGTTTGGCCTTTCGACATTAACTCGATCGAATTTAGCTCGGTTACCCCTTTTTGGTTCGTGTTTACCTCTTTTGGTTTTTACTTTACTTTTTTAGGTCAAGCATTTTGACTTTAACTCGGTCGATTACAGCTCGGTTGACCTCTTTGAGCTCGTGTTCACCTCCCTAGGTTTTTATTTACCTTTAGGTTTTGTCTTTTTATTTTAGCTCTTTTGGCCACTTGGGCTTAGCCTTTCGATTTTAGCTTGGTCTATCTTTTTAGGTCTTTTTGTTTTGCCTTTTCAGATCCAGCATTTCGACTTCAACTTGGTCGATTTTAGTTCGGTCAATCTTTTTAGGTCTTTAATTTTGCCTTTTTAGGTCCGGCCTTTCGACTTCAACTCGGTCGATTTTAGCTCGGTCAACCTTTTTAGGTATTTAATTTTGCCTTTTTAGGTCCGGCATTTCGACTTCAACTCGATCGCTTTTAGCTTGGTCAACCTTTTTAGGTCTTTAATTTTGCCTTTTTAGGTCCGGCATTTCGACTTCAACTCGATCGATTTTAGCTCGGTCAACCTTTTTAGGTCTTTTAGTTTTGCAAAGACAAATGAATTCTTAGTCATATGACAGTTCCTTGCGAAATAATATAACTGAAATAGACTTTATTTATTTATTTACCCAGGTGTGCCTAATTAAAACCTTCCTGGTCAAAACCACTTGGGAAAAATACCAGGGTAGGAAAAAGAGTACATCACCTGCTTTACATAAGGCTTAACTAAAATAAAATTTAAGGTGGGAAGTGTTCCATGTTCTAGGAACAGCATTTCCAGATAACTCTTCTAGCCTATAAGCACCATTTCATAGACTTTCAGCTACTCGGAATGGGCCAGACCAGTTTGCTTCAAGTTTACCCTCTTTGGATTCTTTTCTTGCATCATTCTGTAGTCTCAGCATTAAGTCACCTTGCACGAACCCCCTTGGCCGCAACCTTGAGTTGTACTTCCGAGTTGCTTTCTGCTTGCATAGTTCTTTCCCTGATTTTTGATTCATCTCGCACTTCTTCTACCATGTCAAGTTCAACTCGGATTTCTTCTTCATTTTTGCTTTGGTCACGATGTTGCCATCTGAAAGATAGCTCACCGAGCTCGACCGGAATCATTGCATCGGTTCCATAGGTTAGTCTGAATGGTGTTTCCCCAGCCGATGACTGTGGTGAGCAATAGTAAGCCCAGAGAATACTTGGTAGCTCTTTGACCCATGCCCCTTTGATCTATCTAACATTTTTTTGAGCTTTATCAGGATGGCTTTGTTAGCAGCCTCGGTTTGCCCATTTGTTTGTGGATGCTCAACCGAGGTCACCTTATGTTTGATTCCGAGTTTGGAGTAGAACTCTTTAAGGCCTTTGTCAGTGAATTGCTTTCCATTATCAGTGACAATTGCATAAGGTAGGCCATGTCTGCATATGATACTTTTCCACATGAAACTCTGAACCGTTTTAGCTGTTATGGTAGCCAATGGTTCAGTCTCAATCCACTTAGTGAAGTAATCTACCCCTACTAGCAAGAACTTGACTTGGCCTTTAGCAACAGGGAAAGGACCAACAATGTCCATCCCCCACATGGTAAAAGGCCAAGGCGAGAACATGGAACTGAGTTCTTCTCCTGGTACTCGTGCCACATTGGCGAACTTCTGACAAGGATCACACTTGTTAGTCCAGGCAGCACAGTCTGATCTCATGGTTGGCCAATAGAAACATGCTCGCAGAACTCGAGCTGCTAGGGATCGGTGATAAGCCTCTGGCTCATCTAGTTTTATGGCTAGTATGACCAGGGTTTTGTGCGAATTATATCCTATTTTCACCCAAATTAGATTAGATTGTCCTCAAGCAAGGTTTTGAGTCTCTAGAGTAGTTTTAGATTAAATTATCCAGATTTGAGTTAAATAATACACTAATAGTTATTTCTTTGTTTGCAGGTTAAGTGAAAGTCAAGAGAATAAGGAAACAGGGGATTCGCCTCGCGAACCTCTCTTCGCCTCGCGACCCCGAAGCTGACTGTTCCAAGAAAATGCAAGGTCTCTGGTTCGCCCCGCGAAGAAGATCTCGCCCCGCGAGTCACCCAACCCTGAAAAGTCAGAGACGATCATGGCTTGCCCGTGTTGAAGATCACGGCTGTGGCAGTTTTGAAGTTGAAGAGTCTCGCCTCGCGAGCATCCATTCGCCTCGCGAGCCTGGAAGTCAGAAAGCATCACGGTTGGCCCCTGATATTCGTAACGGGCGTAATAAGAAGACTTTTCAGTTCCTCGCCTCGCGAAGGATTGGTCGCCTCGCGAGAATACGAAAGGTTGCAGACTGTTCACAAGAATCGCGTCGCGAGAGAGGCTTCGCCTCGCGAATAGGCTTGATTTCTGACTAGTATAAATTGATGTTCTGAACAGTTTGTAAAGACTTTTGCTTCTCCATTGTTTAGTTTTACATTTTCTCTGTGTGTGTTTTCATTTTGTCATGGAGAACTAAGTTCTAGGATTAATCTATTGTAATTGATTTCCATTATACTTGAGGTTTTGTGATTCCTATTTTACTTGTTTTTCCCTTTTCAATACTATGTTATGCATTTCTGTTTGTTTAATTCAGGAGTGTATAATATTGTATTGATTCGTTTCAGTGATGTTATATTCCTATAATCAATCGCGTTTGTTTAATTCGCGTGTGTTCATTCGTGTTTGTTTAGTTCACGAGGGCTTAACCCCGTTTGTTTAATTCGGGAATAGGAATATATATCAGTAGTGGCAATTTCGTTTGTTAATTGTTGCTACAACTGAAAGGGGATAGAATCTGCTTAGGGCTGGGAATTCAGATAATCGATGATAGTTGGGAAATTGAGAACAATAGATTAATCGTCTTTAGATATTTGATAACCTTTTCAACTGCCCTGTTTTCATTGCTTGTTATTGCTTATTTTCTTATTTGCACTCCAATCCAAACACCCCCTCCCCCCCAAAAACTGATTTTTGTGAGAGATAAAACTTTCAGAGTCCTTGAGAACGACATCCAAGTTGTCGCCCTAAACTACAGTTTTAAACCCGCTCGTCCTTTTTGGCGCGTGCGCGACAACGCGACCAAAAATTGGCGCCGTTGCCGGGGACTCTGATTTGTTATTTTTCGCATTTTTTCTATTTTCTTTTCTTTCTTTTATTTTCTGTTTTGTTTTGAATTGGTCTGGCTACTAGGTCGAATTGCCCTGAACTGTGTGATTTTGACCCGGAAATTGAAAGAACACTGCACACACTCCGTAGAGAATTTCGGCCCAGCACTAGTAGTGATTCCAATTTCAAAACTGTTTTTGAAAACATGGGAGACCAGAGGACATTAAGACAGCTTGCTGCCCCTGATGTCAACTATAATGGATTGTGTATTTCTTATCCTGGTGCTGACACTCCTTTTGAACTGAAATCTGGTTTTAGTCACTTGTTGCCCAAGTTTAATGGTCTTGCAGGTGAGGATCCACACAAGCACTTGAAGGAATTCCAAGTTGTATGCTCCACAACTTCAAGATCAGAGGGAGTCACTGAGGATAGTATCAAGCTGAAGGCTTTTCCGTTTTCACTCCAGGGAGCTGCAAAAGATTGGTTATTGTATCTTGAGCCCAACTCCATCACCACTTGGAATGATTTGAAGAGGGTGTTCCTGGAAAGATATTTTCCTGCTTCAAGAGCTGCTTCAATAAGAAAAGAAATATGTGGAATCAGGCAAGGGAATGAGTCGCTAGCTGAATATTGGGAAAGGTTCAAGCATTTGATATCAAGTTGCCCCCAGCATCAAATTTCTGAACAGCTCCTGATCCAGTACTTTTATGAAGGATTACTGCCGATGGATAGGAATCTTTTGGATGCTGCTAGTGGGGGAGCGCTTGTTGATAAGACCCCAGCTGCTGCCAAACAACTCATTGAGAATATGTCACTGAATTCCCAGCAGTTCACTACCAGAAGAAATTCAGTTGAAACAAGAGGTGTGCATGAGATTCATAGGTCATCTTCCAACCAGGCCGCCATTGAGAATAGATTGGATGAGCTGACTTCTTTTGTAAGGCAATTGGCAATAGACAGAGTTCAGCCTGCGGTGTTGTGTGGCATGTGCAGTTCTCCTGAGCACCCATATGAAGCATGCCCCATTTTGCAAGGAGGATCAGTTACTGAATCACCTCAAGCCTTTGCAGTCCATCCGTATAATCAAGGCAATAACCAGAACAGGTACAGCATTCCAGACCTCTCAACAAATAGGTACCATCCTAGCTGGAGTAATCATCCTAATCTGCGGTATGGGAACTCATCCCAACAACAACCGATGGCACCTCAGAATCCTCCAGTGACCACTTCTGCACCACCGTCAGGACCTTGATGAGATGACATGCTCAAACAAATGGCTGCACAAATGGCTGCACAAAATCTACTGATTTCAGCAAGCAAATGGGACAGATTCAGCCTCACACAGCACGTTTCAAAGAAGCAAACAAATGCCAGCATTAAAAATTTGGAGACACAGATTGGACAGATGGCCACATCAATGAATAACACACCGCAAGGTCAAGGGACAACCCAGCTGCCAGCACAGCCAGTGATAAATCCTAATGCCTCCAATCCTAATGTGAGTGCCATATCCCTGAGATCTGGAAAAGTTGTTGAGGCCACCTCTGGAAAGGATGAAGAAACTATTGAGACAACTCCTGAGCCTTTAGTCGATGTTAAAGCTGAGAAAGTGTACAGATCACCAATCCCATTCCCACACAGATTGCAGAACAATAAGAAGATTGGTGGTGAAGATAAGGAGAAGGAAATTCTTGATGTGTTAAGAAAGGTAGGTGTTAATATCCCACTGTTGGATGTGATCAAGCAAGTGCCCAAGTATGCAAAATTTCTCAAGGACCTATGCACCAACAAGAGGAAGATGAAGAATAATGAGAGGGTTGATTTGGGAAGAAATGTCTCAGCTCTTATCCAGTCTAGGCCTGCTCCAGAAAGAGTTGCTGTTATAGCCCCTACTCAAGCATTACCACAGAAGTGCAAGGATCCAGGCGTATTTACTATTCCATGTACTATTGGGGACAGGAAGTTTGAAAATTGCATGCTGGATTTGGGAGCCTCTATCAATGTCATGCCTACCTCCATCTTTAACAACCTTGATCTGGGTCCCTTGAAATACACAGGTCTCACCATTCAGTTGGCCAACAGGACCAGTGCCCGCCCCATGGGAATGATGGAAGATGTGCTAGTGCAAGTTGATGATATGATCTTCCCAGCTGACTTCTACATCCTGGACATGGCAGGAGAGTCACATTCCAGTAAATCACCAATCATCCTGGGCCGACCATTCATGAAGACAGCTAAGACTAACATTGATGTTGATGATGGGACCATATCTATGAAGTTTGGGGATATAGTTGCAAAGTTTAACATATTTGATGCTATGAAACATTCAGTGGAAGAGCACTCTGTATTCAACATAGAGCTGCTTTCCGAGACTATTGAGGACACCCATGAGGACTTGCTTTCTAATTTTCCATTTATTTCTGGCTTTGATGATATTTCTGCATGTCCTGATTGTACTAACGCTAACCATTGTGTGGTTTGTGCTGAGATTGCTGCATGTTTAGCAAGTGATAAATTTGTCAGTGCAGTGGATGAGAAACATGCAGAAGATGAAGCAGCACCGGAGGCCCTCCCTACCTATCTGCCACCTCCCCCTGCGAAGCCACCAGAGGAAATGGATTTTGCACCATGGATAGTTCAAGGGATTGAAGCCAACTTCTATTGGGAGGACTTTGTTGATGAAGCGGTCGTCTTTGACCCAAGAGAAGGTGATGAGTCTGCTGCATTGAACACGGTCACCAAAAGTGTCAAGTGTTTACTCATATATCAAGGCTGCAAGTTATGGGACCATGAAATGAACTCTACCTCTTTGGCCTTAGACTACAAGAAATGGGACCCAGGTGGCAGCTTCCGCATACACTGCACTTGATCAGGGAGTACTCTTTTCTTTTCCCTCGCTCTGATTGTATAGTTCTGTTGTTCATTGGGGACAATGCATGTTTTAAGTGTGGGGGAGGGAACTAGTTGTAGTTTTTCCTTTTCTTTGAATAAAACTCCTGAATAATTTGAGAAGCTCAGGAGTATTTGTGTGATGAGTCTTTTGTTGGCAAGTTTGATGGATTTTGATTGATGTTGCACAGATTGCTTGCATGATTGATATGTGATGATTCCCCCTAGGCTGAAAAAAAATTTTTTTTTTTGAGTTTTTGAAAAGTGATTCCCATGTGAAATTGAAAACTGAACTTTGAAATTTTATTATGATGGCATGATTTATGATAAGTTTGGGGTGATAGGGAGCACACACTAGGGATAGAATCTCTTTCAAACAATTTGCATGAATGTCCAGGTGAGGTTTTGAGCCTCCAACATGTTTTAAACTGTGTGAAATCACTTTCAAGTTGCATTTCCCTGAATTTGCTTGAATCTCTTTATGATTTGCATGATTATGTGTTTGCTTCAAATGATTTAGGCATTTTCTTTGTAAATAGCTACTTAGCCTAAAAATAACCAACTCCTAATGCATGTTCCCTAGTTAGCCCCTTTGAGCCTATTAGTCTGTTAATTCTTGATAACCTAATGTTATAAGCCCAAAAATCTGGAAAACCATGTTAACCCGATCTTAGGATTAGGAGAGCATGTAATCTTAGAATGGGTGCAAGAAACTAAGTTTGGGGTGGCTGCAAGGTGTAATATGTTGTTGGGATTGAGAAGAAAAAAAATATAAAAAAAAAAGTTGGAGCCAAAGGCTTATGAAAGAAAAAGTGTATAAATGTTAAAAAAAAAAAAAAGAAGAGAAAAAAAAGAAAAGAAAAAAATACAAAAATACCAAAAAGGCTGTAAACACCCAGAAGCATAGAGAAAAAAAATTAAGAAAGGAACTTGAGTGAATTTCAAAGTGTAAAAAGTTCATGCTCTCTTAGTTCCTAGGGTTTTCAGCCTAGTACCTTTGTATATCCTACCCTTAGCCAGGCCCCATTACAACCCATAAAAGACCTTCTGATGTTGCTTGCATGTTTTCTGTGGGAATCATTTGGAGATGAAAATCAAATTTATGGGAAGTGCTCTTAAAAGTGAAATTGAGTGAATTGTTGATAGCCTGACACAAACTGAACGATTGAGTGAAACACAAATTTCCCTTGTGAGGAAGGCAGTTGTTTGAAATTGGTGATCTCCCTCTTGTGTGTGACTTAGATCCTTTGCTTAGATTTCTGATTGCCTGAATGATGAAATTCTCAATTGTTTGGAATGAATGAATGTGGGGATTGCTTTGCTTGAAAAAAAAAAAAAGGGGGAAACAATGAAGAAAACTGTTTTGATGAAGTTGCTTGAATTTGTGCAATGTTGATTGAATCTTTTAAGCTTGCCAGGTCTTGAGTCTTTTTGATTTTTGAGTCTTAGTTTGCTTGGGGACAAGCAAAGTTTAAGTTTGGGGTATTTTGATAAGCCTCTGGCTCATCTAGTTTTATGGCTAGTATGACCAGGGTTTTGTGCGAATTATATCCTATTTTCACCCAAATTAGATTAGATTGTCCTCAAGCAAGGTTTTGAGTCTCTAGAGTAGTTTTAGGTTAAATTATCCAGATTTGAGTTAAATAATACACTTATAGTTATTTCTTTGTTTGCAGGTTAAGTGAAAGTCAAGAGAATAAGGAAACAGGGGATTCGCCTCGCGAACCTCTCTTCGCCTCGCGACCCCGAAGCTGACTGTTCCAAGAAAATGCAAGGTCTCTGGTTCGCCCCGCGAAGAAGATCTCGCCCCGCGAGTCACCCAACCCTGAAAAGTCAGAGATGATCACGGCTTGCCCATGTTGAAGATCACGGCTGTGGCAGTTTTGAAGTTGAAGAGTCTCGCCTCGCGAGCATCCATTCACCTCGCGAGCCTGGAAGTCAGAAAGCATCACGGTTGGCCCCTGATATTCGTAACGGGCGTAATAAGAAGACTTTTCAGTTCCTCGCCTCGCGAAGGATTGGTCGCCTCGCGAGAATACGAAAGGTTGCAGACTGTTCACAAGAATCGCGTCGCGAGAGAGGCTTCGCCTCGCGAATAGGCTTAATTTCTGACTAGTATAAATTGATGTTCTGAACAGTTTGTAAAGACTTTTGCTTCTCCATTGTTTAGTTTTACATTTTCTCTGTGTGTGTTTTCGTTTTGTCATGGAGAACTAAGTTCTAGGATTAATCTATTGTAATTGATTTCCATTATACTTGAGGTTTTGTGATTCCTATTTTACTTGTTTTTCCCTTTTCAATACTATGTTATGCATTTCTGTTTGTTTAATTCAGGAGTGTATAATATTGTATTGATTCGTTTCAGTGATGTTATATTCCTATAATCAATCGCGTTTGTTTAATTCGCGTGTGTTCATTCGTGTTCGTTTAGTTCACGAGGGCTTAACCCCGTTTGTTTAATTCGGGAATAGGAATATATATCAGTAGTGGCAATTTCGTTTGTTAATTGTTGCTACAACTGAAAGGGGATAGAATCTGCTTAGGGCTAGGAATTCACATAATCGATGATAGTTGGGAAATTGAGAACAATAGATTAATCGTCTTTAGATATTTGATAACCTTTTCAACTGCCCTGTTTTCATTGCTTGTTATTGCTTATTTTCTTATTTGCACTCCAATCCAAACACACACCCCCCCCAAACTGATTTTTGTGAGAAATAACACTTTCAGAGTCCTTGAGAACGACATCCGAGTTGTCGCCCTAAACTACAGTTTTAAACTCGCTCGTCCATTTTGACGCGTGCGCGACAGCGCGACCAATCGGCCACCGGAGTGCATTCCATAGATTCCTCTATGAATTTCATACATTACATACTCGGATTGCTCCTTTGTTATGCATTTTAACAAAGGCATGGAGAATCCTCTTCTGTATAACTCTCCATCTCGGATGGTGTAGTGACAAGACTTCAGTCGGGTTTTCTTTGCCTCTTTGGGATCATTACGCAATTTGTCTGAGGCTAGGAAATCCCAAAAGGGTGTCATCCAGCCTCGATCATAGTGCTCAGTCATCATAACCTCGACACTCTTTATGCTCGGCTCAGGGAGATTTTCCTGAATAAATGTTCGCAGCTGGCCAGGTTTTTTGGTGCTAGCCAACTCAGACAACAGATCTGCCTTGGAATTTTCCTCACGAGGTACATGTTCAATAGTAAAATTGTCAAATTCTGAAATTAAACTATTAACTTTACAAAGATACCTGGTCAATTGGGGATCCTTTGTTTGATAATCACCCGAGACTTGTCCTGTTACCAGTTGTGAGTCACTTCGGCACTTCAACTCTTTAACTCCAACTTCTTTAGCTAGCATTAGTCCTGCAATAAGGGCCTCATACTCTGCTTGATTATTTGAGGCATTGAATCCAAACATCAAGGATTGCTCCAGGACTAGATCACCTAGACCTTCAAGAATTATTCCAGCTCCACTTCCTTTCACGTTGGATGAACCATCAACATATAGAAGCCAAATGAAGGATTCAGAGCTCGACTTTGAAGAGAGCTCGGCAATGAAGTCGGAGAGACATTGTGCTTTAATCAGTCCCCTCGGTTCATATTGCAAGCCGAACTCTGACAGCTCCATTGACCGAGCTATCATTCGTCCTGCCAGATCAGGTTTTCTGAGCACTTGCTTTATTCGATGATCTGTTTTGACTATAACTTGCCGTGACTGAAAGTAAAGTCGTAACCTCCGAGCCACCATGAATAAATCAAGGGCGAGCTTTTCAATTACTCGGTATCGTGTTTTTGCATCTTTCAGAATTCTACTAACATAATACACCGGCATCTGTTGTTTTTGTTCCTCCTGGATGATTACTGCACTGATTGCGTAATCATTGACAGACAGATACAAATATAGATCCTTGTCGAGCTGTGACCGAATTAGGATCGGGGGAGAGGCCAGAAAAAGTTTCAAATCTTCAAAGGCCTTTTCACACTCCTCGGTCCAAGCGAACTCTTTTGGTTTTTTCAGAAGCTGAAAGAAGGGTCTTGATTTTTCTGCAGACTTTGGGAGAAAGCGAGATAGAGAGGCTAATCGGTTAGCTAGCCTCTGTATCTCTTTCACACTCTGTGGGCTCCGCATTTCAATGACATCTTTGCACTTATCAGGATTAGCTTCAATTCCTCTATGTGTTAGCATATATCCCAAGAACTTCCCTCATACACCAAACGAACATTTTTCTGGATTCAACCTCATGTTGTACTTTCTGAGTTGGCCAAAAATTTCTTCGAGGTCGACCGGGTGTTGCTTTGGGTTATCGGACTTTACCACCATATCATCAACATAAACTTCTAGGTTCTTCCGATTTGATTGACAAACACTTTGTCCATAAGCCTTTGATATGTTGCACCAGCATTTTTTAAACCGAAAGGCATTACTTGGTAGCAGTAGTTGGCCCCATCAGTCATAAATGTCGTTTTTTCTTCATCGGGTGAATACATCTTTATTTGATTATAACCTGAATATGCATCCAAAAAGGTCAACATTCTGTAACCTGAAGCCCCGTCCACCAATCTGTCAATGTTGGGAAGAGGATAAGAATCCTTTGGACATGATTTGTTGAGATCGGTGTAGTCGGTGCACATTCTCCACTTTCTGTTGATCTTTCTTACTAACACCACGTTAGCTAGCCAAGTAGTTTATTTCACCTCTCTGATGAAATTTGCTTTAATCAGCTTCACAGTCTCCTCGGCTACTGCCTTGCGCCTTTCTTCGCCGAGCTTCCTTTTCCTCTGGACTATAGGCTTGGCCTCAGGACATATAGATAGCCTATTACATAGAAAATTGGGGTCTATGCTAGGCATATCCGATGTCTTCCAAGTAAACAAGTCGGCATTCTTCTTTAGAACCACTTGAATCTGTTGTTCGAGCAAGGGGTCAAGCTGACTGCCGACCTTGATACACTGTTCGGCTCGGGCCCCCAGTTGGAACTCCTCTACGGACTCTGTTGGTTCAGCTCTGGACTCATACACCTCTATCCTCTGATCCAATTCAAACATACTGACCGAGCTTGCCGGGCTAACTGAACTGACTGAACTTACCACTTCTGTTTTATCATTTTTAGCAATTTTTGTGATATTTGGCTCTCTGATCACCTTTAGACTATCAGCATAACACTGTCTATCCATCCTCTGGTCAGCTCGGACGATAACTACCTCTCCCGAATCAGTTGGAAATTTCATGGTGAGATGGGGGGTTGAGACAATTGCTCCGAGTTCATTCAGAGTTGGCCTTCCGATGAGGATGTTGTACGATGTACCGGCATCCACGATAACATACCTGACTGATATGGTTCGAGCGAGCTTGCCATCACCAAATGTTGTCAAGAGGTCTATGTAACATCGAGTCTTTACCTGCTCTCCGGCGAACCCTATTAGCCCATCCTCTTGTTCTTTTATTAACTTTTCTGGAATTCCAAGCTTTTTAAAGGTTGCCAAGTACAAAATGTCAGTCGAGCTACCCTGATCAACAAGTGTTCGTTTGACCGAGTAGTTGGCTAATTCTACCGTTATCACCATCGGGTCGTCTTGATTAGGATCCAGCCCTTCGAAGTCATCATCTGAGAAATTAATGGGAGGTCTCGACCTTGTAGGTTTTCCAGACATCGAGTTGACAGATCGGATAGCTTTTACATAACACCTCCGAGCTGAACTCGTTGTACCTCCTCCTGCAAAACCTCCTGAAATAGTATTAATGACTCCTCTGACTCCTCCTTCTGCTTCATCATTAGGAGCCCTCTGATTATGCACCCGATCTTCATTCTGATTGTTACCTTGCTGGTTGGCATCTCGGTTACGATTGTCATAATCGTGTCTTCCTCGTCATCGACCAGCTCGTCCGCCTCCATTATCATCTCGGCGAATGAACCTGTCAAGACGGCTTGCTTGTACCAAGTCCTCCATTTTTTCCTGGGCTGTTTTACAGTCTTCAGCGGAGCGACCATAGTTTTGATGCCACTTACACTCTTTACTTATGTCAGCATTGGCCGGAGTTTTAGACGGCCGAGGTAAGGTGAGTAACTCAGCATTGCACACCTCCTGGAGAATGGTTGCTCGGGATCGGTTTAACGGTGTATAGGACTGGTACCTGGGTTGCCTATCTGAGAACCCTCTTTCATTGCTCTTTTGGGCCCTTTGTGGATTGCCCCCTCTGTCTCTTTCTTTGCTCGGGACCAAGCTTTTGTCCTCAAAACCTCTTTCCATCTTTTTGGATTCTACCATCTTTTCCGAGTTCATGAAACCTGTGACTTTTTCCTGCAATTCTTCAAAATCTCTCGGTGGTTTCTGAGATAAATACTCAAAGAAAGGCCCCGACTTCAAACTGCCCATGACGGTATGGAGACAAAGTTTCGAGCTCATATTGGGGATTAAAATTTGTTTAGCATTAAAACGAGTCATGTAATCTCTAAGTGATTCATTCTTTTCTTGTTTAAAATTCACCAGCGAGACCGAGTGCCTTTTATGCGTTCGGCTCGCTGCGAATTGTGCAGTGAACTTAGTTACAAGCACATCAAAAGAATCAATTGACCGAGGTGGAAGATTCGTAAGCCAAGTCAAGCCAGGGCCTTGCAGAGTAGTTGGAAAATTTTTGCACATGACGACTTCTAAATCGGTCATCAAGCAAACAAAAGAAATAAAAGATTCCACATGCTCAGTTGGATCAGTGGTGCGATTAAATTTATCGATGTTAAAATGTTTAGGCATGATTACCTCATCTATGTCATCCGTGAATGGCAACCTCAGACGTCGGTCTGTTACCCTTTCTTTCTGAATGGTGCCTTCTGCACGAGATTTAACTCTCAAACCACCCTCTGACCGAGGTTTAGTCTTGGAAGGTCGGCTCGTATCATGATGAGAAGGTATATACGATGGGTCCTTTTGGCTATTCTCGGGTGAGGACTGCCCTTCCCTGGAAGGTGTTGCTGATTTTTCCTTTTTCCGAGCTCTTAACAACCTTTGATTCTGAGCACGTATCCTCTCGTTCTCCCGACGCAGCTGCCTTAACTGTGCCATAACCTCTTCCAGCTGAGGGTTATCTTCATTGAGGAGTGGGGGCGGGGGATTGGCATGGTTCTGACTCGTATTCGAAGCATCGTGATCAACATGGTTCGCGCTGTTCTCCACTCCCCCCGGTCCGTTCCGTGTAGTCACCATGAAGCTTTCTTATGGAACCGGGGAAAGTTTTTCCTCAGCCCTACGGTGGGCGCCAAATGTTCCTGCCGAGATTCGACTTGCCAGAATCTCGCCGTAGAACGTCTAACCAAGAGTGAACGTCTGGGTTGTTTTAGATTATGGCTTGACAGAATATTGTATTATGGTCCTACGTATCTCAATGGGAATCAAAGTGAAACGTAGTTCTTAGTTCAACCCTTGGTCATACAGTGATCTCAATCCCCTAATCTTGTATCTGATGAATACCAACGAGCAAGAACTCTTCAATAGTCTCTTGGTCGAGCTAGTTTCTCTAATACACTTAAGGGAGATTTACCTTGGTTAGTGAAAATGTGTCTTTCTCTTAGGGTTCTCCTCTTTTTATAATAGGATCTCATTATCTTTTAGAGATTTTGGATTTATCTCTTCTTATCTCTTAAATCTTCTTTGAGATATACGATTTTCTTAATTGGTGGGATTTATCTCTTTTAACTAGATAAGGTTATTTGAGATAATATCAAGATCATTTGAGATAATATCAATATCATATCTTTCCCGCCTTTATTGGATCGTGCATCCAAGCTCGGTGACGAGTTTTACTCTTCGGCTAGTACAATTATGAATATAAGATTCACAAAATTATTTATATTTTTATCTAAAAAATGATTTGACTTTATCATTCAAACAAAATCAATTATTATAAACTCACTTTTAAAATATCATTATCAAACATAAACCAATTTTCTAACCTCGATTTATTTTAAAATCCATTTTTTTTTTTGACAGATTAAATTCCCTTCTTTAACATTCGTTTTTTTTTCAAAATCAAAATCAAAGGTTATTTTTTGAGGTTCATCATGCAACTTATTTAACAATGTACGGGTATAGTCAATAGTGTCCAACACATTAATCATGATAACAAGGGACCATACCATTAAAGAAATCAATAATAATCTTAACAAAAAAAAAGAGAGAAAGAAATCAATAATAGACACCTCACCAGGAGTAAGTAGCAGCACGTAAGTGTATAAAGAAGAATGGCCATATATAATTATTTATTTAAATGTACTTTTTTGTCTAAATTTTTATTTAAAATGAAGAACATTCGGTCCACTCATTTCAACTTCCACCTAATCGACAACGATGTTATATTATTTTCTTATGACACGTTAGACAGAGACTGCTGATGTGCGGTAGTCTTTTTTTAAGTGACTAAAAGTAATAAAGATAATGATACGGTTCATAATTCATAAGATCGTGAGTTTGAATTATATTATTGATATGAGGATTTTGTTGGTGGATAATTTACCTTTGTAAGTGTATTTTGAATCGTGAGGCATGCTCTGACCCCAATGAACCCCGAGACCTAACTCACCTAAATTTTTGTAAAAGATAATTTGATAATGGTAATGTTATTCACATAATCACGTGTATTTATACTTTTA
Organism: Sophora flavescens; assembly: GCA_030762895.1. NCBI lineage: Eukaryota > Viridiplantae > Streptophyta > Magnoliopsida > Fabales > Fabaceae > Sophora > Sophora flavescens. The sequence goes on from CM061063.1 coordinate 9,208,649, forward strand.
TTTATTTATTTCAATTTATTATTATTATTCTATGATAATTATATATTACTCTGATTTAGTCATAAAAGAAAATTAGAAGTTTTCGTGTATTATAATTTATATGGATATTTTTAATTTAAAAAATGTATAAAATTAAAACAAAAACTATTTCAAAAATTATTTGCCGCCCTTGTGGTTCCATCCGGTTGGAGGGATTAGTCTCCACAGTTGTGCGTGGAGGATATCCTGTGAAACAAAAAAAATTATTTCAAATTATAAATGATATTTATAAATAAATCAAGTGAAATCTATAAAATTTAAATAAAAGAAAAATATTTAATTTTAAAAACAAATATAAATATAATTTATTTAATAATTTAAATGTAAATATTTTTTTGACACAATTTAAATGTAAATATTAAATAAGAGAAAATAAGAATGAAATTGGTGTGAACATATTTTTCAGAAACATTCATTAGAGATTTGAATATTTTGAAACGAGGATGCTCTAATTAAATATTTACGTATGAACAAATTTTTATTTTTTTTGATATTTATGAACATTTTTTTTGAAATATATGTCCTTAAAAGTAAAAATATTAAATAAAAATAAGTTAACAATCAATTGATTTGATTGTATAGACTATTAATTAATGTATTTAAAAAATATACCAAAAAAAAATAATGAAATGGAAATAAGTAAATTATATATATATATATATATGTAGGGTATTAATAACTACTAATTAGTAATATGGACTTCTCTTTGGCTTGCGACACTAGAAACGAGTCGATGTGTATATGCAAAAACACAAAGCTCAAGCGGCTGTCAATTCCTAGGATCCTTCTGCGCAGGTTCATGCTTTGTAATGTTTTTTTTTTATTTTTTTTGACAGTATGCTTTGTAATGTTGACTGCGCATTTTTTTAATAATAATTATGTTGCGGGTTATGGGATTTGCTTCAGAGACTCTAATGGCTCCTTTGTTTTGGCTAGATCAGCTTCAATTCATGCAACTCTCACACTTTGTTTCGTTGTATGATAGAAAGTGAGGAAAAAATAGTGGGAGTAAAAAAAGGAGACAAAAAAAAAGTGAAAAATGAAAGGATTGTTTGGTTGTTTGGTTGGAGGAAAAAAAATTAAAACTTTTCTATCCTCTTGTTTGGTTAGGTAGAAAGTGGATAGAATAGAAGAGGAAAGAAAAAATATGTTTGTAAAATAAAAATAAATATCCTCATATAATAATTTAAAAAATTTAAAAATAAAATGTTTTTGGTCTTTTCACAGCAAACAAAGCTCCTGTACATGTCATTATGCCTTGATCTTCGTGCATAACCAGTTTTCTCCTCGGAATTGGGATGAAAATATAAGAGAAATGATAAGTTGACAATCCAAACCAACAACTGACAATCGTATAAATACCACTAAGAATAGAGAAAAGATAAAAATGTTAATATAATAATATAAAACATCATAATAATGAGTTTATACAAAGTTGTCCCAATATAGTTATCTATACTTGATTGTTAGAATATCACAGCTCAAAAAATAAACCCATGGCCCCACTTTTTTTTTTTCTCTTCTCTCCACAGTATAGTGCAACCAAACGGTGGAAGACTTCTCAAAATGTGTGTTTTCTATCGCATGGGTTTCTTTCCTTTGTGTTTCTGCGGTTCCAAACAATGCATTACTGTTTTAGAAGGGGAAGCTATTGGCATCTTAGAGGCTTCGCATTTGGCTAGCTCTTTGGGCTTCCAAAAAGTCATTTTTGAATCAGATAGCAAGCTTGTAATTGATGTTTTGTCCAGCCCTTCAAGAAATTCTACTGAGTTGGGCACTATTCTTTTGCATTGTGATGCTATCCTCTCTTCCCACCTAGATTATAAGCTAGTCTTTGTTAGGAGGAAAGTCAATAAGGTATCCCGCTTTCTAGCTAGGGCTTCCTTATCTCATACTAGTCCCCATATGTTTTTTCATGTTCCTTTGTTTCTTGAACAATTGATTTTAGATGAAATGAAATAAGCATCTTTCCCTAGTTCGAATCCCTGTAGAGTCACCCACATTGAGAGGTTGAGAACCAAGAGGTAAAACACTGTTCAATTAACCGAATCAGAGATTGGTCCCATAGCGGGCACGAAGGACCTAAGCCGTGAGAAACTCTGGTGTTTGTCGAGGATCTTGGTCAAGGGAGATATCTTTTTCAGTTCCACCACAAGTTAGACATGTTGCGAGTGCTCAATGGTGGTCCCTGGGTGTATGACAACTTCATGCTGATCCCAGGAAGTGTGAGGGCCGGAGAAACTCTATCTGAAATTCCTTTGAACCATGCTTGCTTCTGGGTGCAGATTCTTGACCTCCTAGTAGGCTTCATGTTAGAGGTGGTTGGTCAACACTTGGGAAATTACATTGGCTCTTTTGTGGAATACGATTTTCATAACAATGATGGGGTGTGGAGATCATATATGCGACTCAAGGTGATGGTGGATGTCCGGGTGCCTTTAAAGAAGGAGAAGAAAGTCTAAAAGCCAGGGGGGAGTGGAAGGTTGTCAAGTTCAAGTACGAAAGGCTTGGCACCTTTTGTTTTCTCTGTGGACTGCTAGGTCATACTGACCATTTCTGTGAGAAGATTTTTGAAATGGTGAATGATGGTCGCCGTGGGTGGGGGGCTGAGCTTCGGGCGGACATACGCAGAGGAGGGGGGTCAGACGGTTCCAGATGGTTGAGGGATGGTCCCATGAATGTTGGGGGACGTGGGGGCAGTTATGCAACCTCCCATAATAACAATGTGGAAGAGAAAAGTGGAAGTCGGCTCAACCACTTTGAAGAAGTTACCAAAGATGATGCTATATTGGGAACATTAATTCAAAATACTGGTCACGTGAGTAAGGGGACACATGGAGCTGTTTTGGGAGCTTTGGCACAACAGGGACCCACTCATGCAATTATTGTTGAACCAATGCATGTGCTTCCTTCCCATGCAGAGAAGAAACGAAGATTGGACGAGATAAACATGGAGACTTCATTAGAGTCGGTTGCAGCTAAGGAGGACAATTCAGCTATTCAGGTTGATCATTTTTTATCGGTGGGTCCTGGTCTCCAGGCTCGCCGGGAACAATGAGTATTCTAAGTTGGAACTGTAGTGGCCTGGGAAACCCAAAGACAATTCCTAGTATTAAAGACCTGGTGAGATCTTCCCATGCTGATGTTATCTTTCTTTTTGAAACTCTAGCTTACGTTAATAAAGTAGAGGAGGTGAAAAGGAAAATTAATTTTCACGGTTGCTTTGTGGTGGATAGGGAAAGGAGAGGGGGTGGTATTGTTGTGCGTTGGAAGAATGGGTTTAATTGTAGGGTTACTTCTTACTCCTCTAATTTCATTGATATGGAGGTAGTTGATCCTATCAAAGGTGTGTGGAGACTAACAGGATTCTATGGTATTCCAGACAGATCCAAACGGAAGGAGTCTTGGAACATTTTATGTCATCTAGCTTCGTTGTCCACATTACCATGGTGTATTATAGGAGATTGGATGACAAGATAGGGCCAGTGGAGCACCCTCTTTGGTTGTATGATGGGTTTAGAGCTGTAGTCAAAGATTGCAATTTGGTGGATCTTCACCTTGAAGGGTACCCATTCACATGGTTTCGAAGAAGGGGATATGAGGATGCTATTGAAGAAAGGCATGATAGAGCTCCAATACCATTCTCCAAGGTGGCTTCTCCTTCTTACCATTCTCCAATTGAGCTCCAACTTTGTGAAAAGAAGGTTGTGTCTTTCAAGCATAAATTCAAGTTTGAGAATCCTTGGCTTATGGAGAATGAGCTCGATATGGTAGTTTCGGAGGGATGGGCAAAATAAGCTCATGGTGATGTGATGAATAAAATTATTTTTGTGTTGATGATTTGGAGCAGTGGGGTCGTAAGCTCAAGCAAAGGTTTTCTAGGGACATCACGTGATGCAAACAAGAGATTCAAAGGTTGTTGTATAGTCATGATATGGAGTCAGAAGCTTTCTCAAAGTTGCTAAGGCTAAGCTAGGAAACTTATTAATGCAAGAGGAGATTTTTTGGAGACAAAGGGCAAAAGTTCACTGGCTGCAAGAGGGTGATAGAAACACCAAGTTTTTTCATGCTATGGCTACTCATAGGAAAAGGCGAAATGTAATTACTAGTCTTGAAAATGGCGCAAGTGTAATGGTTGTTGATCAAGGGGATTTGTGTGAAGTTGCCAAGGATTATTTCCAGCAACTTTTTACTGGTGGGTCTTGTGCTTTTGACTTGGTATTGGATGTGATAAACCCGAGAGTCTCCTTGGAAGACAACAGTAGACTGGCCAAGCCGTTTTCTATAGAGGAATTCAAATTAACTTTATTCCAAATGCATCCTGACAAATCTCCAGGTCCAGATGGTATGCAACTTTTTATCAAAGATTTTGGGACTTATGCGGGAATGATATTTTTTCTGCTTGTACAGCTTGGTTGAATGATGGTATTTTTCCTCCTCACCTTAATGATACTAATGTTGTTTTAATTCCTAAGATTGATAGTCCTATGTTTATGAAAGATTATAGACCTATTTCTCTATGCAATGTAATGTACAAATTAGTATCTAAGGTGCTTGCTAATAGATTAAAAGGTGTCCTTCATGATTATATTGCAGAAGAGAAATCTGCTTTTATTGCGGGTAGATCAATTATGGATAATGTTTTAATGGCCTCGGAAATTATTCATTATTTGAAAAATAAAAGGAGGGGAAAATGTGGAGAAATGACTTTAAAAGTGGATATTAGCAAGGCGTATGATCGAGTGGAGTGGGAGTATTTTAGAGCTATTATGAACAAAATGGGGTTCTCTTCCCAGTGGATTTCTTGGATTATGCTTTGTGTTGAAACAATTCACTATTCGATTGTGGTGAATTATGATCATGTTGGCCCTATTATTCCAGGTAGAGGTCTTAGGCAAGGAGATCATCTTTCTCCTTACCTTTTTCTGCTTTGCTCGGAAGGTTTGAGTGTGTTGCTTCATAAAGCTCAACTTGATAGGTTGGTTCATGGTGTTACTATATGTAGGGGTGCTCCTACTATTAATCATCTTTTGTTTGCCGATGACTACTTTATGTTCTTCAGGGCATCCAAAGAGGAGGTGGAGCAAATTATGCAGATTCTTCATGTTTATGAAATAGCTTCTGGTCAATCTATAAATCTCCACAAATATGAAGTTTCCTTTAGTGGTAATGTGTTGGAACCTCTGCGTGACGAGCTTACTGACTTGTTGGGTGTTCATACTCGGGTTTGTGCAGGCAAGTATCTTGGAGTGCCTTCTATCATTGGTAGAATTAAAATAGCCACTTTCAAGTATATTAAAGATAGAGTGTGGAAGAAGTTGAATTCTTTTAGTGGGAAATTTCTCTTTTTGGCGGGTCGTGAGGTTATGATAAAATCAGTTTTGCAAGCAATTCCCTCCTATTGCATGAGTGCCTTTCTTTTACCGAAATCTTTATATGAGGAGTTGGAAAGAATGATGAACTCGTATTGGTGGGGAATGAAAGGCAACAGTATTAGATGGATGTCTTGGCAATGTTTATCTGTTAGAAAGGAAGAGGGAGGTATGGGTTTCCGAAACTTGCATGGTTTCAATCTTGCAATGCTTGGTAAGCAGGGCCGGAAATTTATTTCTCAACCGGATGCTATGGTCACGAGGTTCTTCAAAGCTAAATATTTTACAGGTGGAGAGTTCTTGGATGCATAAAGAAGTGCTAATCCAAGCTATGTGTGACATAGTATTTGGAGTGCTGGAGACTTACTGAGAGCTGGATGCCGATGGAGCATAGGGCATGGAGATAGAATAAAAGTTCTAGATGATGCTTGGCTACGTGGAAATCAAACCAAAATAGAGGGACCTCAAACAAATGAGCTCGTGCAACATTTAGATGTGCATGATCTGATAGCTCAAGGGAAAAAGGAATGGGATCCTATTTTCATCCATGCTATTCTTTCGACTGAGCAAGCTTCTAAGGTTCTGGCCACTCCCTTACTAGAATCAGTGGTGCAAGATACCTACCTGTGGGATTTTAGCAAGCATGGAGAATACAAAGTAAAAACTGCTTATCACCTTTACATGTCCATGTTCAATGGGGAGCGGCCTAATGCAGTTGAGGGAGACTGTAATATTATTTGGCAGTTATCTATTCCTCCAAAGGTGAGAGTGTTCTTTTGGAAACTTTGTAGAAAATGCTTGCCGACTAGAATGTGACTCCAGGATAAAGGAGTGCTTTGTTCGCCTATTTGTGTGTTATGCAACAGGGAATTCGAGCAAGCTTGGCACCTGTTTCTGACTTGTGACATAAACAGACAGTGTTGGTAGCAAAGTGGACTTTGGAGTCATATTGATTCATTACTGGAAGATGCAGAGAGCTTCCCTGAATTTTTCTTTAAGATCTGTCGTAGGTTGAATGAGCAGGAACTGACATCTTTTGCAATGCTGTTGTGGAGCATTTGGAAATGAAGGAATAATTGCTTGTGGAATGATCTGGTTGAGTCAACAACTGAGGTAACCTTTAGAGCGATCACAGTTCTTGAAGATTGGACTCGATTAAAGTTGTCAAAGGCTAGCAGTCCTCAAGTGGACCAATCTGTGCGTCATCAACAGTGGCAACATCCTCCAACTGGCTATGTTGGATGCAATCTTGATGCAGCCTTTTTTGAAGGAGAACGAAGGATGGGTTTTGGCCTCTGTTTAAGGGATGATCGAGGGGACTTCCTTCTAGCCAAATCGATTTGGCAAGACTTGATGCTTCCTGTTCAGGAAGGGGAAGCCTTTGCTTTGCTTTTGGCCATCAAATGGGTGCAATCTATGAATATGCAATATGTGATTTTCGAAACAGATTGCAAGACAGTGGCAGACAAGGTGAACTCAGTTGGCAATGATATTTCAGAATTTGGATATCTCATCAAGCACTGCAAACAGCTGTTATTAGCAATCCCTCACAACAGGGTGCAATTTGCTTCCAGAAGTATGAATGTGTATGCACATCACCTAGCTAGAAAATCTCTTTCATATCCTAGGAACTTTATCTTTCATGTATTTCCTGATTGTAATCTTGACATCGGTGTTTAGTTAATGTTATTAGCATCTTGTTTCAACAAAAAAAAAAAGGATACTATTAGAAACCAAAAATAAATGTTCTAAATGTTATTCTTATTTTTATTATCTCAACTATATCCAACAATTATATTGGTAGAGTGAGAAAGAGGATAATTTAGAACATTTGTAGTTAAAAACCCATTTGGTACCCTGGTTTGAGCGCATATTATTCCTTATCTTCATCACGTACTTTGTTGCAGCTCTTCTAACATAATGTTTGATTGGGAGGAAATTGAGGGGAGAAAAATCCCTCCTTACTCGATTTTGGCTCCCCTCCAATATCTGGGGATTTAGAGGAGAGGGAGAGGATTTAAAACATTTTGAGTATATTGACTAAAATAGTTTTATTTATATTTTTGAATTCAAAGATTATAAGGGTATTAAAGTAAATTGTTTTAAAATCCCTCCCATCTTAAACAAAACATTAAAAAAAAATGTTATTTCCCCTCCCCTCCACTAAAATTCTCCATCCCCTCCTCTCAATCAAATACAATGTATAATTAAAATTCATTCCCTCATCCACCTCCTTTGAACCAAACATAGCCGAAGGATCTTGCTAACCAGTGCACTGAGTGCATTGGTTAAGAATCTTAATAAAAACAAGTTTTCATTGTAAAACTAAAAAGATCACTTCTCAAAATTTTGAATACATTATTTTCCACTAAACTTTTTTTATTCCTTAACCAATACTATAAGATGTCGTTTGGTTCATGGAATGTTTTATTCCCAAATAAACTGCATTCATGAGAATCTCAATATCAGGGATACTTCATTCTCACATTCACATATGATAATAGTGTTTTTAACTATCATTTACTAATTTTATCACCGGACATCTTTTATGTTTGGGAATAATTTTTTTAAAACATATACCAAACATTCCGTAAAAAAAAACTTATATCAAACATATAAGTTCTTTTTAAGACTTGTATGCATTCTCCGAATTATAATTATTAGTCATTTAGAATTAATTAATGGCTGCTCAATAAAAACTAAAATGCAACTAATAACTATTAGTTTTAAATATTGATCTTACAAGGTTTATATTAGAAAAACCAAGGCATCGATTAAGCAATAAAAAAATATTGAATAGAAAAACTAAAAACCTTATCTTTTATTCGAAAAAAAAACCCTCAGCTTTTAATATATTAATTAAAAAGAACGCTAATAAGTGTCTTTGGGATATTGTTTAAGGAGCCAATAATGAAAATTCTGTATGAAAAATAAAATATTTAGTATTTTGAAAAATGTTATATTTAATTTTTTAATACAAATATTCCTTTTATAGGTTCATTAATCTATGTCCTTAAGACATTCATTAGTAAGACATATTAACTAACTACATTATTTTTACATAAAACTTAGCTAAGACATTCACCAATAATCAATATTATTAGGATACTGATTAATTTTTTAAAAAAAAAAAGGATCCTGATTGATATTTTCAGAAAAAAACAATTATATATATATATATATATATATATATATATAAATTTATTTTATACAATCTTTAACTGGTACTTCAAAGAAATTTCGTTTTTTTATTGTTGTTATTAAGTTTGGGTGTTGTCTAAAACGAGTCACCCATCATAGTGATGCAGTAATGTACCATCTAAATAATATAATTTGGATTAATTTGATTGTCATTTGGGGTGATTGACTTTTCAACCAAGTCTTATAATCAAAAACCAACGAACCCAAGTAACAATCTGAATGGTTCAGATTATGTCACTTGGATGATATACCAGTGTATCATTTTAATGGGTGATGCATCATTGTCTGAAGAGCCCGTTTGTTATTGCTTATTTTGCTTAAAAAATCACTTTTTTAATCATAAAATCATTTTTTAAAATTTTTAGTGTGTATATTTTTACTTTTGGAAATAATCGGAAACAGAAAAAAAAATCATTTTTGGGCTTAAAATGAAAAGTAACTTTCACTTGCTTTTGAAAAAAATCAGTTTTTATAATTAATTATTTTTTAAAAAATAATTTTTTATGATGATAAATAAACAGAAATCTATTTCTATTTTTTTAAAAAATTCTCTAAAAATAATTTCTAAATTATTTTATAACATAATCCCTTATTTTTTTAATCTTAAAGAAACCGTCTCTACGTGTAATCGCTTACGAATACGATGAAATGAACGCTGAATCGGATCAGAATCGTCCAAAGCTTTATGAATAATTTAATAGTAATTATTGGTTATGAATAAATAAATAAACGTGTGAACCCGAACGTTTTAGTTATGAGTCAGTGAAATGTTACGTCTGCCATAAAATTTGGAGTCTTCCTTCCTTCTCACTTATCTCTTGTCAGTAGTTATCTATCAGTTACATTTCCAATAATTTTTATCACATTGTTTGTTGCACACAGAACACAGTCATATTCAACGATGATGATGAATAAGCTGCTCCGATCTACACTCAGAACACAGGCATGTACCCCTAACAATTTGGAATTAGCTGAATCTGGTCGTGTTTCTGTTTCCGTTCATCACTCTCTTCAAAATCTCACCCCAATCTACTTTCTCACTCTCTTCGGTTACTTTGTTTATCACCGCTTGCCATGTTTTCTCACTTTAACTGCCTTTCATCGTTGTTATAGCTATTGTTTGTTTAATCGCTACGGTTTTAAGCTATTCGCTCACACAGTTTATTGTTTCGTCGACTTGTTCTCAGTGCCGGAGCTTCAACCAATTTTTTTGGGCGAAAAATAAATACTCATCATATCAGTAAAATTAAATTTATTACAGCGTATATATATTTTGCATTTTTCAAAGTACTCAGTGATGATTTATATTTTATATTTTTCATGCTTTTGAATTTCTTGAATTTCAATGTTTTTCTTGTTTTCAAACGCTGTAGAATATGCCATCTTCTGAGCAAATATGAAGACGGTACCTAACACGCACTTTTTGTCCTCGTGAAATCAGTTGTCATACATCATGAAATTCTGTTTGTATTATTCTCAGTAAATTGAAGGATTCAAGTATATTTGAATTCTGGATACGAAGTAATTTAGTAATTTTATGAAGGTTGCTTAAGATGTGTTCCTGCATTTTTAAATGATGGTTGCTTAATCGTATTTCTGTATTCTGTATGATGATCTCTGTTATATGCTAATTTACTGATCTGATTTGATATTTATGGATTCGCTTGTCTTATGATGCTTATTTTCTTTTCTATTTACAGACTGCTTCATCTTTAGGATATGCTGCCGTTTTTAGAAGTTTTCAGGAAAATGTTCTTCAGGCTACCTCATGCTCCAGATCATACAGCACAGAATCTTCTGTGGCAAAGGATAATTCAACTACTGATGTGAAAACTAGTGAAAGGTGTATGGTTCTTCTATGTTTACCACTTTCTTATGTGTGCTTTTGAGTATTATCTTAGCTGTATCTTGCATGCATGTAAATTGGCATAATGCGATTGAAATTTTCTATTAATCAAAAGCCTCTGAAATTCATAATACCTTTCATTGCTTTCTATAATAAAATATGATGTTGAATATTCCCACTATTTATATTGAGATTTCAAGTGTAGGCCAATTGCATTTAATCATAGGTGTTAAAATTTAATTGCCCTTTTATTGATACAATCACTAGTATGGTTGAATGCATACCTAATGTCTTTCTCTTCTCTTTAGACTCCTATTGTGAGTTTTTTACAGTTATAATAATTATAAGCTAAAAAGAAAATCGGTTGGAGAGTTCATGTTTGCTTTCTTTTCATTGTTTATGAAACAATGAAAAATCGTTTTAAGTTTAATACTTGCAAGCCTGTATGGTTACCATATGTGCATCTGCTGGAATACTTTGATTGTCTCAGGTTCAGGAGCCATGATATGCTTGCTCCTTTCACAGCTGGGTGGCAGACTACAGATTCAAATCCTTTGGTTATAGAGAAGTCAGAGGTGAACTTCCTTGCTATGTTTCTGATTTTTTTTAATTACTTGAATTACTTGAATAATATATTTAGGTAGATGAAGGTTTACTTTGTTTTCATTTTAAAAATAAATGGGTTTTAAATTATGTTACTTACCTGATAAATGGTACCAGGGGAGCTATGTATATGACATTAATGGGAAGAAATATCTTGACTCACTTGCTGGTCTGTGGTGCACTGCGTTAGGTATTTATGATATTTACCTTCTACTTCTTATCTTCCTAAGCTTTGATATTTCTTTATTTTCTTACCATTTCTTAATGATATATTCGGTTTGGTTCATGTTCTCATTCCATCTTCAGAAGCAAGGATGCTATTAATTTTTACTCATGTATTGATATTTTAGTATGATATCTCTTCAACCAACAACAAAAATTATGGCTAAGTTGCTCAGCGATCCATCTCTCCTCCCACTATTTCACGCTTTTTTTTCTTGGTAACAAAGAAGTGTGAGGGGCAGAGAAGTTGGCTATTTTTGAAAAATGCCCTGGGCATGAAACTTTAGGGGACTCAGATAGAATTTGAGTTTATTAATAGCAAGAAATGCCATCATGCCTGAAATATTTTATTGGCTATGATCTGCTAATTATAGTCAGCTGATCTCTTAATCATGTAGTATATTCAAATGTTGAAGAGTGTAAATGTAAATTGTTTAAATATTTTTGTGTGCATGGAAGTGGTTTACTCTGAAATCAAATGCATTTTGTTTTGCAGGGGGAAATGAGCCACGCCTTGTTGATGCTGCCATTGCACAATTAAAGAAGTTACCCTTTTATCATTCCTTTTGGAATCGGACCACAAAACCTTCTTTGGTATCATTCTCCTATAGCTAAACCCAAGCATTATTTATGCTTGTTCATTTCCGTTATTGCCATTTCTACATTATTTCTTTCTTTCATTTGTTCTTCCTTTATGTATGAAAAAATGAAGAAAGCAAAATTGTGGTTCAACATGTCTACTTATTTACATCCGATTAAATTATAGTTCATATTTATCTTCTTAAATAAATATGCTTTTAATTTTTTTCAGGGTAATTCTGTGTTAACTTTAACCTATCCTTATCGAGGCATTACCTTTTTTGTGCCTTTCACTGTACTAAAATTGATTAAGTACCTTTTGTGATGTACACAGTACACACTTCATATCAAATTAGTCGTATTCCCTTTTGATATTTAATTTTGACATACAGGATCTAGCCAAGGAACTACTAGAAATTTTCACAGCCAGAAAAATGGCAAAAGCTTTTTTCGTTAATAGTGGATCAGAAGCCAATGACACTCAGGTTCGTTTGATTAAAATCCATTTTGATTTGTTAGTCTCATATTTTCATTCAATTCTAATTTGTAAGCTAGATATTTAGAATGTATACTTTTTCTTACAAAACTAAATTTTAGCATCATGACAGTAGACTACGTATAACGCATACAACAGGAAGTAAGATCAATGAAATACCTAAAATACTAGAATCCAAAATCAAATATATTCTCAGTGCCAAATGTGGTTCTTTGACTAAAATTTTGATCCTCTTTGCAAGGGTTTAATCAAAGATATAAACCAAAAAAGATGATGTATAGATGTCATCTCAACATATTGTTGAAGTACATAGTTTATGCAGAACATATATTAACTATATTTTACCTTCATATATTTTGTGCAGGTGAAACTTGTATGGTATTATAACAATGCACTTGGACGACCAAATAAGAAGAAATTTATAGCTCGTGCTAAATCGTATGCATGGCATCTCAACCCATGGTGTTTCCTCTATTTATACCTGAAAAGTGTGCAAAGTAGCTTATGTATTTTTGCATTCTGACAGGTATCATGGTTCAACATTGATAGCAGCCAGTCTTTCTGGGTACGATGCACTTAAGAGTTTTTTCAGTAAACTATGGCTCATGTAGAACAGTTTTGTTATTTACAAAAAGGTTCTTATTCAATTATCTAACAATCTGTATTTCAGCCTTCCTGCTTTACATCAAAAATTTGATCTACCAGCTCCATTTGTCTTGCACACTGACTGTCCACATTACTGGCGATATCATCTTCCAGGTTGTTGGATGGACGTGATTCTGGTAATATTTAGATATTTATTTTAAGGCACAAATCTTATGCATGCTTATGAATATCTCAGGTGAGACAGAGGAAGAGTTTTCAACAAGATTAGCCAACAATTTGGAGGAGCTGATTCTTAAAGAGGGACCAGAGACAGTACTACTTTCACACACTTGGAAAGTGTTTTGAGCTACTGGAACATCGGCTTTACTACTGACTTATATGGGTTTTTATTACAGATTGCTGCGTTTATTGCTGAACCAGTGATGGGGGCAGGTGGTGTAATACCTCCACCTTCAACTTATTTTGAAAAGGTATTTTTTATTCTTCTTCATCAATGCTTCATATATGTTGAGTTTCACGTTTCCAAGCTGGATGCACAAGGGGGGACAGCTTCTATGTCTTTTGTTCTAGTAATGCATGTTCATTTGTATTCCCAATCCCAAAGACATGAATGCATCGATTGTAAACTATGTTTGAATATCTAGTATAGGTGCTCATAATGTTGTAGTCTGAGGAATCGGTATTTTTTTCACCATCACCATGATCTTATGGGAGATAGATCATATATAAGATCCCTAAACCTTCAAAACCACCAGCTGATTGTTGCACCCAAGTACTTTTCACAATATCATGATTGCCACAATAAAAATGGGAAAATTAAAAGAAATTCTTCGTGAAAAATTAATGATTGCCACTCGAAATATATGAACTACAAACCACTCAAGGGCTTCATTAGGTACTTTTTATAATATTATGATTGCCACAATAAAAAAAATTGGAAAAAAAGAGTCCCGAGTATGTGTGTCTATTTGCTTGAACAAATCTTTTCAACCTTTCGTTTTCTGTTCACATTTTTGCTGGACTTTTATGAAATTCATTTATATTAACATCAAATATGCAAATCAAATGCATATTCTCGCACTTTCAAAAAATTTCCATTTCGCGAACTGAAGCCATGCATGTTATTTTTCACTCTTCCTCCACCCCCAAAACCCAAAAGAATATGAAAGAAAGGGAAAAACAACTTTCTCATGGCATTTAATTCTTATGCAGATCCAAGCCGTAGTCAAGAAGTATGGCATTCTTTTTATTGCGGATGAGGTGCTTCCTTAACTCTTTAAACACTGTGAATCTGTTATAAGAGATCCTTCAGTGGAGTTTTCAATTCTGATTGCATCTATTATGTGACTCATGTGAAGGTAATCTGTGCCTTTGGAAGGCTTGGGACAATGTTTGGATGTGACAAGTACAACATCAAGCCAGACCTTGTTTCTGTAGCTAAGGTAAAAATGAAACAGCTCTAATTACAGATTCACCTTTCATATTTTTAAAAGTGTATTCCTTGTTCCTCATTTTTCTGTTTGACTTCTAGGCACTTTCTTCTGCATATATGCCAATTGGAGCAGTTCTTGTGAGCCCCGAAGTTTCAGAAGTTATACACTCACAAAGCAACAAACTTGGTACGGCTGTTCATTGACTTCATTCATTCATGACCACATCTTTAAGCTTAGTATTTATGACCCGTGTTTGCATATTTTAGGTTCATTTTCCCATGGGTTTACTTATTCTGGACACCCCGTATCCTGTGCTGTTGCAATTGAAGCACTGAAGATCTACAAGTCTGTTCCTTTATTCATAGCCTTTTTAAACTAATACGATGCTTATTCCATCCACTTGTATAGTATGTTTTGGCTATGAAGTATGAATCTATGATAATTCCTCATCTTTGCAGGGAAAGAAATATTGTGGACAAAGTGAACAAAATCTCCCCAAGGTTCCAAGATGGCGTAAAAGCTTTTTCAGACAGTCCTATCATTGGAGAGGTATCTGTTATTTGCTGAATAATTTTAAGTTGGTGGCTATAATAAATGCATGACAAACGTAACATTTCTGGATATGCAGATACGAGGAACTGGCTTGATTTTGGGGACTGAGTTCACAGACAATAAGTCGCCCAATGATCCGTTCCCTCCTGAATGGGGCAAGTGCATTTCTTATTTTCACCCATCCCTTTGCCCGTTCAATTTATTTAACACAACATGGCTATTTTACCCTGTTTGCTGATCTTAACAGTAATTTAAGCGGCATACATACCTACTGTATGGCTATGCTTATATAAAACTTATCTGTGAGACATTTCAACATTAAGTGTGCTGCCTTCTCTTAAAGTATAGATAAAATTGTTGTTAGATCATATGACGGATTGGACAGTCTACATCTTGGCTGCTTTATTTTTGTGTGGATATCGGCATATTTTCCGTAGTTGTGACACAATGATGTGTATTACAGGGGTAGGTGCCTATTTTGGAGCACAATGTGAGAAGCATGGGATGTTAGTTCGTGTAGCCGGAGATAGCATCATGATGTCTCCACCATTCATCATTTCCCCAGAAGAAGTTGATGAGGTAACTTAACAAATAGGGAAATAATTTTTGCACAAATTTTTTCACATTTTTCTTACAACTATACTTGTTTGGGAAAAATTAAAGAGAGAAAATGTAAAGTGTGTGTTTGGATGGGGGTATTTCAAAATTCCAAGGAATTTGAAATAAGGCAATTCAATTACTTCAATTAAATTACTTTCATTTTGAAAATACTTTGTTTGGATAGGATAATCCAAATACCTTGTATTTTAAATTATTTGTTTGGATAAAGCATTTCAATTACCTTCAATTACAATTTTTTTTAATATTCATTTAAAAAATTGGGATTTCAACTGTCCGGGAGATGGCGCCCCCACACCGGGTGTCAGGGGGACTGGGCCGGGTATTGGGGGTCCAGGGCTGGGTCTGGGTTGTTCAGGGGTCGGGTCGGTGGTAGGTGGCACATGAGTAAGGAGAGGGAATTTCAAATCCCTTGATTTCTAAAATCCTTCATATTTAATACTCAAACAAAGTATTTTAAAGTGAAGTATTTTAATGGTCTCTTAAAATACTTCACCATCTACAAATTCCTCATCCAAACACACGTTAAATGTCTTTTGAGAAATGTGTTTCTCTTGTTTTATTATAGTGTAATAGAAAAAAAAAGTGCTAATGACTGACATCACTCTAACAAATAACCTTTCCATCTGATTCTGCTACTTATATTTAAAAAAATATATATGAAAACTGTATCCGTTATCATTAATTTCTCATTTGGAGCAAAAAAAATATATCTCTTCATTAAGAAAAAAAGAATCACATTAACAGAGTATAACAATTTGATTGCGTAGGAAAGCACACTTCTGTTCAATCATCCCGGACTTTTTTTAGAGACCTCATTGCCACCAAGGGAAGCTTTATATGCTAAAAATGAATTCATTATAACCACCCTAATTACCTGATCAACTAACATTTATAAATAAATAAAAGCATAAATTTGTGTATCGTTGTTGAGTGACACCTTAAAAGTCTAATTTGTAATAGTTTTTGTCTTCCCTATGTGAATGGACATAAGTAAACAATGTGGAGCTCAAGACTGTCTTTTTTTTTTCCTCCTACTTTTTGTTGTTAGTCACTGGACAATGTGTCATTATGATGCTATACTGCAGTGGTTACTTTAACTTAAGATTTTGTTATAAGAGATATGCATTTCTTTTTTCCCCCAGTTAATAAGCATTTACGGGAATGCACTAAAAGATACAGAAAAGAGGGTGCAGGAACTCAAGTCCCAGCGGAGGTAGCTGAAAGTTGCTGAGGCCTCTGATGGACATAATAAGGTCTGCTACCTTAGTGTGAGGCGGCACTATTTATAGTTGTGATATGCCAGACAAATGATTTCTTATTTCTTATAAAGCTTGTTCCAACCTTTTCGTTAATGTTAGTAAATTGGTTAGCTAGTTGCCTTCTAATTTATACTATCGTTATAATAGTCAGGTGGCTTCTAGGGTGAGGGTGTAAAAAAGACCCTCACCCCATGAGGGAGCCATTTGACAGCGTATAGCAAGTGGACATGGGGCACTTTTCATAAAATTAAAATCTTAGATAAAAAGTTGTAAATATTAATTTTGCAGTTTGAACCCTGACAAAGAAACATTTCAATAAATTCCAAATATCAAAGAAAGAATTCATGAAAGGTTTGGTTTCTTTGTCAGGGTCCAAATATCAATCTCCTCCTTCCTACCTATTGACATTCACAACATGAAAATTTTGCATCTAATTAGGTTTTAGATCTTATAAAATGGATTATTCCTCGAAGAGTGGTGGCAAGCTTGAAACCCAATCACTTGATTATTGTCGTTGTAATTAAACCTTTCACGAATTCTTTCTTTGTCAAAAACATTTGTAGTTTGGACGCAGTGTTCTTCAATAAATGTTTTTGATACATATACCAAAATAGAAGGGTGATGCATTCATCATAGAATACTCATACAATACAATACACACAAAATAATCAGAAGATTTCCAAGTTTTGTACAATCGGTACTATTCCATGGTCCCTTCCATAATAACAGTACCCATCCGTGTCTTCACCATCCAAATAAAAGGTCATTTGAAAAAAGTCATGTTGAAATCTCAATTCTAATCAGATTCCAAGCATAAATAAACAAATCAAATGCAAAATTCTTGACCAATTCAACAAACTAGAGCAAAATAAAATATAAACAGAGCATCATCACTAAGACTCGGGTGACAAAAAAAAAATACCGCCCAACTGCTAAAAAAAACCTCATCCTCACGCTCCAGCCTCAAACTGAATCTCCGTCGCTGGTCTGAGCCGAGACGTTCGTTCCCTTGCACCTGCACCTCGTTGATAGAGTCGTCGTCATCGCCGCCACACAGATCTTCACGAACCAGAACCAAGCCTCCACCGCACTAGACCCACGAGCGTCTCCCACCGTTGTCCTCTCCGCCGTTGTCTCATCCACCCAACCATCGTACGACCAGCGACCCGAACCACCACCGGACATCGCTGTCAGAGTCGTCGTCCCGACCACCACTTCTCTGCGTCCCTCCGCTGCTACGATTGATATACCAAAATTATTATTATCAGATGTGAGGGATTTGCGGATGTGTCCACGGATGTACCAATGTTAGTCAACGGTGGCAAGATGATGTAGAAGAACATGAGTGTCTGAAGGTGGCGAGGTTAAGACCAAAGAGGCAATTAGGGTTTCTTTTTTCAATTTTATATGTTGCAATTTTCTGGAAATTTTGGAGTTATTTTGCAAAACTTGTTAAAGACCAGACCAACAGGTTAGCAACAGGTTACCTTAGGTAGATCTCAGCCATTAACTTATTAAATTAATATATCCAATGGTGTATAATATTCCCTCACTCATGAAGGATCTATTTAACCCCTCATGCAAGATGCCACCATAATAGTAATACTATAAAAAAATTATATATTTATGGAAAATAATAGTGACACGTCTACATGCTATATGAAGAAAGTGGTACATTTGAACGATTAAAAAATATATTGCAATCTAGATTATTAACTTATGGCTGGTAGAAAAATGAGGATTTTTCGGGAATAGTGTAAGTGCAAGTATGAGAAGAAACATTTTCATGGGTGTCACTGTATTATGATTTGTCGGATTAAGTAGATTGCAAGTTATACCAAGGTTTTCATCGCGTGATAGACAACATCTAGGACCTGACCATTACTTTTTGAGAGTGATTACACTACTATCCAAAGACCTCCATCCTCTCGTCCATTATTCTACTTCCGTCGCGTATTTTTAAAATCTCCATTTTGCTTGCAATATTCTAAGCCAGCCGCAATCATCCCTTTTAACATCATATCCCAATTAGGGCTTGGAGTAATGCCTCAGACTGATGAAGTAGTAACCGCCTCGTGCCCCAATTTTCATCCTTTATCGTTGCTAAGGTGTTGATAGTCCCTTCAGTTAAATTTAGAAGGGAAAAAAAGATATAGTCAAAATTGGGCATGCGAATTCGGTGCAAGATGGTGGAGGATATCCGCGTATCCCGACTCGCTTGATTTTCTCTCTAATCTGAATGAATCAAATACATGCATAAAAGTATCTCACTAGTCTTTTAATGTTGCGGATGAAATTTGAACTCCAAGATACTTTTGAATCTTTCTCTCTATAAACCTAAAATTGTTCTCATGCAAAATAAACATTACATATTTTATATATCGGTGCATAATCCATTATCACAATATATTATGATTTCCTTGTCAATGACTCACATTTCTGATATTTCACGAAATCGATTATCACAGTCAATTACCAAGTCTTTACCAAACTCATAATTGATTATCCAATTCCACAATCGATTATTATCTCCGCCGAAAAACTCAATTTTATTGATTTTGAGGCATGTTTCAACCGGATAGAAATCACCTATCTCAAAATGGTATTTTATTTCCCGTCTCACCTATTCGGATGATGTCATGTCATTCAAAAAATATGTATTTATAATTAAATATATGGATTAATTTTTTAAATGGTATCATCCGATTAGATGAAACAAGAAACGAGAGAAACGATATCTATAACAAGATTGTAAGGTAGTTTCAGTGGTGTGTGTCTTGAACCTTAAATTAGTCTGCAACTATTATGAGTGCATCTTCCGCAAAGTTTGCAATTAAAGATTACTAAGAATTATACAAAATAGTATTAGATTATTGTCATTGTCATCATATACATAACGCTGCTATTCATTGGCTAAACACATCTCATGACTCATGTTCTACTTAAATAAAATTTGGGGGATTAATAATTAAGGAGCTGAAATGCTGAATACATAAAAGGGAAATGAAAGGCAAGCGAAGTAAACAGACAAGTAGATCTGGTTTCATTTTCATTAAAGAAGGATTCAATGTTTAGAGTGAAAATCAGGTTTTGTTAATTTTGGTAGCTTGTCTTTTGGCTCGCCTCTCTCGGGAGCTAGGAGTTGGCTTATATCCTCCATTTTCGGATTCAGAATCTTCCTCCAAATCCCTAAATGATTTCTGTGGCATGCCAATAAATTAAATTTAGACGAGAGAGTGAGAAAGAAGGCATAGTTAGTTGATAGTTGAAGTTACCTGACTGAGCTCAGCAAAACTTACAGCATAGAAGGTCACAGCAGCAGCCACAACAATTCCAACAACAGGTACAGCTATTTGCATCGCATCCATCTCTATCTATCTATCTATCTATCTATCTATCTATCTATCTGATTCTCAACTCTCAACCCTCACTCTATTATTCTGTGATGGAGAAGAAGCTGATAAGAATAAGATATGCTTCTACACTTTCGCTGTTAAACCATCGCCGTTGATTGAAGCGTCCACCCGCAACCTGCTATTACTTGTTCGCTTCTTTTATTTTTATTTTTTTTATTATTATATTTAATCATTTATAAAGTTATCCTATCCTATATCTATTAGAAATCTCAACTCCGACCTCTGATATATCATTTCTGTATATCGGGTTATATCATTTCTGTATATCGGTGATATGCAATTCCTTTTAAACGTAGGAAAATATTTTTGAACATTTGACTCCTCCTATACATGTTATTTTGTTAAATAAATGCATAATTATTATATTTGATTTAAATTTTCTCAATTTTAATGTCCTTTTTTATAAATAGTTTCTTTTATTTTCAAGATTACTTTTTTTTTTAACTTTCAAAGACATTCTCTTTCAAATTTATTTTACTTTTAATAGAACCCAATGAAAAATTATGAAAATAAAAAGAAAACGAAAAATAATAGAGAATTTCATATCTTTAAAGTATAATAAAATAAAAAGTGATGAGGTGACATGATAGGACTTAGAGCATCTCTATTGCTAGTTGCTTATGGGTTGCTTAAAGATAAACAATGATTGTTTATCTTTTTTGTTTACGGACGGCCCCCCCCCCCCCCCCCCCCCCGACCGCCCCCCCTCTGAAAACCGACACCAAGGCCCATCCCCCCCCCCCCCCCCCCCAAGGCGACAAACCCCACCCCCCCTCTGGATTGGAGTTGTGAACACCCCTTGTTGCTTAAAATTAAGCAAAGGTGCTTAAGATTAAGTAAAGTTGCTTATATAAGCAACCCAAGGAAGGCTTGCTTATCTATTAAAAAACAATACTTCTGTTTTACCATTGTATAAGCAACCAAATTGATTCATATTTGAAGATAAAATAAATTTGATAGCAAATAAAAAATTAAAAAATTGGGTTACTTAAGGATTGCTTATTGTATGTATCATTGGAGTGAAAAAATGATGAGTTATTTAAATGTGATGTGGCATCGTAAGATTCATAATGGGAGCCACTTCAGAATATCTTGTATGTGGTAAACGGATAATATCTTAAGCTGACATTAAATATTTGGAGACGAGACTTACTTTTTTTTTTAATTATCGAATATGACATGTGACAAAGTTTATGTATGCATACATTTCAAATTGTTTCGTGACATATTTAGAAAAATAATTTCAAATTTCAAATTCATGTTTATAATTCATTAATTTATTATTTTTCAAATAGTTTTAGAATTAATGTTAAATAGACACTACTACACTGCTTTCCACCTTTGACTTTTCATTTTTCAAACTTTTAAATCATTCATTTTTTCCTCGCCTTCTCATATTTCTTCATTTTTCAGAACACATTTTAATATCAATTAAATTGGGTTAATTGTTTTTAATTTTTAAAAATACAGATATAAGTGAATTCATTTTAATAGATTATAAAAAATACGTACTTTATTTCATAAGTTAATCTTGCATGGAGTAAAATAAAAAATATACACATTGTCAAATATACATATTCGCCTCTACATATAGAAAGAGACTAGTTTTCGGTTGAGAATACTCTTGTGGACACCAAAGGAAAAGAATACTCTTTAAATAATATTTTTATATATTTATAAATCCTGTTATTTTGTAAAAGTATATGTTAACCATATACTTTTACATTTTTTCTACTTAAGGCTCCTGTTATCTTAATAATAATAATAGTATTTCCACATTTTTTCTACTTAAAAAATTTGACCATATATTTTCATTTTGCAAAAACAATACTAATTATTATAAAAATAATGTAACAAATATAAAATGTACAATTTTTCAAGTTTTTTAGTTAAATTGTTTATTACTTAACTATCTTGAAAAAAAAAAATACGTTGAACAGGGATAAACAAGAGACATTGGACCAACTTGTCCTTAAATCAACGAAAGTTGGTCCAGTTGGTAAGTATAAGGCTCATAACCCACAAGGTCATGAGTTCCAATCCCACTGCCGATGTGAGAATCTCGTTGATGGATAATCTATAAGTACCTATGTAAGTGCTCTTTGAGCCGTGAGACCTGCCCTAACCCTGATAAACCCCCGGGATCCAACTCACCTAAACTTTCTATTGATAAAAAAAAATTATATGTTAACCGTTGTTTTAAATATTTATAATATACGGATTTTGTGAAAGAAAATTTCCTTGGCGCCTTTCAAATAAGCATTATTCTTAATGGTCTGTGGAGTTCGACAAATAAGCAATATTGTCAAGTTTTTCAGATCCACTGGATTTACCTTTTTTAGTTTAATTTGAGTTAGAGTGATCAGATTCAAATAGGTGTACCAATATCTCATTGGTCCAAGTGGTAAGTTGGGTCGGTCTAAGAGCGAGTGATGTTTAAAACAAAATTTGAGTGATACTTTTTTTTTTGGGTATTCAATAGGGTAAAAGCCCAGAAAAAATAAAATTACAATGTCACAGGTACGAACACCCCAACCAAATCACTTGTCACCCGGTTCCTCAAATCTCCAATAGGAGAGGGCACATCATGAGTGATGTCTTTTTATTTTAAATGAGAGAATATATTTGGATCAGATTATACTTTAGGTTGGGCTTTTTTGTTAGCATATGTGATCTTTTTTGTTCATAAAAACTAAGGGTGAATAACTTTTTTTGGTGGGCCTAAAGCTAGGGCTTTAGTAGCTTCACCCTTGGGCCGACCCTGGTGGTAAGGGACTTGAACACCTTGAGTAAATGGTCAGAGGTTCGCAACCTGACTCTCGTGTATGAAGAAAACATGGTTGGGAGGGGAGAACCAACCTTGTCACCTTGTGTTCCCAACATGTTTTCCGACGGAGATTAGTCTGTGCTAGCTAGCCGTGGTGGATACTTCGTATCTATAACATGATTGCCAAAAAAAAAATTCAAATAGATGTTGAAAATGTTTATTAAAAAAAACATATTACGTATTTTTTATTTTTAAAAAACACAATGGTTTGCCCAAAAAAAAAATACAAAAAGATACACCAAAAGGGGCTGCCCCCGAGTCCCAAATATCTAGCTGTGGTCTCTTTTTTTCGATAAAAGAAAAATTAAGCAATTTCATTACTAATGGAGAACACAATACATCCGGTAACTTCATCACAAATCTGGAGAATAGTAATATATGTAGTCACCCCTAACAAAGAATGATCAACTACATGAACTTTCCTAACTATCAGAATGCCCTTACAGCCCACAGAAGAAACAAAAAATTGTTAATCTCTCAAACTTAATCTAACATTTTTGACATCTCCATCATCCATCCTAACCTTCTTAATATGAACACATAAATCCATGTCCATAAAAAGGAAGAAAAAGAAAAACCATATACGTTCCTCCATCAGAAAAAGGATAAAGAAAAACCAGAAACCCTCACAAAGAGAGAAAAATCAGAGCTCTCACAAAGAGAGAAAACCAGAGCTCTCACGAAGAGAGAAAACACCCAAAAGCTACTTGCACATCTTAAGTGTGTACGTTTATTCATATTTTGAGTATTTAATTAATTATATATATATATAGGTTAGAACATAAGGTAATTCAGTTATAATTAGATAATAAAAAATTAACAAATATAATGTAATATACAAATAACTGCATGTATGTAGCAATATTATATAATAATTTTACTTTTATACACTTTTTTTATGTATTCTTATATAAGTCATTAAATAACATCTTAATTCTGCTATATATATATATATATTAAAGTGAAAATTATAATTTTATTTTGGTTCCCCAAAATATCATCATTGTGCAACCTCGGAGATTAGTCCATCAAGTTGAGTAGGATCACAAGGACGTCAAAGCTCTTCCTCAAGAATTTTAACGCTGCTGTATTTTCAGAGTCAAGATTCGAACTCAAGACCACTGTTTAAACTAGAAAAGACTCTTGTCATCTCATCTAAACGCTCCTGGTTAGTGAAAATTATAATACATCATATAATTTGTATAAGTATTTTTTCCTTTATATATCATATCCTGCCAATTGTATTTCCCCCTTTGGATGTAGACATCATAATTAATAGCTAAATTTAGTTCCGACAAATAGAAAACAAGGAATCAAAGTCAGATCAAATTTTAAAAATCAAATGATTCAATTGTTTCACCCACACACACACACATATGTGTGTGTGTGTTTTCATTATTAATAAAGAGTATATCGTCATATATAACAATTATAATTAGAGTCACAAAATAGTAAATAATGTATGCCAAGCAAAACAATATCAGTATATTTCATTGAACTTGTTGATTTAGCAGTACATGTAGCTAACACACCATACTTAGGAGTGAGCGTATCAAAATTGTTTGGGGCTTAGTCAAAAAATTATATATTGGAAAGATTTAATGCAATGTAAACTATCAATCCTCATATTATTTGATACATCCCTTTTATATGAATCTATTATTATATATACAAAGTAGAATTTATGTTCTCCACATACATGTCACCTCAGCAATTTCCCGTGTGTCGTCCATAGCATGAAACGGGGATGACTGGGCTGGTCATAAATTGTTTAAAAGGAATGTTTTCAAATTCAAATTTCATTTGGCCTTCAAATAAAGGAAATAATTTCCTGGCATTAAACAGGCATTTATGCTACACCTTATATTTGAATGTTGAAATTTAAAGTCAATAAATTTTCAGAATCCGAAAAAAAATAATAATGCAATATTGAGATACATACGTCCAACATTGATTATAATTAAATGTCAATATATTGAATTAAATTTCCATAATATATGAGAAAATTCAAGTGAGCAATTCAAATAAAAAAAATAAGACAATAATAAATTTCAATAAATTGATAAATATCATATTGATATTGTCCATTCAATTCTAATTAGATTTTCATAATACTTGCATATTATTATCTGCATAAATTTAAATCACCTGATATGAGATATCATATTGCCATATTTATTTAAATCAATCATTATTTATATGACTGTAATCAATATCCATTTGCTCCAAACTATACAATTTGTAGCACTAATGACTTTTTTTCTTCAGCGCATCAGGTGCTTTCTCAACTTCTCACGAAGGCAAGATAGAAGAGCCTGATCTGAACAAGGAACGTTTGAAGGTGTCATCTAAGTTCATATTTTATGCCTCATTATTTTAAATGTTAAAATTTAAAGTCAATAAATTTTCAGAATCTGAAAAAAATAAAATAATAATGCATTATTGAGATGCATACGTCCAATATTGATTATAATTAAGTTGAATTAAATTTACATAATATATGAGCAAATTCAAGTGAGCAATTCAAATAAAAAAATAAGATAATAATAAATTTCAATAAATTGATAAATATGAGATTGATATTGTCCACTCAATTCTAATCAGATTTTCATAATATTTGCATACTATTATCTGCATAAATTTAAATCACCTGATATGAGATACCGTATTGCCATATTCATTTAAATCAATCATTTTTTATATGATTGTAATCAATATACATTTGCTCCAAACTATACAATTTGTAATGGCTTTTTTTTCTTCTTCTTCACATCAGGTGCTTTCTCAACTTCTCACGAAGGCAAGATAGAAGAACCTGAGCTGAACAAGGAATGTTTGAAGGTGTCATCTAAGTTCATTCTTATCTCTTTATGCCTCATTATTTTAAATGATCAAATTTTTTATTATTGTTTTTGTTGCTTTGTTTTTTGACTAATAAAAAAATAGTGATTATTCATAGACTCCTTCATCTATCAATGTATACATGCATATATGTTTGCGTCTGCCATCTTCTAACGTGATATGAAGATGTGATGTTGTATCGGCAAACCAGTGGTAGAACTATTTGTATGGCATTGGAATCATTCCATTTTTCGAAGAGGTATGATTCATCTAAATTTTTTAAGATTCAATTATTCCATTATATATTATAAGCATTCTACACGGTCCTAAATTTCTATCTTATGAGACGCATTCATCTTTTATTCAATATCTTTTTATTTCTGGGATTTTGGATTAAAATTGATTTTTTTTTCCAATATTTTTCAGATACTCATCTTTATTTTGATTCTTTTGTTTCTTCATTCAAGGATTTCACTTACAATACTTCTTATGTCTTTATTTTCTTTTTCTTTTATTTTTTATCACATTGAGATGGTTATTAGTTTTTCATTCATATTTTTTCCATCTAATTTTATCACTCTTTGTTTTTGGAGAATTTCAAACCTGCTCCTATTTCGAGTCAAGAGATAGATAAATAAATAGACACATCTCATTGCACTGATCGGGGACGTTCGTAGTGACTGAGGGGGTCGAAGACCAAGAAGTGAGTTATTTATCAACATTGTGATATAACGGTATTTTTTAATTTTGAGTTTTATAGAAAGCTAACATTTTTTTTACATTTTTTATTATAATTTATATTCATCTGATTAATTAATCTTTTGTCTTATTGGGTACTTTTTTTTATTTCATATCCTAAGCAATTTAAATCTATGAGATCAAAAGACCAACTTATAAAGAGGCATTAAGAGTATATGAATACAACAGTTGAAGTGTTGAACAAGTGTATGAGAATAGAATTGAATTGTATAGCCAGACTTTTGATTTTGGGAGAAGAATGATGCACATGGTCTCTCAACAACGATCATATCACGATGACATCACCCATTTTTCAACTTGTGGGCTTATATTTTATTTTATCTATTCAAATTTATTTATTGTACTGCCTCGGTACTATTTTATATTGTAATAATTTTGAATATTTTGTGAAAAACTTATATTTTTCTTTATTTTTTTATATTTTAATTTCATATCAATTTAGTCAACATTGACTATGTTTATCATCTTCTACTCATTTATCGTGAAAAAGAGTGTTAGTAAAAGTTTTATTCCACTAATAATACACAATATGAAACTCATTTAATTTGTTAATTCTCTTATTGGGATTACGTTATCAAGTTAATGAATAGATGCCATGAAAGTAAGAATATACCATTTGTGTCATATTTTTAACACAAAGATTGGATAATTTCTTTTATAAAATTAAAATAATTTTTTAACATTAATATCTATATATATAAAGTGAATAATATACAATTTATAAATAAAAATATAACGTATGGAACTCAACTTTGAAAAATATTTAAATACACTTATATTTTTTTACTTTCTTTTTCATCTGAGATAACATTTTATGTAATTAGCTGAAACTGTATTGGCTTAATACTTGTAAAATAAAATAAAATAAAAATTATTTATAGATATCGTAAAAATAATTCAATTAAGGTTTTGTATATTTTTTGAACTAAAAAACGGAAGATATATTTCACAAAAATAGAGTTTATTTGAATAATTAAACGTTTCAATATTTACAAAAAATTAAAGAAATACTTCTTTAAGTTTCTTTAAAAAAACTTCATGTTTCAAACATGAATATTTTGATTAATTTATGGATTATAAAAGGAATATATATATTACACAAAGATGAATATTTTGAATCATATGGATTTAATTAGTATGCACTGATAGTATAAAGATCATTTACATTATCAACCATTCAAATATTGACAATTGATTAAAAATCTTTGGACTGTGACATACTTTACTAGACAATGGGCCACTTGATTTCTTTTCTTACCTACATGGGCGGGAATACATTATAGTTATAAATATTATAATAAATTTAATTAAAATTAGAAAAGTTTATAATAAATGTCATTAAGTAAATTATTATCATTCCAGATTTAAATTTAAATAATTTTAATTGGAGATCACATTGAAAGTAACTCTTTGATTAATATTAAAATTAATATTCAAAATAGGATTTTTAAAATACATTTCAACAAACTCATGTCAACAATTCTAAATTTTAAATTATTAAAACTTTATTTTCTATAAATTTATATAAAAAAATTTCATACATCTCCATATCAAATATATTATAAAAAATAGTTATGAATTTTTTTAAAGAGTTGTTTTTTTTAATCTATTATTTTAGTTTTAAATTTAGTCAACTTAATTATTATTATTACTATTATATGTTTATATAAAATCTTGATGGGTTTATTTATTTTAATTATAAATTGAATATATTTGTATAAACAAAATGTTCCATTATATGATTGAAGTCAAATAATAACTTTGATTTAAGTATATGATAAAAAAACAAATCAAATATATATGATTTTTTTTTATTTTCTCCTTTCAAATTTAAAATTTTAAATAATAATAACTTTTGGCAAATCATTGTTCTTTTCTTATTTATTTTCTTCTCACATAATTAATTTATCGAATATAATTTATTTGAATTGTTATATTAATTCGGTATAAATATATTTATTTCTTAGTCATTATCTTCTTACCAAATAATTTTTTTGAAGATTTTATTTTATTTAAGATAATTTATATTTTTTACCAAATTGGTTTATTTTAGTTATGTGATCGAAAACCAATTTAAATTCATATTTTTTTTATCTTTTCCTTGAAAGTTTTAAATTGAAAATATGAATAATTTGTAGACAAAGTAATATTTTCTTTCTTATTATCTTCTCACCCTACTAATTGTTCTAGTTCTATTTTATCTAAACATAGTTATTTTTTACTAATTAATTTAGATTTAATTATGTGACAAAAAATTGAATGTAAAAAATCTTAAGATTGTTTTTTGCCTTCTTCGTGTAAACTTAAATTTTAAAGTGTTAATAATGCTAGACAAATTGTTATTTCTTTAGTATTTATTATCCTCTCACCTAATTAAGAAGAAATATAGTACTTTATTATAATTATAATTTAAGAACCTATTTGTAATTCATTGTTTTATTGATTTCAACATTAAGATTTATATTTTTGAATTGATTTCAACATTAAGATAACTCTTAATTATTTATTATCTTTGTAATTAATTTATTAGAGATTCTTTATTATCTAAGTAAATTTGAATTTACTTTTACCTAATTATTAATTCAGAGTTAATTAATTAATTACAAGATAAAAATCAAATCAAATTCATATGTTCATTTGTCAACCTCTCCTTACAAGTTCAAAATTTAAAATCTTAAAAAATTTTAGGCAAATCATTATTCCTTATCAATTATCTTCTCACTTAATCAATTTATTAATTTATTGAAGATTTTTTAATTTGAGAAATTTTTTATTTTATTTTAAAAATTAATATCTATATGTAAATGATCAATATAAAAAATTATGTACTGTATACATTTATGAATGATATCATTGAAATATCTTCCATGTGTCAACCTCTAAGAAAAACAACATTTAAATCATAGTTAGGAATTAAATTCAAGGGCACAAATCAATTAATAATATTTTCTAAAAAATGGGCACAAAATCATTTATTCCCCTAGAATTATGGATCTGGATTGCCTCCATCAATCCTCCCCCTCCATCATCCCTCCATCATCTTTTTTCTCTCTTACCTCCATTCTCTCTCTTCATTATTTATCATTTTCTCTCTCATAATCCAAATCTCCCCTTCTATTTTTTTTTTGCTGGAACTTGCCGGATTGCTGGAGGCAATCCGGATTGTAGAATTATTCGTTATATACAGTCTATTCACACAAAAATGTTATATACAATCTTTACCAAAAAAAAAGTTATATACAATTTTTTTTTTGAAAGCATCGATTAATGATCTTTTTTAAAATTGGCACACAATCATATTTTCCCGGCCATTAAACGTGATAATGGGAATTCATTTTTGAAAGCAACTAATATGTCAATAAATTTATTGCTATTACCTATAGTTGCTACGTGATTTAATTCTTTCTCAAATGAATTTAATATAACTTATTAAGATTTAAGAATCAACAATTGTATTAAGATTTGGTAATAGCTAATAAAAATAAAGTTGGACACAATTAAATCAGTAATTATAACTCATGTTTACTTCTCATAAGTATCAAACCTTCTACAATCAAGTTCCACGGCATTGATGCAAACATCATTTTGACATCAATAAATCTTGTGCAGAAATGATTGACTCTATTTACACGGGTAGTCTCATAATCCATAATTGTTATTACTTTTTTCGTACTATTGTGTGATTGTTAGTCCTTTTAGAAAACCAAATTTTTTTGTTCTTCATATCTCTCAAGAGCAACATGACACATGCTGTCTCGGAGGACGTTTCTAAATCTATAATATCTACATAAGAAAATGTTAGATGATTCTACATAGAGAAGTTTTTACACATGGCAGCTTCTGAGTGTAACAACCCAATTTTTACACATATGTTTAATTATTTTATTTGGAGTAATTAATTATTTGGATATTTATTTTTATTTATTTTATGTGGTTTGGTATGAGTAATTTTATTTACTCGTTTAAAATTATTTTATTAAGTGCGTTAGCACTGTCTTATTTCAGTATATGCACGATTACTAGGCAATAATATTATGTTATTGTCGATTAATTTTGGATCATGGATTTTTTTAGTTGATCAGTTCAACTATCAATCTTGACTCTAATTTAAATTTTGAAAGTATATAATTATCACCCATTATTTGTGGATCCAAAAGTTAAAAACAAATCTCTTTTTCTAAACTCAATCACAACCATTATTTTTACCTATCCCCAATTAAAGAAAATAAAATAAAAAGAAAACTAAAATTTTTCTCTCTCCCTGACTCACTTCCTCGCACGATCCCCCACCCCTTTCTCATTCTCTCTTTTATTCTTCATTCACTTGCAGAAACACTCCTTCTCTTCACCCTCTCTTGCACCAGCCGTGCCCCGCCGCCCCTAGGAGCTCGTCGACAGTCGCTCGCCGACGCAGGGAGGAGAAGATCGCGCCGCCTTTGCCTATTTCATCTTCTCCGCCATGCGAAAACACGAACCCCACTGCGGTGAGTTCCAGCCGCCACCTTTCATGGTGGTTTCCGCCCTCTTTGATCTTATTTGGTCCTCTTTTCTCTTCTTCCATGAGTTTCACATTCCTTTTGTTCATGGGCACCCTAGGAACGAAGCTCCATCATCCCACCACCACTGTCGTCGGCGCCGTCCACCGCTCACCACCCTATCTCCGGCGTCTCCTTCTTCCTTTGTGTTGGGTGAGTGACTTCCTCATTTTACTTTGTCTATTTTCAAGAATCCCTAATTTCTTCAATACCCTAACCCTAAGATTTTTAATTTCAGTTTTTTAGTGTGAAATTAACTATGTTTTAGAACATTTGGGACTGTGAATTTATGAATTCCAAGGCCAATTTCATATTTCTATGATCAAAACTAATTTTCCCCAAAATTGCTCTTTGAACCCTAAAGCCCCAATTTTGTTTCTCTTGAAATTAGTTTATAATTATGAAATTAATTATGTCTTTATGCAATAGGGACTGTTAATTTATGTTCTGACAAACTAATTTTTGCGCTTCAATAATCAATTCAATTTTCCCTCAATTATGTTAATGAATCCTATTTACTTGAAATCAATTTCTTCAGAAAATGATTCTATTTTGTTAAATTAAATATATGGTTTCTTTTTTATTGTATGTTTTGAGGATGAAAATTGATTTGGTGAAATTGTCTGTTTGTTATCATGCTTGGTTTGTGTCTATGGAAGGTTGAACGCGGCTATGCTTGCTTGGTGGAGTAGAGTCTGCACTCTTGGAACTAATTGGAGCATTAAGACGATGATATTCCTCTTGTCTTCAAAGGTAAGGGGAGGTTACCTGAGGGATTTTTGGTAGTTACATGTGTAACACCCTGTTTTCCTATATTTTGTGTAGCAGTAAATACATATTTAAATGTATTTATTTTAGATTAAACTCAGAGGATGATTTTAATTAAAACTAAAATCATTTTCTTGTGTTGTTATATCATATGAAGTCACGGTAAAATTTTCGGTTGAAAATTCACACGGAAGTCGGTCTGCGTTTTCACTACCGGTACAAGTTTACTGTACATAAAACTTAATTTTGACCCTTGAATGAGATATTTAGTGTCTTTATTATGTTTCCCTCAACCTTGGTTATTTGGAAAATTTTCGTGCAAAAATAAAATATAATATTTTATTCGGGCGAAAACGTCAGTAGAATTACGATCGGAAATGCAACCGGGTACCAAATGGAGCAGATTATGGACCATAAAAGAAGTAAGGAGACATGATGGAAGGGGCTATGACACACTCTAAAAGTACAATCATCATACTTTTCAAATTATAATACTATTATAATCCAAAAAGTCATTTCTTCCTCTTCTTCATCCAATCAAGCATTAAACCACCAAGCTTGCTCAACAAGCTCTCCTCACCCCTCTTTGGCCGTGAACTCTCCCCCCTTTCCCTATATATATACCGCTTTCATTTCACTTCATCATCCTCCTCCTTCAACCGCCATTAAAGTTCATCTTCTTCCTTTCTTCTAAAAGTTCAAGCTCTTAAAGCTTTAGTTTTTATTCATCTTTTCTACTTAAGTTCTTCATTAAAGTTCTTCCTTATACTAAGGGTAATGCTCTCATATAAATCTTTTTTCAAGTTTCATCTTTTATTTCTTAACTTACTTTATGTGTTCTTTATATGCTTTAAACTTCTAAAATCTCTCTAAAATGGTAGAAAACCCCTTTTGAGTTGAAATCACTTTCTATAGTCTTGTATTTGCTTATATTTTCATATACTAAGAGGTTGTGTAAAACAAAAATCTCTATCCATCTCTTCCAATGAAGGCCGAATGCTTGCATTTGTGACCTAAGAAGTTTTTGTTTCAACTTTTGGAATATGATCATGTGTTTGGGTTTCTAACTATCCCTTGATCTTGAATCTATAAATCTTGAAAGTTTTGATAGCCTGTTCCTATGATGGCCGAAAAATATGAATAAGTAGGCCTAGAATACTATGTTTCAACTTTCCAAGTATTGATCATGGATTTAGAACTCTTAATAACTTGTTTATTTTATGTTATTAAAGCTAGTATGTGTTATTTTCATTTTTCCAAGATGATCATGGACTTGAGCTCCATAATATATTTGGATGCCAAGTCTAAGAGATTGGAAAGTTTAAGGATTTATGACTTGTTTATTTTATGTTATTAAAGCTAGTACGTGTTACTTTCATTTTTCCAAGATGATCATGGACTTGAGCTCCATAAGAGATTTGGATGCTAAGTCTAAGAGATTGGAAAGTTTAGTGAATGCTAGCCTATTTTACTAGCATTGACCGAATGCCCTATGTTTTTAATTTAGTGGAATTTTAATTCAACTTTGTTAAATGATCATTGTTGATGAACTCCTAACACTTAATGATCATAAATCCATGAGTTGTATAATTTTTGGGAATCTCTAACCCTAAGAACTAGTCTTGGCCGAACCTATACCTTGTGGTTTAGTGTTCTCATTGTGATTTTAACTTGTGATTTTGTGTTCATAACCTTAGACTTCCATCACGGAGGAAACGACAACGTTCGTGACTTACCTCGTCGAGCATCTAATCTTCTTACCTTCACAGAAAGTAAGAGGGGTTTGCCTAGGGATATTCAATGACTATATGCATGTGTGTATGTGTTTAATTGAGTGATTTGAATATTATTGTGATATTGAGCTAATACTTGAATAACTTGTTTACTTGAACTATTGTGGTTATTACTTGAAGTTGAACATTACTTGCTTTAAAGTATTATGAATTATATATATGTGATAAACTGTCGTTAACTGTGATATGATTGTTGAGAATATATTACTGTTGATTGAAGTTTGAGAAGCCGGACTTGAGTCTGTGCACAATGATTATAAAGGATTAAAAACCTTAATAAGCCTTGAACAGAATTTTGAAAGTATTGGTTTTATTTATAAGAGTTCCTTGTTTAAAACGCTTACTTCAAGAAAATGAGATTCTTATTTTGAAAAGAAACGTTGAAGTGTTTTTAAGACAATAGAAATTACCTTTTTATGATCCAAAGTTGGTACGAGAGAAAACCTTTTTTGAACTATGTGTTTTATGAAGGAAAAACCCTTTGAAAATATTTGAATTTATTTCATCAAGGATTTCAAAATCAAATGAATTTCCTAAATGTTTTATAAAAGAATTTCTAAATGAAAATATTTTCTCCTAAATGATTTAGAAACGTTCCGGTTACTTGGATAAGTGACCGAGGTTTTGTTTTGGTTTTTGATTTTCACTGAGCGAAAAGTAAGCACATGTGAAAGAGAATACTAGTTCGTAAGACATCGCCTCTAGTATTCAGTTTATGAACGTGATCTGGGATCCGTGTCAACAATTATGGACCAAGGGTCCTAATCGTGATATTATGGGCTAAGAGTCCTAATTTTGGAATTGAGGACTGTGTGTCCTAATTTCATTGTTATGGGCTAGGAGTCCTTATCATGTTGAAATAAAACATGGATAAAATTATAATTGTTTCTACGACCACAACCTTGGACTGCAGCCTCAGTCTAAGGTGTTGTGATTGAGCACTCGGACTGTGCGTCCTGTATTATTAATTTTCAAGTGATGGAAATTGTGAATAGTCGTTAGCTTTGGGCTTCGACAAATGGAAAAGAGTGAACACAAAGAAAAGTCTCATTAATGAAAAGTCTTTTATTCATATGCATTTCCCCTTGGCAGACGTGCTTGAGTTACCGAATACCCGCTTAAGATGTGGTATTTGATGATGTATACATCCGAATGGCCATTATAAAGGATTCGTGATGGTGTTGATCCGGGTACATGAGGTGACAGAGACAACTTGCCAAACGTGGCATATGAGCCTGATCAACTCTTTATTTCTTAATGATAAAACGGTGATGGTATCTCATGAGATTAAGATTAGAGCCTGATGATTCAAGTGTCATGCATTATCTTTATAAAATTAATTGATTCGGGTATGAGACCCACTGAAATAATACTTGTTGTTTACCTATGAGTAATGTTTAAAATGTTAATATGCCAAGGTGTTGTATGTATCATGTGTATGGTTATTGTGCGATATATCCGTTGTCGGTATCTCACTCTTTCATTGCTGCTTGTTATTCTCTCTTCTTTTTTGCCATCGTCGTACGTACATGAGTCCAGATGGATCCCAATATCCCGCTTGTGCTGAAAACATCGAAGACTGAGGTCTTCGACGACGCAGGGAATGCTGGGGCATGGCAGTTACACCCAGGGGCGACATCTG
This sequence comes from Sophora flavescens, assembly GCA_030762895.1. Lineage (NCBI taxonomy): Eukaryota > Viridiplantae > Streptophyta > Magnoliopsida > Fabales > Fabaceae > Sophora > Sophora flavescens. Next base: position 9,244,059 of record CM061063.1, read on the forward strand.
CCACATACCACGGAGCAATCACCACGACCGATTTAAATGCAGATAGAGACCCAATCCGTAGAAGCCACACTGTGGAAACTAGGAGGGTAGCTCTGCCTCCGATTTGGTATTACCTTCACACACTACGAGCTCACGGACTGCTACATGAGCCACCACCTTTAGACGTAGAGCCGGCAGCGTCGATTGAGGAGGATCCCGAGGAAGACCCTGAGGAGGATCCTGAGGAGGACCCTGAGTAAGACTTCGATGAGGTCATGGAGGAGGTTGAGCCGGAGGATCACGTTATGGATCATGATGACGACGACGATTCCGTAGATGAGGGCGGCGACGTTATAGATCCATTACCTGAGGTCTCGTCTTGTGAGAGCCTTTGTGGATACCTTGCTTGCAGCCAGTGTCAGTAACCAGTTCGGAGCATTTTGTGGATAATCTTCCATCATCTGACTTTTAGAGTTATCTTTTGAAAGTGGTTCCGGACCCTCTTTCCCTGTGTCTTTACTTACTCTCTTTTAAACTGTATCTTCTAGGTGTCTAATTCTGTTGCAATGACCGTTGATAAGGCCTTATCTTATATACTGAAACTTGGCTCTCATTGGGACATGTTATATATATATATATATATATATATATATATATATATATATATATATATATATATATATATATATGCTATCTTTAATTCATGTTCTGAGTGTTCATCACCTCTATCTTGTTTCATTCCTTCATCTGAGAAAAAAAATAACTACCATTTTTAGATTACTCGTCCATTGAGTAAATGATACTTTCCTAAAGTAACCAGCTTTGTAAATCAAAAATATTTCCGCATTTGGGTAACCATGTGATGCCGGGTTTAGGATGTCACAACATGCTATTTGTGGGTCATATGAGATTTTATTTGTTGTGATATGTGGTGTTAAGATTAAGATGATATATGACTGTTATGTGGTTGTAATGTTTTCTGTGCAAGCATGATTATATCTGTGATATGGATATCTGTTAAGTATGGATTATCTGTTTGTTCGATTGATTAATGGAAAGTCTGACAGTGGTCAGTGCCCAATTAAATCAAAGATAAAAGTTTTAGAAAAGCTTGAGGAGTAATTTAAGAGATTTGATTTATGGAAGTGGAAGAAAAATATTGAAAATATTCATATTTGATGATTATTCGGGGAAAAAAGTGATTAATGAGTAATAGAGAGGACGAAATCTTGAAAACATTTCAGTTACGTTATCTTTTCAAAATAAATTCAAAAAAAAAAAAGTTGAAATGTTGTTATAAGAAGTTTAAGCGTCGAGAATATTTTAACCTTTGATGGTGAAGAACTTTTTGCAAAAGAGAAAATCATTTGATTTATAAATGACTTTGTTTCCAACGAAAAATACTTTAGAAAAGTATTTTACGACGAAAACTATGAGGAACAATTTTATTATTTCTGATAGAAATGGGTTGGAAATGATTTTACGAGGATTAGACTTTGTTACGGAAAAAGGAGTTTCAAAAAAGAAAATGGATTTGAGAAAAATGGATTTCTCTATGATTTGACGGTTTTATAACTGAATTTCAAAATGGAAAAAGATTCTCTGTAAAAGAGTTTTACTCAGCGGAGTTATTTCCAACAACTTGGATGAGTTGTGGAGGTTTTTGTTTTGGATTTTTGTTCCACAGAACGAAAAATAATTTTAAAGTTGAAATGTGGACCTAGTGGCCAAGACGTCGGAACTCTAGTGTTCTATGGTGTGGACTGTGTGCCCTAAGGATGAAATCGTGTACTGTGTGTCCTAAAGATGAAGTTGTGGACTGTGTGTCCTAAAGTTGAAGTTGTGGGCTGTTTGTCCTATAAATCTACGAATCTAAGACTGGTGCATCGGTCTAGACCTTCGTGATTTGTACATTCAGACTTTGTGTCCTATTGTTGAAAATGAAAGGCAACTTAAATGTTTAAAAGTTGATATGGTTGTGAGCCTTTGTGCTTCGACAAGGAAAGAATGAACAAAAAGAAAAGTTACGAGAAACAAAATGTTTTACATGTATTTTTTTTGGCAGACGTGCCTATGAGGTTAATCTGGATATCTTGATGGCAAGGTATGCAAGACGTTGTATCATTGTGCCTTGATGGACAATGAAAACCATATACAGTGATCATTGTGCCTAGTTTTGGACAGTGCTATGGTTAAATCCGGTGTGCCTTATTTGGCAAAGAGAGTTTGATCAGCTCATTTATGCGGTGTTGGGATCTCCGGAGTTTAAGTATAAAATTTTAGACGGTGAATATTGAAGTGTCATGCATTATTTTAAATGACGATGACTGTCGAGTATGAAACCCCTTGATAAACTATTGTGTTTATGTTGAAAATTTTTTATGTTGTGGATATTAGTATATATGCTATTTTTTTGTGTCGCACATGTAGTTATCGTGTTTAAATCCATATATTGATATCTCACACTTGCACTATATCTGTGTGGTCTTGTGTCGTACTTTGGTACGTGACTACAGATGATGCAGGGAGGTTTCTAGCTTCATTCGGGGATATTAGTCTCAATCCTTGAAGATGTCAGATGTCACTTATAATGGTGAGAACCATGAGGGTCTTCCCATGAATATCTTTTAGAACGACTAGCTTAGGTTTTTGAGACGTTGATTAATGATGGTATGTATGTTTATGGCTCGAAGAGTCTTTATTTTTTGATGGAATGTAAATGGCTCGGTGAGCCTTTCTTTTGGATGAAAAATTTAAAATGATTTATTTATGTAAATATTTTGCAGAAAAATACCATCTTGATGTTTTTAGTATGACTGGAACTTCTGGGATAAAAATTTAAATTTTTCAACAGGTGTTTTTGTTTGGGATGTTGGAATTGCAGAGGAGACTCCGTCGAATTTTTTATAAAAATTCTAGATCTTTATTCAAGTATTTTTCTAAATAAATAGGGTTGTCAGGCTAGGATTGTAAGTATAAGCGCCAGTCACGGCTTAGGTTTTTGGGTTGTGACAAACTTTATATCCATGACTAGAATCTATACAATGATAGGTGACAATGTGGGGTTACTATTTTGGAAGAAAAAAAATATTCATACCCATTTTTCTGAAAGCAACCAACAAGTTATATTTTAGTTTTACATTTTCCGCAACGAGTTAACCATGTGATACTCCAAAAGGGGTGTTACACTGAGAGCTTCTCACAACTCCAAAGACACATGTCATTCTCTCCATGTTTTTTCTTTTCTATTTAATTACTGAATTAAATGTCTGCAACATATAAAAGGAAATATTATTATAATTAAACATTAATTTATTCAAATTTAAATTTTATTTGAAACTATTTACCTCTATAAACGTCTTATAAAAAAAACTCTATAAACATTAATTTGCTCATTCAATCATTTTTAATTATAATAACTAGCAATCAATAATTTTATGGATAAAATTGATTTGCTACCAGTTGATGGATGCAGTTTGGATTTTAAATGGTCAGAATTTGATTAATTAAAAATTAAAAAAAATTAACATTTTAAATTTTGAAATTTAATTAATTAATAAAACTATAATATGCCAATAAATGAATAGATTTGTAACCTTCCATTAAACATTGATCAAATTGTAGTATGACCAAATTATTGCTAAGTGATATAATTTGCAATTAAATTATTGATAAATCAACATTATTTTCAACCAAATGAAACCTTGCAAATCAATACGTGATTTAAACATGCTAAATCAATAGCAATTAGTAGCATATTAGCAATCAACATTAAAAAAAACAATAAATGATTCAAATAATAAAATAACTTCCCCATAATACATTTAGCAGTTCCCATGTGTTGAAATTCAAATTCAAAACGGAGATTGCTTCAAAAAAAAAATCAAAACGGAGATACATATGCATTCTCATCAGACATAAGCACCCACGAAAATGGTAATAGTTATTGTAAATTTATAATTTCCAAATAAGTTTCAAAACAATTTGAATATGGGTCGTGTATTTGTGGAAAGGTTTCAAACCAAATTACTTTAATTCTGTGCCAAATCAATTCAAAATAATCACTGATTTTGTTTCACTTTCGTTTTTAAATACTAGCCTTTTATCTACACAGAATTCTACTCAGCCTATGGGTTTACTATAAATATGTGCTTCTATCATTCTTGAAAATCAAATTGATGATTTAATCAATTGATTATTTGTGTTCAAGATCATTGACTCTCATTCCCCTATTAGTTAAGCTATATGGCAAAAGGCATAATGCAAGCACTAATTTTGTGTACAACTTTTTGTATTGTTGCCATTTGCAGGTGTTGATGCAATCAACCTTATCATTGTAAGTAGTTTTTTTATTTCTTGCTAATAGTCAAGTCATCCACCATTTCTCAACTAATAGAGTGTAATGCATTTTTCAGGTTTTCTACTTTTATGCTAATGTAGTCATTTTGCTCATGAGATCTTATCAAGAGAACAACAGCCGCAGCAGTCCTTCTGGCTGTTCTTTTAACTATTTAATGTTTTGTTGTCTATTTCTTCATTATGAAACTATATCATGTTTTTTTATGGGCTATTTTATTCATTTTTTTTTAATTTGCAGCAGTGTTGCTTTTACATTCTTCAATACCTTCGCACCTAAGAAATAGCTTACACGTAGACAACAATGATTTTGTCTAGGACCGAGTTGGAATGATTTCAAAGGAGTGGTTAGAATGTTGGTGTTGGTGTTGGTGTTGGTGTTGGTGTTGCTGTTTGTATCTACTGCTTTTTTAATTTTTATATACTTGGGTATTAGCTCCGCATCTAAAGGCTAATAACTCCCTTTTACTTGGATGTTTTTTGTAAATTAGCATCAATTGAACCATTTGGTCAACCAGCTTGGTTTGGTTAGGTGCTTTTGTCTAACAAAAACTATTTCCTAATTTCAATAAAAGAACCATTTGGTTTGTGTCTACATTCTACTATCTATTCATAGTATCTCTCTGTTTGCCAAAAAAAATGATTGTGATGCAACATCGTGGCATATATTTCGTGTTTATGCATGATTTGTGTTAGCATAACTTCACAAGTAATACCTGATAATTGATTTATAATTTTTTAAACAATTAATTTATAATTTTTTGTTCGTTGTTGTTCTATATCTATAATCTATAAATAAGAAAATGTATGCATGAATTTTCTCTACCACATGTCACTCAATAACAGCGCCACCTCACATGAATCCTAGGTGTCGATCAATCCATAAAATTAAGGATAAATTAGGGATTACCAGGCGCATGACTTTATGAATGTTATTTTAGAATGAATGAGCTTTATGAATCAAGATATGTAACTCTACAAGAATCAAATATCCTTCTTTTCTATTAATCCTGTATTGCTGTAAGAAAATTTTGGTTAATTATATCATAATACATTTTTAAAAATATTTTAATATTATTTTTAAAAAATACTAATATGTTTCTCTCGATGAAAATTACTGATCAGGGAGTATTTTTTTTATTTTACTTTTAAATTGATGATATTTCATAAATTAAGGCATTGGCACATATCAATTAAATTAATGCTCGCATCTAAATAGTAAAACCATATCAATTAAGGGCTTAAGGTCTTTCACATATCCCGTACAAATTAATGCTCAAGGATATTTTGATTTTTTTTCCTTCGTTTCTATTAATCTTGCATTGCTGTAATTTAAGTTATCAATTTGGGATTCAGTTTTAAAAGCAACTAATGATAGTCCAAATGAAATAATCAATCACAATAAGAAATAAACCGAGATCTATACTATTAATAATTAAGAATAATCTCAAAGAAGAAAGTTGCAAGTGTCAAGCTCTGCTTAAACTCATATCCCATGTGTCATCCTCTAAAGTATTACCTCAAAAAATGTCTGATGTGTCCTAACCCCATGCATTTGACGTACATAATTATTCTTTGCAACTAGCCTACCATTTTTTAAGGGGGAAGTTTTGAATTATTTATTGTATTTATGGAATTTTTAAATTTGTTGGTACGAATTTGATGCTATGCTTTAATTTCTAATTTCAAAATGGGTGTGAATAATCAATGTAATAATAGCATATGATTATCAAATAAAATGCAAATATTATTGGTTTGGAGATAAACTAAAGAATTAACGCAGGTACTTTTGTGTGATCAATCAAAACCATTACAAAATGCTAACAATTGGATCATATTAACAAATCCCAAAAAAGGTCGGTAATGTATGCATAAACATTTTCATAATTTGTTGCGGTTATGGCTTTCTTAATTTAATTAATATTGCATTTTTTTTTGCCATTGTTTATATTTGATAGTCGTTATAAAACCAATTATATTTGATTGCCGATATTATGTGATTGGCATTTCGTTGTATTACCGACCATTTGATTGGCATTTTTTAATTTAATTTAATAAATATTACTTTAAAAACATATAAAGCATTAAATGTTCATAGAAGAAGAAGAATATTAAGATAGTGGAAGAAGAAATGGTTAGTGATGAATTATAAATATATTGGGTAAATATCAAATGTTAAAAATAATATGATAAATACATATATTTTCTTTTTTTGATATATAAAAATATATTTTCTAAAAATAGTTAACTTGCACGAGAAAATATGAGAAATTAATCAAAATATTTTTAAGAAATGAGATTTTTTTTTTCATATGATAGATAATTATATTTTTTAAAAATGGTTAACTTGCACAAGTAAAATAGGATAAATAAATCAATTAGATTTTAAAGAGAGAATAATAATAATAATAATAATAATAATAATAATAATAATAATATGATAAATAAATATATATTTCCTAAAAATGATTAACTTGCACAGGAAAAATATGTAAAATAAATTAAATTCTCAAGAGAGAAGAAAATATAATATGATAGATGTTCATTGCACCAAGGTATGTACCATATTAGGAAACAATTCCAAATTGATTATGATGACAAGTAATATGATAGGTAGTAGTAATAATAATAATAATAATAATAATAATAATAATAATAATAATTATTATTATTATTATTATTATTATTATTATTATTAGTATTATTATTCATAAATATATTCTCTAAAAGTGGTTAACTTTAATAAGAAATCATGCCTATGTTGTGCATTGTACAAATATAAACATAGTTGGTCCCAAGCCCGCCCAGAAGCAATGCGTCGTATAGCTCGAGTAGAGTGTCGAATGAGCAAGGGCCACTGCATCGCCGCTTGGATGTAGTGAAAAATAAGCAAGGGTTCCCATATTTTTGTGAACGAGTGTGGGTAAAGAAGCTAGTTCACGAGAGTAGGATTCGCTTTGTGTAACATCCCTAGCTGCTCTATGGATTGACGACTATCCCCATAGACCAACACGGGTCTTTTCAGCATGCTTTGTCCTCACTCACACGCTTCCTAGGAAAACTTCCCAGGAGGTCACCCATCCCATAATTGCTCCAAGCCAAGCACGCTTAACTGTGAAGTTCTTAAGTGATGGGCTACCGAAAAGAAGATGCATCTTGTTAGTATAGGTAGTACCAATCAATTCATATAAGCCTTCCTCAACTGTATATTCTCATACCTACACAGTCTCAGGATCCCTCTCATTTGGGTGTGTAATCGGTTCATTCATGTGTCCCTCTGCCTAGAAGCCTGCCAGGAGCCGCTCCTTGTCCGTGCCTTCTTGCACCGGTGATCAGCCTCTGGCTCGACTAGTTTTTAACTAGTAAGACCATAGGTTTTATTCGAGTTTAATCTCGTTTTCGCCCAAATTTGGATGTAATTGTCCTCAAGCAACATTTTGAGTCTGCAAAGTATTTTTAGGTTAATTTAGTTGATTTTGAGTCGAATAAAGCACTTACTGCTAATTCTTGTTTTCAGGTTAATAAAGAGAAGCAATTCTGGAATTATTCGCCTCGCGAAAGGCTACTCGCCCCGCGAGACTGAAGACTAGCCTGTGCCAAAAATGCCATCCTCTCTATCTCGCCCCGAGAATCACTGTCTCGCCCACTACAAAAAAAGAGTTATTTAGCGACCACCAAATTCGGTCGCTAAAATATCGAAATTCGGTCGCTAAACCGTTTAGCGACCGATTTTTCATATTTAGCGACCGAATTTGGTGGTCGCTAAATACCTGGTCGCTAAATCGTTTGGTGGTCTCTAAATCGGTCGCTAAACCATTTAGCAACCAATTTAGCGACCGAATTTCCATATTTAGCGACCGAATTTCTATATTTAGTGACCGATTAAGTGTGGTCGCTAAATTCGGTTGCTAAAATACATTTTTTTTGTAGTGACCTCGCGAGAAATCCACACCCTGAAGGACAGAGACCATCACGGCCTAGCCTTGATGAAGGTCACGGCCATGACAGATAAGCACCCAAAGTCAGAAGTGATCACGGCCTGCCCGTGATAGGCATCACGACTGTGACAAATTGGAGTTTGAAGTCTCGCCTCGCGAGAACCCAATTTAAACTCGAGCCACAATTAATATTCGCGTCGCGAGAGGCTGCTCGCCTCGCGAGCGCGCGCAAAGTCTGATGGATATAAATTGTTGTTTTGAGGCAGAAACCAAAACTTCCTCTTCCTATCTTTTTCATAGTGCGACTGCGAATTAGGTTTAGTATTTTGTGTTTATTTTGTAATGGAGAACTAGTCTCCTTGATTGATCTACTGTAATCGGGTTCCGCCGACACTTGAGGTTTTGTAATTCTCAAACTCATTGCTATTCTCTTTCAATATTTGTTTTGTATGTTCTGTTTGCTTAATTCAGGATTATATAGAATATATATTGATTTGTTTCGATGATTGTGTGTTCCTAAACTTAATCGCGTTTGCTTAATTCGCGTGTGTTCATTCGTGTTTGCTCAATTCACGAGCGCTTCATCCGTTTGCTTAATTCGGAATTAGGAACATATGTCTCGTAGTATCAATTTCGCTTGTTAATTGCTGCTACAATCGAAAAGTGATTAGAATCCGCTTAGGGCCTGGAATTATATGAATCGATGATAGTGGGAAACCGAAAGCAGTAGGTTGATCGTTTAGCTTATTTGATAATTATTTAGTTTGCATAGTTTTCTGCTTTGTTTTCTTTATTTAATTTCAAATCCAAAACCCCCCAAATCTGACTTTTTATGTTAACAACAACCTAAGAGTCCTTGTGAGACGATACTCGAGTTGTCGCTCCCCTATCTACATATTTTTACAAACCGCTCGCTTTTTGACGCGTGTGCGACAGTGCGTCAAAATTGACGCTGTTGCTAGGGACTCTTGTTGTTATCAACAGAAAATAAAATAAAAAGATATATAATAAAATAAAAAATATAATAAAATAAAAAAATTGCTCAATTGGTCTGATTTTGAATCTACCCATGGATAATTATATGCAAGGTTATATGCCTAATGTTAATTATGAACCACCATGCATATATTATCCTGACTTTTCTGGTTTAATGCACTGGTTGCCAAGGTTTAGTGGTCTTACAGGTGAGAAGTCCGCCGCACTTGGCGAGGTCACCATAATTGTCAAGTGCTCACCTCCATATCAAGGCTGCAAGTTAGGGGATCATGGAATGAGCTTCCGTCCCTTGTCTATCACTTGGGCCTTATGTTGCATACCATGGGATCCGGGAGGATCATATCGCACTTTGAGCATTCTGTGGCCGCTGTATCATAGACAGTGGGATCCCGGTGGAACCACCTCCATGAGTTTTCTCTAAACGTTTTCCTTTTTAATTATCCTCGCTTTGTTTTTGTTTTGTTTTTCTTTTAGCTCTTGAATAATTTGAGAAGATCAAGAGTTTGTGTGTTGAGTCTTGTGTGGCAAGCTTGATTGGGTTTTGTTGAATTTTGCATAAATGGATTGCATGATATGTGTTGATCGTTTGATGATTTTCCCCCTAGGTCTTGAAAATTGAAAATTTGATCCCCATTTGAAAAATTGAAAATTGAACTTTGAGATATTCTGTTATAATTGCATGATTTATGATAAGTTTGGGGTGAAGGGATACACACACTAGGGATTGAATCTCGGTCAAACAATTTGCGAAAAATGTCCAGGTGAGGAATTTGAGCCTCCAACATGTTTTTAATTGTGTGAATCGCTTTTAAGTTGCACTTTCCCGAATTTGCTTGAATCTCTTCATGGTTTGCATGTCTATGTGTTTTGCATCAAATGATTTAAGTAATTTTCTATGAATTAGCTACTTAGCCTGAATTGAACCAGTCCCTAATGCATGTTCCTTAGTTAGCCCCTTTGAGCCTAATTAGCCTATCATTTCTTGATGACCTTATGTTATGAGCCTAAAATTTGGAAAAACCATGTTAACCCGATCTTAGGATTAGGAGAGCATGGGTGCTTAGCAAGACAAAGGTTTCCAAGAAACTAAGTTTGGGGTGGCTACGAGGATGTGATGTGCCATTTTGGGTCGAGAAAAAGAAAAATAAAGGTTGGAGCCAAAGGCAAAGAAAAAAAGAAAAAGAAAAAAAAAAGAAGAACAAAATGCCAAAAAGGGTATTGGAAGAAAAAGGCTGTAGTCACCCAAAGCAAAAAGAAAAAAATGGAAAAAGGAACTTGAGTGAGAATTCAATATGTCAAAATGCTCATGCTCTCTTAGTTCCTAGGGACTAAAGCCTAGTATCTTTGAATATCCTACCCTTAGCCAGGCCCCATTATAACCTTTAAAAGCCATTTTGATGTTGCATGCATGCTTTCGTGGGAACCTTGTCTGAGATGAAAATCAAATTCATGGGAAGTGCTCTTAAAAGTGAAATTGAGTGAAATGTTGATAGCCTAGACAAAAATTGAGCGAATGAGTGAAACACTAAATGCCCTTGTGAGGAAGGCGATTGTTTGAATTTAGTGATCTCCCTTTTGTGTGTAACTTAGATCCCTTGCTTAGATTACTATTGCATGAATGATGGGATTCTCAATGGTTCAAAGTAAATGAATGTGGGGATTTTATTGTTGCAAAGGGGGGAATCATTGAGGAAAAATTGTTTTGTTGAAATTGCATGAAATTTGTGCAAATTTGATTGAATCTTTTGAGCTCGCCAAGTTTGAGTCCTTTTTAAGTTTTAGTTTGCTTGGGGACAAGCAAAATTTAAGTTTGGGGTATTTTGATCAGCCTCTGACTCGACTAGTTTTTAACTAGTAAGACCATAGGTTTTATTCGAGTTTAATCTCATTTTCGCCTAAATTTGGATGTAATTGTCCTCAAGCAACATTTTGAGTATGTAAAGTATTTTTAGGTTAATTTAGTTGATTTTGAGTCGAATAAAGCATTTACTGCTAATTCTTGTTTTCAGGTTAATAAAGAGAAGCAATTCTGGAATTATTCGCCTCGCGAAAGGCTACTCGCCCCGCGAGACTGAAGACCAGCCTGTGCCAGAAATGCCATCCTTTCTGTCTCGACCCGCGAATCACTGTCTCGTCTCGCGAGAAATCCACACCCTGAAGGACAGAGACCATCACGGCCTAGCCGTGATGAAGGTCACGGCCATGACAGATAAGCACCCAAAGTCAGAAGTGATCACGGCCTGCCCGTGATAGGCATCACGGCTGTGACAAATTGGAGTTTGAAGTCTCGCCTCGCGAACTGCTCTCTCGCCTCGCGAGAACCCAATTTGAACTCGCGCCACAATTAATATTCGCGTCGCGAGAGGCTGCTCGCCTCGCGAGCGCGCGCAGAGTCTGATGGATATAAATTGTTGTTTTGAGGCAGAAACCAAAACTTCCTCTTCCTATCTTTTTCATAGTGCGGCTGCGAATTAGGTTTAGTATTTTGTGTTTATTTTGTAATGGAGAACTAGTCTCCTTGATTGATCTACTGTAATCGGGTTCCGCCGACACTTGAGGTTCTGTAATTCCCAAACTCATTGCTATTCTCTTTCAATATTTGTTTTGCATGTTCTGTTTGCTTAATTCAGGATTATATAGAATATATATTGATTTGTTTTGATGATTGTGTGTTCCTAAACTTAATCGCGTTTGCTTAATTGGCGTGTGTTCATTCGTGTTTGCTTAATTCACGAGCGCTTCATCCGTCTGCTTAATTCGGAATTAGGAACATATGTCTCGTAGTATCGATTTCGCTTGTTAATTGCTGCTACAATCGAAAAGGGATTAGAATCCGCTTAGGGCCTGGAATTATATGAATCGATGATAGTGGGAAACCGAAAGCAGTAGGTTGATCGTTTAGCTTATTTGATAATTATTTAGTTTGCATAGTTTTCTTCTTTGTTTTCTTTATTTAATTTCAAATCCAAAACCCCCAAAATCTGACTTTTTCTGTTAACAACAACCCAAGAGTCTTTGTGAGACGATACTCGAGTTGTCACCCCCTATCTACATATTTTTACAAACCGTTCGCTTTTTGACGCGTGCGCGACAGCGCGTCAACCGGTGACCACTCCCCGCCCTCGTCGGCACCCGGGTGTTACATGCCCACCATCTTCCGCTTGGTTCGTCCCCGAACCACACCGTACTTGGGGAGGTGCCGCTCTGATACCATTTGTAACATCCATTGTTGCTCTAACATCTTCCTTGAGTTCCCAAGTAGCTTCCTCTGGAGTCAACCTTTCCCAAATCACTTTCATCAATGGGATCATCTTGTTCCTCAGAGTTTTTGTGCTCTTGTCAATGATCTGAATAGGCCTGGGCTTAAGGATCAAATTATCCTTCAATTGTATTGACTCAGGAGCTATCACGTGTGAAACATCTGGTACGTACTTCCGGAGTTGAGAAATATGGAAGACGTCATGGAGATTCGACAACTGTGGTGGAAGAGCCAATTGGTAAGCAACATGCCCGACTCTTTTTAGGATTTGAAACAGACCCATGAAACGAGGGTTGAGCTTTTTGACTTTCATTGACCTCCCAACCCCAGTCTTAGGAGTGACTCTCAAGAATACATGTTCCTCTTCCTGAAATCCTAAAGGCTTCCTTCTCTTGTCGGCATAACTCTTTTGCCTACTCTGTGCAGTGCGCATCCTTTCCCTAATGACTTTAATCCTTTCTGTGGTCTCCTGGACTAACTCTGGTACTAGCAGGGTCTTCTCACCCACCTCACACCAACATAAAGGGGACCTACACTTCCTCCCATAAAGAGCTTCATAGGGTGCCATGCCGATGCTAGCGTGATAACTGTTGTTATAAGCAAACTCTATAAGAGGTAAAAATTTATCCCAACCCCCACCTTCATCTAAAACACATGCTCTAAGCATGTCCTCAAGGGTCTGAATGGTCCTTTCCGACTGACCGTCCGTTTGGGGATGATAGGCTGTGCTAAAACTTAACTTAGAACCCAAAGCCTGTTGGAAAGCCCTCCAGAATCTAGAGGTAAACTGTGGGTCCCTATCTGACACTGTAGAGGCAGGTATGCCATGAAGCTTCACTATCTCCTTAATGTATAAGTTTGCTAACTTATTCAAACTATAGGTTGCCTTAATTGGCAAGAAGTGAGCAGACTTGGTCAACCTATCCACAATTACCCATATGGCATCTAAACCCAAACGAGTCCTAGGTAACCCCATCACAAAATCCATAGAAATCCTCTCCCATTTCCATTGAGGAATTTCTAAAGTCTGCAACAAACCCGAAGGTCTCTGATATTCTATCTTAACCTTTTGACATACTAAACACTTGGCTACAAAGCTAGCGACATCCCGTTTCATTCCTGGCCACCAATACATCTTCTTTAGATCTTGATACATCTTGGTTATCCCTGGATGTATGGTGAACTTCCCCTTATGCGCTTCCTCTAAAACTTTCTCTCTAAGGCTCCCCCCCTTAGGAACAACGATTTTATTCTTAAACAACACTAGACCATCAGTAGACAACACATAATTCTCTTGATCTAAAAGAGATTGTAACTCCTGGTCTAAAAGCTGCTCTCGCCTAATCATTTCTCTAAGGTCACTGCAAATTTCCAGCCTATTCAACTTCAAGCTTAGAGCACTAAGACACATTTAGATTCATGTCTCTGAACTCCTCTAACATATTCATCTCTTGGACCATCAAACTATACACATGCAAGTTTTCCTACTGAGTGCATCAGCCACCACATTGGCTTTCCCTGGATGGTACTTCAACTCAAAATCATAGTCCTTAAGGAATTCCATCCACCTCCTTTGCCTCGTATTCAATTCTTTTTGGTCAAACAAATACTTAAGGCTCTCATGATCACTAAAACCTCAAACTTTGCACCATACAAGTAGTGCCTCCAAATCTTAAGAGCAAAGACTACTGCTGCTAACTCAAGGTCATGAGAAGGATAATTCACCTCATGTGTCCTAAGCTGCCTAGATGCATAAGCCACCACCCTACCTTCCTGCATTAACACACAACCTAAACCATTCTTAGAAGCATCACAATATACCACAAAACTCACTGAAGGATCGGGAATGGTTAAGACCGATGATGACACCAATCTCCTCTTAAGCTCCTCAAAATTCTCTTCGCATTCCTTATCCCACTCGAAAGATTTTCCTTTCCTAGTCAACTTGGTAAGAGGTAAAGCTAGTCTAGAGAACCCTTCTATGAATTTCCTATAGTAACCTGCCAGTCCTAGGAAATTCCTCACTTTCGTCACTGACTTAGGTTGCTCCCATCCAAGCACTGCATCAACCTTACTAGAGTCAACCGCTACACCACTCCTAGATATGGTATGTCCTAAAAACTTCACCTCATCAAGCCAAAATTCACACTTTTTTGGCTTTGCATGCAGTTGCTCTTCCCTCAGAATCTGCAACACTGACCTAAAATGCTCCTCATGATCCTCTGGTGTCCTAGAGTATATCAAAATATCATCTATGAACACCACCACAAAGCTATCCAAGAATGGCCTAAAGATCCGATTCATGTAGTCCATAAAAACGGCTGGGGCATTGGTCACACCAAAGGGCATCGCTACATACTCATAGTGCCCATACCTTGTCGTAAAGGCTGTCTTAGGAATGTCCTCATTCTTGACTCTAATTTGATGGTATCCCGATCTTAGATCTATTTTGGAAAACACTGACGCTCCCCTCAACTGGTCTAGGAGGTCATGTATCCTAGGCAAAGGGTATTTATTCTTGGTGGTCACTTTGTTCAACTGCCTATAGTCAACACATAGACTCATGCTCCCATCCTTCTTTTTCACCAGTAGGACAGGTGCTCCCCAAGGTGACACACTAGGCCTAATAAACCCCTTCCCTAGCATCTCCTCTAACTGTTTCTTAAGCTCGCTCAACTCTAAAGGTACCATTCTATAAGGCGCTATCGATACTGGTCCACTCCCTGGCACTAGATCTATGTTAAACTCAACTTCCCTATTCGGAGGCAAGCTAGAGACATCCTTAGGGAAAACATCCTGGAATTCACACACCACAGGTATAGTCGTCACATCACTGTCAGCCTCTATCTTAGCAGAGAATAAGAGTACATATCCTTGAACTCCCTCAACTAAGCACTTATGACAAGCAACAACAGAAACAATAGGACTGGGTACGGGAAAATCATTAGACATTGGTTGTATAGGAATGGAGATAGTTTTATCAGAGCAATTTATGACAGCATGATTTGCAGACAACCAATCCATACCAAGAATGACATCTAACCCGGACATGGGCAAGCATATAAGATCAACAAAATAAGGTACACCTTGGTACACTAAGGGACAACTCAAGCAAGCAATAGAGGTAACAAGTTTATCATTTGCAGGAGTAGCGACACTCAAATCATATGGTAACTTAGAAACAGACAAAGATAGATTTTTCACACACTCTAAAGATATAAATGAATGAGTTGCTCCTGAATCAAACAATAAATTGATTTTTCTTTCTTTAATTAAACCCATACCTTGTATCAGACCATCTGACTCCTTCACCTTTTCCCCTTGGAGCGTAAAGACTCTCGCTTGGCTCAGTGGTCTAGGCTGGACTGGTCCTCCACTCCTGCAGTTTCTGGCATAATGTCCCACTTTACCACACTTGTAGCAAGTGGTCTGTGCCGCTGGACATGTGCGATCTCCATGATTCAACCCACACCTATGACACCCGGTGCCCTTGTCAGTCTAGGCTTCATGCACTTGCTTCCCTTTGTTGATGGAGGAGACTGGTCGTAAATGCTTCTGAAATTTCCCATCCTTGCCGTGAAATCTCTTTCCATCGCTAAGAATTTTCTCCTTTTGCCTCTCGGCCAGCACAACTTGCATATTATGCTCTGCCACCCTACACTTGTTTAGAAGAGTGCGGGTAGTCCCGAATTTCTAGGAGTCTGATAAGGCTCTGCAGCTCTGGGCTCAAACCCTGCATGAACTTAATTGCTTTCCATTGACCGTCGGGATTATCCCTCACTTGAGCAGAGAACCTTGCAAGGCTCTCAAACTTGGCCACATATTCAGCCACTGTCATACTCCCCTGACGAAACTGTAGAAACTCCATCTCCTTCTGTATCCGGACACTGTGCGGAAAGTATTTCTCCAGAAAAACCTCCTTGAATTGGTCTCATGTGATAGGGGCGGCCGAAGCAAGCAACCCGCCCCTAGCACAGTCCCACCAGTGTTCTGCATCCGACTCTAGCATATAGGTGGCAAAATCCACATTCTAAGCATCGGAGCACCTCATGGCCCGGAAGATCTTCTCTAATTTCATCAACCATTCCTCTGCCTCAATAGGATCGGTGGTACCTCGAAAAGCAGGCGGGTTATTGTTCCTGAATTCTGATAGACCCCTGTACTGCGGATCTGGAACTGCAACCGGCACCACGTTAAGCACGCCCCCATTATCCCTCATCTGACTGAGAGTCTCCGTCTGCTCCTGCATAACTCTGGCCATTCGAGCCAAAGTCGCTGCAAGTGCATCATTTCTCCCTCGCCTGTTTACTGCCATAATCTGCATACCACCAATCAAACAGTTGGTTGATCAAGTCCAATATTCAACAGAATAGAATGCAGAATTATAACTCTAACAAGCATCATGCACGCCCAATTTTTGTTTTATAAAAAGTCCCAATACCATAGTCTGATATAGAATCGAACTGCTCTGATACCATAAATGTAACATCCCTAGCTGCTCTATGGATTGACGACTGTCTCCACAGACCAACACGGGTCTTTTCAGCATGCTTTGTCCTCACTCGCACGCTTCCTATGAAAACTTCCCAGGAGGTCACCCATCCCAGAATTGCTCCAAGCCAAGCATGCTTAACTGTGGAGTTCTTAAGTGATGGGTTACCGAAAAGAAGATGCATCTTGTTAGTATAGGTAGTACCAATCAATTCATATAAGCCTTCCTCAACTGTATATTCCCATACCTACAGTCTCAGGATCCCTCTCATTTGGGTGTGTAATCGGTTCATTCATGTGTCCCTCCGCCTAGAAGCCTGCCAGGAGCTGCTCATTGTCCGTGCCTTCTTGCACCGGCGACCACTCCCCGCCCTCATCGGCACCCGGGTGTTACACTTTGGAACTTGGAATAAAGGCACACTTATAGGTAAATCAATGGAAATAGTTGACACTATGATTAGGAGGAGGATCAATTTCATGTGCCTATAAGAAACTAAGTGGGTGGGAGAAAAGGCAAAGGAATTAGACACTTCGGGTTTTAAGCTTTGGTACATTAGCAAAGTAAAATCGAGAAATGGGGTGAGCATAATTGTGGATAAATATTGGAAGAATGATATTGTGGATGTAAAAAGGGTTGGAGATAAGATCATTGCCCTAAAATTTGTAGTGGAACAAGACACCTTTAATGTGATTAGTTCTTACGCACCTCAGGTAGGGTTAGAAGAACACTTCATGGTTAAATTTTGGGAGGATTTAGAAGGCCTAATTCAGGAAATACCGCTAGGTGAAAAGGTTTTCTTAGGAGGGGATCTAAATTAGCATGTAGGGAGGGCACCTAGAGGTTACGAGGGTTTGCGTGGGGGATATGGCCTAGGGAAGGTAAATGATGAGGGTAAGTCTATCATGGACTTTTCATCTGCTTTCGATCTTACTATAGCCAATACGTGTTTTAGGAAACGTGATGAGCATCTTATCACGTACAAAAGTGGGGTGACAAGCACTCAAAATAGATTTCTTTCTTATTAGGACATCGGATAGAAAGATTTGCTTGGACTGTAAAGTCATACCTGGAGGGAGCTTGACTACCCAACATAGAGTCTTGGTTATGTATGTAAGAGTTAAGAGGAGTGTGAAGAGAAGATGCCACGAAAAGGTTTCAAGGATCAAGTGGTGGCAACTGAAGGGTGAAAAACAAAGGATCTTCCAACACAAGGTTTTGGAGGGAGGGTTTTGGGAGGCAAACATAAGTGCAAATGATATGTGGGACAAGATGGCCAAGGGGATCAAGAAGGTAGCTGATAGTGTGATTTTACATCATGTTTTCTATATACTTTTGCATGCATTTTTCATATAGATTAGGCATTCTTTATTTGATTTTAGTTAGATTTTCCCTTGGAACGGGTGAAGCGGTTTCTTGGTGTTGTTTTGCAGGATTTAATGGAAAAATGCTCAGAAATTAGCCTTGATGGAGCTTGGATGAAAAAGAGCCTGAAAAGAGAAGAAATTGAGCCAAGCAGAATTCTGGTGATTCGCCCCGCGAGCCTGGATTCGCCCCGCGAGTCTGGATTCGCCCCGCGACCCTGAAAGCTGAGTGTTGGAGAAAATGCAAGCCTTTCTGGTTCGCCTCGCGAACCCGTGTCTCGCCTCGCGAGTCTGGAAACAGAAGCCATCACGCCCAGGCCCTGATGCTCCTCACGAGCGTATTGAAGAAAAACCTTTCGGTCTCGCGTCGCGAAGAAACTCTCGCCTCGCGAGAGTTCAATTCTCCGAATGCAGATTTTTAACATTCGCCTCGCGAGACATGTCTCGCCTCGCGAACGCGCGCAGATCTGATTGGTATAAGTTGCTGTTTTAGGGCAGAAAAGAGAGGATTAAGCTTTTGGTGGAGAGAGCTCTTGGGGACTTGGAGGCTGCGGCTGAGCTAGGGTTTCGACTCTAGAGGGGAGTTGCTGAGAGGGGTTGCTGTGAAGAAGAAGGAAAGCTCCCATGGAGTCTCTCCTCTCCTTTTCTCCTATTTCCCTGGTTTGGTTTTCTGTAAATATGAGTAACTAATCCCCCATTGTTGGGGTTAGATGATTACTTTTCTGAACTTGTTTGTAAATTGATTTGGTTGTTTAATGCAAGTCTTTATTTCTTTATGAGTATGTGATTCTGTGCTTAATGCTTTCTTTGGATTAGCTACCCATAGGAATGATATGTTGCTTTGATAGATGACTGAAAGGTTGGTGTTAAGGCATGCTCATGAATCATATGCCAAGTAGTTCAAGAATCTAGACATAGGTGTTGACTGCTTGCAATCTTATAAGTCTTGACTTAATGCAAAATCACAGATTAATCCACCTAAGACATTAGGGTTTGATTTGGGGTTTTAGGCTCAATGCACCTAAGACATTAGGCTTGAGTATTTTAGAAAAGGCTTGATTGTCATAATTGAAGTAGGACTTGTGTTGATAACCATTTCATTGCAATTAAGGGAGGATTAGTGTAGTCTAACCCTAACAATCTTAGCCACATCTCTGTTTGCATACCAAGTGTTCGACAAAATTCCCAAAAGACCAAAAATATTTTATTTCTTTGTTTCTGTTTTAATCTCTCATACCTTAGTTTAGTCTAGATAGTTGTTAAGTTTGTGAATTGGTAATTGACATCTGATCCCTGTGGATACGATAACCGGTCTCACCACCGTATTACTTGATTGCGACGAGGTGCACTTGCCTTTATATTCTGAAAAATCACGCATCAGTAGCTATAAAGACGCTTGGTGAATCAAGAGGATTCGGACCAAGGGTTAAAGAATCATGGTGGTGGGATGAAAGTGTGCAAGCTAAGGTTCAGGTTAAAAGGGAATGTTTTAAATCTTGGTCTTTATGTAAAAATGCTGAAAATTTGGAAAATTATAAGGTGGCCAAAAGAAGGACCAAGAAGGCAGTGAGCGAAGCTAGAACTAAAGCTTTTGATGGGTTGTACCAATCCTTAGGAACCAAAGATGATGAGAAATCTATTTATAGGCTTGCTAAAGATAGGGAAAGAAAGACAAGAGACTTGGATCAAGTGAAGTGTATTAAGGATTAAGAAGGTAAAGTTTTGGTTAAGGAACAAGATATTAAATATAGATGGAAGAATTATTTCCACAAGTTATTTAATGAAGGATTTGAAGGTTTATCATGCTCACGGGTGCTTGACATCAGAGAGGAGGACCAAAATTACATTTTATATCGTAGAATCCAAGAGCATGAGGTAAAAGAAGCTTTGAGAAGGATGGATAATGGCAAGGCAGTTGGAACGGACAATATACCTATGGAGGTATAGAAAAGTCTAGGAAATAGAGGCATTAGTTGGCTCGCGAAGTTTTTTAACGAGATTATGAGGTTAAAGAAAATACCGGACGAATGGAGAAGAAGCACTTTAATTCTGATTTACAAGAACAAGGGAGATATACAAAATTGCGCAAATTATAAGGTGGATTAAGCTTATGATTCATACTATGAAGCTATGGGAAAGAGTGCTTGAACACAGACTAAGAAAAGAAACCAAAATCACTGACAACCAATTTGGTTTTATGCCCTGGAGGTCGACCATGGAAGCAATTTACTTGCTACGACGAGTGATGGAACAATATCGAAGGGATAAAAAAGATTTACACATGGCCTTCCTTGATTTGGAGAAAGCGTATGATAGGGTGCCAAGAGAGGTTTTGTGGAAAGCCCTAGAAAATAAAGGTGTTTGGATTGCCTATATTCGAGTTATCAAGGATATGTATGAGGGGGCCACGACTAGTGTGAGAACGCAGGGTGGAGCCACAAAAGATTTCCCAATAACCATAGGTCTGCGCCAAGGGTCAGTTTTAAGCCCCTATCTTTTTACCTTGGTCTTGGATGTACTTACGGAGCACATTCAAGAGCCAGCACCGCGATGCATGCTTTTTGTAGATGATATAGTTCTAGTTGGAGAGCTGAGAGAGGACATAAACGAAAGGTTAGAGACTTGGAGACAAGCTTTAGAAGCACATGACTTCCGTTTGAGTAGAAGCAAGATAGAGTATATGGAATGTAAGTTTAGCAAAAGGCGAAACACCTCTAGCTTAAAGGTGAAAGTTGGAGACCACAACATACCACAAGTTACACGGTTTAAATATCTTGGGTCTGTTATACAAAATGACGGATAAATTGAGGGAGATGTAAACCATCGGATTCAATCAGGGTGGTCGAAATGGAGGAAGGCTTCGGATTTTTTGTGTGATAAAAAGGTACCTCTTAAGTTAAAGGGAAAATTTTACCGTACAGCTATTAGACCAGCGATGTTGTATGGGACGGAGTGCTAGCGGTAAAAAATCAACACGAGAGTAAAATCAATGTAGAAGAGATGAGAATGTTGCACTGGATGGGCGGAAAAACTAGAGGTGATAAGATTATGAATGATAGCATTAGAGAGAGAGTTGGGGTAGCACCTATTGTAGAAAAGATGGTTGAATCTCGACTTAGGTGGTTTGGGCATGTATGAAGGAGACCTTTAGATTCTGTAGTAAGGAGAGTGAACCAGGTGGAGGGCAATCCAATTGCTAGAGGCAAAGGTAGGCCAATAAAAACTATAGGATAAACTATTAAGAAAGATTTAGAGGCCAATGATTTAACTATTAACATGATTCATGATAGAACATTATGGCGCCATATGATCCATGTAGCCGACCTCACCTAGTGAGATAAGGCTTGGTTGTTGTTGTTGTTGGTTAACTTTAATAAGAAAAATTCCAAATAGATTATGATGACAAGTAATAATAATAATAATAATAATAATAATAATAATAATAATAATAATATGATTCATAAATATATTTTCTAAAAGTGGTTAACTTTAATAAGAAAAAGAATAGTAAGAAATCAAATATATTCTCAAGAGAGAAGAAATATTAATATGATAGATAAATAGATTTTTTTTAAATGGTTTTCTTGCACAGGAACATAAGATAAATAAATCAGTGTATATTTTAAAAATGAATAAAAAATAATATGATAGGTAAATATATGTTTTATAAAAATAGTTAACTTGCACGGGAAAATAGGATAAATAAATCAAATACATTTTCAGGATATAATAATAATAATAATAATAATAATAATTATTATTATTATAATAGTAAAATACATAAATATAATTTTTTAAAATTGTTAACTTTAACATGAAAAATATGAGAAATAAATCAAATAGATTTTCAAGAGAGAACAAAAAATTTCATATGATAACCAAGATATTGGGAATAGTTTAGAATTAGTGTTTAAATAAATTACGTCAATAAATGATTAATTAGCTTCTATTAAATATTCAGAGAAGTTTCTTAGTAAGATAGTGGGAAAAGAAGCGGTTAATGCTAAATTATAATTTTGTTTTGAAAGAAAAAACAAATGCACTATAATATTAATGTTTTTTTTTACGAGATAATATTAATGTCGAGAGAATTAGAATACCAAGGTATTAGGAAAAATGTCAAATGTTAAAAATAATATGATAGATAAATATATTTTCTAAAAATGGATTTTAACAGGAAAAGAGGAGAAATAATTTTAAGAGAGTATAAAAAAGTAATATGATAAATAAATAAATTTTATTAAAATAGTTTACTCGCAATGAGAAAAGAGGATAAATAAATCAAATAATTTTCCAAGAGAAAATAAAAATAATATGATAGATAAATATACTTTCTAGAAATGTTTAGCAAAAATGAGGAAAGATGATAAGTAAATCAAATAAATTTTTAAGAGAGAATAAAAATAATAATATAATAGATAGATATATTTTCTAAAAAAGATTAACTTATAAGGGAAAAAAAGGATAAATAAATCAAATAAATTTTAAAGAGAACAAAAACTAATACTTTCTGTTTAGTATTAGTGTTTAAATAAATAACATTGAGAAATTATTAATGAGCTTGAAAAGCAGTTGTTGCTTTGGAAATATATATTTACTATTAAATATTTAGAGAAGTACGATACTAATGTAGTGAAAGAAAAAGACAACCATTTTTTTCATTAATCGAAATATTTTTTATTTTGTTTATATACATCATCGTTTTGTAGTATCATTAAATTTTATTTTCAAATAAACATATTTTTTTAAAATAACAATATTCTCCCTTTATTTTTTTTTACACATGCAAACATTTTTTTATTTATATTTTTTTAATGCATAAATATTATGATATTCTATGTGTGTTGCAAGATAACATGTTAGAGTGTATATTTACAAAACAACATGTGCTAACTATTTATACTTTTTTTATACTTTGTGTAAAAAGAACTATTTGCACTTTATGAAAAAAAAACTAAATGCATAAAAACGTCTTCTAATTACATTTTTTATTTTGTGAAATCCTAAAAAGATAGTATATTCCCCGTGCATGGCACGAGTCAATACACTAGTTGGTTGACAAAACATTATGTCCAAGGTGGCAATAAAAAAACGTTTAGGGTTCTGATTTTGCAATGGGAGCAACAAGGATCAAAACAAGGAGCGGGAAACTATTATTATCTAAGAGATGATAGAATTATTATCTTTCAATTTGACATGTGAATTGCCACCTGGCAACATCAGACACTGAAGAAGAAGAAGAATATGATATATATATATATATATATATATATATATATATATATATATATATATATATATAATTGCATGGGAAAAGAAGAGAAATAAATTAAATTGATTTTCAAAAGAGATGAAAATAAAAACAGATGTTGCAAAATAAATAGGAAACAAAGTGATGAAATGATAGAATATGAAAATGAAGGGAATTGCATGCTGATATTATCTAGTGCAATGAACGCGCTGTCGCACACGCGCCAAAAAGCGAGCGGTTTACAAAATATGTAGTTTAGGAAGCGACAACTCGAGTATCGTCTCACAAGGACTCTTTGGTTGTTGTTAACAGAAAAAGTCAGAATTGGGGGGTTTTGGATTTGAAATAAAATTAAGAAAACAGAGCAGAAAATAATGCAAATAAAATAACTATCAAATAGCTAAAAAACGATCAACATACTGTTCTCGATTTCCCACTATCATCGATTTATATAATTTTAGGCCCTAAGCAGATTCTAAACCCTTTTCGATTGTAGTATCAATTAACAAGCGAAATCAATACTACGTGACATATGTTCCCATTCCCGAATTAAGCAAACGGGGTGAAGCACTCATGAACTAAGCGAACATGAACGAACACACGCGAATTAAGCAAACGCGATTAAGTATAGGAACATACAATCATCGAAACAAATCAATACCTATCCTATAGAATCCTGAATTAAGCAAACAGAACATACAGAACAAATATTGAAAGAGAATAGCATTAAGTTTAGGAATTACATGACCTCAAGCGTAAATGGAAACCAATTGCAGTAGATTAATCAAGGAGACTAGTTCTCCATTACAAACATAAATCTAATCCTAATTCGTAGCCGCCTATGAAAAGAAAAGAAGAAGAGAAGAAGTTCCTCAGTTCTGCCCCAAAACAGATATAAATACAGATTCTGGATTCCGCGATCTCGCGAGGCGAGCACACTTTTGCGAGTCGAATAATACGAACAGTCTTCAGTATTTGGCGAGCTCGCGAGGCAAGCTTATCTTCGCGAGGCGAGACTCTTCAGATTCCAAACTGTCACAGTCGTGACCTTCAACACGGGTGAGCCGTGATGGCTTCTGGTCTTCCAGGGTTGAATTACTCGCGAGGCGAGTCAAGTGTTCGCGGGGCGAGACAGAGAGGATTGCATTTTCTGGAACAGTCACGCTTCAGATTCGCGGGGCGAATGCACTCTCGCGGGGCGAAGAACTCCAGAACTGCTTCTTTTTATTACCTGAAAACAAGGATTAACAGTAAGTACTTTATTCAACTCTAAATCAGCTAAATTAACCTAAAAATACTTTAGAGACTCAAAATGATGCTTAACGACAATCAAGTCTAATTTGGGCGAAAACGATATATAATTAGCACAAAACCATGGTCATACTAGTCATAAAACTAGATGAGCCAGAGGCTGATCATGTAACAATTTAATATCAATTCAAAGCTATCCCTTTTGAGATTTCACTTCAAAAGAATATGAAGATAAAGAAGAAAAGAGAGAGAAAAGAATGAGAGCGCTAAAAAATATGAAGAAAAAAAATAGTGAATTAAGTTTTGTGAAATAAATATATAATCAATGTTGCTATATGGTACTTACAAACATTGTTTTCCCAAGTCTGGTATGAATGGCAACATTAGTTTGTTATAGAAAGGGAAGAATGGAAATTACAATGAAAGTGGTGGAGACTAATGGATGGAGCTGAAAATCAACTCATCATCTGTTCAAATTCAAATGCTCATCTAGATAGTTTTGTTGTAGCAGATAAGCGTGTATCTTGTAACCTCCTTGGTCCATAATTATAGGCAGCCGATCCATATATGTTGGATTTGATCCTAGTCACTAGTTGTTAGTAAGTTCTTTCAAACTCCTTTTGTATCTATAAATATATCTTGTAATCTGTTGATTAATACAAGGAAGAACAATTCCCTTTATGGTATCCAGAGCTCTATAGCCTTACAGCTTCCTTCGATCCTCATTTTTTTTCCAGCATGAGTTCTTCCTCTGAAACAGAAATTACCCCCACCAACACAGTGTCTACTCTGACTGACAAACTCATTGTTCTTAATGCTGGCTCTCAATTGTACATCAAGCTTGATGGAGACAACTATCCGACCTGGCGTATTCAATTCATTGCTCTCTTGACAGGCTATGATCTATTAGGATATATTGATGGCAGCAAACCCTGTCCATCCAAACATCTTGAGGCTGCTTCAACATCTATTAATCCAAAATTCACTCACTGGACTCGTCAGGATCAACAGATCCTTCATGGCATTGTCTCTTCTGTTACTGCTACTGTGGTCACTCATCTTGGCACTGTCACCACAGCAAAACAGGCCTGGGACACTCTCGAAACCATGTATGCAAGTCGTTCTCGTGTACGCATCATGGCTCTCAAACATCGCATCTCAACATTCACCAAAGGTACTCAATCCATGGCTGTCTATCTCCAAGGTATTAAAGCTATCTCTGATGAACTAGCTATCATTGACAACCCTCTTGATAGCACTGATCTTGTTATTCATGCTCTGATGGTTTGAGTGATGAGTACCGTGAGATCTCAGCAGCCCTTCGTAGCAGAGAAACCCCTATTGATTTTCCTGAACTCCATGAAAAGCTCATGGACTTTGAAATCACCATGCGTCGTGATGATGTCTCCAATACTTCCACCATAGCCACTGCTCATGCTGCCAACCGTGGTCAAGGACAGCAAAGGTATCATGCTCCTTCTAACGGCAATGGCTCTCATTCCTCCAATAATTCTGCAAACCGAAATGGCTCTCCTACCTCCAACAATTCTGCTCAAAAACCAGTTTGTCAGTATTGTGACAAACCTGGACACACTGCACGGGTTTGCTACAAGATTAACGGCTATCCCAAACGTAATGGCAATCGTCCATCAGCAAATGTTGCTAATTGTCAACCTTCAGTGCAAAACTCCATTTGGATAATGGACACAGGAGCATCTCATCATATTACTCAGGACTTGCAGCAACTCACTCTTGCTTATCCTTATTCAGGATCTGAACAGGTTATGGTTGGTGATGGTTCAGGTTTGAATGTTTCCCATATTGGTCATACTTCCCTTCCCACACCAACTAAATCTTTACATCTTGATCAAGTTTTACATGTACCAACTATTCAAACCAATCTGTTATCTGTTTCAAAATTATGCCAAACTAACCATTGCTCTGTTGAATTCTTTCCTCATTCTTTTGTTGTGAAGGACTTGAAATCGGGTCAGACTCTACTGCAAGGACCTCTTAAACAAGATCTCTACCATATGCCCACATCACCAAGCACATCTGCCTCACCACATGCATTCACTACCAGCATTCAACCTTACTCTACATGGCATCATAAATTAGGACATCCTTCTTCCAAAATAATCAAGCATCTAGCTGACAGCCATCATATCCCAATAAAGCTCTCATCTTCCTTTGAATGCAGCTCCTGTCATTGTGCAAAAAGTCACAAGCTGCCATTTTCAGATCATAGTCTCACTAGCACCAAACCCTTGGAGCTCATTTAATCGGATGTATGGGGTCCTGCTCCTATTAGGTCCTTAGATGGTTTTCTTTATTATCTAGTCTTTGTTGATCACTACTCCAAATATGTATGGTTATATCCAATGAAAAATAAATCAGATGTGTTTTCCATTTTTATTCAATTCAAGGCTATTGTTGAGAATTATTTTAACTTGCCAATTACCACACTTTTTTCTGATAATGGTGGAGAATTTGTCAAATTAAAACCGTTTCTATCTAAGAATGGAATCTCCCATCTCACCACACCTCCACATACACCTGAAATCAATGGAACAACAGAAAGAAGGCATAGACACATTGTTGAAACTGGCCGTGCCCTTCTCCACCATGCCAACTTACCCTCAATCTTCTGGAGCTATGCTTTCCTCACAGCTACATACTTGATAAATAGGATGCCAACTCCAACTTTCAATTTTAAATCACCACATGAAATCCTATTTAACCAACCACCAAATTATAACAAACTACACTCTTTTAGTTGCTTATGCTTTCCTTGGCTTTGGCCATATACCAAAAGCAAATTGCAAAACCGATCCCTTCCTTGCATTTTTCTTGGCTATTCTCAACCTCAACATGCTTTTCTATGCCTAGAACCTACATCTAATCGGGTCTACACTTCTAGACATGTTAACTTCATTGAAAACTCATTTCCATACAACACCCTCACTCAATCTCTCCCACAGCCCACTCCTAACCCTCTCACAGACACCACACCACATTCTATCATTCAACTTCCTTCCTCCACCCAATGTCCAACCACAACACCAGCAACCACTCAACCCGAGCATCCAACTTCCACAGCACCTTCCGACCTGGAACTTGCAACAGTGGCTGATCCTGCTTCAAGCACTTCCGCAGCAATTCAATCAGGTAATGACTCCTCCACTCAACCTTCCCATGATTCCATTTCCACTAATCCTTCTCGCAGTCATCCCATGCTTACCAGGTCACAAAACAATATCTTTAAGCCCAAGAAACTATTTATTGTTACCAAGCATGACATTCCTGAAAACCTAGAGCCATCCACTGTAACTCAAGCACTCAAAATCCCACACTGGAGGAAGGCATGTTCAGTTGAGTTTGATGCATTACTGAATAATGGTACTTGGTCACTTTTCCTAGAGATAATTCTAAAAATGTGGTGGCTTGTAAGTGGCTGTTTCGGATTAAACGACATCCTGATGGAAGTGTGGCTTGATACAAAGCAAGGTTAGTTGCCAAGGGGTTCACTCAAACTCCGGGTGTTGATTTTAAAGAGACTTTCTCACCAGTTGTTAAACCTCAAACAATCAAGGTTGTTCTCACTATAGCTCTTGCCTCGGGCTGGTCTATGCACCAATTGGATGCCAATAATGCATTTCTACAAGGCCATCTCACTGAGGATGTTTATATGCAAC
Organism: Sophora flavescens; assembly: GCA_030762895.1. Classification (NCBI taxonomy): domain Eukaryota; kingdom Viridiplantae; phylum Streptophyta; class Magnoliopsida; order Fabales; family Fabaceae; genus Sophora; species Sophora flavescens. The sequence goes on from CM061063.1 coordinate 9,272,637, forward strand.
AACCACCCGGCTTTGTTCACAAAGACTTCCCTAACCATGTCTGCAAGTTGAAGAAGGCTATCTATGGTCTAAGGCAAGCTCCTCGGGCCTGGCATGATGCCTTGAAGTCATTTGTTGTTTCCTATGGTTTCAAAACCAGCTGCAGTGATTCATCGTTATTTGTTTACAACAAAGATGGTGTTAAAGCCTTTTTTCTAGTCTATGTTCATGATCTCTTACTCACTGGTAGTCACAATACTTTCCTGAACACATTTATGAAGGATTTGTCGAACAAGTTCTCTCTCAAATACCTTGGTTTCCCTCACTATTTTCTTGGAATTGAACTCATTCCACACAAGCAGGGTCTTTTTCTAACTCAGCATGGTTACATTCATGATGTGCTGGAAAAATTCCATATGGCGGGGGCGAAGCCCAATCACACTCCATTGCGTTCCTCTACTCCATTAACCTTGCATGGTGGTACTGCACCTGCAGATGCCAAGCAGTTTCGAAGCATCATTGGTGATCTCCAATATATCACCCTCACTAGGCCAGACTTGTCTTTTGCTGTCAATAAACTGTTGCAGTTTATGCATCAACCATCTCAGCTGCACTTTCAACAACTAAAACGTATGCTGAGATACCTCAAACTCACTCACAATCATGGCTTGATGCTTAACAAACCTCACCATCTGCATTTACAAGCTTATAGTGATGCAAATTGGGGTGGCAATTTGGATGATCGCACCTCTACTTCAGCCTATATCATTTATCTTGGTGGAAATCCAATTTCTTGGCTGTCCAAGAGACAAAGGATAGTGGCCAGATCTTCCACGGAAGCTGAGTATCGATCAGTCGCAAATACTTCAGCCGAGGTCGTGTGGCTCACTCATTTGCTAGGAGAACTTGGCATTTCAGTTCCACCACCAGTCTTGTTTTGTGATAATATAGGTGCTACATATTTGTGTGCAAATCCAGTTTTTCATTCTAGAATGAAGCATATAGCACTTGATTATCATTTTGTGCGGCAGTTGGTTCAGGAAGGTACCATCCGTGTCTCTCACACCTCCACTAAAGACCAGCTTGCTGATAAGCCTTTGGCTTATCTAGTTTTATAACTAGATGGACTGTGGTTTTGTGCAAATTATTCGAGTTCAATCTCGTTTTCGCCCAAATTTGGCCTTGTGTTGTTCCTAAGTAGACTTTGACTCGTTCTAGGCATTTTTTGGTAGTTTTTAGTCTATTTTGAATAGAATTACGCTTTTTGTTTCTTTTTATTGTTTCAGGTTAGAAGTGAAGCTCCAAGAGTCAAGGAAGCACTTTGAGTCAAGGAAACAGTGGAAATTTCCATTCTGGAGATACTCGCCCCGCGAGTATATGCTCGCCTCGCGAGCCTGAAGATCAGCAAAACAGCAACAGTCATCAATTCTGGATCGCCACGCGAGAGGCTTCTCGCCTCGCGAGAAACTGAAGACCTGGAAGACAGAGACCATCACGGCCTAGCCGTGATGAAGGTCACGGCTGTGACAGAATAAGGTTTGAAGTCTCGCCCCGCGAGAGGAAGATCGCCACGCGATAATCCAAATTGAAAGCACGCCAAAACTAATGTTCGCCTCGCGAAATATGGTTCGCCCCGCGAGCGGCCGAGAACCAGAATCCCTATTTATAGGCTGTTTCAGATCAGATTGGGGGACTTTGGATACTCCACTTGTTTTAGATCAGTTTTAGGACGAATCCTTGTTTCTGGAGCTGCGCCTCCCTTCTCTTTTCTTTTCTTATTTTATTATGGAGATTATTGCCGATTGTTCGTTTGTCGTCACGGGCATGAGGAACTAATCCCCTCGTCTAGGGGATCGATGAAGCCACCCATGGCGGTATAGTGTTCATGTGATGTATGTTTTTCTCCCCTTTAATTCAATTCTTGTTTTCCAATTCTGATTTGATTGTGTTGATCATATGCTTGCGTGATTAACTAGTTAAACGTGTTGAGGCTGATCGGCGATTCGCGTTTTAGAACTTGAATTGGGATCATCGATCGAATATTGTACGAGAGTGAGTAGGAGATCGGTGCAACCGTATAGGGAACAAGATTTAATAGAATTTGATGATTAGGATTATGAGACCTAGTAAGTAATTAATCCAATCTTCGAATACGTCCTATTGAGCACGACAGTGGATATAGGAGAATTTGGGGGTCCCGGTTGACATTGTAATTGAACTTAGGGAGGAATACATCATCACTTGGGTACTATGCATGATTGGGTAGGTGGATTTGAGACCCTAGATATTTTAATTCCTGATTTTTAATACCTTAGCGTTATTTGATTTGTTATTTGAATTGCGATCTTAATCTCTCTCTCTCAACCACTTTCCTCGCTTGACCAAACGTATCTGATTTCCCGCGGATTAGTTGAATTGGTAGCCCAATCCCTGTGTTCGACCTCGATAAAATTCTTACCGTGTTATTTTATTACTTGCGACGACCCGGTACACTTGCCGGTGACCCATCAAGTTTTTGGCGCTGTTGCCGGGGATTGGGACAACCAATTTTCCTAATTTTTAGGGAATTTGATTAATTGGTTAAGTTGATTTTATTTTTATTTTTATTTTTATTTTTCTGTTATTTTTCTATTATTTCTCTCTACTTCTTTGATTCCACTTGGTCTTGCCTTGTTTTTGTATGCGAGGTACCCATTCACAAGAGGACCTGCTATTTGATTCAGAGATCACCAGGACCGAGACGAGATTAAGGAAAGCAGCCAGGGAACGGAAGAGACTTGAAGGAATTAAAATAGAGGACATGGCTGAAGAAAACCCTCCTCCTCCTCCTCGTTACAAGCCTCTCTTCGAGTACGATCTACCTAGCTTGGGTGATTGTGATTCTTCTATTGTGAGGGGCAACCTGAATACAGACTCCTTCAGAGTGGAAGGATGTGTCACATTCCAGATCCGTGAGAATCAGTTTGATGGGAGTGGCAAACAGGACCCCCATAGACACATCACTCGCATCCTTGAAGCTTGTGACTTACAGAAGACAAGAGGAGTCTCACAAGATGAGTTTCGCTTGCGGCTTTTCCCTCTCTCTCTTAGGGATGTCGCTCGCGATTGGGTTGACAGCTTGGATAGGAACAGTATCAGAACTTGGGAGCAAATGGCACAAAAGTTCCTAACCAAATATTTTCCCCCTCAGAAAGCGGCACAAGCAAGAATTGCCGTCACATCCTTCAGGCAGACAGAAGATGAAACCTATAATGAGGCCTGGGAGAGGTACAACAGGCTCCTGAGAAGATGCCCTTCAGCGTTCTTTGACCCAGTCTCCAAGGTTCAGCATTTCTTTAACGGGTTGAGGGGACGCTATCAGATGAACTGTGATGCCGCAGCTGGCGGTTCTTTTTCCAATTTATCAGCTGAGGATGGATGGGCATTATTGGAAAAGATGTCATATAATGATTACAACCGTGGTAGGGAAACCTCAAGTGGAATCAGTTCAGCGACAATGGAAGCCATTCTCGAGCAAAACAGATTGTTGAAGATGCAGAATGAGGCTTTGTCTGGAAGCAAAAGGGTTAATGTGATACACGAGGGGATGCCTCCGGGCTGTGACAATTGTAATGGAGATCATGACACTCATAGTTGTCCGCTCAACTTCTCTCAGGAACATGCGGACTCATGCCACAACTTCTATGACACTGTGCCCCATAATAACTATCAGAGGAATGAGATGAATGACTACGATCGAGAATCAGAATAGGGGGTATATGAGGAGAGACCATCCGGGTTTCGCTTGGAGTAATGCTAGTGGTGGTCTAGCCGGGCAACAACAACCTCAACAGGGTCTGAGGCCAAACATTGGGATCCAGCAGCGCAATACTCAGCAGTCTCTTCCGGGGCCTAACCAGTTGCAACTAACAGATAGTGGAAGACAACCGTGGGAGCTGGCTTTTGAGAAGATGAGTGCAGCAGTGGAGAAATCGTCAATCAACACAAACATTGCCATTGACAAGTTGGCAACTCATACAGGGTCTGCAATTCAGAATCTTGAGACGCAGATAGCTCAGCTCGCGAAGCAACTAAATGAGCGTCTCCCAGGCACTTTCCCAGGTGATACCGAGAACAACCCTAAGAACCATTGCAATGCCATAACAATCAGGAGCGGTAAAGTGTTGGGATCTAACAGGGGTGCAACTAGTTCTCAGGAAGACAAGGCCCCGGAACAACCACATGTTGAGGAAGAGCAACCTGAGAAAGAGAAGTTGGCAAGTGACAAGGCACCAGAGCAAGGGGGAAGGCTGAAGCTTGTGGATGAAGAGTTCCGAAGTAAGAAGTGGGTTGAACCCCAAGACCTCCCGCCCTACATGAAGGTACCGTATCCTGAAAGATTGAAGAAGCCTCAATAGGATAAACAGTTCAACAAATTCCTTGATGTCTTCCGCAAACTTCAGATTAACATTCCATTTGCGGAAGCCTTGGAACAGATGCCATCATATGCCCGGTTTATGAAGGAGCTTCTCACCAAGAAGTGGAGAATAGTGGATGAGGAAACGGTTGCTTTGATCGAGGAGTGTAGTGCCATTCTTCAAAGAAAACTACCTCCAAAGCTGAAGGATCCCGGTTCTTTTTCGATACCATGCACCATTGGGGGGATGACTCTAGGGAAGGCATGGTGTGATCTAGGGGCAAGCATCAACTTGATGCCCCTCTCTATGATGAAGAGGTTGGGGATCAAAGAAGTCAAGGATACACGGATGTCACTCCAACTCGCCGATCATTCTATAAAATATCCTTATGGGGTGGTCGAAGACTTGTTAGTAAAGGTGGACAAGCTCATATTTCCGGCAGACTTTGTAGTGCTTGATATGGATGAAGACGCCGAGATCCCTCTCATATTGGGTAGGCCCTTCTTGGCCACTGGGGGTGCCTTGATAGATGTGCGACAAGGGAAACTCACTCTAAGGGTGCAAGATGATGAGGTAGTCTTCAATCTCTTTGAAGCAATGAAGCACCCTGCAGAGAGGTCGGAAGTGTATCGAGTGGATATGGTGGATCCAACTGTCAAGGCAAAGGCAACTAGAGAAGCCCATGGTTATTCACTTGCTCAAGTGTTGGTAAAATCCCATGATGATGATAGTGAGAAAAAAGACCCTTTGGGGGATGAGGTCTATCTCGAGTGGTTGAAAGACATGGAAGCCTTACCGAGTTCCCCAAGGGATGAATGTGCAAGGGAAGAGAGCAACAACAAGGGCATGGAAAAAGAGGATAAAGCACCAAAGTTGAAAGGTGGCACAACCGTGGTGGTCAATGAAAACAACCAGTTGATCCTAAAAGGGACCATCACGGAGTGGAGAGTATGTACCGATTATAGAGGGCTTTTGGATTTAAATGAGTTGTCCGGGATTCGCAAGCAAGCAAGCCACAAAAATCGGACTAAGGAAAGGCAGGACACACACATCTTGCCTAGGGAGCTTGAGCCCGGGCAAGTGGTACTTCTTGACAACTCAAGGTTGAAACTCTTTCCGGGAAAGCTAAGATCGAGGTGGTCGGGACCATTCAAGGTCCTCCAAGTTTGTCCTCACGGAACAGTAGAGTTAGAAGGGGCCTCTGGTAACTTCAAGGTGAATGGGCAAATGATAAGGCATGACCATGGGGAATCAGTCCCAAATTACAAGCAGTTTCTTCCTCCGGATTAACCATTAGGGGTGACTTAAGTCAGGCTCGGGACGTTAAACAAGCGCTACTTGGGAGGCAACCCAAGCTAGGCATCCTTTATTTTTAGTTTCTGTCATTTTCATTGATAAAAAAAAAGCTTGATTCGCCACGCGAATCCACAGTGGCCACGCGAGACAGAAGCCCTGAATCTCAGAGGCTTGCTCACGTTTCTGTCTCGCGTCGCGAGGGATGCTTTCGCCTCGCGATTCTGGGCATCATCATCTGTTGGAATTCCAGATTCGCCTCGCGAGATACTACTCGCCTTGCTATTCTGGAAAGTGTGAGAACAACTTTTCCAGATTCGCCTCGCGAGTTGTCTCTCGCCTCGCGAATCTGCAATTAAGGTTTTAATTTGCAGGAGTTCTTCCAGGATGCTATACAACAGAAGGGAGCCCGTGAGACCAATTGGATGAGGAGGCAACCATGAAAACTTGATCAGGGAGCACCCTCTCCTCTCCTCACTTTTGTTTTGTTTTTGTTTTTGTTTTTGTTTTTTGTTTGTCACTCTTGAATAATTTGAGAAGATCAAGAGTTTGTGTATGAATGTGTGTCGGCAAGCTTGTTGGATTTTAATTAAATTGAGCATAGATTGATTGCATGAATTATTTTGACCATCGATGATTTCCCCCTAGGTTCTGAAATTAGAAAAGTTGATCCCCTTGTGAAAAATTGAAAACTGAACTTTGAGAATTTTATTGTGATTACTTGATTTATGATAAGTTTGGGGTGAGGGGGTGCACACACTAGGAATTGTATCTCGATCAAACAATTTGCAAAATGTCCAGGTGAGGATTTGAGCCTCCAACTTTGTTTTTGATTGTGTGAATCACTATTAAGTTGTACTTTCCCGAATTTGCTTGAATCTCTTCATGGTTTGCATGTTTATATGTTGCATCAAATGATTTAGGCAATTTTCTTTGAATAATTACTTGGCCTAAAAAGAACCAACCCGAATGCATGTTCCCTAGTTAACCACATTGAGCCTAATTAGTCTATTGTTTCTTGATGACCCTATATTACAAGCCAAAATCTGAAAAACCATGTTAACCCAATCTTAGGATTAGGAGAGCATGGACACTTAGCAAGAGAAGGGTTGTGGGAAACTAAGTTTGGGGTGGCTACAAGGTGATATGTCATTTTGGGTTGAGAAAAAGAAAAATAAAGGTTGAAACCCAAAAAAAAAAACTGTCAAAAGAAATGGGGCAAAACAAAAAGAATAGCAAGGAAAAGGTTGTGGTCACCCGAGGCAAAAAGGAAAAATGGAAAAAGGAATTTGAGTGAAAGATGTGTCAAATGCTCTCTTAGTTCCTAGGGACTTAAGCCTAGTATCATTGAATATCCTAACCTCAGTCAGACCCCATTACAACCTTTATAAGACCTTCTGATGTTGCATGCATGTTTTCGTGGGAACCATTTTTGAGATAAAAATCAAATTCATGGGAAGTGCTCTTGATATGTGAAATTGAGTGAAAAGTTGATAGCCTAGACGAATTTGAGCGAATGAGTGAAATTTTACATACCCTTGTGAGGAAGGCAATTGTTTGAAATTGGTGATCTTCCTTTTGTGTGTAACTCTGATCCTCAACTTAGATTAATGCTTGCATGAATGATAAGTTCTCAATTGTTTAAAGTAAATGAATGTGGGGATTACGTTGATGTAAAGGGGGGGGGGGGGGGAATCATTGGAGAAAAACTGTTTTGATTGCATGAAATTTGTGCGAAATCAATTGATTCCCTTAAGCTTGCCAAGTCTTGAGTCGTTTTTGAGTTTTAGCTTGCTTGGGGACAAGCAAGGTTTAAGTTTGGGGTGTTTTGATAAGCCTTTGGCTTATTTAGTTTTATAACTAGATGGACTGTGGTTTTGTGCAAATTATTCGAGTTCAATCTCGTTTTCGCCCAAATTTGGCCTTGTGTTGTTCCTAAGTAGACTTTGACTCGTTCTAGGCATTTTTTGGTAGTTTTTAGTCTATTTTGAATAGAATTACGCTTTATGTTTCTTTTTATTGTTTCAGGTTAGAAGTGAAGCTCCAAGAGTCAAGGAAGCACTTCGAGTCAAGGAAACAGTGGAAATTTCCATTCTGGAGATACTCGTCCCGCGAGTATATGCTTGCCTCGCGAGCCTGAAGATCAGCAAAACAGCAACAGTCATCAATTCTGGATCGCCACGCGAGAGGCTTCTCGCCTCGCGAGAAACTGAAGACCTGGAAGACAGAGACCATCACGGCCTAGCCGTGATGAAGGTCACGGCTGTGACAGAATAAGGTTTGAAGTCTCGCCCCGCAAGAGGAAGATCGCCCCGCGAGAGTTTGAAGAGCCTGGAAGACAGAGACCATCATGGCTTAGCCGTGATGAAGGTCACGACTGTGACAGATTAAGGTTTGAAGACTCGCCCCGCGAACACACTCTCGCCACGCGAGAATCCAAATTGAAAGCGCGCCAAAACTAATGTTCGCCTCGCGAAATATGGTTCGCCCCGCGAGCGGCCGAGAACCAGAATCCCTATTTATAGGCTGTTTCAGATCAGATTGGGGGACTTTGGATACTCCACTTGTTTTAGATCAGTTTTAGGACGAATCCTTGTTTCTGGAGCTGCGTCTCCCTTCTCTTTTCTTTTCTTATTTTATTATGGAGATTATTGCCGATTGTTCGTTTGTCGTCACGGGCATGAGGAACTAATCCCCTCGTCTAGGGGATCGATGAAGCCACCCATGGCGGTATAGTGTTCATGTGATGTATGTTTTTCTCCCCTTTAATTTAATTCTTGTTTTCCAATTCTGATTTGATTGTGTTGATCATATGCTTGCGTGATTAACTAGTTAAACGTGTTGAGGCTGATCGGCGATTCACGTTTTAGAACTTGAATTGGGATCATCGATCGAATATTGTACGAGAGTGAGTAGGAGATCGGTGCAACCGTATAGGGAACAAGATTTAATAGAATTTGATGATTAGGATTATGAGACCTAGTAAGTAATTAATCCAATCTTCGAATACGTCCTATTGAGCACGACAGTGGATATAGGAGAATTTGGGGGTCCCGGTTGACATTGTAATTGAACTTAGGGAGGAATACATCATCACTTGGGTACTATGCATGATTGGGTAGGTGGATTTGAGACCCTAGATAGTTTAATTCCTGATTTTTAATACCTTAGCATTATTTGATTTGTTATTTGAATTGCGATCTTAATCTTTCTCTCTCAACCACTTTCCTCGCTTGACCAAACGTATCTGATTTCCCGCGGATTAGTTGAATTGGTAGCCCAATCCCTGTGTTCGACCTCGGTAAAATTCTTACCGTGTTATTTTATTACTTGCGACGACCCGGTACACTTGCCGGTGACTCAACAAGTTTTTGGCACTTGCAGACATCCTAACCAAGCCTTTTCCTCGTGTGCAATTTACTCCTCTCAGGGACAAGATTGGCGTCATTGATGGTGACCCCATCTTGCGGGGGCGTAATGGATAGAGCTGAAAATCAACTCATCATCTGTTCAAATTCAAATGCTCATCTAGATAGTTTTGTTGTAGCAGATAAGTGTGTATCTTGTAACCTCCTTGGTCCATAATTATAGGCAGTCGATCCATATATGTTGGATCTGATCCTAGTCACTAGTTGTTAGTTAGTTCTTTCAAACTCCTTTTGTATCTATAAATATATCTTGTAATCTGTTGATTAATACAAGGAAGAACAGTTCCCTTTAGAGACCAGGCAAAAATGTCCAATGAAAATCAATCACTGAACTTGTATGAATTCGTTTTCATGTCCTAACTCGTATATGGACCCGTGTTATTCACGGACATATTATACACGAGAAATATGTTAATTTTTTAAGATTTCAAAAAAAGTATCTAATTGTTAATTTTATGTTTTTAGTTTAAATTTTCCCGTGAGAAATTACATACCAAAAATTTGTTTATTAACAAAAATTTAGGTTGTGGGGATTTACACAGTATTCCTCTTTTATTGATAGATTTTTATTGATATTATTATGCTTTTATGTCAATAAAATAACACTTTTTATATAAATTTTATGCCAAAGTAAGACATATTTACCTCGTTATCTATATATTAATATATTTTATTATATAATTTCCATTTGAATGAGAAATAAATATCCACCAACATTAACATTTTATTATTAGACAAAAAAACAATATTGATGGAAATAATAAAAGAAGTGCATCAAAAGAAGTATATAAAGAATAATTTATTATATATACATTGAACATTATATAAAAAGACAAACAATTTAGTGATTAACTAAAAAAAATTCTTTTAGTAAGGTCAATATTTTTTATCGATCTTGTATAAGTTATAAGTACTTTTTTTATTAGGGATTATAAGGATATTATGAAATATCATACCAATACACAAGATTTAAAAAATTGAAAAACATGAAATCAAAAACTTTATTGAAAAACATGTTGCCAATTAATTTTGTCTTTGATATGCTCCTCAAGCATTAACATTCAACTACTAGATACACTATAGTTGGGCCATCTATATTGTTTTTATATATTCCATGCAAAACAAGTATGTTAATGAGAAGTTGGCAACAAATTTTAAAAAATAAAGGTGGGTTAATTTATTTCCACAAATTAGTTATTGTTCTCAAATTAAAAAATATAGTAAAGAATGTTTCAATTGATTTCATCTCAATATTTATTTCTATATTAAAATTTATAAGAAATTTTTTAAATAGCTTAAAAACATCATGATAACCTCAACGTTAAGGGTATAATCCATGCATTGCATGGGTCGAACATGCTACTAATCATACATTTCAAATTATTTATTCATAATTTTTATTAATGAATTAATTTTTATATTTTGGTCAATAAAAATATAAACAAATCATTAATAAGTATGGATAGCCTTTGTCAAAAAAAAAAAAAGTATGAACAGCCTCACCTACGGAAAAAATGTATAAGCTATAATTTCTGTTTTGCGTGTCTTATTCATCATCATTCATCCATTTAAAGAAATGGTCTTGCTCCCCGAACCAAGGATTTGGTATCTGAAATATTTTATTCCCAAACAAATTATATTTTTGAGAATGTGATTTCTAGAAATAAAGTTTTTCCATCTTCATACATAGGAATAGAGTTTTTTCAAGTTTATAACTATCATTCACTAATTTCATTCTCGGGAATCTTTTGTTCCTATGAATAAATTTTTAAAACTTCTAACAAACAAGAGAAAACTTTATTCTCATTCCAACATTCCCGAGAATACTTTTTTAAAACTTGTACCAAACGCTGCCTAAGGGTATTGGTTAAGCAACCCATAAAAGGAAAATTCTATTGAAAAACTAAGGGGCTATTTGTTTTGTTTCCAGTTTTTTGTTTTAATTTTTTGTTTTCATAAATAATTATAAAACCCCCGCTTTGTTTTCATTCTGTTTCCTGTTTTCAGAAATTTGTACAAGAAATACAATTTTTTGAAAATAGGAACAAAATGAAAACAAAGTGGTGACAGTTTTGTAATTATTTTTAAAAATAGAAAATTGGAAATAAAGTAAATAGACTCTAAGTGTCACTCTTTTCAAAATATTAAATATATTATTTTTCATACAAATTTTTTCTTTTTTATTTTTTAAATAATATCTTAATGAGACTTGTTAGCATTCTACTCCGAAAGAAAAAGAAAAGACAGCAGTCGTCATGTTCGCACTTGGCACGCATAGGAGGGCGGTTTGGTCGGTTGTCTGTGGCCGCCACTTTGATGCCAAAAAGCCGTTACTATTTTCTTTTTTCTCATCCTATTTTTGAATCACCAATGAGCCCTCACTTACGACTGAAATTTCAAAACAGTATTTCTAGAAGACGAGCAATGATTTGTTTGAGCAATTTTTTTTCTTCCGAATCTTGTTAATTGTACTGATTAAAAATATAAATGTTCAATTTATTGATAGATTAAAGTAGTACTATACGTGGATTCAATTATATACAAAAAAAAATTAACTTCACATTTATTAAGAAAATTAGTTAATTTAATTTATTTATTTTGATTTATGTAAAAAAAATGAGTTATAATTACTAAACTATACTTTAGTTGTATCGGGAATGTGTATTGATCTTGAAAAAGTAAAAGGAGAATTAATTTGATTGATTAATTTTCTTAATTTTTGAAATACTTACGTTAAATAAGGGTTGAGTTGGTTGGATTTTGCTTATATTTGAGTCCAAAAAATATAAGTATTTTTTTGTTTATAATTGAGTCCGAAGGGAGTATGTTATAATAAAAAAAAGTAGTATGTACTGACGAACACGTGGTTGGTCTAAGTGGTAAGAGACTTTGACACCTAAAGTAAGTGGTCAGTGGTAAGAGACTTTGACACATGTTAGTACAAAATTTACACTAATATCCCCAAACATTTTGATATGTATGCTTTTATTTTAATAACTAATATAGATAATTAGTAATAATATTGTTTATCAAAATACTATATGTTAATGTAAAATTCCTTTATTATGCATGGAAGTTAAACTCTTTATCAAATACTTAATTTATTAATATAAAATTTGTATATTTATTTTCTTATACTCTTATTATTTGCCATTTTTATAAAAGTTAATTGTTAACTAATGTTCAGTTAGGAATTCCGTAAAAAATAGTGTTCGGTTAGGAATTAAAAATAAAACTTGTATAAAAGTGTATTTAATTTATTAAAATTTAAAAATTACATTTTTAATAAAAGTAGACGAAATTACATTTTTGGTTTCCTTAATATTGATAATGTGCGATTTTGCTGCTCATAGTTTTTTTTTCTAGCACACTTGGTCTCACTATTATTTCAGTGTAGGAAATCATTCGGTCCTTGAGGGCAAGTGTTTATCAATTTTTTAATGATTAACAGAGAAAAATTACTACTCTAAACACACAAAACCTTATATTTAATTTCTCTCTTCTTTGCCTCTCCGTTTTAACATTATTCAATGCGTTTAAAACAATGATTTCTCTTTGTTGACTAATGAAAAATTGAAAGACAATGGACAAAATGACCAAATATGCAATATTGAAAATGTGAGGGATCAAATGTGCTAAAAAACTATAGGAACCAAAATTGCATATGATCAATAATAAAAGTCAAAAGGTGTAATTAAGCCCAAAAAAATATTTATATTTTGATTATTTAGCAAATACTTAACGAGAGTCCTTCAAACAAAAATTATCAATTAGTTTTTCAGGATATCCTCAACGTGTAACTGTGGAGACGAATCCCTCGAAGTACTGGACGACATTGAAGTGTTGACTTCTCCTAATCAGATTTTCTCCATATACAAGAGCCAGGGATCGAACCCTTTACCACTTGTTTAAATATCCAAGTTCGTCACCACTTGGACCAACCACATGTTGGTAGAACATTTTTACTTTTAGTCATGTCAAGGAATGAATAAAAAATATTTTTTTACCGAAAAATTATATACAACACTTTTTAATATTATGGTTAATCACTTTTTAATAAGAATTTATTTCATTTAATCCGGGTACTAGTTTATATTTGTTTTTCTTTTTAAATAAATATAACTAAGAAATGTTACTATAGTAATTTTAGATAAATTCATTAAAATGTTCATAAATTATCCTGCATTGCTAAACGAATTTAATTTGTATGCATTGTTCTTACAAAAAAATCTTACATTGTCAATCAATAACATATTGTCTTAGGGAGTCATAAGGTGGTTAGGAGAGGAGAGTTAAGGAATGGAGTGATAAGGAGGTTGCGGGTTTAAACTCCACCTACTAACAAAAATACTAATATTAACATATTAATATTGTGATTGATTGATAGTATAAAAATATTGACACTAACATTTATCAAAATTAAAATCTTGTACAGTTGAGTAGATAGGTTACTTGGTAAAGTTTTCTTGATAAATGTTAATTGATGTCCTTAAGGCATAAGTTAAGTGATAAAAATATTTTTATTAAAAATAATGTGTTTAATATATTGAAGAAACGATGTATGTATTTTTTTAATACAAAAATAATTATTAATAAAATCATGAGTTTAATTTTAATATACTAACAATGAAATTATGCAGTAAAAATATCCATTCATTGCTAATAAATTGAATATCATTTGGGCAACACATTGAACAGTTAAACCCCTTCTTTAGATTCTATAGAATATAAAATTGTATTTTATAAAAATGTAATTGTATGTCTTAATTTTTTTTCTTATAAATAAAATTAATATAAGAACTCCAGCATATTTTTTTTTTGTTTAACTATTGAGTAGATCCCTGAAATATTTGGAAATTTTCAAATAGGTCCCTATACTAAAAAAAATTGGGTCCTTGAACTTTTATAAATTTTTTAATTGGGTCCATATACTAAAAAAGTTTCTAATTGGGTTCCTGAACTTATATAAAATTTTCAATTGAGTCCCTAGGGTAGGGTTCCGTGAAGAGGTCTTTAAGTTTACTGACGTGAAATGTGACCTGGAATTCCCTAAAATTTGTATTTATAGTTGCAATAGACCAAAATGTTGACCCAAAAAACCAAAACGTGAACTACAACTGCTTCTCATCCATCTGAACAAATAGTTCATTCATTCCCCACTTTATGTTTTATGGTTGTATATCCATTCCTTGAAATGATTTCATCCAAAATAGTTCTCCCACTTACAGCTTACTATGTCTCACTTCATCTTGTTACATCTTGTTGCATTTTGTTGTGACGATGTCTCAAGGTTCATCTTCCACCCAAACTACTCATAAGTGACTGATATGGTTATCCATCTTGGATGAAATCAGTTATATTTCGTCCAATTCAACATATCACTAACGAATTTTATAATTTAGGGACCCCATTGAAAATTTTATATAAGTTCAGGGACCCAATTAAAAACTTTTTTAGTTCAGGGACCAAATTGAAAACTTTATAATAGTCCAAGGACCCAATTACAATTTTTTTAGTATAAGGACATATTTAAAAATTCTCAAATAGTTAAGAGATTTACTCAATAGTTAAACCTATTTTTTTCTTCTTATAATGGCAACTTACTTTTTCTTAAGACTTTTTCCCATATATAGCATTTTAAAATCTTATTAAATTTTCAAAACATCAACTCTTAAATGCATAAAGACATGTTCTTAGTTTTGATTCTTTTGACAAGTCAAATATTTTAAAACATAAATGTTATATGATTAGAGAGAAAGTAATTTAAATCTTGACTGAATTTAATTTCCTTTTTTTTTGAAGAATTTATTTTTTCATATATAGATTTCATAATATTATTAAATTTTGGAAAAAAAATTCTTAAATATATAAAGACAACTTTTTTTTTATTTATTAAAAAGACAACTTTTAAAATTTGATTCTTTTGACTAGTCAAATATTTTGGAAGATAATACGAGAAAAATTAAATAACCTTTGGCTGATTTTTTTGTTCAATTTAATTACTCCATTAATTTTATAAATTATGTCACTTTAAGGTTGCTCAGTTTTTGTATAAAATTTTAAAATTATTAAATGTGCACTTTTTAAAAAATAATATAACTATATTTGATTAAAAAAATACTAACGAATGCCCTTAGAACATCCACATCGATAACAACTGTGGTGTGCTTAAAAAATTAAGAATCGATCCTTGTGTGTTTTCAGTGATGGAACCGGTGCTTCTTAAGCCCCACGAATTTCATCAGTACTTGTGGAAGCACCAGATCTTATGTTTTTGTGTGGGTCATGTTTACAATTGTTTAATAAAAAAAAATGCTCGAGAGATAAATTATAAGTACGTGAGATTATTGGTGAGATCCATTTAATAATTTTTTAGAAGGGTTAGAGAGATGAAGTATTTAGGTTATAAAAAATAAAAATGGGTGATGTGTAATGGTGGAACCCATTTAAGAACTCTAAAGTGGGGTGCTGGGATGTCGATGCTGTTAGGACACTCGTTAAGGAATCAATAAAATAAAGTTTGTATTGGCAAATTTATTTAATATTTGGAGACGTGAAATATTTAATTTCCCAATAAAAACTTGTCTTTTATGATTCCTTAAGGAGTGCCCTAATAGGACACTCGTTAGCATGACCGTTGGTTAAATTATTCTTATTTTTCATTAATGTGCTCACATTTTATTAAGTGGAGATAAACAATACAAAATAATGAACCGAGTGATTGAGTGCAATCGGTTATCACTTGGTTAAGACATTGCTACTTAAGGACGAATCGTTCGGGCTCTGCCTGAGTTCGATCCTTGGGTATGCAACAATCCTTGACCAGACTTTACTAACCAAGCGGTCGACTTAGAGATTAGTCCCATAACGGGTCCAAAGGATCTAAGACGTGAGATACTTTTAGGGCTCAATCGGTCCCAAAGACTAATTAGGATGAGTACCAAATCAAAAAAAAACAATACAAAATAATTAACTCTTTATTATTTTTAAATTAACAGATAATTTTTTTAAAAAAATATTATGAAACAGAACGAGTATGTTGAAAGTGATCGTTGAATAATTTTTATCATCTTATTCATAAAAAAAAGTGATCTTTTTTTTTACTGTACATCATTTCATAAAGAAATCTATTCATATCAGCTATGAGAATTTATAAAAGAATTCTTACAATAGAATTCTTTCCTTTTTAAAAGCGTTTTTTTTTTGAGCAATCCTTTTTTTTTTTGTTAAGCTAAAGAATGATCGGTTTAGGTTTTTTTTTATTTATTGACAAAATGATCGATTTAGTTTTTCTTACTAATTTATGATTTTTATTTTGTTTTTTTGGGTTTATACTAATTTATGATTTATTATATACCCTTTTGGTAAATAAACAGGAAACAGGGGGCAAGATGTAAACCTGCGGCGTTCGGACCCGTTTATTGGCGGATTAGCCATTGGCTGTTCCGGGCCCCACCAGAATTGTCCCAATGCTCTAAAAAAAAAAAAGGTAACAGAGACACAGCCCTGTTTTCTCCTCCTACCTTCTTTTCTTCACTTATACCACCGTTTCCTTTCTCTCTCTCTCAATTTCCATCATCACTACCTTCTTCTCCTTCACTACTCTATTTTTTTTTTTTTTCTCTGTCAGGCAAAAACTCAAGTGAACGTTTTCTGCAAGCAAAGCAAAGCAACTCAACTTTTTCTCAGGCAAGAATTCCCTCTCTCTCTTTTGCTTTCCCTCTTCAATATTTATAGTCAGTCATATATCTCTGCTATCATCCTCGTTGAACTAAGCAGCTTTGGAGATGTGTTTTCTTTCTTTTCTTCTATTTATTTATTTTTTAATATATCTGCTGATTATTCAACATTGAAACCGCTGTGTCCTGTTTTGATTCTTCTTCTTATGTTATCTTCCTTTTATTTCTTTGATCTTCTTCTAATTAACACCTGATTGTTATTCTTTGAGATCAGAAATTCAGAGTCTGTTCTGCATATATGTTGCATGTTTAATGATTGTGGTTGGTTCTATGTATATACTTTGTGCTGTGCATAGCAAATGATATTTGAACATGTTTCAGTCTAATTCAGAAATTGTTGTATCATCTGATCATTGTTTACATATTATTATATTAGGATTAATCAAAATTATAGTTGGTAGTTCATTTTCAATCTTCAGTTCTACTTTACTTCTTTTCATTTTCTTCTCAAGTTTGAAAAGTTCAATTTCAATTTTTCTTTGGTGTAACTAAGATATCAGAATCGTTGCCCCTAATTTCATCTAGTAATGGCTTTGATCGTCATCCTTGATCTGGAGATCCATCTGTGTAAAAGCATCAGCCGTTTGTGTTGAGACGTTTCTGTAGAAATTACAAGGGGCAAATCACTGCTTGTGTTTTAGCTTTTAGGCGTTAGGTGGTGAATTTTTTAATATACGTTAAACTTTGATTTTGAAAGCTGTTCAGATCTCATTTAATTACATTTAATTAATTGAATGATATAATATATAAAGACACTAAAATGGTAGCCAACATCGGTTCACATATTTGGTCAAGCCTTCTGCTTACACTAACTGTGACGGATTTGATTCCTAGATCTCTCCTGTTGGTAGATACTGATGTTGGTGGTATTTCCTGATCTTGCAAGAGGACGTGTCTTTTCCCGATGTAAACTTTTTCTCATAATAAAAAAACAGAAAAGACACTAAAATGGATGTATCCAAAAAAGAAAAGAAAAAGACAATAAAATGGAAATAAAAGTACTTTTAATATTGCTTAACAAAGTAGACTAGAGAGTAGAGGGTAGAAAAGTAATTTAACACAAAAACAAAAGAGAAGAAACACTGTTGTTGTTGTTGTTCTCTCACTGCCACAGGCCCGCGGTGCTTTGAAAGTATGTCCTTAATTGATCTGCCAGCAACATTGTTGTTGACAATTTCTGATCCTTGTGTACCCCTACTGTGTCCATAAAACACGAGAATGTCCTTAACTTTAACTAGGTTTGCCATTTTTGTATTGAGAAACAAGGAGGATTCCATTTCAAGATATTGAAAATTTTATTAAACAGATAAAAGGAATTTTATCTTCGTTTAAATAACATTGACTTTCTTTCAAAAAATAATAACATTTAAAGGGTTAAAAAAGTTTTTAGTCCATGTAAATATATAGTTTTTTTTGTTTATATTCCCTATAAATTTTTTTAGGCAAGTTTAGTCCCTACTAAATGTTTAATTTTAGTTTTGGTCCTCATCATTAAGTTAATCTGTTAACTTGATGACATGACAATGTAAAATTATTTTTAAACCCCTGCCATATATAAATATATATAAATATATATATATATATATTTAATAATATAAGGTGGATTTTTTATTATTAATTAATTTATTATTTATTATTGTTATTAAAAAAAATTAATGGGCTACCGTAACAGAACAGATCCCTACCCCCAATCTTCCCATTCGTCCCCATACCCCAACTCTGTCTTTCTTCTCCCGGCTTCCTTCTCACATTCCCCCATCCTTTTACTCCTCCCCCAACATTTATTATTTTGATAAGTGCTTGATCTGACGCCATCCTTATACTCCTCCACCATCCTCCCCCACGCCATCCTTATCTGGTGGTGGGAATTAATAATTGGATTGGAAGGGTGAGAGGGAAAGAATAAAGAAGAAGAAGATAACAGTGTGGTTAAGGTTGAAGTGAAGAGAAAATGAAGGTTTGTGTGGGGTTTTCTTTTAATTTGAAGTTGGTGGTGGTAGTGGTGGTGGTTGTTTCAGGTGGAGGTGATGGTGACGGTGGCGTGAAGGGTGGAAATTTTGGCTTAGAGAATTGTGTTCTCTAATCAGGAAGGCTCCTGCTGCATGTTGGACAGTTGGAGAATGGGTGAAGGAAGACGGAGTTTGGGGGTATGGGGACGAACACATCAGACGAGACGATTGGGATTAGGGTTGTGTACAGTGGCCCATTAAATTTTTTAATAATAATAATAAATAATAAATTAATTAATAATAAAAAATCCACCTTATATTAGTAAATATATATGTGGCAGGGGCTTAAAGGTAACTTCGTATTGTCATGTCATAAAGTTAACATATCAACTTAACAGTGAGGATAAAAAGAAAAATTTAGTAAGACTAGATTTGTCCAAAAAATTTTATAAGGACTAAAAACAAAAAAATATATATTTATAGAGACTAAAAGTATATTTAACCCACATCTAAACTACTTAGCAGAAAAATATTTAACCAATAATAAAATTTTGGTCTTTGACCGATATCCCTACAGACATAGTAGTTGTGAGACTAACTCACAAGTTCGGGGTGATAATTAGATAAAGCTTTTTCCAATGTGACGACTCGAGGATTTGAACGTCGGACCTTATAGATAAAGTTTGTCTATATTGCATTCCACTTTCACTATAATTGTGTCTGCGTAACCAATAGTAAATTTAAACCAAATAATTAGAAATAGAAAAATATGAATAGAGTGTTTAATTTTTTAACCACGATAGTTTATGAGATTAAGTATAATGCATGGTCTATGTAAATATTGTTTACATTGTCAACCAATTATACATTATCATATTAATTAAAATGTTTGACTTTTAAAATAATTAAAGACATGCTTGGGGTTAATGAAAAAATTATTAATATAATTTAAAATTTAATTACTTAAATAATGTAATCATAAAAAAATAATTTATTGAATTGAAAATGTTAAAAAAATAGGGATAAATATATTTTTAGTCTCTTAAATTTGGATGATATTTAGTCTCTCGTTTGAAAAACGTATTTTTTAGTTTCCAAGTTCTAAAATGTGTCAATCTTCCAAACCTACGTTTTTTTAGTTGGGGATTAAAATCAATTACAATTTGAGGTACTAAAATATAACGGGACGAAGAAGGCCTCTTCGGAGCCATTAGCGAGATACCTACGTGAATGGCGCAGCTGATTTTGTATCATTAACCGAAAAAAAAGAGGGGAGGAGGGGGGATAACGCGCTCTAACTTTTTTTTTTTTGAACCATAACGCGCTCTAACTTGAGTATGGATGATAATAAAAGTTTGGTGGGGGCGCAGTAGCTAACCATCAAAAGTGGACCTCTCATAGATCAGACAGGGAATCAAGTTTATTCTGTCAATTTTCGGATTTACATTTTTATGTTTGAACTTTGAATGTTAGATTTTTGGGTCGCATGACGAGTCTATCCAACGTTTCAGATGAAATCTTTTTCCATCGAGGAAAACTAAATGGTAGATTCCAATTTTGGAGAAAAGTAGGAAAAAGGAAAGAAAATATTTGGGGGAATTATGAATGGGTCCATTTTTTCTCTTTTTTAAATTAAATGTGTTATGTGTGAGATCAAGCTGTAACACAGCATTTAGGGGCCCACATACTTGGTTCTTCCACATGACATCTTCACAATACCAGTAGCCACAGATCAAATATTTTGCTAGGGTTATTAATTAGGATCACTATAATACTACTACCCTGTCTTGAATGGTTACCCACCCTCAGTTCAAAAATCATTTTAAAATAAAAACTAACATGAATTCTTTTCTAAACAAATTTTGGTTGAAGGTTAAAAAATATCAGGGATAAGATAGAATCTCCTTATTAATAATTAGAAAAATGCCAGCAACACACTCTTTTCAACACACTCCTTCCTATTTGTTGAAATTTGTACGGGTCTCACAAAATTCATGTGAAAGTGGAACCCACATGAATTTTAATCAATAAGAGGGAGTGTGATGGAAAGAGTGTGTTGTTAGCACTCCTTTAATAATTATTATATGGCCAGTGACCAGTGTTACCTTTCTAGACATGTTCATTTATGAATTCATTTATATTCTTACTACTGCATCTGCGTATCATTTGTTGTTATTCCTCTCTTTTTGGTTTCCACGAGGTGTCACCGTCATGCTGGTGCACGTTGTCTTCAGCAGATAGAGCAGGAAAATTTGGTAGCTATCTCTAGTTACATAATTATATGATATTTTCCCCCTGAAAAGAGAAAGATGAATTTTCTGTATTTTCTTATGCTTATACTAATTAATATTTTGATATTAACTTTTACGACTTTTTTTTTGGACAAGATTTATAGTTTTATACCTTTCAAATAATAATTAATTTTATTAACTATTTATTGTTTTGTGATATATAATTCATTAATAGTTTATGGTGTTCATATACCTTGCGATGGTGTAGAATGATCCTGTCTTTTAATTGTATAAATGCTCTCCTATTCCTTATAGGCTTGAGCTAGGTCCGGTGTCCTGTCTTTTAATTGTGTGTGTGTATATATATATATATATATATATATAAAAGCTAAGATGGTAGGACTTTTTAGGACTTTGGAAGATATAATACAATAATTTCAACTTGAACAGTATTATTGTTTCAAGTTGCTATGTCTCTTGTCCCTCAATTTTCCAAAGTAACAACTTCTATTAAGTTTGAACCTACTGTTATTTTTGTATGGTATAATAACAATATTTACTGTGGACATTATTCCCTCCCTCCTTTTTAATTTTAATCAGTTAGTCTATAGTTCTATACATCTTCTTCCTTTTCCTTAAAATATTAAAGGATTATGAATGAAGTACCTTTACATTGTAATCCTTATATTTCTTCATTTCTTCTAAAGCAGTCAATAGGAGGAAGCAAACATGGAAGAAGAGACACAGGTTGCTTCAGAAGTTTCAGTGACAAAGGCTGTTGAGGAGAAGGATCATAAAGATGGTAACATTAAGGTATCACTGCCTTGTAACTCTTCTTGCATTCGTTATTTTAGAAGCTGCAATACTCCGAGTCAAAAGTTCTGCCCGATGTTTCTTTTTCTTTCAGTGTTATCACATTGATCAGTAGTTTTCTACTATGCCAACTGGATATTTTAATGGAGTCCACATAGACTGTATTACTCAACTAATTGTGTGTTTTTTGGAAATGGTGTTGAGTTTGGAGGATGGGAGATAAGGACTGAAATAAATTAAATGACAGAGAAAAGAGAGATGTCATTGTACTGATTTTATTCCAGTATATAATTGCATTGAGAATACAACAGAGAAGTCGTAAGATTGTTTTAACAATTGTTAATCCATTTAATGATTATAGATTTCAACACCATAATATTATTGCTTAGAACAACTATGTCACTTTTTTGATAGGACAATCCAATCCATATCGTAACGTGTACTTAGCTTATGATGCTTCATTTAGTTGATACTTGATATAGTATTTAAGTCTCATCCTTTTTTCCGTTGATCACCACATGGAATCAATAAATTTACATAATTTATAAATTATAATCTATAGCTCACCACTTTTTTAGCACACACACTTCTTAGGTTGAGATGGAGTCTTTCAAATGGTTAAATGTTGCATTGCTTAATAAGGATCCATTGGTTGTCAATAAGCGATTATTGCAAACTACAATATTTAGTGTACATTGTAGTTTAATTTTTTCCCCGTGATTTATTGCAGGAAAAAAATGGAGACTTGCCACAAGTTACAAGCGAAGGAAAGAAAGAAGAGGAAGAGAATGCCTTTGATGGCGAGTTCATTAAAGTTGAAAAGGAAGAGAATGCCTTAGAAGAAAAGTCCCACAAAACTGAAAGAAGCTCAGATCCTCCAAGCAGAGAATTTGTAGAAGCACAAGAGAAGATACAGGAACTCGAGGTTGAGCTACAAAGACTAGCAGAATCTTTAAAGACCTCTGAACATGAAAATGCTCAGCTGAAGGGAGAGATCTCAGTTACAAAAGAGAAATTGGAGGAAAGTGGAAGCAAATACGACAAGCTTGAACTGAGCCACAAGAAATTGCAAGAGCAGATTACTGAAGCTGAGAATAAATATAGTCTGCAGCTCAGCACTCTTGAAGAGGCACTGCAAAGTCAAGAGGTGAAGCAGAAAGAGCTTCTTCATGTGAAGGAAGCATTTGATGATGTGAGCCTTGAGCTTGAAACCTCCAGAAAGAAGATGCAGGAATTGCAGCATGAGCTGCAACTTTCTGCAGATGAGGCACGGAAGTTCGAGGAGCTACATAAGCAAAGTGGTTCGCATGCTGAATCTGAGGGAAAGAAGGCCTTAGAATATGAGAGACTATTTGAAGAAGCTAAATTGAGTGCAAGGGGAATGGAAGACGAGATAGCATCCGTGAAGGAAGAATTGAAGGGAATGTATGATAAGATTGCTGAAAATCAAAAGATTGAAGAAGCACTGAAGATAACTGCAGCAGAACTCTCTTCCATCCAAGAGGAGTTGACACACTCAAAATCCCAGCTATTGGAAACAGAGAAGAGACTGTCTTCAAGGGACTCTTTAGTAGATGAGCTGACCCAGGAATTAAACCTGAGAAAGACTTCAGAAATCCAGCTAAAGGAAGACATGTCAGCACTTCAAAATCTATTTATCTCTACAAAGGAAGAACTACAAGAAAAAAATTCTGAGTTGGAAACTGCAAAGTTCAAGTTGCAGGAGGAAGAAAAATTGAGGGAATCAGTAGAAGCTGCATTGAAGACTCAGGAAGTACAGGTTCTGGCTGTACAGGAGGAACTGGCTAAACTTAAAACGGAAAACGAAGGTCTTGAAGCAACTGTCGAAGATCTTACCGGTAATGCGAAGCAGTTCAAGGAGTTGTGTGCTGATTTAGAGGAAAAGGTGAAGCTTTCAGAAGAAAATTTTCTTAAAACAGATTCTCTTCTATCTCAGGCACTTTCAAACAATGCAGAGCTTGAACAGAAGGTGAAGTCTTTGGAAGATCTCCATAATGAATTTGGAGCTGCTGCAGCTACTACTAGTCAAAGGAATCTTGAGCTTGAGGGACATATTCATGCTTCAAATGCAGCTGCAGAGGAGGCAAAATCACAACTAAGGGAGTTGGAGACACGCTTCATAGTAGCAGAGCAGAGGAATGTGGAGCTTGAGCAACAACTAAATTTAGTACAACTCAAATCCAATGATGCTGAGAGAGAAGTGACTGATTTATCTGAGAAATTTTCTCATCTCAATGCTAAATTAGCGGAGGCCGAGGAAGAAAAGAATCTTCTTCAACGCCAACTGCAGGAGCACACGGAAAAGGTAATTCAACTTGAATCTGAGTTAAATCAATCATCTTTAAAGAGCTCACAGTTGGAGGAGGAGCTGAAGTTAGTCAACAACAAATGTGCTGAGCATGAAGACCGAGCCAGTATGAACCATCAGCGTAGCCGAGAACTAGAAGATTTAATCCAGAGCTCTCATTCCAAATTGGAAGGTGCTGATAAAAAGGTGAGCGAGTTGGAGTTGTTACTTGAAGCCGAGAAATACAGAATTCAGGAACTCGAACAACAAATAAGTACATTAGAAAAGAAATGTACTGATTCAGAAGCAGATTCCAATAAATACCTTGACAAAGTATCTTATCTGACATCAGAGCTTGAGGCATTACAAGCACGAGCCTCGAGTCTTGAAATCACAGTGCAGGAAGCTAATGAAAGGGAAAAGAAGTTAGAAGATTTGTTGAGTGCAGTTACAGATGATAAGAAAAGGTTAGAAGATGCTTCAAACAGTCTGAATGAGAAGCTTGCCGAAGCTGAAAACCTATTGGAAATTGTAAGGAATGAATTAAATCTTACACAAGATAAGTTGCAAAGCACTGAAAATGATCTCAAGGCTTCTGAATTGAGAGAGAGTGAGTTAATGGAGAAACTTAAAGATTCTGAAGAAAATCTTACTGTACGAGGAAGAGATATAGAGCAGACTGCTGCAAGAAACTCAGAACTTCAATTGTTACACGAATCTCTGTCAAGAGATTCTGAACAGAAACTCCAAGAAGCTATAGAAAAATTCAACAACAAGGATTCTGAGGTTCAATCTCTTCTTGAGAAAATTAAGATTTTGGAGGAACAGGTGGCTGAAGCTGGGGAACAATCAAAATCTGTGAAGAATGAGTTTGAAGAGAGTTTGAGAAAACTTGCTTCTTTGGAAAGTGAAAATGAAGATTTGAGAAGGCAAATTATAGAAGCTGAGAACAAGAGCTCTCTGTCTTTTTCAGACAACGAATTATTGGTTGGAACAAACATTCAACTGAAATCCAAGATTGATGAACTTCAGGAATTACTAAACTCTGCTCTATCAGAGAAGGAATCCACTGCCCAAGAACTTGTTTCTCATAAGAACACTTTAGTTGAATTGAATGATCTACAATCAAAATCCTCTGAAATTCAACGTGCAAATGAAGCTCGCATCCTGGAAGTAGAATCACAATTAAAAGAATCATTGCAGAGGCATACTGAGAAGGAAACAGAAACCAAAGAATTGAATGAGAAGTTTACAGCACTTGAAGGCCAAATAAAGTTTTATGAAGAACAGGCACAAGAAGTAGTTGTGATTTTTGAAACTCGTAAAGCTGAGCTGGAGGAGAGTCTCCTAAAATCAAAGAATCTTGAAACGGTTGTTGAGGAACTACAACACAAGGCACTTTACCATGAAAAAGAAACTGCAGGAGTAAATGAGGAAAATTCAAAGCTTAATCAAGAAATAGCCATGTACGAATCCAAATTAAGTGATTTACAATCCAAGCTCTCTGCAGCACTTGTTGAGAAGGATGAAACAGTTCAAGAGATACTCACATCGAAGAATGCTATTGAAGAATTAGTGACAAAGCATAATGCAGAAGCGCAGGCACTAAAGTCACAGGTACTGATATTCCTTTATTTTTCCTTCCTTCTATTGCAATTTACTGTAATGTAGTTTTCTGAAATGATCATTTTGTATAGACTATGATAAATAGAGAAATGATCTATGAATGAAATGATGTGAACTGGCAGATATCTTCAGTACTAGATGAGAAGAATTTGCTCAATGAGACAAATCAGAATTTAAAGAAGGAATTTCAGTCTGTCATATTTGACCTCGAAGAGAAATTGAAAGAAAAACAGAAACATGAAGACTCTCTGAGATCTGAGGTTGAAAAACTAAAAAATGAGATTGCTGAGAAATCTGAATTGCGAAGTAGGCTGAAGGAAATTGAAGGGCAGCTGAAAAAAGCTGAATCTAGACTGAATGAAGAGGTACTGCTAAAGTTCCTGATTTTGTAAATAAGTGCATAAGTCAGAAGAAAAGTACATTTCAGAACCTAATTGTCAACTGTTAAAAAAAGATGCTGTGCTGATGAATCAGATGTTTTGCAGGTTGAAAGTGTTCAAGTTGCTGCTTCTCAAAGAGAAGTAGAATTAAGTTCAAAATTGGAAGATTACGCACAGAAAATCCATGATAGAAATGTACTGAACGAAAGGGTTGCAGAACTTGAGAAAGAGTTACAACTTGCACAGGCTACTATTGCCAACCAGGTATGCCCATATTTTTATTCGCACTATATATTCTTTCAAGGTTGCAAGATATGTTGACAGAAAAAGCTAAATATTGATGCTGAACTCTGATATTAGACTTAGCAATCATTCCTTGTAGGTTTGAATTTTGTATTATTTGTTATCAATGTAGGTGATGTAATTTAGCCACTGAAAATCTCCTTTCTTTGGATGCTATTCCTTCAAAATCTCTTAATTTTCAGAGATTGATGTGAAAATCCAAGTGATTTGTGTTGTACTGATCTCCTCCTTTTCTTAGCAGAAAGGAGCAGAATCTCAGAATTTGGAACTAGAAGCAACCCTGAAGAATTCTCTCGAAGAACTTGAAACTAAGAACAAGGAAATCTCCCTTCTACAGAAACAACTAATAGATTTAGAGCAGAAATTGCAACACGCTGGTGATAAAATCTCAGTTAAGGTAATTCTCCTACCAAAAGTTCCCAAGCATGTTTTATTTGTGTGTGCCCCTTTGCGCATCATGTTAAAGTTGCTCCTTGTCCTAGCAGTATGTTCCTTGTAATCCTAAAACCAGGAAAGCCAAGATTGGCATCCATTTCAATTTCCCAAACATAAATGAGTATGATCAAAACTCTTCTAAGAAGTGTTTTTCTTATTTTAATTAACATTGCCTTTTAAGTGTCATGGCCTTGATTTTTTTTCCTGGTCAATGCCTCCATGTAAACTGTTAGAACTGGCTAATCGAAAATACTGAAACTATAGATTTCTATCTGTATATTGATGAATCTCTGTGAGCATTGTTCTCTACAGAGCAAGAATCAGCACTACAGGATTAGAGAGAGAAAGAGAGAGAACACACTAGGGATTCGAGAGCCTACTCTCTCCTAACCAATTCCTCAACCAACTAACAGAATACCTAACTCTCCCTCCACTTCCTCTATTTATACTTTTCAGGGAAACTACTATTACATTGCTATAGCTACTAACTGTCAGGCGCCAGCTCTTTAGCTTGGGTCTGTTTATGTTTTCTACAGTAGGCTTTGTATATGGGAGGTCTTGTGTTGCTAACAATACTCCCCCCCAAAAGTTTCACCTTGTCCTCAAGGTGGAAAAGAGGAAATTGCTCCTGAATTACATCATAGGATTCCCAAGTGGCCTCAAATTCGGGTAAGCTCTTCCACCTGATCAGCACCTCTGCCTGTCCTGCCCCTCCAGTTCTTACTGCCAGTACCTGATCTGGCTCAACCAGCAACTCCAGATCTTAACTTAGGGCTCGAGGTAAAGGTTGTGGCACCCCAAGGCTTTCTTCAACAGTGAAATATGAAATACGGGGTGGATTTTGCTCTTTGCTGGTAGCTCTAATTGATAAGCAACCTGTCCCACTTTCTTGCAAATCTGATAAGGCTCATAAAAGCGAGGTCTTAGCTTTTCATTCATCTTCCTGGCCAAGGATCTTAACCTGTTTGGTTGCAGTTTCAAATACACCCAATCTCCCACTTCATAAGTGACATCGCTCCTTGATTTGTCTGCTGTGGCCTTCATTTGTCCCTGAGCCTTGAGAAGGTTGTTCTTGAGATCGTGTAACAACATATCTCTTTCTTGAGTCATGGTGTTAACCTCTTCCACGGCTGATGGTATAGTGGTGCCCTTCAGTATATGGGGAGGATCCCTGCCGTATAGAGCCTTAAATGGAGCGAGTTTGGTTGAACTATTATAGTTAGAATTAAACCAAAACTCTGCCCAACTAAGCCATTTTGGCCACTGTTTGGGATTGGAACCAGTCAAGCACCTCAAATATGTCTCCAAGCTTCTGTTAACAACTTCAATCTGCCCATCCGATTGAGGGTGATAAGCAGAGCTGAATTTCAACTTTGTTCCAGCTAGTCTAAAAAGTTCACTCCAGAAATTGCTCAAGAAAACCTTATCTCTTTCTGAAACTATGATGGATGGAAAACCATGTAGTTTCACCACTTCCCAGATAAAAACCTCTGCCACATCTTTTGCAGTGAACGGGTGGCCCAATGGAATGAAGTGTGCATACTTGGTAAGTCTATGTACTACTACCAAGATGACATCCTTCCCTTGGACATTGGGTAACCCCCTACGAAATCCATTGAAACATCTGCCCAAACTTGAGTAGGAATTGGGAGAGGTTGCAATAGACCCGCAGGTGACACTGTTTGATACTTGTTGAGCTGACACACCTCACAATTTGCCACATACTGCTGGATATCTTTCCTCATTCCTTCCCAATACACTAGTGCAGCTATTCTTTTATAAGACCTGAAGAATCCAGAATGACCCCCAATGGCAGAGCTATGAAATTCCTTGAGTATGATAGGGATCTTTGAAGAACTCCTGGGCAACACCAGCTTCCCTTTGCACAATAGTTTTTTATTCATGAGTGAGTATCCCGGATGCGAGAGAGGGTCTCTAATCAGGTCATGAATAAAGTTCTTCAGTTTACTGTCTTTTTGGGCTTCTTCCTCCCATTCTTCCATTTCTGAAAATTGAACTACTGATATGGCAGCATAAGTCATTCTGCGGGAGAGGGCATCTGCTGCTCTATTGTCACTTCCAGATTTGTATTTTATTTCGAAATCAAACCCCATCAGCTTAGAAGTCCACTTAAATTGTTCCTCACCTAGAACCCTCTGATCGGTTAGAAACTTCAGACTTTTTTGGTCAGTATGGATGATGAAATGCCTGCCCATCAAGTAATGTCTCCATTTCTGCACTGCCATAACAATGGCCATCGGTTCTCTCTCATAAACTGACTTTTTTTGTGCTCTGTCAGACAGAGTTTGGCTCAAGAATGCTACTGGTCTTCCCTCCTGCAACAAAACTGCTCCCAACCCTTTGTTAGACGCATCGGTCTCAATGATAAATGACTTCCCAAAATCTGGAACAGTTAATATGGGTAGCTCAGCCATAGCATTTTTCAGTGCGTCAAAAGCTATTTGAGCTTCTTCATTCCAGATGAACCCATCTTTTCTCAACAACATGGTTAGGGGTTGGACAATTTTGCCATAGTTGCGCACAAATCTTCTATAGTATCCTGTGAGGCCTAGAAATCCTCTCAAAGCTTTGACATCCTTTGGAGTCGGCCATTGCTTCATAAATTCTATTTTTCTCGGGTCTGCAGCCACACCTTTCCCTGAAATGATGTGACCTAAGTATTCAATTTGCCCCTGCCCAAATGTACAATATGGTCTTCCCTACTCTTGCTATACACCAATATGTCATCAAAGAACACGAGCAAATTTCCGAAGATAGGGTTTTAGAACTTCATTCATGAGAGACTGAAAAGTAGATGGTGCATTTGTGAGACCGAAGGGCATGACAACGAATTCATAATGACCTTCGTGAGTTCTTAATGTTGTTTTAGCAATATCTCCTTTCTTCATTCTAATTTGATGATATCCGGATCGCAAATCTATTCTAGAAAAGACTTTTGCTCCTCCCAGTTCATCTAGCAGTTCATCAATAATGGGTATTGGGAATTTATCGGGTACTGTTACTTTGTTTAAAGCTCTGTAATCCACACAAAAACGTCAACTTCCATCCTTCTTTTTCACTAGAATAATAGGGCTAGAATATGGACTGACGCTAGGCCTTATGACTCCTGACTGCAACATATCATTAACAAGTTTTTCTATCTCAGTTTTCTGATAATGAGGGTACCTGTAGGGACGTAGATTATCAGCTCCTTCCTTGAGAACAATGGCATGATCCTGTCTCCTGGATGGTGGTAACCCCCGAGGTTCCTCAAAAACTTCTGCATAACTGTCCAACACACCAGCTAAGCATTGTGTTTCTGTTGATTCCTCACCCGCAGTAGCTTGTATTTCCTGATAATCTATGATAAAACCTTGCCCCTCTGCTTGAATGGCTTTCATCACAGATTTGAATGAAGCTGCTGCCCTAGCTAAAGCTGGTTCACCTTTTATCATTTGGGTACCCTTAGGAGTAGGCACCTTCCTTCGGTGTCAATTCCTGAAAATTTACTCTAATTTCTACCAGACCAGCCAACCACTCCATTCCCAGGACAATATCCACTCCTCCTAATTCAAAGATGTAGAAGTCTAGTTGCACTTCTAATCCTTGAATCTGCAGTATGAGTTTAGGACAAACTCCTTTGCACCTAATCTTCCTGCCATCTCCTACCTCCACAGTATAAGGAACTGTTTCAGCTACCTGTATTGCCTCCTTTTCTACTAAAATTGAGGAAATGAAATTGTGAGAGGCTCCACAATCAATAAGCACTACCACCTTCCTCCCTGGTAGCTCTCCCCATAGTTTGATAGACTTTTTAGAGGTAATCCTTGTGATACTATACAATGACAACTGCAAGTTCTTGAGTTCTGTTTCTTTTGTTATCATTTCTTCCTCCACCACTGTTTCTTCCCCGTCCTCCTCTTCTAGAGTCAATATCAACATTTGTTTATTTGCACACACATGTCCCGGGCCAAATTTTCCATCACATCGGAAGCATAATCCCTTGGCTCTCTTCTCATCTTTCTCGGCAGGTGTTAGTACTTTGAATTATTTTCCTCTAAAAGACCCTGTTGTTTTCAGGCTGTTAATGTCATTACTCGAGCTTGCACTCCTATTGGTCCCTGAGGTCTGATTGTTACTTTTGTTTCCTGGTTCCCATGTAACTGTTCTGTTAGTAACATAGCTTCTGTTGTTTCCTCCACCTCTATTCCCTCCCATTATGCCTTTACTCCACAATTCATTCCTTTCATCTACCTGTTGGGTTTTCAATGAGTGCATTTTTAACTCAGCTTTGATTAAATCGTTCAGGCCATTTAGAAATATTCCTTTTACATATTCTGGATCGGCAGCCTTCAATGGTCCCGAGTACAGCTCGAATTGCTCTCGACACTCCGCCACCGTCCCCGTTTGCTTGACACTCATCAACATCGCGAAGGGGTTCTGCATAATCGATGGCTGAAACCTCTCTATTAGGACCGTTCGGAACTCTTCCCAAGTTGGGTTCACTGCACAAAACTCCCACCATTGGTACCAATTTAGGGCTTTGCCTTCCATCACCACCATCGAAGCCTGTAATTTTTCACGATCGGAGACTCTTTTCATCTCAAAGTGACATTCGATCTTGTTCACCCACCCATACGCATCATCACCAGCGAATATAGGAATTTTGAGCTTCCTCCATTTATCTTCCTTTCGATCGTCATTCTCCCCTGCTACAGTTTCCTCTTCATCGCTCCTATGACTTCCGTTGTCATGATTACTATTATCGTTCGAATTTCGTTGGAGGTGAGCTAAAATCGTCGCCAATTGCTTATGATTTTCCTCCCCGAAACGCTTCAGTTCTTGGCGTTCCTGGCGATCTTCGTCACGATCTTGTCGGAGATCATCGAACCTGCGCTCAAGGCTTTCAATTCGTGCTAGCCCTCGCTCAAGAACCTCAACTCGTGCTTCCATTCTTCGCGTACGGACCATATACCACGCCCAGAAAAGAGCTTTGATACCAGTTGTTAGAACTGGCTAATCGAAAATACTGAAACTATGGATTTCTATTTGTATATTGATGAATTTCTGTGAGCAAGAATCAACACTACAGGATTAGAGAGAGAGAGAGAGAACACACTAGGGATTCGAGAGCCTAGTCTTTCCTAACCAATTCCTCAACCAACTAACAGAATACCTAACTCTCCCTCCACTTCCTCTATTTATACTTTTCAGGGAAACTACTATTACATTGCTATAGCTACTAACTGTCAGGCGCCAGCTCTTTAGCTTGGGTCTGTTTATGCTTTCTATAGTAGGCTTTGTATATGGGAGGTCTTGTGTTGCTAACATAAACTTCTTCAAACTAGCTTTGCCGTGGTCTTCTAAATAAAATGCCAAATTTTGACTTTTGGGTTGATGCTTGGAAAAGATTGGGCTTGCTATTGAAATATAATTATGATTGGAGAAAGTTGATAGTTGAACTCTTGACCCAGTCAAGCTAGCTTTTTTACCTTGTCAAAGTATCATTTGAGCTATAACATTTATGTCCAAGGTTATTTTACTATCTTGTTAGTAAAATGTCATGTTTCTATTTTCTAATGATGTTCCAGGGTGATGAGGGTGTTGATCAGAAGGATGGGTTGGAAGTCAAATCCAGGGACATTGGATCAAGCATTTCAACTCCATCAAAAAGGAGGAGCAAGAAAAAGTCAGAAGCAACAACTGCTCAAGCATCATCGTCTTCGTCTGAGAAGACCCATGTTCAAACTGAACAGGTTTCGCCTGTCATAAATTTCAAGTTCATCTTGGGAGTGGCTCTTGTGTCCATAATCTTTGGCATAATTCTGGGGAAGCGCTACTAGTATATACTATACCAGATTGAAAGCTTTGGCATCTTTTGGTTTTGTTATTCATCATGATTTTCTATTTCATTTCTTTTTACCCTTTCTCATTAACTATATATACCAGATTGAAAGCTGTCTTTGCTTGCTTTCAAGCTCCAGTCTTCAGGTTGGTCAGAGAACTTGTTTTCATCCCTATCCCTTACCTGTGTGTAAAAGAAAAAGGGATGATTCATGTGTTTTTTTGAGTTTGGACTTCTAATAATTTGAATGAGAGTTTTGTTTGTATTAATGGAGCACATTTTTCTTCTCTTTTGATGTCTGCAGTGGGAGGGATTTGGATTTTGGGCAGCTAGAAAATGTGTATGATCTTTTTGAGAAAGGTTAATAGTATTTGCAGAAAATAAAATTTAAAGAATTATTTAAAATTGGCTTACAAAGAAACAGATTTCTTATAATATTTTTGCTTATTGTAGTATTATTGTTAGTGTGAAATGTTTTTGGGTGGTACTATCATTTTTCAAGGGTCTTGGCAATCAAGAAGATCATAAAACAAAAAAGGGTTAAAAAATCATTAAAAAAAAAGGGGTCTTGCTAATCAGGTTAAAAAAAAATAAGAAGAGGCAATATTTTATGGTGGCTTCTAAGGTGAGGGAGTAAGAATGTCCTTCACCATGAAGCATCAATTTTAGCCCTTTGATATATTTTTAATATAATTGGATGGTTGAGATTGAAACAGGTGAATGGCTAAACAGGTTAACAACAAAAATCAAAGTTACATTTTTATCCCTACCCTCTTCATCCCATCTCACCCCACCGGAAAAACAATACAATGATAAGACCATCCTTCTGGCAGCCGGAATGGTCCTCAAGCTACGGAGATGGTCCTCATATTCAACTTGAATGGTAGATCTGTCCACATGCGTCTCCGGTAGAGAAGGTAGAGGGGTGATTTTTGGGAGATCGACCAGATCTGCGACAAACCACTGTCCACCCACGGTGTCTTTGACGCCATCACCCACCTCTCCCACCACGCCTCCACCTCCCCGCATCCGCCATCCAGTCCTCCGCCGCCACCATCCCCAGCCTCCTCGTCGCCTCAAAGGAGTTTCGCCCCGTCGTCGGCGCCAAGTTGGAGATCATCTACGCCCTCGTCTACAAATGACAGATCTTGTGTTTTATGGGAAGGCAACCATTACTCAGATCTAGTTGCGGAGATGGTCCATCGGCTACAAATGACAGATCTTGCGTTTTATGGAAAGGCAGTGTTGTATAGTTGGCAGACTCCATGTTTCGATACATCATTTTTTTTACGGTAATTTCGTTACATCATTAAGCATTAAGCAATACTAAATTGATCAAATTCAAACTCTATTGTTCCCAGTAGTGTAGTCAAAGCGTGTGGCACCTAAGATATATATGAATCATGATCGTCCAAATCCGTTTTGTTACAAATCACAGTTCCACGGAGATGGTTCTGGAGTGCAGTGGTAATGGTGGCAAAGAGGCATTTGGGGAAGATGATAAGGACGAGGGTAGAAGTGGAATTTAAAAAGTAAAAGAAATTAAAAAAAATAAAGAACAACTGAAATTAATTTGAGACCGGTGGTGCATAGTTGAGGGATTTACTTACTCCCTCACTTTAGATGGCACCATATTTTATTACAAAACAAAAAATTTCACTTCTCAGTACATCATTTTTTCGTGAGAGCTTACTTTTTTAATTCATTAACTAATATTTCCTATTTTATAATTGATTAATTGTCATTTTATAATATATTTTAATGTATTAAATTATTACTAATACTTGGAATATCCATGTGAAGATTGATTTGAAGTAGAATCAAATTTTAAGACTTGGGGTTTTTTTATTTCTAAAATTTGTGAATTAGGAAATATGATTTGGTGACAATTTGACCCGGTGCTTAGTTAATTTTCTTCCATCCGAATTGCGACCTATAACCTATTTCCCTATTTCAGAACGAGATGATAACAAAGAACTTTATATATTATTTCATATTATTGAAATACTTTTTTATTAAGCAACCAATAATGAAAACAAAACATGACATCGTCTCCATTGAATCATTTCACCATAATATTTTGGTTCAACGCTACAGGAATCCCAATAATATCACTTTACGCCAAGAAGTTTTGGTCCTAGGCTCCTTGCTGGGCTTAGATGGGGCCCCGGCTCTGAGCTTTCTATCCAGTTCGAAGGACCAAATGTTTTGAGATATTTTGTGCCAGTTTGGTTAGACGTTGAAAGGCCGTTTGACTACTCAAACCTCAGTTGTTACGGTAATTAGAGTGTTTGGACGTAAAATTCAGTTGAAAATAATTGATTCTTGATAGAGAAAACCGAGTTTTGTGAAATCAAAATTTTTTTGCTTTTCCGTTGAAAATAATTGATTCTAGATGTAGGATTCACAAAATTCTACATATTTATACTTTAAAAATGATTTTATTTTATCATCCAAACAAAATCAATTCTTTTAAAACTACATTTAAAATATTGTTACCAAACACAAATCAATTTTTTTAAGCTTGATTTTTTCAAAATCAATTCTATCAAAATCTAAAACAAGCGAACCCATTCCTGGTTGTGCTTGCTGGATTACCTGGCTTGCACTCAACTCCCTCAATTTTCTTCACGGCTTGTTTTCTACTCGTTGGGTTGTGTGTTGTTTTTAAATTATTAATTTTTATTTAATTTGTTTAAGAAAAGTATTTTTTTTAATTATTATAATTTCATCAATTAATTATTATAATTATTAAATCTGTTTATTTGTTTTTTATTTAATTATTCATTTAGGATAAATATTTCTAATTACTGTATACTAATCTAAGCTCCTTCAAGAAAGTAGATTTTCTATAGTCACACATCTCTATCTCTTTTTACTTGTATATATATATATTTTTGATAAACAAGGGTTGAGACTTGAGAGTGTGAGAGAAGCAAATCCAATAATGATAGAGTAATTGGGTGTGTGAATGCGTGATTCCCTTTACTGCAGGGGAATCTCAATCCCTCTTTCACTTATTCTAATACAAAACTTAGGGGTTCAGGTTCCTCCGAGCTAACCGAGGTCCATCTCACATATATTGAGTGATTGATTAATCAAGTCCAAATGTGGATCAATCCAATGGTAACCCACACTGAGGATGACTTGGTAACTCCTCTATACCCATGTCAAAGTACTTTTGTGAAATGAGTTGAGTTTTCAAGAAAGAGAGCATTGAGCTCATTTCTTCATTACCAAACTAACTGATAAAGTTACAAAGGGAAGGAGTATATATAACTGACTATTCAAGCTAACAAACTATCAACTAACAATAACTAACTTCCTAACTAACTTCTAACTGAAGTAAGTGGCTTGTTAAGCAAGAAACAGAAATGAAAAAAAAAACAAGGAAGGAAGAATAACAGAAACAATGGAACTTAACACCCCCCCTCAAGCTGGAATGTGGATGTCAAGCATTCCAAGCTTGGAATGGATACTGTTGAAGGGACCAACGTGTAGAGGCTTGGTGAGGATGTCTGCCAATTGCTCATGGGTTGAGATGGGAAGAAGGTGAAGCATTCCGGATTGAACTTTGTCCCTTACCAGATGGCAATCCATTTCTATATGTTTCGTATGCTCGTGGAAAACAGGGTTTGCTGCTATGTGCAAAGCAGCTTGATTATCACAATATAGAACAACTGGTTTGGGGTGCTCAATATGGAGATCTTTCAATAAGAACAACAGCCACTGTGCTTCGCAGGATGCCTGGGATAGAGCCCTGTATTCAGCCTCCGAGGATGATCTGGAAACAATGGATTGTTTCTTACTTTTCCAAGAGATTAAGGAGGTGCCTAAGTAGAAACAGAAACCTGTAATGGATCTTCGAGTGTCAGGGCAAGCTCCCCAATCCGAGTCACTGAATCCAGTCAAGGAAGTAGAAGATGAGGAGGGAAAAAATAGGCCTTTTCCAGGACTGCCTTTGAGATACTTGAGGGTATGTTGAGCAGCCTGCATATGATTATCTGTTGGAGTTTGCAAATACTGACTCAATCTACCAACAGCATAGCAAATATCAGGTCTTGTGTGAGTGAGATACAATAATCGGCCCACAAGTCTTCTATAAATGGAGGGGTCAGAAAGAGGAGCACCAGAGGATTTGTGAAGTTTCAATGTGGCATCCACAGGTGTGGAGGAGGGCTTAGCAGCAAGCAGACCGGTGTCTTCTAGGAGATCAAGACAATACTTCCTCTGATGTAAAGCAATGCCTGAGCTGGATCGAGCTACTTCAAAACCAAGGAAGTATTTTAGTATGCCAATGTCTTTAATGCTGAATTTGGTGTCTAGTAAGTGCTTCAGTCGCTCGATTTCAGCAAGATCAGTCCCAGTGAGCACCAAATCATCAACATAGACAAGGATAATGGTGAGGCCAGTGGAGGATCATTTGGTGAAGAGTGAATAATCAGCCTTGGATTGTTGAAAACCTGAGTCAAGTGGGGTAGAAGTGAGCTTGGCATTCCACTGTCTGCTGGCTTGTTTCAAGCCATACAGAGATCTTTGTAATTTGCAAACTAGAGTTGGATTGTCAACTGTCACGCCTGGTGGAATCTTCATATATACTTCATCATTCAAATCACCATGCAGAAAAGCAGTGTTTACATCAAGTTGATGGAGATGCCATCCCTGAGAAGCAGCTAGTGATAACACAAGTCTTACTGTTGTCATTTTCACAACCGGACTGAAGGTTTCAATACAGTCCAAACCAGCAGTTTGTGTGAAACCCTTGGCCACTAATCGAGCTTTGTGTTTATCAATTGAACCATCAGCCTTGAACTTCACCTTGAACACCCATTTGCACCCAATTGGCTTTTTATTGGGAGGTAAGGGTGTAAGCTGCCAAGTGTTAGTTTTACTAAGAGATGATAATTCAGATTGGATAGCCTGTTTCCAATTTTCATGACACATAGCCTCCTTAAAACTAGTGGGTTCAGGATGTGATGATACATTTAGAGTGAAGTGCTTGTGATGTTGTGAAAGATTGTGGTAAGATATGTAGTTGCAGATGGGATACCTGGTGGTGGAGGAAGTTGGACAAGCCGAATTGTGAGCTGTTGCAGAGGACAGAGAACAATGGTAATCTTTAAGGTAGGAAGGAGGTTGTTTTTGTCTTTGTGATTTGCGGGGAGAGGATGGAGGTATGGGAGGATGATGTGGTGCAGAAATTGGTAACTCGGGGGAAGGAGAATCAGGTGTGTGAGGCATGTCAAGGAGGAAGTCATATGGAGATGATGGAGGGACAGGCCTTATAGGTTGTGTGGAATCAGCAGATGGTGGTGAGTGATTATTCAAGTAGGGAAGGACCTTTTCATAAAACATGACATCT
This sequence comes from Sophora flavescens, assembly GCA_030762895.1. Taxonomy (NCBI): domain Eukaryota; kingdom Viridiplantae; phylum Streptophyta; class Magnoliopsida; order Fabales; family Fabaceae; genus Sophora; species Sophora flavescens. The sequence goes on from CM061063.1 coordinate 9,310,725, forward strand.
CTGGAGATAAAAAGTTCTTTTGTTTTGAGATCAAAAAGTAAATGGCCTTTAACACCTGATCTTACACCTAGGTAAATGCATTTTCTGGCTCTAACATCAAACTTATTTCTGTTGGCCTTTAGTGTTGAGGCATAACATAAGCATCCAAATACTTTTAAAGTATTGATGGATGGTGTGCAATTAAACAAAACCTCATGTGGAGATTTCTGAGCTAAGAATCTGGTTGGTAGTTTGTTTATGATATGGGCAGCTATAGCCCGTGTCCAAATGATTTTAGGCAGGTTAGCATGAAAGAGCAATGCTCTGGCTACAGCAAGGAGGTGTTGGTGTTTTCGTTCGACCACCCCATTTTGTTGGGGTGTTTCTACACAGGAAGTTTGATGGATAATTCCCTGGGAACCATAGAAGTTTTGCAAGGCAAATTCAGGGCCATTATCCGATCTAATGGCTTTAACTTCGGCAGAAAACTGAGTTTCAATCATGGATATGAAATGTTTAATATGATTTGAAACTTCTGACTTTAACTTTAGAAAAATGATCCATGTGTATCTGCTTTTGTCATCAACAATGGTAAGAAAATATTTGTGACCAAGTAAAGAGGGGTGTGCAAAAAGGACCCCATATATCCATGTGCAACAAGTCAAAACACTGTGAAGAATTAGTAGTGCTATCAGGAAAAGGCGATCTCTTTTGTTTTGCAAAATGACAAGTGTCACAAGGAATACAAGAGTTTGTACAATCAATGGAAGGATACAGCTTATTCATTTGGACAAGTTTTTCATGAGAAGGATGGCCTAACCTATTATGCCAAATGTTACATTTATCAGAAGAAGAATTACTGATGTTACAAATATGGGAAAAATGACTTGTAGGAGAGGACAGGATGTATAAGCCAGTTCTCAATTCAGCTGCACCAATCATCCTCAAGAAGGAGTTGTCCTGTATGTAACAACCAGTAGAATGAAAGTTTAGAGAACAATGAAGGGTTGCAATTAGTTTGGAAACTGAAATCAGATTGAAGGAAAAAGAAGGAATGTAAAGAACATCAGTAATATAGAACTGATCAGTAAAAAATATGGTTCCTGCCATGTTTGTTTGAATTTGAGATCCATCAGGTAATTTAACAAGTATGGGTCTGATTTGTCTAAGGCATTGAAAACTGGTTTTGGAAAAACACACATGATCAGTAGCTCCACTATCAAGAACCCAAGAGTTTATATTGGAACTATAAGCATGAAGAGTAGCACAGATTATACCTGAATTGCCATTCTTATGAGAACTAACCAATTGACTAGTGGTGTGGGAAGAAGAAACTTGAGAGGGTTGTTGCAGCAGGGAAAGGAGAGCCTTATGGTGCTCTGGTGTGAAAGTTACAGATGTAGGATCTGCAGGCACTTCTTTATGTCCAAGGGACTGAAGATCATCTTCGATTTCTTGATCATCCATGGAGTATTGGTTGATAGCACCCCTCTTTGTAAGTGAGGAGGATAACCATGCTTCTTGTAGCAGGTGTCAACCATATGACCCGATTGGTTACAATAGGTGCAGATTTTGGTGTTTCTGCCTCTACCTCGGGCACCAGAGGTTTGGCCTCCACGTCCTCTACCTCTGCCAGTAGTACCAATGTTGGTATCTAATTGAGCTAAGACTCGAGAATCATCAAATTGAAGGACCAATTGCCTTTCTTGTTGGATGAGAATGGAAAAGACTTTGTCTAGATCAGGGAGAGGGTCCATCATCATTATATTGGACCTGACAGTGGAATATTGTTCATTGAGACCCCTTAAGAACCGAATTACATAGTCACCTTCTCTGTAACTCTTAACGATGGGAATGAGCTGACAAGAACAAATGACAGTGCATGTGCATGAAGGAATAGGGCGAAAATTATCCAATTCTTGGATCAATCCTTTCAATTTTGTAAAGTAACTGGTAATAGTGGCATCACCTTGTTTGAGCAGATAGATTTCTTCTTGTAAGTCACTGATGCGGAAGACATCTCCTTGGTAATAATGTTTCTTGAGAGTATTCCAAATATCCGAAGCATTTTCCATCCACATGATGGTTTGCAGGATTTCTTGATCGAGGGAATGATGAAGCCATGAAACCACCAAGGTATTACAATGATCCCATAGAGTGAAATTGGGATCATTAAGAGCAGGGCGAGGCAAAGAACCATCGACAAATTTGATCCTTTTCTTGATCTTCAAGGCAAGAAGCATGGCACGCGACCATGAGTGGTAATTTCTGCCATTGAGAACCTGAGAGACAATCGCTACTCCAGGATTCTCATTTGGATGAGTATAGTAAGGATTCAACAAGTTTGTTGCATTGTTATTTGCAGTGAGTTCAGCAATTTCAGCCATGGCTTATTCGAAGAAGCTAGGAGAATTGAAAGGAAAAAGGCAACAGAGGTTGCAAAGAAATCGAATCAATGGATCAATGGATGATCACAGCGAAAGAAAGAAACTCAAGATCAATGGATGATCACAGCGAAAGAAAGAAATTCAACTGATACCATGTGAAATGAGTTGAGTTTTCAAGAAAGAGAGCATTGAGCTCATTTCTTCATTACCAAACTAACTAATAAAGTTACAAAGGAAAGGAGTATATATATCTGACTATTCAAGCTGACCAACTAACAACTAATAATAACTAACTTCCTAACTAACTTCTAACTGAAGTAAGTGACTTGTTAAGCAAGAAACAGAAATGAAAAAAAAAAACAAGGAAAGAAGAATAACAGAAACAATGGAATTTAACAACTTTCCCCTTCTCCATACATGAGGAGAGATGGACCTTAGCTTCTAACCCTACCAAAGCTCAAATTCAACTCTCCATCAATACAAGCATACACCATGGGATATCTAAGGTATATTGATTTTTCCTTCTATACTTATCTCACATGGCTTCTAGATTGACTTGAGCCTCAGAATCTGTATTTCAACATGGATTGACACCACCGTTTAGTGACCGACTAGAAGCCTTTTGACGTGACTGAGTTATCTTAAATATTGGCTTCATCAAGTTTAGAAAACAAAGGCTTTTCATTGGATTTGGATGGACACGAGTTATTTTTGCCGTCAATCCGAAAGTTGATTTGTTAAACAAATGTCACGTGAATATTATTAGAAAGGTAATATTCCAAAAAGAAAGGTAAAGAGCAGTGAGAAAGTTTCCCTTCAAGAATGTTCATTTGTATACGAAACAATGAGGTGAAGAATACGAGTCTTATTGTCTTAACTTATATGCAGGTAGGGTCGGACTACCTACTCCAAGGGTTCTGTTTCTCTGTACCTCTCAAGTTAAAAATTAGGGAGGATAAAAACAGCCTTCGATGTTACTTAGTAGCACCATGCCAAAAAAAGAATAGGAATAAGAAAGCTATCATGCAAGTAATGATAATCAAAGGGTCATTATCAGTTAGAGCATTATAATACTGGGAGGATGATTAATTATAGTTAATAAAACAAGACATATCATATTATCATTGTTTGCCTGTCCTACACATAGGATAAAAGACAAAGTTGGATGAGTTAATTAAAGTTTTTTTTGGCACACCCAAAGTCCCAAGCATCCAAAGATGACGCGATTTCGAAACCAACCTCACATAATTAATCCCTAATCCCTCGTGATCACAGTGATTAGGAGCATATAATAATGAACCGCACAATTTCCAGATATAAAACGAAGCTAACGACATGTGCAAAACAAAACGGAGCACCCAAAGAAGATAACACCCAAAACTTTTTTTCTTCTGAGCTGCAAAGTCATCACTCTTTTTGTCCCCTTTTATTATCTTTCTCTCTCAAATTTCCTCCTCAGAAAATGAAATTTTCTCTCTCACCAAACACTCCATTTCTCTTCTGACACATCCTCTCCCTATCTGCACAAACTTTCCTTGTCTTTCCCTCTCATTTTTGTCCCTTTTCCCCCAAAAGTTTCCTCCAAAGCTTCCGATTCTCTTCAACATTTTCTCGCTCCTCACCGATCATGCTTCAAAGCTTACTCCCTCGACCCCCTCTCACTTCCAACAACCCTAACGCCATGTCCACAAAACGCGCCAACCGCGACCACGACGGCGACGGCGACTCCCCCGTCGCAGAGCCATCCTTCAAGAGACCGAACTCCGGCAGGAATTTCTCCACCGAAAAGACGGTGGAGTCCGGTGAGGGACACGAGGAGGAACAACAAACCTTCGAAGCCGAACCTGAATCAGAAGGCGAATCGTCTGGCCTCAAACTCTTAGGGCTTCTGCTCCAATGCGCGGAGTGCGTCGCCATGGATAACCTCGACTTCGCCAACTACCTCTTGCCGGAGATCGCAGAGCTCTCGTCGCCTTACGGCACCTCGCCGGAGCGCGTCGGCGCTTACTTCGCGCAGGCGCTTCAGGCGCGCGTGGTGAGCTCATGCCTCGGCACGTACTCGCCGCTCACCGTCAAATCGGTAACCCTAACTCACTCGCAGCGCATATTCAACGCGTTCCAATCGTACAACTCGGTGTCGCCGCTGGTGAAGTTCTCTCAATACACCGCGAACCAGGCCATCTTTCAAGCACTCGACGGCGAAGATCGCGTCCACATCATCGATCTCGATATCATGCAAGGTCTTCAATGGCCAGGATTGTTCCACATCCTCGCATCTCGCTCCAAGAAGATCCGCTCCGTGAGGATCACCGGGTTCGGATCCTCCTCGGAGCTTCTCGAGTCAACAGGTAGAAGACTCGCCGATTTCGCGAGTTCACTCGGTTTGCCCTTCGAGTTTCACCCGGTGGAGGGTAAAATCGGTAGCTTGACGGAACTGAGTCAACTCGGCGTGATTCCGAACGAGGCCACCGTGGTGCACTGGATGCACCATTGCTTGTACGATATAACGGGGAGCGATTTGGGGACGTTGAGATTGCTGACTCAGCTGAGGCCTAAGCTGATCACGACCGTCGAGCAAGATCTGAGCCACGCGGGGAGCTTCCTCGCGCGGTTCGTGGAGGCGTTGCATTATTACAGCGCGTTGTTCGACGCGCTGGGGGATGGGTTGTGTGCGGACAGCTTAGAGAGGCATACGGTGGAGCAGCAGCTGTTGGGCTGCGAGATCAGGAACATCGTGGCCGTGGGTGGGCCCAAGAGGACTGGGGAGGTTAAGATCGAGAGGTGGGGGGAGGAGTTGAGACGGGTCGGGTTCCGACCCGTTTCGCTTCGGGGTAACCCGGCTTCACAGGCGAGCTTGTTGTTGGGGATGTTCCCTTGGAGAGGGTATACACTGGTGGAGGAAAATGGTTCGCTCAAGCTTGGATGGAAGGATCTGTCTCTGTTGACCGCGTCTGCTTGGCAACCGTCGGATTTGATTACTTACCCTGGTTGACAATCTCTTATGGTGTGGGAGAGAAACACTTGATTATAGCTTCTTCTCTCCTATTACCTGCTCCTGCAAGCAAGCCTGTGTTGTTGTCTTGAAACTCCAAGAAAGGACATGGTTGGCAGAGAAGTGAATCTTAAAATTATTGAATTTAAAAAGTGAGAAATCTCATAATCATTGCAACTATGGTTCCTTATGATTTTTTTTTTATTTGTTTTATGATTGTTTAATTGGTTCGGACTCAGAGGCGGAAGAGAAATGCTTGGGTCCTATTATGTGGGAACCCAAACGAGGAAGAGGAGGAGCAGCTGCAGGGGATTGCTTTGTCTAGTGTATCATAATGATGATGATAATGATGAATATATAGATATAGATATGAAACATGCATGAGTGAGTCCTTTTGTTTGTGACGTTTTAGGTTTTTGAAGACCAATGGTATTGGTAGGGGGGTTCAAAATATATTAAATTAAACAATGATGATGAATAAAAAAACGAATGACGCTGCCTCCATGTCCGCTGTTTCCGTGGGTTGTGATGGGTGGCCAGGGAGAGAGAGCAGACTGTACTATGAAAATACTAGTGGTCAATTCTCGTTTACTCTATCCCGGAGAAGGGTGACAGTCCAATTTTCTTGGTGGACCTAACTATTCAATAATGTCCTTTATTCTTCAATGAATCATTCATTACTTTTTTTCTTTTAAAAAATAATACAAGCGTTGAGTAAAGTCATAAATATTAAATAATATGGTTTAATCGTATGTATTTTATTCAAAAAAAATATATTATCGTATGTATTTTCTATTAAAATTAAATTCAAATAATATTTGCATTTTTCAAACTCAACCCATGTTTTAAAAACTTAGGAGTGAAATGTGATATGTTATTTTTATAGGTTAAACTAATCCTTTTCTCCTGATTGTATTTTGAATTGGCCTTTATACATGAAAAAGTTTGATATCAAGCTCTAAATGTATAATTGTTTTGTACTAACCGAAAATATAAGGTCGAGGACTTGTTAATAAACTGGATCAACCGAGCTTACCCTTATAAATGGGTATTGACTCGAACTCCTCCAAAGCCGAGGACTCGTTAATACACTTATCGGCCGAACATAAATACTCGGATCTAACCCGTAATAAACCACCGGTGAAGGCACCTCGGTCCCGTGCACTCCAGTCACAACTGACTGGGCCGAATATCTCGCTGGTCCAAATATCTCTCCGTATAACTCGGATCCTTATCCTTATCCTTATCTAGTTACGATAACAATCCGATCCTAACAAATAGGATCTCGATAACAGTCCAACTCAAACTGTTACACCAAAACATCTCTATAAATAGGGGCCCAACCCCCGCACTTAGAACTACGTTTGCTTTGATTCCCATTTGGATACGTAGGAGCAGGATTTCGATTCTGTCAAGCTATTCCAAAACACTCCCACAAGAGCTTCTCCGGACGAGTATCTCTCACTTGAGATATTTGGACGGAACATTTGGCGCCGTCTGTGGGAATCGAAGCAAAATTTTCCCATACCACAAACAATGGTGAGGACAAGGAGCGGGAACTGCAGGAGAGAGGAGCCAGAGAATGCTAACAATGGGGATAATGGAGAACGATCCATAAACCCAGCGATGACGACCGACAATCCCATTATTCAAGAACTTCTCGCACAAGTGGCAATGCTGAGAAGGGAGAATGAGGAGATTCGTCGTCAGAACGGCTGTCGTGAACGAGAACAAAGCAGAGAAAGGTCTGCCTCTTCTCCTCACGAGAGAGAGCGCCGGATAGCTGAGAATGAAGGATCCAGAAACACGCGCAGAGAAGAAGGGATCCCACAACCCCGTGTTTCTCACCATGTAGACCGAAGAGGCGAGGAGGAATTTCCTAGGCAGGCCCCTGAACTTTCACTTCAAGCAAATAGGCCTAATGAAAGGGCCGGCGCGCGGAGGCCGAGACATCCCTTCACCGACGCCATCATGGAGGTTCCTCTACCAGCCAACTACAAACCGATAAGTATTGACAGGTATGATGGCACATCGGACCCGGTACGTCATCTAGATGCTTTCACCACTCAAATATATCTCTTTACCGACGATGATGCTGTCATGTGTAAAGTCTTCCCTACTACTCTGAAAGATGCTGCGTTAAGCTGGTATACTCAGCTACCGCCAGCATCAGTTGACTCCTTTGACACGTTTATGACTAAATTCAATGCTCAGTTTGCCACGAGCCGAGCTCATCAAAAAACCTCGGCCTCGTTGGTAAATTTTAAGCAAGAAAAAAATGAGTCCCTGCGTGATTTTATGGCCAGGTTCAGCAAAGAGACTGTCCTGATCCGGAATCTCAGTGCCGATGTTGCACTACATACTATCTTGACCGGATTACGACCTGGCCCTTTCGCCAGACACCTAGCTTGGAAGCCTCCATCTAGTATGGATGAGTTGAGGAGAAAAGCTGTCGGATTCATTAATATAGAGGAAATTGAAGAGTCTAAGAAAAGAGAAAGAACTGATGATTCTGATAGACGAGAAGGGAGAGAGAAGAGGAGGGCTGAAGGTGACAAGCAGAAATTCAAAAACACATCTGAGCATTTACATAGGGGGCCGAAGTATGAGCACTATACCCCCCTCAACACCAATCGAGCTCGGGTATTTGAGGAAGCCTACAACGCAGAACTTTTGCAGCTCCCCAACCGTGGCCACACGCCCCAGAACGCTGATCGACAGAAGCATTGTCGTTACCATCGTAACTACGGGCATACCACCGAGGAGTGCTGGGTCCTGCATGACAAGATTGAAGAGTTAGTGCAAGCTGGTCATCTGAATAATTTCGTTCGGAGAAATCACAACAATGGTGAAGGGCGTGGCAGAGGTAGAAGAAGAGGAGGTGGCCAAAGCCCTGGAAGGGGTGGCGGTCAGCAAAATAATGAAAGAGCAGAAAATAGGGAAGGTCAGAATGAAAGGAGGGAGGAGGATAATACAGTCCGAGGTGTAATAAACACTATTTCAGGTGGATTCGCGGGAGGAGGCACAACGAGTTCATCTCGGAGAAAACAACTTTTATAACTGAAGGCTCGAACTATTGTTATCGGGTAATGCCATTCGGATTGAAAAATGCTGGAGCAACCTACCAAAGGCTCATGGACAAGGTGTTTGAAAAACAGATCGGAAGGAATATGGAGGTTTATGTGGATGATATAGTCGTAAAATCCGATGACCACAACAATCACCCGAAGGATTTGGAGGAAATTTTTTAGCAGTTGAGAAAGTACAATATGAGGTTGAATCCATAAATGTGTGTCTTTGGTGTCCAAGGTGGAAAATTCCTCGGTTTTATGTTGACACACCGGGGAATCGAGGCCAATCCTGACAAATGTCGAGCTGTGATTGAGATGCGAAGCCCACAAAATGTTAAAGAAGTGCAGTGACTTGCAGGGCGACTGGCATCATTATCTCGGTTTCTTCCCAGATCTGCAGAGAAAGCTTGGCCTCTCTTTAGATTATTGAAGAGGCCTCAAACCTTCGCGTGGACTGAGGAATGTGAGAAGGCCTTTGTCGACTTCAAGACCTTTTTGTCTTCACCGTCGATATTAACTCGACCTATCCCAGGGAAGGAGTTATATTTATACCTGTCAGTCACCGAGTACGCCATCGGTGCGGTCATTATGCAAGAAGTAGAGAAAACGCAAATGCCGGTGTATTTCATCAGCAGAGTCCTTCATTATGCCTAAACCCGATATCAAGTCATAGAAAAGCTAGTTTTGGCTCTGGTAACTGCAGCTCGGCGATTGCGTCCATATTTCCAGAGTCATCAGGTGATTGTCAAAACTGATCACCCTATTAAGCAGATTCTCAAAAAGCCCGAGTTGGCAGGCCGCATGATTGCTTGGTCGGTGGAATTATCCGAGTTTGGCCTCAAGTACGAGTTGAGAGGTCATCTGAAAGCTCAATGTATCCCCGACTTCGTAGCCGAGCTCAATCCACTGCCGATAACCGAAGATTTATGGTGGAATTTATATGTGGATGGATCCTCGAATGTCAAAGGCAGTGGAGCTGGGGTAATACTGGAAGGTCCGGGAGAGCTACTCCTAGAGCAATCATTAAAGTTTGAGTTCAAAGCTTCAAACAACCAAGCTGAATACGAAGCCTTGATAGCAGGGTTAATGTTGGCTAGGGAAATGGGAGCAAAAGCTGTTAGATGCAGAAGTGATTCACAGCTAGTCACAGGACAAATCTCTGGAGAATACCAAACAAAAGAGCCTCAACTTACCAGGTATTTATGTAAAGTCAATCAGTTAATTTCCAACTTTGAGAAATTTGCTGTTGAACACATTCCCAGAGAAGAAAATACTCGGGCCGATCCGATGTCCAAACTGGCCAGCACGAAGAGGCCAGGCCAGCATAAAACAGTTATTCAGGAAACTCTCAATGAATCGAGTATTACACTAGGAGAAGTGATGGCCAATGAATCAGCTGACTGAGAATGGATGACCCCCATATGGGAATATTTATCCTCAGATATTCTGCCCCCAGATCACGCCGAGGCCAGAAGGATCAGGCTCAGAGCAAGTCATTTTGCTATTATTTCCGGAGAATTGTATAAAAGGGGATTCTCGGTACCGATGTTAAAGTGTCTGACCAAAGCCCAGTCAAAATACGTAATGGAAGAGGTTCACAGAGGAATCTATGGTTTTCACTGCGAGGGCAGATCAATGGCCTCCAAAGTAGTCCGAGCAGGGTACTATTGGCCTACCATCCGAGCAGATTGCATCGAGTGGACGAGACAATGTGATGAATGTCAAAGATTTGCCAATGTAAGTCGTACCCCTCCTGAAGAACTTCACACATTAAACTCGCCTTGGCCCTTTGCTATGTGGGGGATGGATATACTTGGACCATTCCCCATAGCCAAAGGTCAGGTCAAATTTCTCTTGGTAGCGGTAGACTACTTTACAAAATGGATTGAAGCAGAACCTTTGGCGAAAATTACTGCCGAGAAGGTACAAAAGTTTGTATGGAAAAACCTCATCTGCAGGCACGGAATTCCATTCGCAATTGTCACTGATAACGGAAGGCAATTTATAGATAAGACATTGCGAGAATTCTATGTCAATCTCGGTGTTAAACACCACGTCACATTGGTGGAACATCCCCAAACCAATGGGCAAGCCGAGGCGGCCAACAAAGTCATTCTCGAAGAGCTGAAGAAGAGAGTGGGAAAAGCCAAAGGAGCTTGGGCAGAAGAGTTACCAAGTATTCTTTGGGCCTACCACTGCACGCCACAATCCACTACTCAGGAAACACCCTTCAGGCTGACATACGGAATAGACGCCATGATCCCAGTTGAGGTTGGTGAGCCGTCTTTTCGGCGAATGCAGCATGAGCAGAATGAGAATGAAAGCAACCTAAGGGTCGAACTTGACTTGGTGGAGGAGATCAGAGAGGAGGCTAAAATCAGGGAGGAAGCCTGCAAACGAAGAGCTACTCAGAGGTATAATTCAAAGCTGAAACCGAGGAGTTTCGTGCGCGGAGACTTGGTGCTAAGAATGAAAGGAGAAGTAAGAAGAGATCATACGGAGGGCAAGCTAGCAGCAAATTGGGGAGGACCATTTCGAGTGGTAGAAAACTTGGGAAACATAGCATATAGGTTAGAAGAATTGTCAGGGAAGCCTATCCCGAGAACTTGGAATGCTTCTCATTTGAAATTTTATTACAGTCGATGTATATAGTCAGGTGATGTACTCTTTTTTCTACCTCGGTATTTTATCCCAAAAAAGGGTTTTGACCGAGAAGGTTTTAACGAGGCACACCGCATACTTTCTTTTCTATCCAATAAAAGAAGTTATTATGAACATTGGTCTATTTTCTTATTTTGCCGATGTATTTATTCTGCGAATATTTAAAATTGTGAAGGCCGAGTTCGAGCCAATCAAATTTTTAAAGCCAAGTTTGAGCCTGAAGGCCGAGTTCAAGCCAATCGAATTTTTAAGGCCAAGTTTGAGCCTGAAGACCGAGTTCGAGCTATTAAATTTTTAAGGTCAAGTGTGAACTTGAAGGCCGAGTTCGAGCCAATCAAATTTTTAAGGCCAAGTTTGAGCCTGAAGGCTGAGTTCGAGCCAAACAAATTTTTAAGGTCAAGTTTGAGCCTGAAGGTCGAGTTCGAGCCAATCAAATTTTTAAGGCCAAGTTTGAGCCTGAAGGCCGAGTTTGAGCCAATCAAAATTTTAAGGCCAAGTTTGAGCCTGAAGGCCGAGTTCGAGCCATTAAATTTTTAAGGCCAAGTGTGAGCCTGAAGACCGAGTTCGAGCCAATCAAATTTTTAAGGCCAAGTTTGAGCCTGAAGACCGAGTTCGAGCCAATCAAATTTTTAAGGCCAAGTTTGAGCCTGAAAGCCGAGTTCGAGCCATTAAATTTTTAAGGCCGAGTGTGAGCCTGAAGGCCGAGTTCGAGCCAATCAAATTTTTAAGGCCAAGTTTGAGCCTGAAGGCCGAGTTCGAGCTAATTAAATTGTTTAAGACCGAGTTCGAGCCAATTAAATTGTTTAAGGCCTAGTTCGAGCCAATTAAATTGTTTAAGGCCGAGTTCCAGACTTTGAAATTGTTTAAGCGAAATCGGATACGAGCATTAATTAAGAAGAACCAAGTTTAAATCTAAAGGCCGAGTTCGAGCCATTAAAATTTTTAAGGAAACCGAGTACAATGCTGAAAATAAAAACAAGGTACAGGTCGAGTATTAGAAAGTACTACGACTTAGTTACAGTGCTGAAATTGAAAATAAGGACCGCCCGATTGGCCAGTAGTCCCCCCAATCGGACGCCACGACCTTCCTTCGGAGGAGGAAGTAATCACTTCCCCCTGAGAAAGTTGGACGATGAGGTACTCGGCCTGCTTCGGGAGGAGGCGGTTACTACCCCTTTCACCACTCCCGGAAACTGCTATTCTCCCAGCTAACATCCTTTTTAAAAGGGATTACATCATGAAAGAGATTCTGGATCCCATCTCCCAATTACACCCTTTTTGGCAACTTTAAAGCTCGAAAAAGGATGTTAACTGGGAGAGAGGAACGTAAACCCCTAGCAATATTATAGAACTACTCGGGTCGAAAGAGGACGAATTTTGCTGGTGGAAAAGATGAAGAATGAATAAGTGAAGCAAAGAAACAACCTTATTTATAAGGGGGGAGAGGCATTGGAAAGGATGAATATGCACTGGGAAAAGGTTTATTGAAAAAACAAATCTCGAAACTCAACAAAAAGAGCAGTAATTGCACGAACCCACTGGGGTTTCCAAGGCACATAACGTGTGACCACATATACAAAACGTGAATCATGCATTTCACATGTGACAACAACTATCCGTTTTCGATACGGATGACAAAATATCTCGGCCTTAGTCGAGGTCTTGTTTAAACGGCCGAACACGCAATACAAACAACGTCGGAGTATAAAAATATTTCGAAGAATATCTCGGTCAAACAAATGCTATAAAAGTAAGAGGAAGTCATCAAAATGCTGGAAGAGTTTTTCATTAGATTAACAAGGATTACAAGGGGAAAACCCATTACAGAGGTATGAAAAATAAAAATACAGTTATTCGTCCCTAGGGCTCTCTTCGGCATCGATGTGATCCTCGGGAGAATCTTCCCCCCTTCCACCTCCTCTTCCTCTTCGGGAATGATGTGAACAAGTTCCCCATTCTGCACCTCCTTATGCACATCGGCACCCGAGATGTCAATCCCCGGGGCAAGAACTTGAACTTGAGCGATGGCCTTGGCAAAACCTGCCCGATGCTCCTCAAGGATGCAGTTGGTAGCCTCTTTCAAATCCTCCTGAATCTCCAGCTTGGCCTTAGTCTCGGCAGTCAGGTCGGCTTTAAGTTGTTCAATTACAACTCGAGCCTCCTTGAGCTCCTCCTCAGCATGAGCTTTCTCCTCCTCAGCTAACTTTGCTTGAGAGTTCAACTCAGAGTTCCTACCATTAAGCTCGACAATGGTAGTACTCAGGAGATTATTGGCTTTGCCCAGCTCATCACGCTCCGCGGAAATCCGGGTGAAATCCTCTTTCAGCTTCTCAATCGAAGCAAACTCAGCCTCCAGGTGTTGAGACTTTCTCTCAGTCTCTGTCAATTCTCGGCTACAGAAACAGGCCAGAGCAGCAGCTCGGAGACAGTAGACTGAGAGGGCCTCCATGCTAGACCGAGCCCCATGCTGCTTAATCAAGCGGAGATCGGCAGGCTTCAGGAAATTCGAGTCAAAAGAAGGGAAGGGATTGAAGTCTTCTCCCCAGAGAGACGAGGTTCCTGCTTTCAAAGAAGTGTTATACCACTTCACCTCGGTAGAAGGTGGAAGTTGCTCTTCTCGCCCCGTAGTTCCCGTCTCATGAGTGGCAGGAAGTGGGGTACTCGAGCGAGGAGGGGAAGGATCTTCGGCGTCGACTACTATCTCTACCCTTTTTCTTTTGTGAGGGGCGGAGGATAAAGCCCCCTTGGCAGTGGCCTTAGCAGCGGCCGGAGGAATTATTTTCTTTTTCTTCTCGGTCGCTGAGGGACCCTGACCCTCTTTCACGGTAGATTTCAAAAGCTTAGAGAAGTCGAATTTCCCCATGATAACTGCCGAAAAGAAAAGCTGTTAGTACAGGAACACATACAAAAAAGATTTAAAAACTAAAAAGTTGAACACTTACTTTTAAAGTCGGCTCTCGGAGTGGATGAAAAGGGGAGTTTCAGAAGACGTCCACAATGGAGAGGCCGAGGAAGTTTTTCTAATATATCTATATCCCGTCTATCCTCGGCAGGAAGGGATTTGTATTCAAAACCAACGAATTTGGTAGGAGATGATTGCCAGTACAAAGGAAACCTGGCGCATCCATTTTCATCAAAAAAGTAGGAAAGGTGAGAGCCCGAGGGGCGAACTTGGAAGAAGCCGACTTTGAAGTCTTTATACGATGATGTGTATAAACTAATTAGTCCTCTTCGGTTCAGCCCATTGAGGGAAATCCATCTCGTTTTCTCACCAAACCTTGTTTGGTAAAAGTACAAAAATTTGGGAGTAGTGGGCTCCATCCCGATGTATTTACACAGAATTTGAAAGGCTTTTAGGAAAGCCCAACTGTTGGGATGAAACTGAGTAGGTGCGACATTCATGGTTCTCAGAACGTCACACTCAAACTCAGTGAAAGGAAGAGACACGTGCAGCTGAGAAAATAGTGTTTTATACATATATGTAAAAGGGGGCTCAGAAGGATGAGCCCTGAGGAAAACATACTCGGTACCCGAGCATGGAGAAAAAATAAACTCGGATTCATCTCCGGATGCCGAGATAGTAATCTGGGACCGAAGACGAGCAATTGAATCTGAAGACTGATAGTCAGAAAAATAAACCCCAACTTCGTCCTTAACCCAGGTATACCCAGGTAGTGTAATATCGGGAACAGGGTCTTTTGGAACCCTTTGGCGTTGTTTGCGAGAGGCGGGTTTGGAAATTTGGGGGGAGGGAGAACCAGACCTAGAAGGGTCGGACCCAGAAGAATCAGACTCAGAAGAAGACGACCCGGAGGAGGACGGTCTCACCTGACCGATGTTTGGTTCCTGTGAAGGAACAGAAGAAGTGGAAGGAGAGCCCCCAATGGGGGAAACCTCGCGCTCCACCAGAGGTGAAGTGTTTGACTCGGTGGACTCGGATGAACTCATGGCCGGAATCCAGAAATAAACTTAGAAATTTGAAAGAAGGAAGAAGGCTGGGCGTACCTGGAGAGCGAAAGGCAGGAAGACGATTGCAGAAACTTGAAAGACAGAGATGAAGAGCGGAGGAAGGTAGTGGGCAAGGGGGAATAAGGTGGAGTTAGAGGAGATATTTATATCTGCTGCGGTTAATGATGAGATATGATCAACGGTCCACATTCCTTCAAATAAAAAAGGAAAAGGGGCATGACTTTTAATTTTTCCCCTCATTAAATGAGCGCGGAACTCTAGGGTTACTCACCCATATCGTGCAACAGAAGATTGAAGGGAAATGATAACCTTCTCTGACAGGAGGAAAAGTCAGTTGAAATGACGGTTTGAAATGACGGTTTGAAACACGGAAGGAAGAAAGTCCAGCAGCCGTAGCATAAGCTCTGTTTGATACTTGTCAGCTCTTTCGCTTATTTAAGTTCGGAGCTTGGGGGGCTTGTGTACTGACCGAAAATATAAGGCCGAGGACTTGCCGAGGACTTGTTAATAAACTGGACCAACCGAGCTTACTCTTATAAATGGGCCTTGACTCGAACTCCTCCAAAGTCGATGACTCGTTAATACACTTATCAGCCGAGCATAAATACTCGGATCTAACCCGTAATAAACCACCGGTGAAGGCACCTCGGTCCTGTGCACTCCAGTCACAACTGACTGGGCCGAATATCTCGCTGGTCCAAATATCCCTCCGTATAACTCGGAGCCTTATCCTTATCTTTATCTAGTTACGATAACAATCTGATCCTAACAAATAGGATCTCGATAACAGTCCAACTCAAACTGTTACACCAAAACATCTCTATAAATAGGGGTCCAACCCCCTCACTTAGAACTACGTTTGCTTTGATTCCCATTTGGATACGTAGGAGCATAATTTCGATTCTGTCTAGCTATTCCAAAACACTCCCACAAGAGCTTCTCCGGATGAGTATCTCTCACTTGAGATATTTGGACGGAACAGTTTTTAATTTGGTTCTCGTCATTTATTGGTGTTATAACGTTTGTTGGAATTAAAGAATAGAGATCAAATTGAAAATGATTGTCACGTCACATGTAAAGGTTGAATTTAAAAACATATTGGTTCATATATATGATAATATTTTCATTTTAATTTTTAAATGTGATAATCATTTTTTATTTGTTCCTAAGTCTTTAACTTTAATAAACAATATTATGAAATTAATAAATTACGATGATCAAATAAAAAATAATTGTACACAGACTGATTTAAAAAAAAAAACCGAAGTATAGGAACTAAATTCGAAATAAGTATCACATATAGTAGTCAAATGATTACTATAACCATCTTTATATATATTTAGATACAATATTTTCTTTTCTGTTTTCATTCTCACTGCTATTTATTATCCCTTTTATATAAATCAACTCATGTAATATAACATTGTTGATAGTATTTTATATATGAACTCTTTACAATATAAGTTTTTATTTAACTTTACATGATCTAACAAAAACGTGCCACAAAATTATAATTTTGTATATTCATCTAATTATGTATTATAGTTCGTTAAACATTTTACCAACTATTGATGAATAAAAAAAATGTGCCACAAAATTATCTTTCTATATATTATTTCTTTTAATAAAAACACATATCACATTACAAAATATCAAAGCGAACTCATTTAGCTAAGAGCGCTCGGATGAGATGGCACGGATCTCTTCCAGCTTAACCAGAGGTCTTGAGTTCGAATCTTGACTCTGGGAATGCAGCACCGGTAAAACTCTTGAGGGAGAGCTTTGCCGCCCTTGTGGTCATACCCTGAGGGATTAGTATTTACCATTGCACGCGGAGGACACCCGAGAAACCAAAAAAACCCAACTCATTTGTGTTCAATTCTTTTCTGTCATCGTTGATATTTGACCATAGATGGGCCCAGTCCAAAGAATAGAACGACCTTATTCCAGGCCCATCAAATGAGGTTTACCACCCCGAAAACGATGGCAGTATGGCACCTTGCTGCAGAGCAAGAAACCGAAGACCCTGAATTTTGAACTTTGTCGTGGTTAACCCATAACAAAAAGAAGAAACAAACAGTTAAAAAGAAGAAAAAACAAAAATTAGAAAAACACAGACAAATAAAATAGGTGAATGGGCTTTCTAGTTTTGGACCTCAATAGTCCATAGAGTGCATAGAGAAAAATCGAAAAGACAAAAATGGTATTATTGTTCCAGCAGCAAGTTTCTTAAAAAGTCTAGGGAGGATCTACTATCTATAACTGGTTTGTCGATGGAGCCCAAGAAGAAGAGGCTGGTAGGGATTCTGCTTCTTACCACTCATCATGGGCTTAGGACTTAGGGTTTCCGCCATGGAATGGAAGAAAAGGAAGAAGATGCACAATAGTTGTAGCCAAGGTAAGAATAACATTGGGTCGGAAAGTGAGAATAATGGGTTCGTTGTAATGGGGAATGGCGTGGTTTCCCTCCATCTTTTCATGGGTAGAATCCAATTCTATTATATATTTTCCATGCATCAAGATTATTAAAAAGAAAAGGAAAAAAAATGCATCATGTTATAGTAATGGATTATGTTACCTAAGATGTACATGATACATTTTTTTTTCCTCTTTTTCAAAAAACAGGCGAGTCAGCTTTTACCAACTGAGCTGTTATGCTCGTCGTTTATGATAAATATTATAATCATTTCCTATACAAATATCTCTATGATGTTTTTTTTTAATTACAAATATCTCACGAACGGGTTTAACCGGGTCGTGGGTTAAGGGATTCAGGTCAATGCGGTTAGTTTAAGGCGGGTTCGGATCTGGGAAATGTAACATCCAAAAATTTTAATATAATTAATTTGATGAAAAATATATTAAGTTATTTATATATATATATATATATTGCAAATAAAATGTAAATAAGAGATTTAATGTAAAGAATTGATAGTATGAGGATTTATTGAAATTTATTAACTATTATAAAGAATGCAAAATTATATATATATATATATATATATATATATATAAAATGTAAAACCCTGAAAAGCGCACAGTAAGTATGTATATATATATATATATATATATATATATATATATACTTTAGAAAAACGCACAGTAAGTATATCATAACAATATACAATTGGAAGACACTATTTGGGAAAGTTTTGACACGTGTCAACTTATGAGACTTTGCTTGAAAAACTAACCTTCATTTATTTGCCAAAATTGGAAAGTTTGGAGGGATTGAATATAAAAGTATTTTTTCAAATTTCAAATTTTAATTTCGACGCCACTTTTCATTCTTCAATTTCAATGCTTTGAAAAAAGTACCCACTTTATTATTAAAGACAATCTTTATCAGAGACAATGTCTCTCCTCTTCTCTTCTCACATTCCACGATTCATCTTTCTCCATCTCTCTCATTTTTTCAGTTTTTTTTCACTCCTCTCCTCTCATTCTTTCTTCTTTTGTTTCTGATTCAGTTCGGAGACTCCTCTCGCTTCCGGCATTGCTCGAAATCCTCGCCGTCACTACTTGCCATCGCTCCTTGCCATCACTCCTCTCAAGCTTCAAGGTGCATGTGAAGGTAATCAAGGTGGCCACCGTCTCCGTCTCGGTTTTCTCTTTATCTTTCTCCCTCCTCTATGAGGTACCTCTCTATTTCCTCTCTCCGTTTCCTCTCAGTTTTCTTTTTATTGTTGAGAAACGGGGTTCATTTTAGATGTTCTTACTTGGATTATTCAAAGATTTTTCTTACAGCAGTGGATCTCCTCCATCTATATGCTCAGGTCACTTCATTCCTCAAACTCGCGCTTGAATTTCAAATTTCAAATTTCATTTTCCTCTATTGTCATCGTCTATTTTTTCCTTTTTTGTGAATCTCAAATCTCTGCTACAATAAGATATCAACTATTTCTTTCTCATTTCAGTTTCTCGAGCTCCAAAGATCACATATTAGGGTTTATATTATGTTTATTTTTTATCATTTTTTGTTCTAATTATTACTTTGTATCAGGGTTTGTCTAATTTTTCCTCTCTTTGACTAAATAGGGTTTTTGGAGACCACACCTTTGATGGCAGGACCTCGCCTAACACTAATCTCCCCTCTCAAAAACAGCCTGGCTTTCTCCTCCTTCATACACTATTTCTGTAATGTCATTGTCCACTATTGTTATGATTATTCTTATTATTTTTATTTATTTTTAATGTTAAACAATTATTTTTACTGATCTTTGCCTTCATTTTGGATCCTCTATAAATTGTGTTCTTTGGTTGCTTTCCCATGCACAGTTTGAGAGATAAAAAAAACACCATTACTTTGTCTTAAACTGATATGTCTAGCAAGTGTAACTCAAACTCTGAGAAGTCTACCATGTTTAACTCAATCTCTGAGATCTCTCATGAGAAGGAGAGTTGGATAATCATTGCTAGGGTCACACACCTCTGGATGGTGCCTGATTTTAGTAGGCAAAGACTCCCTCTTTTCATGGAGATGGTCTTGATGGATGATAAGGTTGTTAATAAACTATTTCTTTCTGTTCTGTTTCTTATTATTTTGTTAAATATTGGTTTTCAAATGATTCCCCTATTAACATTTTCTCAATGCTGCATTTTGTTTCAAGGTGATAGGATTCATGCTTCAGTAAGGAAGACTCTTATCTATAGATTTCAGAATGAGTTAAATGAGGGTTCTGTTTATTATTTCCGATTCTATATTGTTGCTGCAACTGGGGGGAGTTACAGAACCACGCACTAGGGTTGTTCAGTTGGACAATGGCCTTGTGGGTACAAATATCTATGATTTTGTTCCTATTTCGTAGATTACTGGAGGTGGTTATAATACTGATTATTTAGTGGGTAATGTTTCATTCTTTTAGATTCTGTGTTTCTCTATTGTTGCTTATTTTTTTAGTTTATTTGTTAATTTTAATTCTTATCCTTATCTCTCCTCTTCTGTTATAGATGTTATTGGCTTGCTGACTGGTGTTGGAACTGAAAGGGAGAATGAGAAGAATGGCACCAAAACCAAGCTTAATGCCATTTCTGTTAGGATGATGGGTAACAATTACATTGACTCATTTTTTTTTTCATAATTATTGTTTTTTGTTGTGTTTTATGTTTTTCTTCTTTTGATGTTCATCTTTTTCATTGCTGTTTTTTCAATAGTCATAGGATTCAGTGTACTCTGTTTGGGAATTATGTTGATGATCTCAATACTTTCCTAACTTCTGGAGATTTCCAAAATGTTGTTGTAGTTATTCAGCTTGAAAAAGTTAAGACTTTCCAAGGTATATAGCATATTAAACCTGTATATAACTCTATATGGGCTGCACTAAGTTGATCTTCAATCCTGTTTGTGAAGAGGCTGACCAACTTAGACAGAGGTTAACTTTGATTGTTTATCACATTCTCATTTCCTTTTCTAATATGTTTTTTAGTGTACCATGGGTTTAGGACCAAATGGTGAGTTAAGGTATCTTTCTCATTTAAATAATGAAATTTATTCTCTTTAGTATTTTTAGTGTATTTTTACATTTTGTGATTATTTTTACAAATGGAGTAGTTTTCTTACAATTTGTTTCATATACTATACTATTTATACACTCATTTGTTGAATGCCACCTACTGCAGGTAATGAGTTGGTTTGCTTATTAAAAATTAACATGCATTTGATAGAGTGAAAGATAAGGAAGTAAGAAACATCATGATTAAAGTCATAACTAAAAATTTTTCTGTTTTTTTTTTATTCTGTTTTTAATGCCTGCATGCAGCCCGGTTCAGATTGCATAATGTGTTATTAAGTGGTCATGTTGTATGGCTTTTGAGTTTAGGCTTGACTACCCTATTGTACAATTTTTCTTCTTTAACTGGGACCATATTTCTTTCTGGTACAAGTGTTTCCTTTGTCCATCTATATACCTTCTCAAAGGTACGTAGAAATCAAGTTTTAAGAATTGGAAAATGTAAATCTCATTCACTAACATTAACTCATAGAAAGGATTTTTTTTAAGCTGCGGAGAATATATTTACCTTATGTTTTTGGATTGAGTCTTTATGCACATGTTAACATAGTAAGAAATCACTAATATGCAATTCCATGGTTGTGCACAATTGCAGGGATGTGATGTTGTTTGCAACTCAGTCATTATACAAAGAGTCCTTTGTTTCCTTTTCAGTATCACTATCAATAGAACCAGATTACATTCCAAATATCATTTCAGCTGGGAAATTGCTTCAACTTTTCAATATTTTTTTGGTCAGGTTTAGTTCCCATCCTTTGTGATTTTACCTCTTATATATGACTTCTGAATTTCAACGTTTAGCCATGTTTACTCTTGAAGAAATTCCATCTCTTTTGTTGTATCAATTTTATTAGAATCAATGATGTATTGTCTTGGTTTTTTACGTTAACCACTCATTTAAAGTCATTCGCTTCCAGTGATTGTATTAACATTTAAATTTAAATGTTATATTTTATGTTCGTGCAAGATTTGATGTCTCAGTTTTCTAACAGTGAAATGAGTCTTGATTAGTCTCTGTTGTTAAGATAACTCCTGTTATGTGGAGTTCTAATGAGCCAATTGGGCTTGCAGGTGGTGATGTAATTCCATAGCTTCTTCTTTATAATATATTTATACTTGCTGCCATTTTTTTATTTGTTATTTATACTTGCTACAATTGGATCATCTGTTTTTAAAAAAAAATAAAAACTTTACTTTTCACTGTGTGGAATCAGTCTCACTACTAGGTAGGATATTTCTATTTCTACTCATACCTTTTCTGGTTCCATTGGATTTCTTTGGTTCATAGTATTGTGTTCTGTCTTTATTTATTTATTTTCTGCTTTATTTGGTTAATTGGTGGCTGGTTTTGTGTTGTTGATGGGTTGTGTGTCACAGTTTTTCAATTTGGTCACGGGTTTTGAGTTGTTGTGGCTTTTCTCTGAGATGAAGCTTTTTGGAGTTATCTTACGCCGAAGCACTCAACTAGCATTTGGACGGAAGATAAGCTCCCTTTTGGCATCTGACACAGGTTTGACAGTGCATTTCTTCAACGTTTGTTTCTTTGCAGCCTTAACAGGATTCTTGACCCTCCTGTTTTGTACACTATCTTTCTTAACAAGTTCTTATTCTATAAGAAATTAAGAAAGGAACCAGTTGTGAGAAGAATTAACTTCTGAAACCAAAATGTATTTATAGAAACTAATTGTTATAATTTTAAATTTCATTGTTGTTGGAAGATTCTCATACAAGCTCTTAGACACTTGGAATGTTGAACTGACTGCATTTATATTATAGAACAGGAATATAGACCTTCATATATCAGCACTTTCTGATTATATGAATGAAAGCACTTGACATTGTATTAACTATATGTTTGCAAAACAATTCAGGAAGGAAGGAAGAAGAAACGGATTTGAAAGGACAAAAGACAATGTTGTAAAGACTAAAGAAGCATGCCGAGGAAACTGAAGCAGAACGCAAGTGAATTTGGCCTGAGCTGCACGTCTGGTATGCTGGCCTCTTCCTCACTTTTTTTTTTATCTAAGCTCTCGGTTTTGAACCCTCAAATCAGTGGAAGCTTAGACAAAAAATTATGAGGTTCTCATGTGATTTTCATATGATTGTTATCTTAGCAGTTATTATTATGAGGTTTGCAATGAAATAGTTTCATTTTCCTGACGTTGACAATTTTGCTTCTGCTATGTTACTTGCAGCTTGCTTTGTTATAAGAAAATCAGAATATAAGGAAGATGGGCTCCCTTTTGATGTTAAATTATCTGCTAAACATGCAATAACAAAGGATGTTCATGTATATACTATTATTTATGTGGTACATAATTTTTTTTAGTTTCATTATTTATGTATGATAACCTTTGATGATCGATTGATGCCACCTATAATTACCTACATTGTTGCAAAAGGATAACAAACAGAGTATTTGATGATCACTGAGAGCTTAGGAATTTCAGTGCTAACATCATTATTTCAATATGCAAAAGGCGTTGACCTTCTTTCTATTAAATGAAAGGGTATGAATTACTATGTTAGAGCTAATTTGTCTTGCTAATGGTAGTCGGTTCTTTTTCTTTTCTGATTTATTTTTAACTTGTGTTTTATATATTACTGAGTTTACTTTTAATTTGATTTCAGTTACTAAGCAAAGTTTCAGATACAAATTTCCTTGATATATTGATGGGCATATGAATAGGGTACAAATTTGATAAAGATTGTTCTGATGTACAAGGTTACAATAGTATGTTAGAAAAGTGCCACATGTGTAATCATCGTTTGATGAATGAAAAAGCTTTGTTTACCTTCTCTTAGATAACTACTAATTGGAATGGATTGGAAAAAGGGCACCCCATCATCTTGCACTTATTTAGTGACATTGTTATGTTGTCTATAAATCAATGTTCTAAGATTTTAAATCTTGGTGTTATGCATTGCTGAAAGAGATAGCAAAGTTGCCTTATGAGGAAATCTTAACATTCACTGACTAGATGATATTTTAATTAATCCCTTTCCTTATCTTTTCGTAGATTATGCTCTAAGAAGTGTACCAAAAAAATATTATGCTCTACGAAGGTAGGCTCAACTTGATGGCTTTGTAACGTCGAAAAAAAACTTGATGGCTTTGTTATCATTTGAAATTGTTCTACCATATTGTATACTATAAATTATTCATCTGTAGCATTGCACGGGGAATTATATGAATGTGTTGGAGGACAACTTCAATTGTTTGCTATTAGATGTTAATGATTTCTAAGCTTTATTAGTGGATACCTATACCGCATCTCTAATAGGTTTATGATTATCAATATCATTGCCTCTTATCAAATTAGGGGAACCATCAATTAGTGATTGATGATGTCTTCTCAGTATTGATGTGTTAGTCTTACTGCTCAATAAAAAAAAATGGAAATTGGTAAAATAAAAGCTCAAGAAAGGTTTATATCACTGGCAATTTGTGACTGTAGATTTTTTTTTTAATCTCAAATTGCAAACAATTTAAATTTATCTATTTTTTTATATCACCGTCAATCATCCTATTTATTATGAGAACACTCGACTCAAATATATTTTAAATGCATTTTTTATATCACCGTCAATCATCATTTTTATTATGAGTATACTCAACTCAAATATATTTTAAAAGTATAGAAATTAATTTAATTTTATTTATTTTATATGAATTTTATAGTAATTATACTTATATTTAGAATTAATTTATTGACTCTTCTTTTTCTTTTCTTTTTTAATTATCAAATTGTAAACAATTTTTAAAATTTATCTATTTTTTAATCACCACCAATTATCCTTTTTATTATGAGAACACTCAACTTAAGTATATTTTTAATGCATAGAAATTTTATTTTATTTTATTAGAATTTTATGTAATGATGTTTATACTTTATATTTATAGTATTTTAGAATTAATCTATTGACTCTTCATTTTTTTAATTCTCAAATCGCAAACAATTTTGGAAATCTATCTATTTTTTTATATCGTCGTCAATCATCCTTTTTATTATGAGAATACTCAACCAAATATATTTAAAATCTATAGAAATTTTATTTTATTTTTATAAGATTTTTATAGGAATGATGTTTATATTTAGAGTTAATCTATTTACTCTTCCTTTTTTAATCCTCAAATTGCAAACAATTTTTAAAATTTATGTATTTTTTTACATTGCCGCCAATCATTCTTTTTATTATGAGAATCTACCACTCAAATATTATTTTTTTTGACAAATCAACTCATATATTTTAAATCTATAAAAAAATTATTTTATTTATTTTATAAGAATTGTATAGGTATGATGTTCATATTTAGAATACTTAGAATTAATCTATTTACTTAAAAATTTAATCTTTAAACTATAATAATAGAGTCTTTAATAATAATATTTAATAATCAACAATCCATTTTTATACATGATTAATTACACATTTATTTAACTTAAATAGAAGTATCAAAAAACAAATTATATTATATAAATCATAAAAAAAAAAAGACCAATCTATTAAACTCAATTAATAACTATAAATTCTATCTGTTAAGGAGATGTGTTTTGCATGTGTCTTTTTGTTTTGTTCTTAAATTAACCTCACATGCCGAACACACACGTAGAAACAATGAAAGTCATGTATCAGACTATAACTCAAATAGAAAAGCACTACATTAGTCCATTTTGGTATATGTACAACCCCATATCATCCAATCATATCATATAAATATTACCTATACAAAAATATTGTATTACCATCCTCAATCATCTCACTCCATTAATGAAGTAACTTTCAAACGACGACTCATATATGTTACATAGATTACATAGATAAATACATAAATATATATATTTTTTAAATGGTTCATTTGCACGGAGAAAAAGAGGAGAATTAAATCAAATAAATTTTCAAGAGAGAAAAATATAATACGATAAATTAATATATGTCAAATAATAATATAACATAATATATAACATAAGCTCCAATTTTTTTTATTTTATAAAACATAACCCGTGTGTGGCACGTTATTTAGAATATTTAATAATACGTCAATCAATGATAAATTGATAATACAAAAAATATTTACATTGATGAATATCAATTAAATTTATATAATAATATAATATTAATGTAATAATAAAAAAATATTATATAATCTTATATTGTATAATATTTCTTATGATATCTCATAATTATATAATATAATAATATAACATAATATATATTACATAAAAAAATATTTTATCTATAAAAAAAAATAAAAATATATTAATAAAATTATAAAATAATATAAATATAACAAAAACATATAAGTATTACCTATACAAAACCATTATATTTTTGAAAGAAAATATGGCCCGTGCGTTGCACGGGTTCAAACCTAGTATATATACATACTTTAGTCGGGGGGAACGCCGCCGCACAGTGACGAGTATAGCGAGCGAGAGATTTCAATTTCTTGGTAGTGCAATCGTTGTAATACATAGATCCAAAAATACCAGTGAATGGAAGAAGAATTTTTAGAGAAGCACTACCTTCTATCATAAATAATTTTTAGAGCATCTTAAAGTCTTCGAGAGGTGAGTAATAATACTTTTTACGAAACACTTTCCATGGTATTTTTATGCGTTTACGGTGATTTTAAAATTGATGAACTCATATTTCAATTCATTGTTTTGCTTACAAAATTTAGGTGACTGTATTCCTCATTTTTCTTGACTTGTTTGTGAATTCTCCTTCTAATGTGTATGACGGTAAAAGTGCCAAAAGCTAATACGAATTGCTTATCCCTTCCTAATTTTCAATTGTCTGTGACGTGAAGTCAGGTCCATTTCTCCCAAGCATCAGTTCATATTTGTATTGGAACCAAAATTCTTGACCCTCTATGGCGTGTCCAACAAGATGCATATCTGCTATTTGCCAATTCTGCTATTTGCCAATTGTTATATTCACATAATTGTTTTCTTGTCTCAATTCCTCTCCATTCCAGGCGCATGACTACACTGATTGTGGTGAATGATTTTGCTTTTGGGGCTATTTCATTATCGCTTGTTTATAGTGTGTAACATATCCGACTTTAAATAAAAATTAATAATAAATATGATTGATATTTGTACTAGTTGAATAATATATTTGATGCCAAATGTTATGTCTTGATGCTCGTGATGGTCATAGTGTAATTATAAATTTACTTGGAGACATGACATAAATCTATTTAGTATGCATGATAGGATTAAATATTTAATTTATGGTAAATGAATTGTTACATGTACGAGACATGAAATTCATGCCTTATGATGAGTTGTATAATGTTTGCCATAATACCACCTATGATAGGGGTATCGAAAAGTAATACCACCGTAATGAGGTATCGAAAGTAACATCTCCATATAATTGGGATGTCGAAAATAAGTAATACTACCTAAAAAGGAGTATCGAAAGTAACACCGCCTCAGGTTGGGGTGTCGAAAAAGGAGAAATACCACCATGTGCACATGGGAGGTATCGAAATGGAAATGTCCACGACAGGAGGGTGACATTGAAACACTCCTCGTGAGTAGGGGTGGTTAATGGGACGTCATTGTCGTGTGGTGTGTGAATTTATGGTATGCCGGCAAGAGACCAATTTGACTAGGAGGTCTTCGGGCCGCTTGGATTAATCTATAATTTATTTGGTATATGGAATATGATGTATTGAGATGAGTTATTGTTACGTTATATGCTATTGAGTTGATGAAATTATTGTTGACATTAAAAGTATTTTCTTTTATATATATTATTTTGGAAAATTAGCGGGTGCCATGGACAGTTTTTTTCCGGTTATCGTGCCGGCTGAGAACAGTGCTGTTTTCGAAAATATTTTATAAGACTGTATTGTTGATCACTGGGATTTTATATCCCATTATAAGTATTGTTTTCAGAGACCGAAGACATCGCCGTTGAGGACCCAGAGGCCTGAGGAGTCATCTTCTTATCACTTGGTTGGTTAGTGATGCAGTATGGTTGAGGATGCTGACGACGTTCTTTTTTTGTTTACGTATTTATTTATTTATTTCTCGGACTGTAATTAGACGCCCGGTTTTGAGGCTTGCGGTTTTCATTTATATTTATAACCATTACATGAATATTTTATTACTACATTATTTAATATGATGTATTTTCAGACTAAATATATACTTTTTTTATTTAATTTTTTCTCATGAAATGTATGTGTTAAATAAATGTTTCAAAAGATTTTTATTAATTTTATCTTGGGATCACTAACATAAGAAAAGGTGTTACAAGAAAAATTTTCGCCGCTGCCCGCAGCCGACCGAACATATTAGGTGAGTTATTTTTTTCCCCCGCTATATGGCATCATTTGAGATGAGAGGGGGAGGGTATCCATTAATTCATTTTCATTTATTGCATTTGAGGTCCTCAAACAGGACTCTACCGTCGCCCTCTCTCACAATCTTTCATTCCCCTATGCTGACATTGAACCAAGTCATCGCCCCCCACATCCTCCTCTCCTCCAAAACACCATAGCTTCCCTATGTTAGGTGTCACTCAACCTCTGCATGCCACCCCTTTCTCTCTTCCTGACGTTATCCGTAGAGATCCACTCAAGCACACGAAGACAACAACATCGACAAGGCCAAGATCTTCTGCTTCCGGCCAAATCGAGACGTCGTCGATGAAGAAGAAGAAGATGACGACAACACCGAGCCCGAGATCTGCCCAAGATGATGGTGTTGTTGTCTTCAAAGAAGAGGTGGTCGTATCCGTATGGGTGTTTGTTTAGTGTTGGTGAAATGTGATTTTTTTTTTGGATTTTTGTTCAAAGTTTGATGCAAATGTTTATCTCTTTGAAAGTCTAATGTTTATCTCTTTGAATGTTTTGATAATTTTTCTGGGTTCTTTGACTTCTTCCTGCTTCTGGATTCTTTTACTGTCATTTTTTTCTGTTTTCTGACTTTGGGTTGGGTTCTTTCCGATTTGCTCGTTCCAACCCACCCGCACACTCGCCGCCCCGACCAAATCGTTACCCGCCTAAACCGAAGGCGGAAACGGACGAAAATGGGTGAGGATTTCTGCTAGTCTGTTTTCCTCGAGTCGGGTTTTTTCAGCACGAAACCGAGCGATCTCGCATGCTGTCCATCTCTAGTCAACCAGATGAGAATATCATTTCAATATATATAGTAAGAATACTTTGAATTTTAAAAAGGTGATAACAATAAATCTGACCATACAATCATAAATAAATAATCAAATTGAAACTTACTTAAGATATATTTATCTTTTAATCTTACTAAGATGAAATTATCAAAATTCACACAAATGCGATGAGGTCTTAAGGAAAACATAAAACTTGCAATTTATTAATAAATATTTTGTGTTTAATATTGCATGGTCTGCAAATCCTGTGTAAATAATTTCATTTCAGATGAATCGTTTCAATTTTAAGTGTTCCAAAATGATCTCCTTAAACATGATTTCATTGTAGTACAGAAAATATAAAGAACTGTGATCCGGAATTAGAACATTAAAACGTTTCAAACCAAATCCCCAAATAGTGATTAATGAAGCTGGCCAATTAAAAATACATATAAAACCTCCTCCTCGAATTTGATCCATCATCAAGGGAGGGTAGAGTTGACAACAAGTTCCAGATAGGCAGAACTTGATAAAAAGATTTGTAAGAATACCTGCCCAATTAAGAGAGTTAATATAAATTACATAATTAATTAATTCACTGCATATACTTTCCAAAATAAGTAGGTAATAATTAACTTGCAAATTGTTACAGTTGAGTAATGATACATGGAGTCACTAAAAGTTTAAGAGGTTGGAGTAATTAGGAGTGAAGTTTTGGAGCCATGGACTATTCAACTGAGCCCAAAAGTTATCATGGGTCCAGTCCGTGACCATCATGGGTAGCTGCAGCTCAGGCAGGTTATCGTTTCCTGAGGGCAATAGAAGGGATGTACCACAAGTCTTTTTTTGGGTCATTGCATTTTCTTGCTTTGCCACTGACCCAGACACAGCTGATACCATTTCTTCAGCTTCAGCTTCAGCTTCTTTCTTAAGAACAACATGTTGAAAAGAGGGCATGGGCATGCTTTGGTCTTCTTGTTGGCTGCTAAAGGACATGGTGTCCGTAGAGGAAGGAGGGGACTCAGGGGAACCAACCAATTGCTTCATTTCTTCCTCTTCTGCTGCCCTTTGCTCCAGCACTTTCAACGAAGTTGCCTTTCTATATATCTTGCACAACACTATGTCCTGTAAAGATACATGTACCTCAGTAATTAATACTATATTCATTATTCACTACTTGTACCATTAATTTCTAATTTAATGCGCAAGAGAATGACGAGTGCCCTTTAGAAAGGCACTAGTTAAGAAATTAAGAAAAATAATTTTTTTTTAGGATTTTGTGTATTTAATTTTTAAATATTAAAACACTTAGTTTTTTTAAATATAAATTTTGTTTTTATAGATTCCTATAAGTAAACTCGTTAATATGACCCTTTTATGTATTCTCGCAATTTAAAGGCATATATTACACCTAGTTGCCAGTACTTAACTTTCTCGTGAATGAAACAAGAGGTTCATAAGAAATTAAAATGGACCACACCATCTATGTATCTTCATGGAAACTTCCATTCCTTTTCAGAGATATGCACGTTAATTAATGAACAACTTTTATCAAGGAAAACTGCTAGGTGGTCCTATCAATGCTACTAAAATATCAGATGAAGCTTCCCTGTGATTTGCGAGAAACTGGCCATGTCTAACAGCAAGCAGCATGGTGTTTTACAAGAAATTAACAAGTAATATATAATTTGAATGAGGAATTAATTACTGAAAATAACAATCACAAGGGCAGAATCTAAAACTTGGCTCACATTTATAGTTGATATCTAAAATAACAAAACATAAATAAATGGTAATATACACTTGATGATGTTTAAATAATAATATGTACCTTAGGTAATCTGCAATTGTCTGGTAAACGGTACTCATTCATGACCCAATCGGTCTTGCATCCCCGTGGAGCTCTTCCCTTATAGAAAACAAGAGTCTTCCTCAACCCAATTATGCGCTTGGGATCCGATAAAGTCACGATTTTCCGGTCAGAACCGGTTGCTTTCCAGAACCCTTTCTCGGTGGTGCGGTTAGGCCTTCCTCCACTGCCATGCTTTTTGTCCCTTGGCACAAAGAAGTACCATTCTCTTTCCCCCACCTTTGACAGACCTATATATATAAATATAAATATATCATGAAATGGAACATATATTATCATCTTAATTAACTGTGAAAAATGTATATCAACATAACATGCTATATGCCAAGTAGCACAAAACATAGATTGAGACTTGAGAGACAGAGTATATATGTATATAGTTAGCCTTTTTTTTTTAATTAAGTAATTGATTACCAGGCAAATCCCAAGGATCATGGTGATAGATGTTGAGGAAACCAATGACGTCGTAACGAAGTTTCTTGCCAACAACCATGTTCTTAAGATAGAAATCAAGGAGTTCTTCTTCTGTGGGATGAAATCGGAAGCCTGGAAGTACAATATTTTCCCCAGTCATGTTGATATCTTCCATGGATGCCATATCATTAATATGTTAGCTTGCTTGTGAATTATAATCACTACGTAAAGTTTTACTAGATAGTGCTACTGCACTGTACCTACTCCAATATTGAGGGTTTTTTTTTTTGACAGGAGAGAAACACAAAGTTAGTTGCTACTTATGCAATTGAATGAATATGATGAAAGAGGGGTATTTATAAGGAATGGCTGATTTGGTAATTGGTGCCTTTACCTATTTAATTTGTGGGTTTATTTTTTTATTAATAATTAATAAAATTACTTGGATTATGACTTGGTCAGGATGTAGACTGCTTGACGAGCACCAAAGTCTCATTAAGAAATAAATTAAAAGAAAATGGACTTGTAATTCTAAGTTGAAATTGCTTAATGCATATGATGAGATTTATGTGGTGGGGAGTGGGGACCACAAGTTCAGGGACCCACGCGGCTTGACAAAAAGTCTGCAAGACTAAACTGCGGTGGAGGGACGATCGATGACAGACGGGGAGGGACATCTTAATGTTATCTTACGAAATTCTTGAAAATAGATTTTCCTGCATTCAATTTTCTTCGACACATTTGTCAAAAAAATATATATTCTCCAACACATCAATGCATTTATCTTTTAATATATCATTCGATTAATCATTTAAAAATGTTCAAAAAATTTAAAAATTAGAGGGTTTGTTATAGATTATTTGATGACAAAATCATTTTTTTAAATAAAAGAAATCATTTTAATAATCTGATTATGTTTGTTTCAGCTTTTCTTAAAAAAAAATTTAAAAAAAATCATTTTTAAGGTTAAAATAGAAAGCTACTTTCATTAGTTTTTGAAAAATATCATTTTTTATCACGACCCGCCTTTAAAAATGTGATTTTTATGATTGTAAATAAATATAAAACAACTTCTACTTTTTCTAAAAATAATGAATGGCCTTAGAGTGCGTTTGTTATTACTTATTTTGCTAAAAAATTATATTTTTAATTGAATAATCATTTCTTAAAACTTTTAGTATGTTTGTCTTTACTTTTGAAAATAATGAAAAGCAAAAAAATAAAAATCATTTTCAGGTTTAAAATAAAAAACAACTTTCATGAGCTTTTGGAAAAAAATCAGTTTTTATAATTAAATACTATTTAAAAAAATAATTTTTTTATTATAAACAAATACAGATTTACTTCTATTTTTTTTAACATCTCTAAAAATAATCACTATATTATTTTATATCAAAATCATTTATTTTTTAATCTTATACAAACGAGATTTTAATCTAAGAGTACATAATGGATTCTTGGAGGGGAAGTTTCTACTTTCGGTACGCAAATTACTCTCTACACGTACGTGTAAAGTTATTATATTAAAAATGTTAAAATAATCTTTTGATCCATGTACATAATATTAATTTTCAATTTGATCTTTATACGTAAAAAATTATTAATTTAATCCCTATACGTGATACTGGTTTTCAATTTGGTTCTCACTGCTAATTAGTCCCTATATAAGAGGGACCAAATTACAAATTATTATCAAATATAGGAACCAAATTGAAAATAATTGTCACATGTAGGGATCGATTTCAAATTATTATTTTTTAATTGGTCCCTATATGTGACAATACTTTACAATTTGATCCTCTTATATAGGGACCAATTAACGGTGAGGATCAAATTAAAAATCAGTGTCACATATAGGGATCAAATTGATAACTTTTTACTTATATAAATCAAATTAAAAATCAGTACGACGTATAAGGATAAAAAATTACTTTAACCTATTAAAAAAAAAACATGTATATTTTAACGCGATCCACGCAAATTTATACAGGTTTTTGCAATCTTAAAACAGAACTCCTCCAAAAAAAACAGAACTCCTCCAATAATTTGTTATGTTATTCCTTGACCTCCTTTCCTTTTTGTTTCTGTTTTGGACTGTTACCCGGAAATTCCTCTTACAGACAGATTCTTAGCAATTCTTTCTCGAGCAATGATAAGCGAACATCTATTAGATCTCTATTTGGAACATCTAGTTAATTATGTATAAATATTTAGTTAATTTAATTCATTATATGGTTAATGAGTTTATTTATCATAATCATGATATTTGGACATGCAAATATTTGATTAATTTAGTTTTTTATATGATTAATGGATTATCGTCAATTAACCAAATATTTATGCGTGATTAAACATATAACGAATCGAGTTAACCAAATATTAACCATAATATCAACCGTTAATAACTGATTTTCTTATCAACGGTTGATATTATTTACTTTATTCTAAAGTGAATTGCTTACTTTAAAACTGTTACAAAATTGGCGCAAATACAATTTTTTACAGCATTGTCATTCCACCCCAAACAGTGCGAACAACTTGCGAATGAAAAGGAAAAATATCCAAATGACAAATATCAAACTCAAACAACCCAACCTTTACACTTCGTTTGGTATAAAGGAAAGAGGAGGGAGAGAAAAAAAAAGGAGGAAAGAAAGAGAAGGAAAAAATGACTTTTCCACTGTTTGGATTGACAAGAAAATGGAAGGAAGAGGAAAAAACAGTGGGACCCACATGTTTTTTTTTCCCTCTAACTGGGCGGAAAACGTAGGAAACCGTATATAAAGCCAAACAATAAGCACCAGCGTAGGAGGGCAGGCAGCACAATAATATAGGGAAAAGATAAAATAAGCAATTCTATATTTTTTTTAAAAAAAATTATGAGAGGGTATTTTTTTTTTATTTTACATATATATTTTTTTCTTTTCTCTCACTTTCTACCCAATCAAGTAAGAGGATATAAAATTTCACTTTTCTTTACTCTCATTTTCACTCGTACCAACAACTAAATAATCCTCTTATTTTCCCTTCTTTTCTTTTCTTTTCTTTTCCTTTATTTTATTTCCCTTTCTTTCCTCCCACTTTCTTTCTGCAACCAAACAGAGTGTAGAAAGTTGCACATTTCTATATACTTACCCTAATTTTATTGTTGATTGATCAATCCAAATCAAGTAGGAATTTTCTACTACAGCGTTAATTTCCGTTAAGCCTCAGCTCAAATGAATCTTCTTGAAAGTGTACATTATTTGATATATTGAAATAACTTCCCTTAAATTACGGACTTGGCAAAAGAATAATAAAAATGACCAAAAATATTGTGAGAAAATTTTGGAAAATGATGTCGAATTTTCGGTTCGATTGATTTCAACTTCCCAGTTATAACCCCAAGTATTGGTTGATATGAAATCCAGATCTCATTCCATTTTTTGAGGGAAGACTAACAACCCTCTTTTCTTCATGCCATAGAAAATGAGGAAGAGACCCTGACACCGTTTTGCATGCAAAATGGGAAACATAGATTAGTGGCAATTACCAGACAGCAATTGCCAATTACAATAGTTCTCCAGACATGTGGATTGTGGGCAATATTAACATTGAAATATCAAACATTGCAATCAACAAATAAAAATGGTAATCACATATCTTTCTTATATAAGTATAATCTATCTCAACAACAAATGAAAAAGATATAGGGATTATTACGGTGGCCTCGAACCTACAAAGTACATACCCTCAGGTTCTTCTGCAGTTACAACAAAAACTATAAAGGTGCAGTTCCTAAATTGATAATTGAAATTTACTATGTTATAATTTAAATGATATTTTATAAATTTTGTATTTATCATTTTCCTCCATATAATTACAAAAAAAATTACGCTAACCAATGTCCTAAGAACAATGATTAATGAATCAAAAAATAGAAATTTGCATTGATAATTGTAACTTTTAAGCTTTGAAAAAATCGAATACAATACACCACTTCAAAATACATAATTTCTATCTTTATTTTCTTAACCAATGTCCTCACTTTGGTGAATAGTAAATGCAAACATGGTTCTTGTTGAAGATGACAAAAGCTCCAACAAGCCCCTTATAAATTTACAATCACCTTTCTCTCAAACAAATTTAGTTTTGAGGACGGTATTTCATCCACTAAAACCTGTCACGAAAATGCAAACACCTTGGGAGAGGACCAACACTTGTAAGAGGCGGTAAATATGCTTGAGAGAATAAGCTCATCTTTAAGAGCAAGAAACCGAAAAATCAAATAACCATCTTAATCTTTTCTTCTACTTTTCAGCACCGCTATATGGTCCGAATCATAATTTCCTGCGGAGCTGCGAATGATGTGGCCTTAACAAAAAACATAAATGAGGATGAAACTTTAATTAAAAAAATTAGAATAACACTTTATTTCTTTGCTCGGGGAAACCTCTTCCGCCCCCGCTACTCATCAGTTTTCAGAGGACATGGATCCTCCGAAGTTCTTGAAAGAACTGGACATGGTGTTGCTCATCATCTAATGGTTGGCATTTGCCAACCAAAATTTCTCAGTGATTTATCATAAAAGTTATTGTTTTTGAAGGCTAAGATTGTCTTCAAGTTTAAGAAAAATTCCACAGAACATAATCCTTATCCGTTTTCAGTTTTCAGTCTTCACAAACTCCACTGGGCAATCCATATCTTTAAATCCAGGGGCCGCCGTTCAGAAACTAACACACCCTATTCTGTGCACCTGATTCTGATATCATGAACAGTTGTTACTCGATTCTAATATCTTTCCTGAAAAAAGGAACGGATTTTCGTGCGCTTTTCAATTTCAACAGGATACGACTGCGAGTAAACCCCGTCATTGATGAGAAAACAAGGGCAAGTGGCAACTACCATCCAAATCTAATTTCAGACTCTTTGTTTTAATGAATATTTTAGACGAAAAAATGAATACAGGTGTGCCGCGTCATTCGCACACAACTTTTTGTTCGCACTAAGTAGCATTATTTTTTTACATAAGGCGACCTATTACAAGACTCATCAAAATCATTAAGCAATTAGTCCTTCTGCATAAATAAGGGATCGTTTGTTATGAATTAAAATATAATTTTGATATTTAATAATTTAATATTATTTTTTAGAGATTTTATAGAAACGCACGTACAAGCTATTATATATTTACTTACAATCATAAAAATCAAATTTTCTTAACATTGCCATGCCTGTCTCTTTGTAAATTATTTAAAAAAACTTAGAGTTGTTAGGCTGATGGATCTCTGCAAAGTTAACCAATAATAATAACCCAAAATATAATATTATTATTTTTGTGATTACATTATATTAATTTAGTTTACGTCACACAAAAGTAATTTTTTTAAGCAAAATAATTTTATATGTTACATAACAACGAATATATAAATCAAAATAAAAGTAAACTTTGGGAGAGATCGGGTCCATTTGTTTTAGATTTTGATGGAATTGAATTTACAAGAACTAATAAGGAGTGAAGTGATAAAAATATTGATGGTTCAAACCTCACTCACTAACATATTTACTAACATTAATACAATAACATTTGCCTATAAAAAAGTTTTAAAAAACTAATTTGTTTTTTTGTAATAATTTTTTTGGGGTACAAGGTAACGATATTTTAAAAACGAGTTTAAAAGAATTAATTTTGTTTTGACGATAAAGTAAAATCACGTATAAGATATAAATATAAATAATTTTGTTAGTATATATCATACCTAGAATCAGTTTTACCCAACAACAAAAGAACTATAAATTGTTCCTTCGCTTAAAATCAATATCACCCCATCTAAACACACTTTTATAGTTTAACCGAAAACAATATGACATTCCAAAAGTTATTTTTTCTGTCGTAAACGGAACTTCAAGGCGAAACAAACATGCACCCATTCATCATACAGGTTGGTTACACTAGTGGAAAATATACATTAGACGGTAAAGGTTTACGTCAGTTAACCAAAAACTAGACGTTAAAAAGGGGGCGGTGGCAGTTTTGTAAATATCAGACTTCATTAATTCAATTTTAACATCAGTTGTTTTAAGGACTGACGTTAAAAGTGAAGTGACTCACATTTAACGTCAGTTCAATAAACAACTGACGTTAACAGTGAACGTTTTAACGTCGATTTTTATAGAACTGACGTTAAAAGTGAGTCATTTCACTTTTAACGTCAGTCCTTACATCAACATACGTTAAAGGTTATTTTAATAATTTTTTTTATCTATTATACGTACCCTTTCGCATTGCCTTCCTCAAAGTTTCAGTTTCACAATTGCTTTGATGTTTTGTGTTACTGTTTTTAAACTAAAATATATGTGCGAAGTATAAGTTGAATCAATAACCCAAACCGGATCTCATTCATGAAGTGTAATACTGATCGATCTGAGAAGATTGAAAGGGTTTAAAATCCTATAAAAAGTTACATTGAAAGGGTTTAAAATCCTAAACATTAAAGCTACATCCCATCAGAGAGTTTTATGAAATATGCCAAAGGGAAAACTATACTCCGAAGACCTCAAAACTGGGGGGCATGAGAGAGCTGATCAAGAGAGGCAAAAACAGGTGCACTAGATTTGTTTCAAGCAAAGGCAGTGGTTTTAGAGACTTCCATGACGGTCACTTGCTGCCAAAGCTGAGGTTTTGGAACTGTGACGCCCGAGCACATGATTTGCCCTCCAGCAGCTGATTCTCCAGAAGGATGATAAGGTGAGCAACTCACATAATGTGGTTTACACAAACTTATCACCCATGTAATGTGATTTACACAAACTCATAAGTTGTTTGACCATTAAGACAAAGATCTTTGAGTCTAGGAATAGGAAGAAAGAGTGATGAAGTTAATCTCCATGGCAGAGCCATATTGTGAAGCCGAAAATTAAAAGGATGGAAGGAAGCTATTTATAGGAGCAGGGGATGAAGTTACTAAGCTATTCTGATTTTCTTGAAAACTTATCTATAAACTTAATGCTCATTAAGAGGATTAAGTTACAAGGTGCATGGGTAAGTAGCACAGTAGTCAAAGGAATGAATGTTTTTGCAGATATCTATACACTTTTAACGTCGGTTGTTTAAAAACTGACGTTAAAAGTGTTTTTAAAATAAAAAATATTTATTGTTAATGTCGATTTTTATACAATCGACGTTAAAAGTATGATTTTTACTTGATTAAATAAATAGCTGACGTAAATAATCATATATATTATAAACGTAAATAATCCTTCAGTTACTAAGCTATTCTGATTTTCTTCAAAACTTATCTATAAACTTAATGCTCATTAAGAGGATTAAGTTACAAGGTGCATGGATAAGTAGCGCAGTAGTCAAAGGAATGAATGTTTTTGCAGATATCTATACACTTTTAACGTCAGTTGTTTAACAAAACTTACGTTAAAAGTGTTTTTAAAATAAAAAATATTTATTGTTAATGTCAGTTTTTTATACAACTGACGTTAAAAGTGTGATTTTTACTTCAGTTAAATAAATAGCTGACGTAAATAATCCTATATATTATAAACGTGCAGAATGAATATTGGAAATAATGTAATTAATATACGGGAACTTGGCAGTCATAAATTAAGTTGACGTTAAAAATGAGGTGGTGGCAGTTTGTAAATATTAAATCACTATTTGCGTCAGTTCTATAAATAACTGACGTAAATAATTATGAAACTCATTTCATTGGTTGTCAAGTCCCTGTTGTCCCTCTTAACGCATATCACTCCATATAGTACTGCAGTTTATTTCTAAACCTTTTTTTTAAACAAGTTTATTTTTAATTTTTATTAATTAGCTTGAATTAGTAAACAAATTCTTGTGCAAATTAAAATAAATAAACACTTAACATAAAACAAGTTATATGTATAATCAAATTGTATGTCATTGAAGCGATTCATAAGTTAAAATTATATGATTAAAAGATAAAAAAATTCTGCAACATAGCCCTAAAATATAAAAAAGTTTCTGCATCAACATCATTTTCTTCTCAGTCCTGTCTTCAGAAACTCCAATGGATGCACCACCTCCTTCACTTGAATTCCATGATGCAAAGTAAATCCTTAGTCACTAGCAGCGAAAGCAAAGTGAAATTGATCTTTGCATCTTTCTTCTACACTGGAATTCCTTGATGCATCGTCTTGAATCCATAGTCACTTGCTTCCAAAGCAAAGTGAAAGGGATGACGGGGATGAAATAAAGTGAGAGAATCACATTACGTGATTCACCCAACCTTACCATCCATGTAATGTGATTTACACAACCTCAGAAATTGTTTGACCATTAAGACAAAGATCTTTGAGTCTAGGCATAGGAAGAAAGAGTGATGAAGTTAATCTCCATGGCAGAGCCATATTGTGAAGCACAAAAAATTAAAAGGATGGAAGGAAGCTATTTATAGGAGCAGTGGATGAAGTTACTAAGCTATTATGATTTTCTTGAAAACTTATCTATAAACTTAATGCTCATTAAGAGGATTAGGTACAAGGTGAATAGGTAAGTAACACAGTAGTCAAAGGAATTAATGTTTTTGCAGAAACTAATAAACTTTTAACGTCCGTTGTGTAATACAACTGACGTAAGAAGTGTGAGTGTTTTTAACGTCAGTTTCTTAATACAACTGACGTTAAATATATGACCTTTAACGTCAGTTTTTACTAACAACTGACGTAATAAGTGTGAGTGTTTTTAACGTCAGTTTCTTAAGACAACTGACGTTAAATATATGACCTTTAACGTCAGGTTTTACTAACAACTGACATAAAATGTTGTTTTATTTTAATTATAACGTTTACACCCGCGCGCCTTCTGCACTTCTCTGTACGTCTCTTTTCTCTTTTCATCACGCTCAACCCTCACGCTCAACCCTCACTCTCGCTGTCACTCTGCCCTAATCGCGAGCTCATCTCCATCGCAACCACCGCGAGGGCTTCTTCGCCACCACCGTGAGGTACACTCTTAACCCCTAACTCTGTCTTTCCCGCTCATTCTTTGCAATAACTTGACATCTCTCTTTCCCCTTCCCGCGCACTAACTCTCCTTGTCCCTCTGCTCTCAGTAACCACATCGAACGTTGGCCACCACTCGAGCTTCCCCCCCACCACCACGCGAGCGCCTATTTCTGGTGAGTCTTTAGGGCACATTTTTTTATTTTTGGTTTTGAGTGCATGCATGTTGCTATGCTGGTTGAAACTGTAGTCTCAGTAGTTGAAACTTGAAACTGTGAGTTTGAGTTGTTTGGAATGTCTCTATTTTTGGTTTTGAGTGTATATTGAAACTGTAGTCTCAGTAGTTGTAACTTTAAACCGTGAGTTTGAGTTGTTTGGAATGTCTCTATTTTTGGTTTTGAGTGCATGTTGCTCTGCTGGTTGATCTGTCACGGCCGTGATGCTCATCACGGCTAGGCCGTGATCAGTTCTGCCTATGAGGGTCTGGTTCAGTTGGCACGTTACGGCCGTGACCAGTGCTTGGCAATCTTCAAAAACTATAGTTTTCAATCTCCCGTATTGTCCTTATATTGGATATATAGATGTTTTGTATATCTACAGGACCTATCTAGTTATTTTTATTTATACTTCTGTATTTATTTTGAGTTATAACCTATGTTAATACATATATATTGTTTCTGAACAGGCATACATATGGATCAGTCGGATAGCCCACATGCACGGGAGGACACTGTGGGGGTTTCACAGGACCCGATCATGCCTACGCCTGATTCTAGTGTAAGTTTACATGTTATATACTATCTTTAGTCCTTCTTTTTAATGTAAGTTTATAATGTTACAACCCTCTATTTTATCATTTTTTTTGTCCATACAGACATCACAGGCTCATAGGAAGCGGGGTAGAGGAGCCACCTCGTTGAAGAAACTAGAGAAGGACAGGAAAAGCGGACAGAAGCTTGAGGTGTCCTTCGATGCTAATCTAAATGCCCAGGGACCCCGTGCTAAAGAATTTAATAAGTGGGTGTTTCTACAAGCGAAGCAGCACGTAAGCATCAACTACAACCACTGGAATGACGTTCCACAGAACGTTAAGGATCAGATTTGGGAGGCTATCACGGTATTTTACCTTTACATTCGTTTGATTTACATTATTAGATAATTATCCGAGTTATAATCCATCCAGTTGTTATGTATTTAATGTGTAGGTAGCTTTGACTGTGCCAAATGACGAGGATCA
Organism: Sophora flavescens; assembly: GCA_030762895.1. Taxonomy (NCBI): domain Eukaryota; kingdom Viridiplantae; phylum Streptophyta; class Magnoliopsida; order Fabales; family Fabaceae; genus Sophora; species Sophora flavescens. The sequence continues at coordinate 9,351,906 of CM061063.1, forward strand.
TCGTCATAAATGTATGAAAATGGCATCAAAGCGTTGGAATGGGTTCAAGCATGATCTTACCAGGTACTATGTATCTGGAAAGAAGCGGCTTGATAAAATGTTCTCGGATTATCCCTGGATTGATCAGGATACTTGGGATATGTTTGCCAGGAGTCGACAGGATGGAGAATTTCAGGTTGGTTTGATTAAGTTAATTTTGTATGCTTATTATAGATCATTTAATTGTATTTAATTATGTGTTTTTGTTTGAATAGGCTAAGGCAAATAAGGGTCGGCAGAATCAGGCGAAGAACATCCACCGCCACACCATGTCTCAGGGTGGGTACCGGACTTCGGATCGAGCGAGATGATGGCGGATAGGCTGAGGGCGAAGCAGGAAGAGCACTCTGCTAGGATTGAAAGAGGAGAGGTGCCTGAGGGCACACCATCAAGTCCTCCGTCGGACATCGACCGCGAGGATGTCTGGTTAGCCGGCCGCATGACAAAGACGGGATATTTTAAAGTTGATGCCACTCGCGAAGTGGCAGATAAGATTGTAAGTAAATAATTAACTTGATTTCAATTGATATTTGTATAGATATTTGCAACACTTTTCACTTGCACATTTTTTCATTTTTTTTTCATTGTAGATGGATCTTAAAGCACAATCCTCCCAGGGCGCATTCGTCCCTTCTGGACGGCGGGACGTCTTGATGACTGCTCTAGGCAAGAAAGACCATCCTGGTCGGGTTCTCGGTGTTCCTGGGAACGTGACCATCAAAGAATATTATGGCAAGTCTGCTTCATGAAAGCGAGTGGTCAATGAAGCATCAATTTTGGCTGACATTACTCAACACCTCATATCCAACCCAGCTATTACAACACATCTGATGCAAGGCTTAATATCCAACCCAGAATTCAAGCAGGCGCTTGCCAGAGAGCTTTCCTCCGTCGGTACATCCCAGGACACCGCAGGGCATGCCAACCCTTCACATGTGAGCACAAAAGAGAGTTTTAGTACGGCACATGTGGAGGACGATGAGTTGGCAGCTAGGGAGCGGGAGTTGGAAGTCCAGCGCCACGAGCATGAGTTGGAAATGAAAAGGCGTGAGCTTGAGTTGGACTCCAAACGACGTGAGCTCGAAATGTTAACAAAGGTATTTATTCATTATTAATGTCCAAATTAGTCAAATAATTACTTGTGTTTTTTTTTAATTATCAACAACTTATCTAATTTATTTTTCCTAAACTGAAGGCCAAGTCGACGTCGGTGTCGGTGTCGCTGTCACCTATCACTCGTTTGTTCTCACTTGGTGAGGATTATGCGTTTGAGATTTTTGAATGTCCATTGGAGCACGATGGATGGGTGGCACGCCCAGATCAACGGAGGATATTTACCTTCTGTGGTGACGATCTCGGGAACGCCTGCAGAAATAACGTCTGGTTGAACAGCAATGTTTTCAGTCTCTGGTGCACGTAAGTTAATTTTAATTTTATAACTTATTTATTTTTGGTATTTTTCCATTTAATAATTTATTTTAATTTCAATATATATATTATGTAATTAACATCCACACCTTTTCATATCTTAGGTATCTCCATCGTCTTCAGCTTGATAAGGGCGTTGCATCAGTTTACGACTTCTTAGATTCGTCAGTCCTTCTGCCCCAATTCTTTGCTGGCGATGCATTGAGTAAATACATAGGGAACTTGTTGGGAGAAAATGGGAAAGAATTATATCTGGCTCCCTACTGTATGAATGACCATTGGAAGTTGTTGGTACTTCACCCGTCTAGGCATACTGTCATATTCTTCTGCTCTCTCCACCAAGATCCCCTACCGAAGGTGGTGGAAGCTGTAAATAAGTAAGTAACTAATCTTAAATTTAATTTAAGTTTTAATATCAGTTGTTTTTAGTTTATTACACACATGATATATGAATTTGTTAATTGATCGACATGATTATTTGTTTATGATAGCGCGCTGAAGGCGAGTAGCATAAGTTGCGCCAACGGGAGAAGTAGGACTTCTAAGGCTAAAGCAAATCCTGTATGGAACATCCTCAAGGTTTGGTAGTTTATTTATCAAATAATTAATATTATAATTACTAATTTATATGTATATTCAACTGACGTTGAAATTAATTTTGTTGGTAGTCTCTATTTCAAATTGACGGGTGGTCGTGCGGCTATTATGTGATGCTTCATATGCTGAACATAGTCTCCGCATCTATTACGGATGGATGGATTAAGGTAATATTTAAACAAATTTTTAAATTATATATTATAGTTTTGAAGATGACTTGCATTGATGTTATTGTTATTATTTGAACGTGTGTAGGTGGTCGCGCTGTCGCGCACGCGCCAAAAAAGCGAGCGATTTACAAAAATATGTAGATAGGGAGCGACAACTCGGATATCGTCTCACAAGGACTCTTCGGATGTTGTTAACAGAAAATCAGTTTTGGGAGGGTTTGGATTGAAATAAAATAAAGAAACAAAACAGAAACAAAGCAATAAAAACAAAGCAGTTTAAGAGATTGACAAATAAGCTAAAGACGATTAATCTACTGTTCTCGATTTCCCAACTATCATCGGTCCATGTAAATTCCAAGCCCTAAGAAGATTCTAATCCCCTCCCGGTTGTAGCAACAATTAACAAGCGAAATCACTACTACAGATATATGTTCCTATTCCCGAATTAAGCAAACAGGGTTAAGCCCTTCGTGAACTAAGAGAACACGAATTGAACACACGCGAATTAAGCAAACGCGATTATATATAGGAACATAACATCACCGAAATAAATCAACACAACACTATACACTACTGAATTAAGAAAACAGAAATATATAGCATAGTATTGAAAAGAGAATAGCAAACAAAACAGGAATTACAGAACCTCAAGTGTAAATAGAAACCGATTACAGTAGACTAATCAAGGAGACTAGTTCTCCATTCCTAATTTCGCAGCTATCTAAACTAAAAAGGAAACAAAAGATAAAAAGCTCCTCAGTTCTGCCTTCAAACAAGCTTAAATACAGATTCTGGATTCAGCTATCTCGCGAGGCGAGCACACCTTCGTGAGGCAAATAATACGAATAGTCTTCAGCTTTTGGTTCTCTCGCGAGGCGAGCATATATTCGCGAGGTGAGACTCTTCAAATTCCAAACTGTAACGCCCGTGACCTTCAACATGGATAAGCCGTGATGGCTTCTGGTCTTCCAGGGTTGGATTACTCGCGAGGCGAGTCATGTTTACCGGGGCGAGACAGAGAGGTTTGCAATTTCTGGAACAGTCACCTTCAGGCTCGCGAGGCGAGCATCCTTTCGCGGGGCGAAGAACTCCAAAATTATTTCTTTTTATTATCTAAAAACAAGAAATAGCATAAGTGCTTTATTTGACTCTAAATCAACTAAATTAACCTAAAAATACTTTAACGACTCAAAATGCTGCTTAAAGACAATCAAGTCTAATTTGGGCGAAAAGGATATATAATTAGCACAAAGCCAAGGTTTTTCTAGTTATAAAACTAGACTAGCCAGAGGCTGATCAAAATACCCCAAACTTAAACTTTGCTTGTCCCCAAGCAAACTAAAACTCAAAAACTTAAAAAGACTCAAGACTTTGCAAGCTTAAGGATTTAATCAACTTTGCACAAAATTCAAGCAATTCATCAAAATAAATTTTCCTTCAATGTTCCCCCCTTTCAAACAAAGCAATCCCCACATGCATTCACTCTAAACAATTGAGAATTTCATCATTCAAGCAATCAGTAATCTAAGCAAGGGATCCAAGTTACACACAAGAGGGAGATCACCAAATTCAAACAATCGCCTTCCTCACAAGGGCATTTAGTGTTTCACTCAATCGCTCAGTTTGTCTAGGTTATCAACATTTCACTCAATTCACCTTTCAAGAACACTTCCCATAAATTTGATTTTCATCTCAAAATGGTTCCCACAGAAACATGCATGCAACATCAAAAGGTCTTTTATGGTTGTAATGGGGCCTGGCTAAGGGTAGGATATACAAAGGTACTGGGCTGAAGTTCCTAGGAACTAAGAGAGCATGAAACATTTTACACTTTGAATTTCCACTCCAGTTCCTTTTTCCATTTTTCATTTACCTTGGGTGACTACAACCTTTTTATTCAAATAGCCTTTTTGAAATTTTTGTACTTTTTATTTCTTTTCTTTTTTTTTTCTTTCTGCTTTTCTTTTCTTTTCTTAGGCTCCAACCTTTTTATTATATTTTTTTTTCTTTTTCCCAATCCCAAACAACACATCATATCCTTGTAGCCACCCCAAACTTAGTTTCTTGCAACCATTCTCTTGCTAAGGATCCCTGCTCTCCTAATACTAAGATCGGGTTAACATGGTTTTTTCCAGATTTAGGAGCTCATAACATAAGGTCATCAAGAATTAATAGGCTAATTAGGCTCAATGGGGCTAACTAGGGAACATGCATTAGGGATAGTTATTTTTAGGCCAAGTGGTTATTTACAAAGAAAATGCCTAAATCATTTGATGCAAACACATAGACATGCAAACCAATAAGAGATTCAAGCAAATTCGGGAAAGTGCAATTCAAAAGTGATTTCACACAGTCAAAAACATGTTGGAGGCTCAAATCCTCACCTGGACATTTTTGCAAATTGTTTGACAGAGATTCTATCCCTAGTGTGTGCTTCCTATCACCCCAAACTTATCATAAATCATGCAATCATAACAAAATATCTCAAAGTTCAGTTTTCAATATATATATATATATATATATATATATATTTTCATGGGGATCACTTTTCAATTTCAAAACTTAGGGGGAAAATAGTCAACACATAACATGCAATCAATCTATGCAAAATTCAATCAATACCAATCAAGCTTGCCAACACAAGACTCAACACAACTCCCGAGCTTCTCAAATTATTCAGGAGCTAAAAGAAAAACAAAACAAAAACAAAGCAAAGCAGAGACTAACAAGAAAATGAAAGTAAACTAAAGAGGAAGGATTTAAGAAAACTCATTGGGGTGTTCCACCAGGATCCCACTGTCTGTGATACAGTGGCCACGGAATACCCAAATTGCAGTATGATCCTCCCGGATCCCATGGCCTACATCATAAGTATGAGAGCGGGCGCCTGATAATCATGGTACCTCCGCCAAGTGCGGCGGACTTCTCACTCCCTATCAGGTCACAATTGACCTCTTTCTCAACTTTGTCCATAAAGTCCTCCCAATAAAAGTGGGGTTCAGCCTCTTGGACTGGCCATGGTGAAAAATCCAAAGGCTTGAACTCCATTGCTGGTTGTTCCACGGGGGAAGGTGGCAAACAGGTAGCTGGGGTCTCCGGTGTTGCTTCAACTTCTGCACGTTCTTCATTCCTCTCCAAGTAAGCATACTTCAAATTCCCAAGAAGTGGCTTGAGCTCTAAGGAGGGTGGTTGCTCAATGGATGGTACATTTGGAGTAGCCATGATGTCAAGAACTTTGGCTGAACAGACAGCTTCACTCTCACTATCGCCCTGCAAAGTTGAATCAAGAAACTCAGCACAAACAGCACACGGGTTAGTGTCAGTACAGGCAGTACATGAATAAATACCATCAAAACCAGAAATAAATGGAAAATCAGAATCAGAAAAGGCTCGAAAGTCTGGAAATTCAGCACAAAGTTCATCCATACTAAGGTTCACAACCAGACAAAGCAGCCAATGCAAAAGGTTTTTTTTTTATTGTAATTTTCTGTTAATAACAAACAAGAGTCCCCGGCAACGGCGTCAATTTTTGGTCGCGCTGTCGCCGACGCGCCAACAAAGCGAGCGATTTACAAAAATATGTAGATAGGGAGCGACAACTCGGATATCGTCTCACAAGGACTCTTCGGATGTTGTTAACAGAAAATCAGTTTTGGGAGGGTTTGGATTGAAATAAAATAAAGAAACAAAACAGAAACAAAGCAATAAAAACAAAGCAGTTTAAGAGATTATCAAATAACTAAAGACGATTAATCTACTGTTCTTGATTTCCCAACTATCATCGGTTCATGTAGATTCCAAGCCCTAAGGGATATATGTTCCTATTCCCGAATTAAGCAAACGAGGTTAAGCCCTTCGTGAACTAAGCGAACACGAATTGAACACACGCGAATTAAGCAAATGGGATTATATATAGGAACATAACATCACCGAAATAAATCAACACAACACTATACACTCCTGAATTAAGCAAATAGAAATATATAACATAGTATTGAAAAGAGAATAGTAAACAAAACAGGAATTACAGAACCTCAAGTGTAAATAGAAACCGATTACAGTAGACTAATCAAGGAGACTAGTTCTCCATTCCTAATTTCGTAGCTATCTAAACTAAAAAGGAAACAAAAGATAAAAAGCTCCTCAGTTCTGCTTTCAAACAAGCTTAAATATAGATTCTGGATTCAGCTATCTCGCGAGGCGAGCACACCTTCGCGAGGCGAATAATACGAATAGTCTTCAGCTTTTGGTTCTCTCGCGAGGCGAGCATATATTCGCGAGGTGAGACTCTTCAAATTCCAAACTGTAACGCCCGTGACCTTCAACATGGATAAGCCGTGATGGCTTCTGGTCTTCCAGGGTTGGATTACTCGCGAGGCGAGTCATGTTTCGCGGGGCGACACAGAGAGGTTTGCAATTTCTGGAACAGTCACCTTCAGGCTCGCGAGGCGAGCAGCCTTTCGCGGGGCGAAGAACTCCAGAATTATTTCTTTTTATTATCTGAAAACAAGAAATAGCATAAGTGCTTTATTTGACTCTAAATCAACTAAATTAACCTAAAAATACTTTAACGACTCAAAATGCTGCTTAAAGACAATTAAGTCTAATTTGGGCGAAAAGGATATATAATTAGCACAAAGCCAAGGTTTTTCTAGTTATAAAACTAGACTAGCCAGAGGCTGATCAGTAGGCATTTAGCGACCAATCGCCTATTCAAGAAGATGAGTTAAGAGACTTGAGGATGCGTTTCGCTGAATTCTTCTTCAAGTATGCGGCTGAAAAAGGAATTGACAAGATACCCCCGCAATACTTAGATAAATAATTTTTTTGTTAGACTTTAGAAACTAATTAATAACATGTATATATATATCCTTAGATTGGTAGTTTTGTTTTTTAGACATTGGAATTAAAATTTATTTATATATATACATGGGTTTTGGTTTTTTAAGTCCCCCAATTGTTCCATTTTTCCTTTGCAATTCTGTAATGTGTTGATATTACCATTTTTTGGGATATTTCTTGAATGCGAGGGATAGCCGAGGGAGTGATATTTTAAAACTGAATTTTTAAAAAAAAATCTATTAACGTCAGTTGTATCAAACAACTGACGTTAATAGTATTTTATAAAATATACAGTACACTATTAACGTCAGTTGTAATAAACAACTGACGTTAAAATTAAACCTTTAACGTCAGTTCTTTATAACAACTGACGTTAGTTTTAACAAAATTAACGTCCATTGTCTTAAAGAACTGACGTTAATAGTTTTATGTTTAACGTCGATTGTTTAAAAAAGCGGCGTTAATTTTTTAAAAATTAACGTCAGTTGTGTTAAATAACTGACGTTAATAGTTTTATATTTAACGTCAGTTCTCAACTGACGTTAAAATATTAACTATTAACGTCAGCTGTATTTATGTCAGTCAGTATTCTGACGTAAAAAATCAATTTTAACTGACGTAAAAAGCACTTATTATACTAATGTAATGTAAACGAGCAAAAGGCATTCATTGAGGGTCATTTTTTTTAAGCTAAGAGACATATTAAATGGGTTTCAATCATGATATGTTGCTTGTTGTAAAGTGAAACAGAAACGAGAAATTTAACTGGCTAGCTATAATTCTGTATTCCAGATCCATCCTTCCTTCCTTCGAAATTGCAGCGATGTAGAACAACAAAAGTTGTTACTCCGTCCGTCCATCCCATCCCTTAATCTCCCTTTGAGTTCGTCCATGTTACAGTATGTCAGCCCCTCTATCTCGTCCCTATGCATTCTCTCAATCTTCATTGGTTCATCCACGTGCTGTTCACGTCATCTAACATCATTCTTCACGCATTTTACTTAAGTAGTTGAGTTACAAAACAGATAAGAAATTGAGAATACATAGAGACTCTACAATCCTTTCAAAGTTACTTCAATTATTTTTAAAATATACCAAGTTGTAACCTTTATAATAATATTGTTAAATTATAAAGATTCTAAGTTTAATTTTTAGTTTCTTATTTTAACTTTTAATCATTGTAATATTTTATTAGTATTGCACGTTATAGATTATGAGAAAAATTTATCTTATACATCACCCACATAGACCATCCAATTGAATTTGAATCGAAACATTTTCGTGGTTTGTTGTCCGATCCAACTTTAATAATCTTGATGTAAAGTGATATTAACATCTTAATTAAGTTTACTAAAGTCAATTTGTTTTTATATATGGCCGAAGTCTTTGAATTAGAGCGACACGATTAACAGCTAGCATAAAGAACACAGATAAATGTTTTTTTGGAATATATGATTGTCAAATCAAAATTTCAATTGCATGTCCGCGTTTGCAACAATATTATTTTCATTTGGAAACCCCACACACTTTCTCTCTCCCCCCTCTCTTTCTAATTTCTATAATTTCTCTCACTCGGTCACAGGCTTTGACTTGGAAGTCTTCTCCAAAGACCTGAGAAGTCATTCTCTCTCAAGTAAATGATGATAAGCCTCATTGATATCAAACACCATGTAATTATTCTAGTACACCTCTTGAATTAATAGTTTTACCAGATCAAAGTCTTGTACATAGGCATATCGAAAGCAACTTTCGATGCTCTTTCCTCGAATTTTCTCCATTCTTAGGCTGAGAGGTTCCTTTTCTCTTATTTTGGGAAGAAGACAAGTTTTAAATTTGTCACATGTAGGGCTAGCTAAGGAATGCTCGAATCGCAATTAAGAATACTGCTGGCAGAGTAAGGATAATGCTTACACTACCGTTCCACTTACATATGGATGGAGGAAATTACAACTGAAAGCCAAACATACGATCCTAATCTGCCACTCAAAAATTTATATCAGAAGCATATAAGAACTAAGTAAGGGTATGTTTGATTTGCGTTTTCATTTTCTGTTTTTATTTTTTATTTTTAGAAATAATTATAACAAAAATAGTTATAAAAATATGGTATTGTTTTCATTTAATTTCCTGTTTCAAAAGATTTGTATAGGAAACAATAAAAACAAATAAAAGTTTTTTTCAGTGTTTCCTGCACAAATCTTTGGAAATAGAAAATAAAACGAAAACAATGTGATATTTTTATAACTATTTGTGTTATAATCATTTCTAAATTTAGGAAATGGAAATGCAAATCAAAGAGGCCCTAAAATTCTTAAGTGGAAAGGAAATCTCTTGACGGCTCTCTCTGGCAAAATTAGCTGATAAGCATGCTTACGGTCGATAAGCTAAATTTTTAGCTAAAAAAACTAAGGATAAAGTTGAGAGAAAATTTAATAAACTACTCCCTCCAGTCCATAATATAAGAAACAAATGAGTTCTTTTTTTTTTGGTCCAAAATATAAGAAACATGCATCAATTTTCACACATAATAAATGCTAATTTCCAATATCGTGCTGATTAATTACTATCATTAATTATAGGTCATCAGAACATTAACTAAAATTAGAACGGATGTTTTTTGGAAATTTATATGAGTATTAATTACAATTAACTCATTGCAATACATTTCATTGGTCTGTGTGTTTTATGGGTTTGTTTCTTATATTGTGGACCGGAGGAAGTATAAGTTATAGACTTATAAACTAAATAAAATAGTTTATGAAGAAAAGCTATAAACTAATGAGATAAGCTTGTTTAAAAACATTTTTAAATTTTAGTCAAACAAACTTATAAGAAGTGAAATAACTTATTGAATTTTTCAAAGGAAGCCATCATCAATCCCAAAATCGACTGATTAATTTTTTCTTATGGGTTCTCTCTCAATTAACTGCTATATTCCTGCGGTGATCCGACTTGCCGGAATCTCGTCGTAGAACGTCAAACCAGGAGTGAACAATGGGGGTTGTTTTAGATTATGGCTTGACAGAATATTATATTCCGGTCCTACGTATCCCAATGGGAATCAAAGCCAGACGTAGTTATAGGTTCAACCCTTGGCCATACGGTGATCTCAATCCCTTAATTTTGTATCTGATGAATACCAGTGAGCAAGGACTCTTCAATAGTCTCTTAGTCGAGCTAGTCTCTCTAATACGCTTAAAGGAGAGCCACCGGGGTCAGTCAAAAGTGAGTTTCTCTCTTGGGTTCTCCTCCTTTTATAATAGGATCCCCATATCTTTAAGAGATCTGGATTTATCTCCTTTTATCTCTTAAATCTTCTTTGAGATGTGATTTCCTTAATTTAAGGGATATTATCTCTTTTAACCGGATAAGGTTATGTGAGATAATATCAGGATTGATTAAGATAATATCTTAAATTGATCTCTTAACCGGATAAGGTTATTTGAGATAATATTAGGATTATTTAAGGATAATATCAATATCTTATCCCTTAATTTAAGGGATATTATCTCTTCTAACCGAATAAGGTTGTTTGAGATAATATCAGAATTTAATAAAGATAATATCGATATTTTATAATTCCCACCTTGGTTGGATCGGGTATCCAAGTTCGGTGGCCGGGTTTTACTCCTCAGCCAGTACACAAGTCCCCCAAGCTTCGAGCTCAACGGAGCGTAGAAGTTTTCATGATAGGAGCCGAGCTTGGCTTTAAAATTATCCGAGTTCAAGATTTATTGAGTAAGACTTCTCCCCTTTTTGCCACAGTTCGATGGCCAATCTTCACACATTGGCTAACATTTGAGTTTAGCGGCTTTGGAAAGTGGGCCTAACAATCCTTTCTCTTGATTTCTTGGTGGTCGGGCTTGATACCTTGGCCTTACGAGGTTAGAAACTTGGTCTCTTAAACCTTTCAAGTCGGCGAGATAAGTGATCGAGCTTTACACCTCGGCCCATATACAAGTCCCGCGAGTAGCCGGAGGTCAAACGATAAGTGGAAAGCCGGAGCTCAACCGAGTAGTCGGGAGCCGGAGCTCCACCAAGAAGTCGGGAGCCGGAGCTCAACCGAGTAGGGAGCCAGAGCTCAACCAAGTAGGGAGCCGGAGCTCCAACCAGTATTCGGGAGTAGGAACTCAACCGAGTAGTCGGGAGCCGGAGCTCAACCGAGTGGTCAGGAGCCGGAGCTCAACCGAGTAGTCGGGAGCCGGAGCTCGAGCCAGTAGTCGGGAGCCGGAGCTCCACCGAGTAGTTGGGAGCTAGAGCTCAACCGAGTAGGGAGATGGAGCTCAACCGAGTAGGGAGCCAGAGCTCAACCAAGTAGGGAGACGGAGCTCCAACCAGTAGTCGGGAGCAGGAGCTCAATCGAGTAGTCGGGAGCCGGAGCTCAACCGAGTGGTCGGGAGCCGGAGCTCTACCAAGTAGTCGGGAGCCAGAGCTCAACCGAGTAGGGAGCCGGAGCTCCAACCAGTAGTCGGGAGCAGGAGCTCAACCTAGTAGTCGGGAGCCGGAGCCCAACCGAGTGGTCGGGAGCCGGAGCTCCAACAAGTAGTCGGGAGACGGAGTTCAACCGAGTAGGGATCCGGAGCTCGAACCGATCTTTTTGGAAAGTCAAGCTCAAACTCGGTCATGAGGAATTTACCTCAGGCTTGTATTTCAACTGAAATTTTTGATGCATTCAAGATGCTTATATTGAGAGTTTGAACTTGACTCACCTTTTTCCGAATGTAGCTTGGTCTTTGAAGATTTTGGGAGCTCTTAACATTTTCTTCGAGTAGCTCTTAACCCTTTCATATGGTGGGTTTTGGAATACCCACTAACTTGACACTTGACCTTGAATGTCATTATTTTTACCGATCTTGAAGGTGTATCTCAGAATAAACTTTCCTAATATCTTTTCCAATTTGTATGAGAAAATAGTTTTCATACAAGTTCTTCATAATAACAATCGAGCTGTAGGCTAAGAGATATCCTTTCTATGTGATTTTCGAGAATATCCTTCCTTTATCCCCATAAGCCCCCCAAGCTCCGAGCTTGAAATAAGCGAAAGAGCTTAAATGTCAACCCGTATATCTTAACACGCTTTTTGGTACCGAGGACTTTGGATTACGATTCGGGAGCATTGCTCGGAAACTTTTTTTTTTGTAGAACCAAGTCTTTCTTGGGTTGTCGACTTACTTGGCCGAGCATTGCTCGGATTTTTGTCCGGAGCCAAGTCTTACTTGGGATTCCAACTTATTGGGTCGAACACTACCAGGGATTTCCTTCAAATCTTGGGTCTCTAATATGCATGATCTGTTGTGGACATTACCTTGGTGCGAAGGTGTTTTGCTCGGTCTAGGATTTTTAGTGCAAGGGAGGAAGCATTGCTCGTCATCGACTTTTTTCAGTGCGTAGTACGAGGGAGGATAGCTGGACCTTGGCTTTTTGGTGCGAGGGAGTAATGCTTCACCTCGGCTTTTTGGGCTTCTGCCCTTTGTTCTTGGCTAGACAATTTTAGCTTGGGCCCTTTAGTGGATTCTCAAGTTATTAAGCCAGCATATGCTCAGCTTTTACTAGAATAGGGCCCTGACGCGAGCATGAAAGCCGCGGCCACTTATGCTCTCCGAGTCTCCTCCATTACCCGTGTTTCGAGCCGCGAGCTTTCTAATAATTAAAAACATGAAGACGGAAGTTACCCGAACTTTGCGCACTGGGGATGAGCTTGAAAACTCGAAATGTCGAGCTTGAGAAGACCAACTCTTATCCTCAATCCGAGCTCTCTAAAATGAAAGGATTGACTTTCAGAGGGCTGCCAATGCTTTAAAGCTCTCCCTTAACAATCTTCAGTAGTTTCTTGCTACTAAGAAAAAGGCTAATTGCAAGCTTCAGTTCGAGTTGAAGGAAGCTAAAGCCCAGATTATAAGGGAACGGGTTTCTGGGTTCTCGCGTGCTATAAAACAAATCCAGCGCTTTCTTCCTGATTTTGATCTTTCGAGAGCCGGTGTGGACAATGATTTTAATAAAGATGGCATAATGGTTCCTTTGTCCGAGCTCGATGATGAGGAAGAGGAGAATAATGAAGAGCGGGTTGTGGGAGAGGAGGAGAACAAAGGAACGGAAGTGGTCGTGCTCGAGCCATCCTCGGTTGGTTTTTTGCAAGCTGAAGACACTATTGGTTCCAACCTTGATGGGGTATTTGCTTATGGGAATGCCCATGAGTAACTCAACAAATTTTTAAGATATTTTGTACTCTTGGCTATGCCCTTTGTACTTTTGCTTTATGAATGATAAAGACTTCATACTTATGGTATTTAACCCAGCATTTGGATTTACTCGGTTAACTTTCCTAAGTTTTTACTCGCCTTTGGTGCTTGGCGTAGTTAATTGTTTCATGTTTTTCTTGCTTACCTTTTTAGGTTCGGTTTTTCGATTTTAGCTTGGTCGGCCACTTCGATGCTTCCATTTAGACTTTAGCTCGGTCGATCTTAGCTAGATCAAAATTTTTAGGTTCCTTAGCACTAGAAGGAGGGCTTTCTCCATTTTACGTTCGACATTTCGGTTTCAGCTATGTCAACCTTTTTAGGTACTGGTTTCGCCTTTTTAGGTCCGGAATTTCGACTTTGGGCTCGGTCGATTTTCAGCTCAGTCAACCTTTTTAGGCTTTTGCCTTTTTAGGTTCGGTGTTTCGACCGCAGCTCGATCGATTTTAGCTCGGTCACCTTTTTAGGGTTTTTGCTTCTTTAGGTTCGGCGTTTCGACGACGGCTCTGCCGATTTTAGCTCGGTCACCTTTTTAGGACTTTTGTTTTTTGTGAGTTAGTATGGTGTTTGAGTGCTCGAGCTGATGGAACTTTATTTTTCAAGGGAGATGTTCTCCCCTACACTCTTCCATTTAAATGGAGCTTGAGCTCGATCTCTATGATTTTTATAGAGGGAGCCTAACTCGACCTCTATGGTTTTAATTTGAGGAGCTCCGACTCGCTCTTCCTCTTAGTCAAATTTCGAGATGGAGTTTTGGCTCGACCTTTCGAGAGCCGGAGCTGAACTGTGAGTTTTTAAGGAAGCCGAAGCTCGACCTTATGGAAAGGGAAGCACTGAGCTTCGACCTGTTATTTTCAAGGGAGCCGGAGCTCAACCTTTGATCAGAGTTTGAGGGCGTCTAAACAGAAACGAGACAGAGGTCAGTGTTGTGGAAACTCGGGGCGTGTGACGTCCAAAATACGAATCCCAGAACCAACTCCAGAGGAAGGCATCATTACAACAGAGTTATGTCTTCGATGCCGACAATATTGTATTTGCTGGAGAAGGTGGATCATCAAGTATGGAGTTGGGCGGTTCACACGGAGAATGGTGTAGCCTACACTCTCTGCCAATTGCAGTAGTGGCCAGTTAGTCGAGCACTTTGTAGTCGCAAATTTTGTGACTCTGGAAGTGGTATCATCCGAACATCACTTTGCTCAAATATATAAATAATATGATATGATGCTAAATAACACAACATTAAAGGCGTGGAGCAAAACATATCAAGTCATATTAGATTTAACCTAGATTTAAAGAACAATATCACCTGAGCATTTCGCGGCCTCTGATTTAGGCATTCCCTCAAGTCCATATGGTCGAGCTCTCCTAGACCGAGCTGTGCTGGCCGAGCTCTCTAGGATATCTTCGTCAGCTCTCTGAGACATCTTCTTCAGCTCTCCGAGGCCGAGCTGTGGTGGCCGAGCTCTCTAAGTCTTCAGCTCTCCGAGGTCGAGCTGTGGTGGCCGAGCTCCGAGGACGAGCTGTGGTGTCCGAGCTCTCTAAGTCTTCAGCTTTCTGAGGCCGAGCTGTGATGACCGAGTTCTCTAAGTCTTCAGCTCTCCGAGGCCGAGCTGTGCTGGCTGAGCTCCGAGGCCGAGCTGTGGTGGCCGAGCTCCGAGGCCGAGCTGTGGTGGCCGAGCTCTCTAAGTCTTCAGCTCTCCAAGGTTCGAGGCCGAGCTGTGGTGGCCGAGCTCTCTAAGTCTTCAGCTCTCCGAGACCGAGCTGTGGAGGCCGAGATCTGACGGTCGTGTTCATCCTTTTTCGAATCTGGAGCCAGTCTGGTGGTTGGGTTAGAATAAACAAAATGCCAGTGTTTCAGGCCTCGGAGTCAGTCTGGTAAGCGAAGAACGGGTACGGGTTGATTATAAAAGACGATTTGTTATTCCTGAGAAACGCCATCAATTGCTTGAGGGTGTCTTGGATCATCGGGTTGAACGACCCGGTTGACGGTGGATCCGATCGAGTCAACACCCCATGCAATGCACCGTCGACACCTTCACCCTGTCACCCAGAGAGGCCGAGCTGAGGACATTTTGGAGATTTCAAATTGCCGACATCAGCTGCGAGTACAGGCCCTTGTCGATGGAGGTTAACACCTCATTGCCGACGGTAATGAGAGTGATGTTGCTGGCTGGGTAGTAAGGCAACACGTTCACGTTCACCCACTGAGTCGTCGTGCTGGGATTGGAGGCCAGGCTCAGAATGTCGCCGTTGGCGGCGACGATGACGATTCCGATGCCGGAATTGGCTGTCGCTCTGATGATAGCGGGATCGGCACCGTAGAGACGGATTATTCCTATGGTGGTGGATTCGAGGTGCTTGGCGGTGGCATCTGGCATCAGAAGGTTGTCAGCGACCTGGTCGTAGTTTACTCCGTTGAAGGATTGCGACTCAGCAAAGCGAAGTGTGATTGTAACACCCTACTTTTTATTTCCGATTTTTATTTTTTTCAGTAAAAATATTTTCGCTGTATTAACCGGTATAAATGTGTTTATTTATATTTTTAGCCAAGTTCATTCTTGAACATTCCACAACATTCTCCAATATTCTCCAAAGTTCTAAACTATTCTTCAAAGTTCTCAAGTGTTCTCACAAGCTCCAAAGTATTCTAGATTCTTCCCAAAAAGCCTCAAGAAAATTCAACAAGATGAGTCACATGTGAACACATTAAATGTTGCACACGATCATCATTTCAAACTATTGGCAATTTGCAAAAGAGTCCTTATACTTTTAGAATCTTTGCAAAATGGTCCATAGGAATTAATTGCACTTAAATCCTTAGAAAAGTCACCTCCTTTCTACTTGATCCTTCAAAAGTGGCGCAACCACATCTCTATAAATACCCTCCCTCACATTTCATTTTCTTCCTATTGCCTTTTGTTTCATAAACTCATAAGTTCATAAGCTTTTCTAGCATCATTTTGTGAAGCAAGTCTTTGGATCTTCACTTGTCTTTGAGCTTCAAGAGGTGAATCCTATTCTTCTTCCCTAATCATGTCTATGTTCTTCAATAAGTTTCTTGATTCAAAGTTTATCTCATCTATGTTCATCACTTTTAAGTTTCTAGATCTAGAACTTTGAAAATTCATAACAAATTGTAGAAAAATCATAAAAATGTGAAAGTAATTTATATGATCTAGTTATGATCCCTACTTTATTTATCCAAGAGCATGTAATCAAAATCATTTTTCCTTCCCTATTTTCTTTGTGAGACCGAAATTCATTTAAATAGGGCTTGGAATATTTTATTCATGTTTTCAAGTCATAGCAATGTATCTAGGTTACCTAGGACCTAAGTAATTAGTATCCAAAAGCTTAGGTTGAGAAAAGAACTCTAACCCTCATTTGGATGAGTTGGCCGAACCTAGTACCATATGTCCATATTTAGATTTGTTGATTCATTTGTTTTATTGTTGATTTGGTTGAAGGTGGTTTTGTTAACTCGTGGCGGGATAACGAGGATCGTCGTTTTCGTGTTTCCGGTGATAACTCAGGTGGGATATAGAAACATTCCATCGTCGGAACCGATAAGTAGTATATAATTTATAATAATGGTGTAGGGCGACCTAAACCCTACTAGTGGTCGAGTAATCGACAATACGAAAATCATATTGGAAACTTTTCCGTAATACTGATAGTGTGATTTTACATGATATTTTCTATATACTTTTGCATGCATTTTTCATATAGATTACGCATTCTTTATTTGGTTTTTATTAGATTTTCCCTTGGAACGGGTGAATCGGTTTCTGTGTGTTGTTTTGCAGAAATTGAAGGAAAACTGTGCAGATTTGGCCATAATAAAGCTTGGATGAATTTGGAGCTTGAAAAGAGAAGAAAGTGAGCCAAGCAGAATTCTGAAGATTCGCCCCGCGAAACTGGATTCACCTCGCGACCCTGAAAGCTGATTGTTCCAGAAACTACAAGTCTTTCTGGTTCGCCCCGCGAACCTAGTCTCGCCTCGCGAGTCTGGAAACCAGAAGCCATCACGCCCAGCCCCTGATGCTCCTCACGGGCATATTGGAGAAGAAATTTATGGCCTCGCGTCGCGAGAAGTGGCTCGCCCCGCGAGAGTTCAGGAATGTGAAACACCAGATTTTTAGCTTTCGCCTCGCGAGAGTACATTCGCCTCGCGAGCGAGCGCAGAACAGGTTGGTATAAGTTGCTGTTTTAGGGCAGAATTGGGGGACTCTTGGAGGATTGGAGGCAGACTTGGGGGCTGCGGCAGGAAGAGGGTTTCAAGCCCTGAAGGGGATGTTTTCCTTGCTCTGGGACTGAAAGAAGATTGGAGGATCCTCCTATGGAGTTTGCTTCATTCCTTCTCTCTTTCTCTTTGTATTCTCTGTTTATGAGTAGTTAAATCCCTGTTGTTGGGATTAGATGTAGCCAAACTGATTGATTATGTATTTATCTTGACTGATTATTCTATGTTCATGCCTTCATATTAGTGATTAATTTTCTGTGCTTAATGCTTGTTGTGGCTAGCACCCCTATGACTCGATTTGTGTTTTAGTATGTAATGGAGACGTTCATATTAGAACCGGAATTAAATTTAATCACCTAGTAACCCTTTCGTCTAGAGATAGAGTTTGGTTTGCTAGTAATCGCGTAATCCCTAATCCTAATGCAATTTCATTAATCTAGGCCACCTAAGAGATTAGGGTCTATTAGTGGAATTAGGCTCTTGTCATCCGGGAGATCGGGGCTTGAGTAGTTTAGTGGATTGATTTTAATATTTGAAGCATGAATGGGAGGTATCTAGTCCTGATAGTACATGAGATAGAGGTTTGGTGAAGTCTGGTCCCAACATATCATTTCTGCACTCCAAGTGTTTGATAAAAAGACAAAAAGATTTTATTTCTTTTCTTTTGTTTATCTTGATTTCTCTTGATTTCTCTGTTTAGTCTAGATAGTTGCTGAGTTTGTGAATTGGTAGTTGACATCCAATCCCCGTGGATACGATAAATCGGTCTTACCACCGTATTACTTGCACGACTGGGAATACTTGCCCAGATTCGGTCAACAAATACCAATGACGATTCGGGAATTGTAAGTTTATCGCCTTAGGTTAATTATTCATATTTGAGGATGTCTGAATTATTTACTTTTGACTGTTTGGGATCCGCTGGTTGAGGTATTCCATCTGCATGTGACGTATTATTGCGGTGTTTGAATATTTATGATATTGAGGATGTTCAGTGTCTGTCACGGCCGTGATGGTTGTCATGGCCAGGCCGTGACATGTTCTGTTTTGTAGAATTCTTGCCTTTTTTGTCTGCCATGGCCGTGATGGCTATCACGGCCAGGCCGTGACAGAGTCTGACTTTGTTATTTATTTGGTTGGACTATTATGATTTGGTTGTGATAAATTGCCTTATATGATATTGAGATATTTGAATATTCAGTTGATTAATGTGTTATGCATGATCTTCCTGGGTTTAATACCATGCTTAGATGATTTTAAGGAAAGATATATATTGCTCGGAGGTATTTTGTTTGGGTGAGAGTTTTGAATATGAATTAGAGGTGCCTCACTATTATTTTATAGAAGTGATGTGATATAGAATGTAAGTGGAGGTTGTGAGGAAAAGCTTGAGGTACTAGGTTGTTATTGATAAAAGTCAGTGAGAATCATATGTTGCATTGTTGTTCATAACCGTGTATTTGAGATACACGAGGTCCGAAGTTCTCGTGGACCGTTCCGAATTAGAATTTAAGTTGTGCAACTATAGTGTCATTGCTATGCATGAGCACCCTTGATAGAGAGGAGAGAGAGAACCAGGGTGTGCACCAACGGTACTGTGCAGCTATAGTGTCATTGCCTTGCTTGAGCATTCTCACCATGGATGAGAATGTGCACCGTCGTTGGGAACATGTCACTGGGACGACTGACTGACATTCCTAACGAGGGATGTGTGACAGGATTAGTAGTGGCCACGTCAGCATAAATGTTTAGTTGCATGAGTTGGAGGGTAGAGGATGATGTTATAAAGTATGGATGATTGTAAATTGTGAGTGATGCATGTTTAGGAATATTATTGTATTATATGCTATGAATCATTTCCGCTTAGGATGATAGAACTGTTTCTTATCTCCCTATTTCTGTATTTTTTTGTATGTCTACTTTGTTACGTTAGAAGACCAGATGGACGACTACGTTACTGAGGAGATGGATGGAACCCTATACGAGACGGAGGTTGTTGAGGAGTTGAATGACGTTCCGTATGAAGCTGACGCTGAAGAACAACCTACTGATCCTAATAATGTAGCGTAGTAAGTTTAGGGCCAGTGGGTCATATAAGACGTTTTTATTTTCCGTTAGTTATAAGCAGTTTGTGTAAATAAGTACCTGTGTGGGATCCTACTGAGAGGATACCCTAAACAGTGTTGTGTAAAATAAAGGATAATTATGTGTGTATTTATGTAATATAGTTTTGGTGTGTTTTATATCTGCAGAAGTTATATAATTATTAATTAAGTTTTAATTTTTACGTATTTTCAACAGTAAGCGCGCGATTAAGTAAATAAATATTAAGGTTTTAATGTAATAATACAATGGGGCACAACGGGGTGTCTCGTTTGGTGGTATCAGAGCAGTTCGATTCT
The DNA here is from genome assembly GCA_030762895.1 of Sophora flavescens. Classification (NCBI taxonomy): domain Eukaryota; kingdom Viridiplantae; phylum Streptophyta; class Magnoliopsida; order Fabales; family Fabaceae; genus Sophora; species Sophora flavescens. The sequence goes on from CM061063.1 coordinate 9,371,863, forward strand.
AATCGGACAGTGAGGTCTACGATATTGTTACTGGCCGTGTCTAGTTGAGTCCACATCAGATTTTAACTATGCTTAGAAGATGGGTAGTGTGTCCGAATCCGATGCGATAATTAACATTAGTGTGGCATATGGTATATACTGGTCTATGTGGTATTATATGTCATACTAATAAGAGCGAATGATTTCTTTTACAGAATCATGGCTCGTGGAAGAGGACGTCCGATCGACAGTGATAACAGAGCTCCTGAAAGAATCGTTGGAGCTAACAATGTGGAAAATAATCATACCGGAAGTGGAGGAGAGTCATATGAGACTCAAGATACCATGAAAAACATAGTTACTGCTCTGTTATTACAAACACACCAGAATGCGGAGATGCTACAGATGAACAAAGAACATCAGGAACAACATAATCAAAGGAGAGCTGCGGCAGCTGAAGATGCTGGAATGACTACTTTCCTGAAAGGGAAGCCACCCCAATTCCGAGGAGATTATGATCCAGATAAGGCCGAATGGTGGATACAAGAGATTGAGAAGATATTCGATACCATGCGCTGCAGTGAGGATAGAAAAGTGACGTATGTTGCCTTCATGCTAACTGGAGGAGCAGAGTCTTGGTGGAGAGGCAAGCGAAGATTGTTGGATGCCGAAGGCAGAGTTATCAACTGGCAGCTGTTTAGTGACTACTTCTTTGAGAAGTATTTTCCGCGTCTAGTTCGACGCGAGAAAGAAAGGGAATTCATGAGTCTCAAACAAGGCAACATGACGGTTGGTGATTATGCATCACGATTTGAGGCTCTGATTAAGTATTCTGAATTTTATCAGAGATTCCTAGATGAAGATTGGCAATGTAGAAGGTTTGAGGGAGGACTCCGACATGAACTCCAGAGGGCTATAGTATCTCTTGATATCCAGAGTTTTCCAGAGCTAGTGGAACGATGCAGTGCGATCGAAAGTCTAGATCAGAGGCTGGCTAATGAGCAAAAAAAATTGAGGATTGGGGGTCCTACTCGATCGGGTTTTCAGAGGCAAGGAGGTAGTAATTCTCAATGGAGACAGAGACCATATGCCCGACCAGTTCAGACACTAGCACCAGCACCAGTGGTTAGAGCTTGTCAACAGTAGCAAGGCTTATCTTGTTTCAGATGCGGAGGACCTCATTATCTTAGAGACTGCATGGAACAACCTAGTTGTTTTCAATGTGGGAAAATAGGTCACATGACCCGAGATTGCAGACAGCAGGCTAGGCAACAGCCGATAGCTGCAGGTAGAGGAAATGGAGGCAATAGCGGTGGAGCTGGAAGAGGAGTCACAACAGCAGGACAACAGGGAGCAAGACCTCAGGCCACTGGAAGAGTGTGTACCGTGAGGGGAGCTGAATCCTGTCAATCTGCTGATCTTATACAAGGTATGTGTTTGATAGCTGGTAGATTCTCGTATGTGTTATTTGACTCAGGCGCTACACATTCATTTATTTCGTATGAGTGTGTGGATCAATTAAAATTAACTGTTTCTCAATTACCTTATACCCTTATAGTATCTACTCCAACTAGTAATCCTTTGACTACTATGTCTATTTGTTTATAGTGTCCTATAGTTGTTGAGAATAGGACATTTATTGTAGACCTTGTCTGTTTGCCTATGCAACAGATAGATGTTATTCTTGGCATGGATTGACTTTCGGCTAACCATGTAATGTTAGACTGTTCTAGTAAGACCTTATCATTTCTTGAGACTTCTAGTATAGTCACTGCCAATGAAGGAGTATCCATGAGGAGTGACGATTCTCGCCAGTACGTGATGCTGTTCGCGGTGGAAAGTATTGAGACCCCTAGTATAGATTGTATGCCTATTGTGAGAGAGTTTCTTGAAGTTTTCCCTCCCGACGTTCCAGGTTTACCACCAGAACGAGAAGTGGAATTCACCATAGATCTTGTACCAGGGACAGGACCTATATCTATGGCGCCTTATCGGATGTCACCTATAGAATTGGCGGAGTTGAAGAAACAGTTGGATGACATGTTGGGAAAGGAGTTCATAAGGCCGTGTGTTTCACCATGGGGAGCTCTGGTGTTGTTTGTTCAGAAGAAAGATGGAAGTGCTAGGTTGTGCACGGATTATAGACAGTTAAACAAGGTAACGATTAAGAATAAGTATCCGTTGCCTAGGATTGATGATCTGATGGATCAATTGAAAGGAGCAGCAGTATTTTCCAAGATTGATTTGAGATCTGGATACCATCAGATTAGAGTAAGGAAGGAAGATATACTAAAAACGGCTTTTAGGACAAGGTATGGACATTACGAGTATTTAGTTATGCCGTTCGGTGTGACTAACGCGCTAGCAGTGTTCATGGATTAAATGAACAGGATATTTAGACCGTTCCTTGATAAGTTTGTTGTTGTATTCATCGACGACATCCTTATCTATTCTCGTACATGGGAAGATCATGAGAAACATTTAAGGATGGTGCTGCAAGTTCTGAAGGATAGGCAGCTTTATGATAAACTTTCAAAGTGTGAGTTTTGGATAGAAGAAGTCTAATTTCTTGGACATGTGATCAACAAGGAAGGTATACCAGTAGATCCAGCAAAGGTTGAGGCGGTTCTTAAATGGGAACGCCCTAAGTCAGTAAGTGAAGTACGAAGTTTTCTAGGGTTAGCTGGATATTATCGGAGGTTTATAGAGGGTTTCTCGAAGATTGCGTTGTCTATTACGCAGTTGACGAGGAAAAATACAGCTTTTGTATGGACGGACAACTGTGAGCAGAGTTTCCAAAAGCTGAAGGAAAGGTTGACTACATCACCTGTGTTGACTTTACCGGATCCATTAGGACAATTTGACGTATACTGTGATGCGTCATACCAAGGTTTAGGTTGTGTTCTAATGCAAGAGGGAAGAGTGGTGGCTTATGCTTCCCGACAATTGAGAATTCATGAGAGGAACTATCCAACTCATGATTTGGAATTAGCAGCCATAGTGTTCGCATTAAAAATATGGCGACACTTTCTCTATGGAGCAAAATTTAATGTTTACAGTGACCATAAAAGTCTCAAGTATCTCATTCGACCAAAAGGAGTTGAATATGAGACAACGAAGATGGATGGAGTTTATCAAAGATTATGAGTTTGATTTACTACACCATCCTGGGAAGGCGAATGTAGTAGCGGATGCCTTGAGTAGGAAATCATTGCATGTGTCCGCAATGATGGTTAAAGAGTTGGAATTACTGGAACAGTTCAGAGATTTGAACTTAGGAATGGAGTTGGTTGAGGATAAAATTTTCTTAGGTATGATCACTATTAGTAGTGATTTTATGAGAGATCTTAAGGATAAACAGACGCAGGATCTATATCTACAGGAGATAAGTAGAGGTATAGATGAGGGTAAAATTTCTGAGTTTAGTAGAGGAACAAATGGTGTACTGAGGTTTAGGGATAGAATATGTGTTCCAGAGGATTTGGAACTTAGGAAGGTGATATTAGAAGATGCACATAAGAGTAAGTTGAGTATTCATCCTGGATCCACTAAAATGTATCAGGATTTAAAGAAATTGTTTTGGTGGACGAGGATGAAGAAAGAGGTAGCAGAGTATGTTTTATCTTGCCTGGTGTGTCAGAAGGCTACGATAGAGCATCAAAAGCCAGCTGGTTTATTGCAATCATTAGATATCCCAGAATGGAAATGGGATATCATAGCTATGGATTTTGTGGTTGGACTACCATGAACTCCTAAGAGACATGATGCGATTTGGGTTATCATTGATAGGTTGACGAAGTGTGCTCACTTATTACCTATGGGTGAAAGCTATAGTTTGGATAAGTTGACCCAAATCTACATCAAAGAAGTTGTTAGGTTGCATGGTGTGCCATCGAGCATTGTCTCAGACCGAGATCCTAGATTTACATCTAGATTTTGGAATCAGTTGCACCATGCTTTAGGGACCAAGTTGAGGATGAGTTCTGCTTATCATCCCCAAACAGATGGACAGTCAGAAAGGACGATTCAATCATTAAAGGATCTTTTAAGATCTTGTGTTTTGGAACACACTAGCAGTTGGGATGAGTTCTTGCCATTGATTGAATTTACTTACAACAATAGTTTTCACAGTAGTATAGGGATGACACCATATGAGGCTTTGTATGGTAGGAAGTGTAGGACCCCGTTATGTTGGTATGAGATTGGTGAAAATCAAGTCTTGGGTCCAGATGTGGTGCAACAGACTACGGAACAAGTTAGGAAGATAAGGGAAAATATGAAGGAAGCACATGATAGGCAAAGGAGCTATAGTAACAAGAGAAGGAGACCTTTAGAATTCCAGGAGGGTGATCACGTGTTTTTTAGAGTCACTCCAAAGACCGGAATTGGCAGGGCTATCAAAACTAGAAAACTTACTCCTAGATTCATCGGACCTTTCCAGATTCTTCGAAGGATTGGTCCAGTAGCTTATCATATTGCTTTACCACCTGACCTTGCTAACCTTCATGACGTCTTTCATGTTTCTCAGTTGAGAAAATATTATCTTGATCCTTCACATGTTATTGAGTCCGAGTCTATACAACTGCGAGAGAATCTAGAGTATAAGGCTCTACCTGTAAGGATAGCGGATAAAGAGATTAAGGAGCTTCGTGGTAGACAAATTCATTTGGTTAAGGTCATATGGGATTAAACTACTGGAGATGCTACTTGGGAACGTGAAGCAGATATGCAACAACGATATCCACATCTTTTCTGAAGTATGTAAATTCCGAGGACGGAAATTTTTTTCTAAGAGGGGTAGTAATGTAACCCCCTATTTTTTATTTCCGATTTTTATTTTTTTCAGTAAAAATATTTTCGCTGTATTAACCGGTATAAATGTGTTTATTTATATTTTTATCCGAGTTCATGGATATTGATTTTTATGAAATAAAAATCATATTCATACTCTATCTTAGGATAGAAGCTTAGGATAAAATTTTGGGTTGAAAATTCAGACGGATATCGGTCCGCGTTATCACTGAGAGTATAATTTTACTGAGCAGAAAACCTAATTTTGACTCGTGAACGAAAATGGTTTATATTTAAATCATATTTCCAACGAGTTTGGATAATTTGAAATTTTTCAGTAGAAAACGAAATATTACGCTTTTACGCAGGCGTAAAACCCTAATCAAGAGACCGACGGAGTCGAAAACAGAACTACAGAGACCCGTCAAGAGATCGGGATAACGAGTCATACATGATGATTCATGGGGATGATTCACACTTTTAAGTCTAGAAGATTCTACAAGTCAAAGTGGCAATTTATGGATTTTGCACTTAAGTCCTTGAACTTTCTCTTAATTGCACTTTGGGCCCTAAGTTAGTTCCTACGTTTTTCCAAGTCAATTGGGCCAGAATCTTGGCTCCAAACCCATTATAGGATCGTGGCCTTGAGGCCCAAATTCTCTGTCCATGGATTAAATTTCATGAAGCCCATTTGAAATCATATAAGTTTCCTAGCTTATGTTTATGCCTTAAGCATTTTGGTGGGCCAAAATAATTATATCCAAGCCCGAATTTCCAAGGCCCATGCTCAAGCCCACGGAGGAATGGTGGCTACCCTTAACTTGGATGAGCCAAGTTCATTCTTGAACATTCCACAACATTCTCCAGTATTCTCCAAAGTTCTAAACTATTCTTCAAAGTTCTCAAGTGTTCTCACAAGCTCCAAAGTATTCTAGATTCTTCCCAAAAAGCCTCAAGAAAATTCAACAAGATGAGTCACATGTGAAAACATTAAATTTTGCACATGGTCATCATTTCAAACTATTGGCAATTTGCAAAATAGTCCTTATACTTTTAGAATCTTTGCAAAATGGTCCCTAGGAATTAATTGCACTTAAATCCTTAGAAAAGTCACCTCCTTTCTACTCGATCCTTCAAAAGTGGCGCAGCCACATCTCTATAAATACCCTCCCTCACATTTCATTTTCTTCCTATTGCCTTTTGTTTCATAAACTCATAAGTTCATAAGCTTTTCTAGCATCATTTTGTGAAGCAAGTCTTTGGATCTTCACTTGTCTTTGAGCTTCAAGAGGTGAATCCTATTCTTCTTCCCTAATCATGTCTATGTTCTTCAATAAGTTTCTTGATTCAAAGTTTATCTCATCTATGTTCATTACTTTTAAGTTTCTAGATCTAGAACTTTGAAATTCATAACAAATTGTAGAAAAATCATAAAAATGTGAAACCAATTTCTATGATCTAGTTATGATCCCTACTTGTTTTATCCAAGAGCATGTGATCAAAATCATTTTTCCTTCTCTATTTTCTTTGTGAGGCCGGAATTCATTAAAATAGGGCTTGGAATATTTTATTCATGTTTTCAAGTCATAGCAATGTATCTAGGCTACCTAGGACCTAAGTAATTAGTATCCAAAAGCTTAGGTTGAGAAAAGAACTCTAACCCTCATTTGGATGAGTTAGCCGAACCTAGTACCATATGTCCATATTTAGATTTGTTGATTCATTTGTTTTATTGTTGATTTGGTTGAAGGTGGTTTTGTTAACTCGTGGCGGGATAACGAGGATTGTCGTTTTCGTGTTTCCGGTGATAACTCAGGTGGGAGAAAGAAACATTCCATCGTCGGAACCGATAAGTAGTATATAATTTATAATAATGGTGTAGGGCGACCTAAACCCTACTGGTGGTCGAGTAATCGACAATACCAATATCGTATTGGAAACTTTTTCGTAATACCAATGACGATTTGGGAATTGTAGGTTTATCGCCTTAGGTTAATTATTCATATTTGAGGATGTCTGAATTATTTACTTTTGACTGTTTGGGATCCGCTGGTTGAGGTATTCCATCTGCATGTGACGTATTATTGCGGTGTTTGAATATTTATGATATTGAGGATGTTCAGTGTCTGTCACGTCCGTGATGGTTGTCATGGCCAGGCCGTGACATGTTCTGTTTTGTAGAATTCTTGCCTTTCTTGTCTGTCACGGCTGTGACAGAGTCTGACTTTGTTATTTATTTGGTTAGACTATTATGATTTGGTTGTGATAAATTGCCTTATATGATATTGAGATATTTGAATATTCTGTTGATTAATGTGTTATGCATGATCTGCCTGGGTTTAATACTATGCTTAGATGATTTTAAGGAAAGATATATATTGCTCGGAGGTATTTTGTTTGTTTGAGAGTTTTGAATATGAATTAGAGGTGCCTCGTTATTATTTTATAGAAGTGATGTGATATAGAATGTAAGTGGAGGTTGTGAGGAAAAGCTTGAGGTACTAGGTTGTTATTGATAAAAGTTAGTGAGAATCATATGTTGCATTGTTGTTCATAACCGTGTATTTGAGATACACGAGGTTCGAAGTTCTCGCGGACCGTTCCAAATTATAATTTAAGTTGTGCAACTATAGTGTCGTTGCTATGCATGAGCACCCTTGATAGAGAGGAGAGAGAGAACCAGGGTGTGCACCGACGGTACTGTGCAGCTATAGTGTCATTGCCTTGCATGAGCATTCTCACCATGGATGAGAATGTGCACCGACGTTGGGAACGTGTCACTTGGACGACTGACTGACATTCCTAACGAGGGATGTGTGACAGGATTAGTAGTGGCCACGTCAGCATAAAGGTTTAGTTGTATGAGTTGGAGGGTAGAGGATGATGTTATAGAGTATGGATGATTGTAAATTGTGAGTGATGCATGTTTAGGACTATTATTGTATTATATGCTATGAATCTTTTCCGCTTACGATGATAGAACTGTTTCTTATCTCCCTATTTCCGTATTTTTGTGTATGTCTACTTTGTTACGTTAGAAGACCAGATAGACGACTATGTTACTGAGGAGATGGATGGAACCCTATACGAGACGGAGGTTGTTGAGGAGTTGAATGACGTTCTGTATGAAGCTGACGCTGAAGAACAACCTACTGATCCTAATAATGTAGCATAGTTAGTTTAGGGCCAGTGGGTCATATAAGACGTTTTTATTTTCCGTTAGTTATAAGCAGTTTGTGTAAATAAGTACCTGTGTGGGATCCTACTGAGAGGATACCCTAAACAGTGTTGTGTAAAATAAAGGATAATTATGTGTGTATTTATGTAATATAGTTTTGGTGTTTTATATCAGCAGAAGTTATATAATTATTAACTAAGTTTTAATTTTTACGTATTATCAACAGTAAGCACGCGATTAAGTAAATAAATATTAAGGTTTTAATGTAATAATACAATGGGGCACAACGGGGTGTCTCAGTGATAGCCAATAGAGAAAGGCAGATGAGGAATGAAGGTGTAGCCATGGCTTCAAAAGCTTAGCTTAGGTTCTACCAATTATTATTCTTGAAGGTGCGGTCGGGGCAAAGTTTTACCTGGCCCCACGCTGGGCGCCAAATGTTCCTGCGGTGATCCGACTTGCCGGAATCTCGCCGTAGAACGTCAAACCAGGAGTGAACAATGGGGGGTTGTTTTAGATTATGGCTTGACAGAATATTGTATTCCGGTCCTACGTATCCCAATGGGAATCAAAGCCAGACGTAGTTCTAGGTTCAACCCTTGACCATACGGTGATCTCAATCCCTTAATCTTGTATCTGATGAATACCAGTGAGCAAGGACTCTTCAATAGTCTCTTGGTCGAGCTAGTCTCTCTAATACGCTTAAGGGAGAGTTACCGGGGTCAGTCAAAAGTGAATTTCTCTCTTGGGTTCTCCTCCTTTTATAATAGGATCCTCATATCTTTAAGAGATCGGGATTTATCTCCTTTTATCTCTTAAATCTTCTTTGAGATGTGATTTCCTTAATTTAAGGGACATTATCTCTTTTAACCAGATAAGGTTATGTGAGATAATATCAGGATTGATTAAGATAATATCTTAAATTGATCTCTTAACTGGATAAGGTTATTTGAGATAATATTAGGATTATTTAAGGATAATATCAATATCTTATCCCTTAATTTAAGAGATATTATCTCTTCTAACCGGATAAGGTTGTTTGAGATAATATTAGGATTTAATAAAGATAATATCGATATTTTATCATTTCCACCTTGATTGAATTGGATATCCAAACTCGATGGCCGGATTTTACTCCTCGGTCAGTACATGCTACATCTCTAATGTCAATATGTAATCGATCTATTCTATTAAATGAATGAAAGCACAACTTTCACCTGGGTAATAGGTTCTACTGTACACATAAAGAAAATCTTCTTGCTATATTCTAATCCCTGTAGTTAGTTTGACATACCTTTTAAACCGAGGGCGAAATTTCTTTCCTTTTGTTTGGGCTTTTCCCCTTTGTTTACCAAAAAATAAATAATTTTTTTTTTGACGCAAACCAAATCAAACACTTTCATTTATAATAATGTTTCAAATATATAAAGGGATATGATTAAAAATAGTGCAATTAGTATAGCTGATAGAGGCCCTAGCTAAAGCGTGAGCACTACCATTCGTTTGTCGCCTAGTAAAAACAATGTGAACACCTAATTTTATCCGGATGTCTTTTCAATTAAGCTTTTGAAAAAACGAAAAAAATATTTTTAAAAATAAATAACTTTGCAAAAAAAAGTTACATTTGATGTCTAAAAAAAATTTAATTAAAAATAAATAAAAAATAAGGGGCACAAAAATCGAGCTTGAACCCTCTTGCTCTACCAGACATACAATATGTCATTTTTCCTCATTCCCCAACAAACACAATCTCCATGATGCTCTTTCTCCTTTAGTTTATTTCTTTAACCAACATACTCCCAAGTTTTTTTGAGTTTAACAAGAAAGCAACGGTCATTGGGAAGCTAGTTCAACCACCAGAACATTTCCCCACAAGGCTCAAGTCATCAAACACCATTTTTGGATAAGTTTTCAGAGGTCTTGTGCATAGATAAGAGGAAGAGAATACATAAATGGAAATTGAAAAGGGACTACAGGAAGTTGAGCCTCTGCACACAGAAAAATCATCTGGTCCCAAGGTGAAAGTAGATGAGATCTTTCTCTATAAAAAGAGAACAACAACAACACAGAGGGGGAGTAGAGAAAAATTGCTTAGAAAAAGAGAAGACCTTTGTGTAAGAATAGAGAAAAACCAAATCAGATTACCACACTATAGTTCTACCCCATTACATAAACATCAGCAATCATGCCCATACCATAACAACACTTGACTCCTCTTACCTACACCCACCAAAAAGCACCCCCATTGTTTAGCCTGCTCCGTCGTGTCCAGACGCGCCACCGCACGCAGAGCAGACTGCCGCTAGATGGAGCCGCGTCGTCACCCGCTTCGCCGTCCAGACGCGAATCTTTTCAGATCATCACCCTTGCTTCTTCGAACGCGCCGCTCACGGACCACCACTGTCGCTGTCGATCTCAGACCCACCACACCGGATCCTCGTCGCCCAGTACCACACTTCTTGCTGCCGTCCGCACCGCCGCCGGCCTTCGTCTCCGTCTCTCACGCCCAAACTTGTTTGCTCTCCTCTGTTAGTTGGTAAATGAGGAAGTTGGAAGCTTTTTTCTGAACTTTGTTTTGTTTTTCTTATTCATTTTTGTCTTTTATTATCATGTGTCAGTTATTATGTGGGTCTGATTGGGGCTTCCAAATGGGCTGCCTTGTTTTTCTTGTTTTATTTTATAAGGGTTTTGTGCTTTGGGCTTAAGATGTTGTCTTTTTATTTTCATTTTATTTTTATTTTTATTTGGGTTTACTGGTTTGGGCCAAATCTGTTTTGGGTTGGGTTTAATGAGTAGGTAACCAAAAAATCCTTTTGTCTCTTTCTTTCCAAAAACAAAAAAACAAAAAAATCCTTTCAATAAAAAATATCTTTTAAATTCACGTAACAATCTACGACGTTGATGTATGAATCTTCATCCTCAAGTGTGTATGAATTGTAAGGGTTTATCGTATAGCTTCGCTATATTTAACCCTGTGCAAGAGTGAATTCCTTTCTGTAAAAAAATAATTAATGTTTTCAATTTACACTTTTTAACAAAATTTTATTCGATTTTATAAAACAAAAATAAATAAATCTTTTAATTCACGCAACAATCTACGACGTTAATGTATGAATTTTCATCCTCAAGTGGCGTACGAATTGTAAGGGTTTATCGTATAGCACTGTTATCTTGGACCCTGTGCATGAGTGAATTCCATTTTTGTTAAAAGATAATGAAATATCTTTAATTTGCTCTCTTAACAAATTTTAATAATCTTTTTTTTATAAAATAAAATCTTTTGGATTCAAATAACAATCTACGACGTTGATGTATGAATTTCTCGTCCTCAAGTGGCGTATGAATTGTAAGGATTTATCGTATAGCGCTGCTATCTTGGACCCCGTGCAAGAGTGAAATTATGTCAAAATAAAATCCCTTTTTTAAAAAAACTTTCCAAAATCAAATCCCTTTTTTCAAATCAAATCTTTTCTATAAAAACTACGTGACTTTGAGTTTTCCATCGCACCTGAGAATACGTAGGAGCAGAATCCATCATTCTGTCAAGCCAAAAATTTAATTTTCTCTTTTTTTGTGTTTATTTATTTTTTAATTTCAAAGTGGGGTAAAATAAATATTTTCAAAGGTTATTAAAATTCTTTTGCACAATTAACTTGAGGTACCGTTTTTAAACGGACGATATAGGGTGCTAACATCTTCCTTACTTGTAACCGACTCCCGAACTCAAATCTTTCTTTTTTTAGAAGACCAGTTTACCTTAAATAAATGGGTTTTACAAGGTTTTCCCACAATAAAAATTTTGGTGGCGACTCCTCTGTTTTTACCTTCTTTTCGCTACGCCCGGAAGGGACGGTCTCGACAGCTAGCGACTCCACTGGGGACGTTGGTGAGTCAGGTCTATCATAGTTAGTTGTGCTTTTTAATGGTTTTTTATTTAGTTGACTTACCCCTTTTTTTATTTTGTTGTTTAATTTGTTTTTATAAATATGCTTTTATATGCCTTTGTATATATTTTGGCAACCCTAGGATATAAAACTATTGTGCTGATTGTTCTTTTTGCAGGTTTGGGTAGTGTTGTTTTAGTAGGTTCTTGTGCAGGTTTGCTTGCTCCCAACACACACATCATCATCACATATTCACACACTTTTGGGCTCTATACCCTAGTCTTGGAATGCCATAAGATTAGAAGGGGCTTCAGTGATGATATTGTGATGCTTTTGCATCCCTGACAGACATTGATTCTCTCGCCCGGATTGCTACCGGAACATGGACTGCCATATTGTGACTTATTGGTCCCTATGGTGAGGTCCATGGATTTGGGTCCTCATTTTTTAGATAAGGGTAATCTAGGGACCATATGTTTAGGGGGTCTATATCTGTCCCGAAAGTCATGCACATAAAATGCCACCAGTAGCCTACCAAACTTAGGGTCTTGACCTCAAGTTCAAACTTTAGGATATGATCCATGTAGGACAAAAGGGAGTGCATTCCGCCTTTTTCTGCAACATGAATTATCACATTTATATCTCATGCATCATAATGATTTTCTGCATGCATTCCACATATGCCTAAACATGTCATTCATGCATGCATCCTGTTACACTCATTGTATGCTCGTGCATGTAGTACTTTAAGTCATGTATTGTTAATATGTCATTCATTCATGCATCTTGTTACACTCTCATGCATAACTAAATTTGCTTTCCAAATGTTATTAATAAAGTAAAATTTCCCTCCACAGATAATTTGGTTTGAGATAACACCTTTGATTACAAGAGATGGAAAAAGTCAGACACACTAGCAGTTCTCCCACCACCAAGAGCTCTAGGGTGATATTGATCTCATTAGAGAATCTGAAAGAGTTGAGCCAATATTTGACTTAAGAACGTCGAAGAAGCTTCACCAAGAAGTATGGAGGGATCTTGGACCTAATTTTCATACCGGTTGAGACTGCTGCTTTGAGTGCTGTGTTAGTATTGGAACCCCCACCTCTAATGTTTTGAATTGCCAAACATGGACATTACTCCCACCATTGAAGAATGTGCTTGCCTGTTAAGGTTGCCAACGCATAGTATGTCTCTCCCAGCTAATCCAGTTGATACCTCTTCTTCCACCATTATTCGTACCCCATCAAAAAGAATTCATCATACGTTGAATCTCATCTTCAATGGATGAGGGAAGAAGAAAGACACTCATGTAATAGGTTGGAATAGCTTGTGCAACAGACTTGATCAAAACCTCTTTACCCGCTTGAGACAACAACTTGCTACTCCAACTGGAAATTTTCCTCCAAACCCGATCCTTTATGTAATTGAAGATGGACATTTTACTCCTGCCAATCATCGAAGGTAGCCCTAAATATTTGCCAGTACCCAAGCATTCTCTAGCCTCCAGAATATCAACTAGAGAATTTTTTAAGGAGACTTCCACATTCCTGCTAAAATAAATCTCTGACTTCTGCAGATTAATAAATTGGCCCGAAGCTCTGGCATAAGTGGCAAGAATATTTTTGATAGCCCGAGCTTCATTTTCTTGATCTCTAAAAAATATAAAACTGTCATCTGCAAACAAGAGATGTCTAATGATAGGGGCTCTTCTACAAACTTGGATACCATGAATAGTGCCTCTACTTTCTGCCTGCTTCAAGGGAGAGGTTAAACCTTCAGCACAAATGATAAATAAATAAGGAGACAAGGGATCACCCTGTCTACGGCCTCTACCAGGAATCACTGACCCAACTCTGTCATCATTCATCAAAACAGAGTAGTTTACTGTTGTAATGCACATCTTCATCCAAGTAATCTATTTTTGATCAAAACCCATCTGCTCCATAATAGTAAAAAGATAACCCCAATCCACTCTGTCATGGGCCTTGATGATGTCAATCTTCAAAGCAGCTGCTCATTTTTTACCACCTGTCTTACATTTTAGAGAGTGTATAATTTCTGAGGCAACTAAAATATTGTCAATGATTTACAAAGAGCTATAGGCCTAAGGTCTTTCATATACAAAGGAGCATTTCATTATGGAATAAGAGCTATATTTTTTTCACCAAGAGAGAATGGGATAGTACCTTCCTCAAGCCAACGAGTACAGGCTTGATAAATATCCTCTCCACACATCTCCCAAAATCTTCTATAGAAAGCAGGAATTAAGCCATCCAGCCCCGGGGCCTTGTCAGGGTGCATTTGGAAAACCGCCTGCTTGAATTCTTCTTTTGAAAAAGGGGCAGTTCACATGTTGTTGTCCATGTCTCCAATCTTGCGCCCCAAAATAGTAACAACTGGAGTATAGTCCGATTGTTGGGCTTGAAAAAGATTCTCAAAATATTGAACACTCAGCGCACAGAGCCCAGCTTGCATATCTACCATGTTGTTATTGTCATCTTGCAATTTCATAATTTTATTCTTCTGCTTTCTACTTGTTACAGCTGCATGAAAAAATCTAGAGTTCATGTCACCATCCCACATCCAGAAAACCTTTGCTCTTTGTCTCCAGAAACTCTCTTCTTGGATTAGAAGCAAATCAAGTTTTTTCCTCAACTCAATAAACTCCAACTCAGCATCATGAGAAGGAATAGAACGAAGCTCCTCAAGCCTTTTTTTGTATTTATCAATACCCTCCTTATACCTCCTGCGCAACTTACGGCCCCAAGCATCCAGATTTTCAGTGCAACTCCACAGCTAATTAGCCAACAAAGCATCATTCTCATTTCTCAACCAACTATCCATCACCAGCGGCTCAAGTTCTGACTCTTCTTACCATGCATTTTCAAAACGAAAATGCCTCTTTCTATAAACGTAGGTCTGCACCTCGGTTGATAAGAGAATATGGGAGTGATTCGAATAAGAACAAACTAGGTTGCTGACGTTGTTGCCATGAAACATCATTAACCAATCGTTTGTTGCCATAGCCCTATCAAGCTTTTCTTCCACAACATCTTTCTTCCCTAGAGCCTAGCTTGCGAAACCATGTAAACGGATGACCTTGAAGGGGAATATCTATTAAACCACTGTCAGTGATGGCCTCCCTGAAGCCATTAATATGCCAATTTGGGTGATCCACTCTACCTTTCTATTCTTCGTGAGAAAGAAGATCGTTAAAATCACCAACAATACACCATGAGAGGTTTGAGTGTACTGCTAACGTTCTTAACATCTCCCAAGATTGGTGCCTCTGCCCCCTGTCAAGGATCCCATAAAACCCGTTAGACGCCAGGTTTCCCTTGCTTCTTCGTGAATAAGCACATTGATGTAATTCTGCGAATAATTCACAATCTAACAAAAAGAGCTTTTTCTCCATAGCATAGCTAAACCTCCACTCCTTCCTAGCTTGTCAACCGTAAAACAGGACTCAAAATCCAACAATCTTCTTATTTCATCAATTTTATTTGCATGACACAAAGTTTCACAAAGAAACACTACATCTGGTGAATTACTCCGGATAAAGTCTCGAAGGGACATAACTGCACTCAGGTGACCCAAATCTCGACAGTTCCAACTTAGAACAATCATTGGTCCTGGTGGGCCTGCATGGGACCCACCTCTAAAAAATTAGTTTCTTCTGTTGATTGTTTTTCCATCCACATGAGATCTTCCTCATCATTTTTTTCCTTTCGCATCCCTCCTTCTCTTTTTCTCACCCCCAACATCCTCCACGTTATCCTCCAAATCCTCCTCATTTAAAGGTATTAAAGGAATGTTTGAATTTGAAACAGCTGCCCTATCTCCATGCTCTTTAGCAAATCTCGCCCCATTATTGTTCATAACTGCATCCCGATATGCATTGTGATTAGCATATCCCAAAGATTTCTCTCCTTCCTGGTTGTTATTAATATTTTCGAGACTAAACCCCCAATTTGGTCCCTGAGAAAAACACTCGGGTCTGAAATAGTCCCTAACCAAAAAAAAACTATCCGTTTAGTCCTTAAGAATGTATTTCCGGGACAGATTAGTCCTTCTGTCACAAATTAGTCCCTAACAATTTTTAAGTGATACCAGTAAAGTCCCTAAGAAACATGACCGTGAGCCAAATTAGTCCCTATTAACATGCACTAAACATGATAGAAACAATACAAAAAATGACAGAAGGACTAATCTGTCCCGGAAATACATTCTTAAGGACTAAACGGATAGTTTTTTTTGGTTAGGGACTATTTCAGACCCGAGTGTTTTTCTCAGGGACCAAATTGGGGGTTTAGTCTATTTTCGAAATCTGTGCCATGCGGATTATTCTCCTAAAAATCCGAAAAATTACCTTCCCCACTCTCCTCCCTCAACCACTTGCAGCACCCAAGACCACCGCCATTCCTCCGTTCAACCCTCAGTTCAGGGCCCCAAGCACGGATGCCGTCATCTTCCTCCTTCTAAAACAGCACGTCGCATGCTGAATCTGCATGCCCTAGCATTCCACAGTAAAAGCAGAAAACTCCCAATCTTTCATATTTGAATTTCACCATCTTTGCTTCACCACCTTCCCTTCGTATCTTCTTCCCCCTCTTTAGTGGCCTTCGAACATCAATACACACCTTGATACACATATAGGATCGCCAAAAGTTGGAACTGTTTTTTGTATCATATTGCAATAAATTGTCCAATGAAATTCCCCAATCCTCTGCCCACCTCCGTTGACATGAAACCAACAGGGAGCTCATGAACTTGCACCCAGAAATTTACGTCACTACAAGAAAAAATGAATTTAGCGAGGGCCAAAGGCCGTCGTAAGCAGCTTAAATCCGTCGCAAAACACATGTTTCTGACGGATTTGTGACGGTCACAAATTCGTCACATATTGGGTCGTCGCAAACAGTTTCTGACGGTTTTTTAAAATGACCGTCGCTAATTAGCGATGGCTTAGCCATCGTAAATTATGAGAAATTAGCGACGACATGGCCATCGTAAATTGTAGAAATTAGCGACGGCCTAACCATCGCAGATTACCGTCACAAATCAACATAAATTAGCGATAGAATAGCCAGTACCCTTTCTAGTATGAGTTCGGGCATGAAGCTCAACCGGCTTGACGCTACGGCCAAGCTCCCTAGCCTGCACCAAAAAAAAACTTGTTCATATTTGAAGTTACACATTCTTAATAGCCAGACATGTAAATGAATTAACAAAATATGATGTTAGAACTTACAAGGCGTCGAGCATGCTCCTGATTACTGATGCTGCCGCCAGTGTGCAGGCTCCCACCCTTTTTCGAGGCCCTGTTGAGCTTTGCCTGGGCGGATTTTTTGTTAAATTCAGGTGTAGCCCAGTAAGCACATAGCTCCTCCCAAATGGGTGGGAAACACCATTTTGGACGCTGTCCCTTTTTCCGATATCTCGTCAACAACTCGGAGAGGCGTTTGCTCGCTTTTTGATGAAAAATTATCTCTACATCAGTGGAATGCTCTACTCTCCAAGCAGCCTTCTCCTGTAAATAAGGAGAATATAATATTTTTTAGGATAGTAATAAACTAAAGAAACATTAAAAGTAACTAAAAAATGGAAGTAAATTCAAAAGTACAAAATACCTTAAAAGCCGCAAAGAATCGATCCCGATCCTGATCCTCAAGCTCACTCCAATGTTTCCAGGCCCGATCAAACTGAGATGTAACTGCATACGTGACGGCCTCTGCAGATTTTCTCGACGGAAGAAACCTTATCAATAGAACATGAGAACAATCAATACACATACATATAAAATCTGCACTCAACAATAAAATAACAATATTTGAGATCTTTCTTACCCTTTACCGGTCGGGGTAACAATAACTCGACCATCTGACATAACCTCGATCTCCTTATCATCTGATGATATAGGCGATGAATATCCATAAGTCTCCTCGTCGTCACCATTAGACTGATGATCACCGTCCATGGGCAAATCCACCCCTGATGCATCTGGTTGTCTGGAATTGTCTCCATGGGTCTGAGTCGGAATCCTTGGGGTAGGCATCATCGTGATCCCAATGGAGGTGTCCATGAACTGAGTGGCTGGGGCAACAGGTCGGTAGGGAGGTGTCAGAACATGTGTAGGCACGGGTGTGGACGGTGGACATGGTGTAGGAGCAACAGGTGGGGGTGCCGGTGCCATATCATGTGGAGGCATGGGTGTGGGCGGTGGGCATAGTGTAACAGATGTAGATGGGAGGGAAACGAATCCGTCATCGACTGTCCGTGTCACGAAGCGGGGTCGACCACGACGACGTGCCCCTCCAGCAGGTGCCTTACCCTTTCCCTTACCATCAGTCATGTCTATAGTGAAAAATAATGCTAATAATAATTAATTAAAAGTAACCAAAACACAAATTTGCAAATAATGGAAATTGATGGTGATAATAATTAACTTAAAGTATGCAAAAACACAAATTTGTAAATAATGGAAAATGATGCTAATCATAATGAACTTAAAGTTATGACAATGACAATACAACTTAATACAAAATATATCACTAAAATAAATAAAGTAATTGTTATTCAGAATTTGAGCCAGTGTCATATTCATAGCCATCTTCATATTCTTCATCTTCTGTTGATTCTGCTTCTTCAACATCTTCATCCGGAATGACTTGATTTGATGTCAAGCTGGAGGTATCCACTTCTTCCCCTACAACTTGTGTGTCTTGTAAACATGATATTGGTTCAACTTCAATTACCTCATTTGCATGTGACATTTCATCCGTTTGATATGGCTCATCCAACTCTGAAACATCTATTTCAATGCGACCCCTTGGTTTTGTCTTGATTGCAACACACCAACCTCGTTTTTCTGTTTGAGTTGGTGGATAAGGAACCTAATATACTTGTCTCACATTATGTGCCATGATAAACGGATCAAACATATGATATCTTCTACTCATTTGGATGTCCACAATATTATATTTTTTATCAAATTAGTGCCTCTACTAGATGGATCGAACCAATTACAATAAAACAACACTATTCTCTTAGGGTAATCTAAATAACGATATGACAACTCATATATGTGTTGTATGACACCATAAAAGTCATCTGCAACTTTGCCTGGCTCACCCTTTACGTAAACACCACTATTTATTGTTGTTTTGTCTTCTGTCCATGATTGAGTATGAAATTTGTACCCATTCACGGAGTATGTGTGCCATTCTTTGACTTGTGTCAGAGGACCGTCAGCCAAGTTTCGTAAATGTTGATTAATGACAGTAGGTGCCTCATTGTAAACCTATTCACAAAGTTTAACGATATATGTTTTTATCCGCATACATTATAGTGAATAACAGAATGATAAATGGGAAGATACTTACTTGTTGCTTAAACCATTTTGGAAAATCTTCATGAGTACGAGCAGATGCATCACGAGAAGACAAGAATGCACTGAACATATATGGATAACATCAATGAAAATTGACATATGCTATCAAAGGAATAATATTTATAAGCTCATACTTATCATGGTATGGTTTAACCTCGGCGCAATTGATCAATACATGAACATGAGCTGAGTTCCACTCTGCCTCCGTTAAATAATGTGTCAACTCCTTTGCGGAATGACGACTGGGAAGACAAAAAATTGATAAGGTTCCAGGTAGTCTTCCACTTTCATTTTCCGTTTCGTTACTTCTAGTTGTTGGCGACAAAACCATGTGTTTGAAATAATGAGAGCAGAAATGAATTGTTTCACGGTGTAAGTAAGACGCACATATCGAACCTTCAACCCTAGCCTTATTTTTCACCGATCGTTTTTACTCGACCATGAATCTATTAAAAAATGATGAGGTTACTATTAATTAACTAATATGCATGAAAGTGGATCAATAACTGTGATACTTAAATTGCCTTTCAAATGGATACATCCACCTATATTGAACAGGACCACCAAGTCTGGCTTCATATGCAAGATGAATCGGAAGATGCTCCATTGAATCAAAGAAGCCCGGGGGGAATATTCTCTCCATCTTGCACAAAATGAGTGGAATGTTTTGTTCCATCCTGGTCAAATCGTCTTCTCTTAAAGTTGCAGAACACAAGTCCTTGAAGAATGGACTTATTTCAGTAAGGGCATTCAAAACATGGTTGGGGGGGGGGGGGGGGGAACGATTTGAAGGCGATAGGAAGTAAGCACTCCATAAACACATGACAATCATGGCTTTTCATCCCATGCAACTTGCCTTTTATAACATCAGCACATCTTGCCAAGTTAGAAGAATAACCATCAGGTATCCTGAGCCCCTTTATCCATTGGCAAACTAACCTTGCTTCCTGGATAGTCAAGGTATAATTGGCCTTTGGCTTGTACATCTTCCCATTATCCTAATGTCTCAGCTCCAAATTCGGTCTCCTACAATACAACTTTAAGTCCATTCTAGCCTTATCGTTGTCTTTGGTCTTGCCATGCACGTTCATCACAATGTTGAAAATGTTGTCAAAGAAATTTTATTCAATGTGCATTACATCAAGATTGTGCCTCAATAAATTATCTTTACAATAAGGAAGATCCCAAAAAATACTCCTCTTTGTCCAATTATGCCACGACACGTAACCATCTAATTTGGAAACCCCAGCTTTAGTCACTTTTGGCAAGTCCCTGATTCTACTCCAAATTTGTTCTGGTGTTAACCTCGGAGGCGGTCCATCCATTTCAACAACCCCCTTCTTGAAGGCATTCTTATTCCTTCTAAATTGATGATCGTTCGGTAAGAACCTACGATGGGAATCAAACCAGGACGACTTCCCCCTGTATTTTAAGGTAAATGCCTTTGTATGCTCCATACAGTGCGGGCATGCAAGCTTCCCATGCGTCCCCCAGCCAGGCAACATGCCATACGCAGGGAAGTCATTAATTGTCCACATCAACGCTGCCTTCATTGTAAAATTTTGTTTTCGAGAAATATCGTACGTTAAAACACCATTCCACAACCTCTTCAAATCATCAATCAAAGGTTGCAAGTATACATCAATGCCTGCCTTTAGATTAGATGGACCCGGAATCAGGCAAGTCAAGAACATATATGGCTTTGACATACACATTTCGGGAGGAAGATTGTAAGGGGTAACAATAACGGGCCAACATGAATAAGGTGATGCCGAGGCTTGGATATATGGGGTAAAGCCATCCGAGCATAACCCAAGTCGTACATTACGAGGATCAACGGAAAAATCCGGATGCACCCGATCAAAGTGCTTCATTCTTCACCATCAGAAGGATGGCGTAACACTCCTGCATTCCTCCTATTCTCATGGTGCCATGTCATTTTTCCTGCAGTCTGCATCGATACAAACATCCTCTGTAATCTAGGAATGATTGACAAGTAGAACATCGACTTTACCGGAACTGGTTTCAGATTACTTCTACTTGCATTGCGTTGACGATACCTTGGTGCGTGACAAAATCTGCACTCAACCAATGCGCCATCATTTTTGTCGAATTCATTATCGTAAAAGATCATGCACCCATTATGACAATAGTCAATCCTCTTGGACTCCAATCCTAACTTGGACATTAACCTCTTCACATCATAATAATTGTTGGGTAATCCTCCTTTGAAAGGCGTCCCGGCCAAAACCATTTTGGCAATGAAATCTAAGCCTAACTTGGGTATGCTCCAATTGGACTTGGCAGACAACAGTAGAACACACATCGATAACTTCGAGTCGGGGGACCCTTCCCACAAAGGCTTATTTGCCTCTGTTAGGAGATTATAAAATTTTTGTGCATCTGCATTAGGAGGCTCTTCTGTATTATTGGACTCGAATGACCCGGACATCATAAGAGTGTCACACACCATCTCCTCCATGGAAACAATATGATCTCCATATCCAGCTTATGCACCACTACTTGAACCACCGGTGCAATTCTGGTCAATGCCAAAATCAAATTGCGGCATTTCTTCTCCATGATTTGTCCAAATCCAGTAATTAGGCCTAAACCCAACTTTATACAGGTCGACCCTCACATCATCTACATTCTTAATTCGGGTACAGTCACACTTCACACAAGGACATATAATCAACCCCCCATTGTTATAAGTATCTTGCTGACTTGCCTTGGTAATAAATTCTTCAACACCATCTAAGAAAGATTGTTTTAATCCCCCTCTACGCGGATAAACCCTATCATACATCCCAGTACAATTCAAAGGAACAAATTCCATCCTCTGCATTTAGGCCAAAAAAAGATAACTACAATGAAAAACTATTTTGGGCAAACTCGCAGAACTGCTCCATTTCTTTATTTGGTATGGCCCTATCCCATTCAAGAAAAACCTTTTTCAACACTAGTATAATAGTTACTCATCACTTCTCATGTCTCATATCTGACGAAATTTCAGCAGCATTTCCCATTGGCCTCCAAGTACATGACTTGACCAGGGTGAGATATCACAATCAAGTATGTACCCAGAGAACAAATGGTAATGCGTCAGACCAAATTTTCATCAGATATATCACATAAGAATTAATGAATAGCTATCATACTAGTAAAGAAAAAGTTTTTTCTCAAACTGTCCAACTTGGACAATTTGAGGTCCAATATCAAGAGCACAATGACTTGCAACAGTACACGTGCTCTAAAATATTGTACCTCAAACGGGTCACTAAGGTTTTTGTCGACGATCAACTCATCTAGAAAATAAATCTTTATTATAAAGACAATTTATAATATCCCTAACATACTTGAAACAAAACATAAACAACATTACAAGAATAAGAATCATTTAATATAATATAGGCAAGAAACTTAAAACTTAAAACACTTAATAGATATAGGCAAAAGTGAACAAAAAGATATAAGGATCATTTAATATAATATTGATAACCATAACCCTGTCAAAAATACACAAAATCAATAAAGAAAATTCATAGTCCATTCAGCACAAGAAGAGATTATGATTCAAGCTACTCACCAATTCAGCCATTAATATCAAAAGAAAACTAACACAACCACCTATAACATGACCACATTCCAACATAAAAGCATTTAGGTGATTCAACAAACAGATTATAGACATTAATCAAAAGGCATTATATTACCAAAACAATTACAATCTCCACATCAAGGTGCAGCAAAAAATAATCAAATCAATATCAAACATTCTCTCAATTAACGAAAAAAAAACACACATTCTCTTGCTTTGTTTGCTTGGAAGCGATTTTCCCTTGTTGTTGAACCTCACAGTCGCGTTCTTACTCTCTCAGCGAACGTGACTCTCCAGAACTAATTCATAAACAAATATATGCAACAATTATGAGATTAAATATGGAACAAAAATTAACGATGCAAAATTTCAACTTAATTGTAGTATCCATTTACATCATTGCCAAAACATAGCGGACTAACACCCAATCAATTATTGAAAAATCATCATGAAAGTGGGTATTTAAACCCATTGTCTATACACAAGAGATAGACTACATTAAACCACAAGGAAAAAGTAATTAAAATCACTTACCAATTAGAATGAGAGCAACACTAGCTTTCTTTCCTTATCTATGGGTATTGCTAGTCTTAGAAAAGTTCTTCTACTCAAGCTAGTAGGAAAGGACACCAACGCCAAGTGGACCATATTAAAATCAAAGGATTCATGTTATTATAAGTATAATCAACCTTTAATTTTAGTAACACTATTAACTTAACATTGATTTGGACCCAAATTACTTGAAATCAAAGATAGAGATTTCTCTCTTTCCAAGATCAAACATCAATCAACTATTTTAAGTGGCTACAGATTCAAGAAAATAAATTGTTTTTTAAGACTCTAAGTCTTCATATTCCAGCAATGCCAACAAGAGTTTCACCAATATCATAATGCTTAACACTGTTAGATCAACAACAAAAAGGTCTGTTAAATCTTTCATCAAACAAATTGGATACATATAGGAGACAATATGTACAATATACACACACCCCACACATAAACCACTTAACCATCATTCTTCATCAGTGCTGAACAATTGAAGGTAAAATGTAGCCAGATATAAAGATCAATGATTTTTTCGAAGAAACAAAACTAACTGGAGAACCAAATTTCAAAAATATAAAGAGAACAGGCTCCCTTGTCACTAATAAGTAGTGACTGCACAGTGCAGAGCACTCAAAAGTATCCTTATATAGAAAGGATAAGGAAACCTTAGGATGGATGTGAGTTTCACTTGGTCTATGTGAATTAATATACTGGACCGGAAACTATCATCACTTTCAAGTTCATCAAGATATATACAAAGCCAACTTTTAAAATCTCAGGACTCGGGAGTAAAAGAAACTATAGGAATCACTTTAAAATCTAATATATACAAAAGCTAATTTAAAATCTAAGCATATCTGGTTAACATGGTTGGTCTCCAATTGAAGCCATTTAATTTGAGGCTCTTAGTAGCAAGTTGACTATAGGAATCACTTTAAAATCTAATATATACAAAAGCTAATTTAAAATCTAAGCATATCATGTTTTCATATCACAGTTGAATTCAAATAAAAACGGAGTTCAGGACAAAACCATCCTCAAGGACTGCTGAATTCAAATCACAGTTGCAAAATCATACAGTAGCATAAAAGAAGCTTAATAAGTGATGATCCTAGACATACTCTTCTCATTAAATTTAATGAAACTCACCATAAAAAATAACCATATCTAAATACCATTGGATAAGAACAACCATCCAACACAAAAATGAAGAAGAGAGAAACAAAATAATGGTTTTGCACCTGTTAACATGTTGAAACCAGAAAAATAGATGTTGGTCATGTATCATATACAAGTACAAATTGCTTATTTCCAATAACTTGTATCTTGTAAAAAAAAAAAGAAACACTCTTCTAAATATCTAGCCCAAATCAGTTTTTATAAAGCTAACAAAATCCACAGTCATTTTGAAATTAAGTCTCCATTCAAGTTCAAACCTCCCTAAAACAAATCCTTCGAAATTTAGATCATATTTCAACAACAAAGAATACAATAAGAGAAATTCTAACCCTTCTTAGAAGAATTAAAACTGCTGAAGCGAAAAAAAAAAGTCCTTCACCCTCACACCTAAGGGAAATTCAATTCAAGTTTTTTACCGAAATAATTGACATGTTATCAAAGTGAACATATTGAACTATTATCCTGTCTGAGATAATTAATGAGTCCATAGATGATTTCCATTTGGGATTTACATGTGGTATGCTTAGTGTACAATCAAGCAATCAAATTCAAAGCCAAATTATTTTCAGTAAAAGGAATCAAACTCATCAACCAACATTTAACACATATAGAGACTAGTCACGACAGTGAAAGTATCAACAAACAAGATTTTTAACAAATTTATCAATTTTCACATCAAGTTTCACATAATATTCTTATATCTCAGGACATTGAAGTAAGATTTCTAAACTATCTTAAAGAGCATAAAAGTTAGTACAGGCAAAAATAAACTCATCAAGTGTTAGCATCAACAGACCAACCAGAACATGGAGACTACAAATTAATTAATGCCAAAGTGACAATCTCAACATGTGCAAACATAGATAAATGCTCAAACCTTACTATGAGGAGAAGAACCCAAACCAGAAATCAACCCACTGTCGCTGCGTGAGAGGGAGTGCCTACGCATAAAAATGAAAGGGAAAAAGGGAGTGCGATTCAAAGTTCAAAAATGTAAAAATGAAAGTGAATGAGGAACACAGTTTAAAGTTTAAAAAATGAAAGGGAATGAGGAATGCGACCATAGTTACGTACATCGCGGCAGTGAATGGGCGGTGGAGGAAAGGAGGTGGTGCTGCTGGTCTTCGGGCTGGGTCTGCAGAGGCGGCGCGAGAGGTCACTGGTGCAATAAGTGCTTTTTACGTCAGTTAAAATTGATTTTTTACGTCAGAATACTGACTGACGTAAATACAGCTGACGTTAAAAGTTTAACTTTTAACGTCAGTTTAGAACTGACGTTAAATATAACACTATTAACGTCGGTTCTTTAACACAACTGACGTTAATTTTGTCAAAATTAACGTCAGTTCTTTAACAAAGCCGACGTAAATTTTGTTAAAACTAACGTCAATTGTTATCAAGAATTGACGTTAAAGGTCTTAATTTTAACGTCAGTTGTAATAAACAACTGACGTTAATAGTGTACTGTATATTTTTATAAAATACTTTTAACGTCAGTTGTATGATACAACTGACGTTAATAGTATTTTTTTTTAAAATTCAGTTTTAAAATATCACTCCCCTAAGCCATCCTCGCATTGAGTAAATATCCCGTAAGAATACGAATATCACACACATTACAGAATTGCAAAGGAAAAATGGAACAATGACCCATATGTATGCCTGTTCAAAACAATATATATTTATTAACATAGGTTATAAATGTATACTAAGTTTAAACTAGCTATATCAGTATCCCTTCGTGATGATCATCACGAGTGGCATGTACATCGTCCACCCGTGTCTCCTCGATTATAGTAGGCATGTTTGTTGAAAAAGAAGGAGTCTCAGGAATATCAAGATTTGAATCTTCATTTTCATCACTACCATTATACATGCTTTTTCCTTGGAGAACCACGGACAACCCTTTGTTAGAAGGATCAGTGATGTAGAACACTTGTTTTGTTTGGGAAGCCATTATGAAAGGCTCATTTATATGACCTAACTTGTTGAGGTCTACCAATGTGAACCCCAATTCGTCGGTTTGTACACCACCGTTACTATCAACTCACTTACATTTAAATACCGGCACCGTAAGCTTAGTGTAATCGAGCACCCAAATATCTTCAATATATCCAAAGTAAGGTGTCGGTCTTTGTAACGGGTTTTGTGTCCTTTGCACTAGAGAAGTGCATTGCTTCGGCCACGATCATAACCCCACTATTTTGCATGGTACTCTTGTTATCTTGTTCCTTTGTATAAAAGGAAAAGTTATTTTTGTCGTATCCGCTCCAACATATGACGTTGAAGTTAGGCCCACGTGCTAGCCATTTTACGTCATCAGAAGCAGTACTACCATCCTTAAGCATTTCTTCCTTGAACCATGGTAAGAAAGTCTTGTTATGCTTGTTCAACAACCACCTTTCACTCATTCGAGGGTTTTCTTGATTGACTTTTCTTTTATGTTCAAATAAGAAAGGCTGAACACATTCGATGTTGTTCAATACATACAAATGTGCTTGAAGCACTTCCTCCCGATCCTTCCTATTAATTCTTAAGCCATGTGTACCCTTACCTTGACATCTCGATCTCATCATGCCGAGGCTTAGGAACCCCTATAGGATCCGTGTTATGAAGGTAGTCCGAACAAAACTCAATAGCTTCTTCTCGCAACATACCTTTGAACAATAGATGCTTCGGGATGAGGATTCTTCACGTACCCTTTCAAGATCTTCATGTAGCGCTCAACTGGGTACATCCATCTCGGAAAAACCGCCCACATAATCTAATCTCCCTCACCAAATGAACAATTAAGTGAACCATTATGTCGAAAAAGGAAGGAGGAAAATACATCTCCAATTGGCACAAGATTGTAGCAGCCTCAACTTCCAAGTCATCCAACATACGGGGGTCAACGACTTTGCTACATATAGAATTGAAGAATGAGAACAACCGAGTAATGGCATGTCTCACATTTTTTGTAGCAATACCACGAATAGCAACGGGCAGAAGTTGTTGCATCAAGATGTGACAATCATGAGACTTCAAGCCAACCAATTTAAGATCACTAGAGACAAGTCTCTTCATATTTGAAGAGTAACCATGTGGAACTTTGATGCCCTGAAGACACCCGCAGAAACTTTGTCTCTTTTTTTTTGACAAAGTATGACATGTTGGCGGCAAATAAGTCCGCTTACCATCCTCAACAACTGGAGCTAACTGCTCTCGTATACCCATAGCAAAGAGGTCGAGACGAGCATTCACACCATCCTTTGTCTTGCCCTGAATGTTGAGAAGCGTCCCGATCACACTATCACACACATTTTTCTCCACATGCATCACATCAATGCAGTGTCTGACATCAAGCTTGCGCCAGTATGGAAGATCAAAGAATATCGACTTTTCTTCCATATGTTTTTCTCAACAGCTTTACCTTTCTTTTTGGACTTGCCGAATATAACATCGATGTCCTTTACCCTCTGATAAACCTGCTCTCCAATTAAGGCCGCCGACGCTTCTTCTGTCTCTTGGCATCCATTAAAAGCTTTTTTCATCTTACGATATGGGTGATCACGTCTAATAAATCTCCGATGCCCAAGGTAAACCGTCTTCTTTCCATGATGCAACTGAGTGTAGCATGTGCCTTCTTCACATATAGGGCATGCTTTATGCCCCTTGACACTTTATGCAGGACAAGTTACCGTATCTTTGGAAAGTCGTTGATGGTGCAAAATAACATGGCACGAAGCTTGAAAGTCTCATGAGAATACCCATCAACTACATCAACACCTTCCACCCACAACGTTTTCAAGTCATCAATCAAGGGACCTAGATAAACATCTAAGTCATTTACCGGTTGCTTTGGTCCCGAAATCATCATAGACAACATCATGTATTTGCGCTTCATGCACAACCAAGGGGGCATGTTGTAAATCACCAACAGAACAGGCCATGAACTATGAATACTACTCATGTTACCATAAGGATTCATTCCATCCGTAGCAAGTCCAAGCCTTAGGTTTCTTGGCTCATCGGCGAAATCCGGAAACATAGTATCGATATTCTTCCATTGAATAGAATCAGCAGGATGGCGAACCTTTCCATCACGTTTTCTCTCATCATTATGCCATCTAAGATTCTTCGCATCTTTCGCATTGGCAAACAATCGCTTGAACCTTGGAATTATTGGAAGATACCACAACACCTTCGCAGGAGGACCCTTTTTTCTCACATCATCAACATCATCATCATCATCACCACCCTTCACTTTGTATCGTGATAACCCACATTTGGGGCAATCGTGTTTGTCTTCATGAACACCGATGTACAATATGCAATCATTGGGGCATGCGTGTATCTTCTTATACTCCATACCCATAGGACACAATACCTTCTTGGCCTCATAGTTACGGTCAGGCAATGTGTTGTCCTTCGGAAGCAAGTCTTTCAACACTTCAAGCAATTCCGTGAAGCTTTTATCGCTCCAACCATTTCTTGCCTTCACACAAACCAATTTTAGCACCGCTGACAACCGTGTATGAGTAGTACACCCTGGATATAAAGGCTTATCCGCATCACCGCACAACCTATCATACACATGCGCTCGATGAAAAGATTCTTGTCCAATATCACGGATCATGTCCTCTACTCGATCATCCTCCATATCTACGTCAACGTCCTCACTTTGGGAGACACTCGCCGTATTACTACTCAACAACATATCACCATGCCATATCCATCTTGTATAACTCAAGCAAATCCCTTCACAAATCAAATGAGTACGTATATCCTTCACCGTATATTCCTCGTATTCAAACACTTGACACAAGGACAACAGAACATTCCATTACTATTAGGAACATTCCTTTGAGCAAATTCTATAAATTCTCCCACCCCCTTCAAATACTCAGCACTAGTATGCTTACAAACCATCCAACTACGATCCATAACTAGATAGGTCCTGTAGATATACAAAACATATATATATCCAATATAAGGACAATACGGGAGATTGAAAACTATAGTTTTTAAAGATTAATTGCCAAGCACTGGTCACGGCCTGGCAGTGATGTCCATCACGACGTAGCGTGCCAAGCCCGAAGCAGAACCATGCCATCACAGGCAGAACTCGATCACGGCCTAGCCGTGATTAGCATCACGATACGTGACAGATCAACCAGTGAGAACAACATGCACTCAAAACCAAAAACAGAGACGTACATTCCAAACAACTCAAACTCACGGTTTCAAGTTTCAACTATCGACACTACAGTTTCAACATACACTCAAAACCAAAAATACAAAAATGTGCCCTAAATACTCACCGAGAAATAGGTGCTCGCGTGGTGGTGGGGGAGGAGCTCGAGTGGTGGCCAACGTTCGATGTGGTTACCTTGAGAGCGAGAGGGACAAGGAGAGTTAGTGCGCGGGAAGGGGAAAGAGAGATGTACGTCAAGTTATTGCAAAGAATGAATGGAAAGACAGAGTTGGGGTTAATAGTGTACCTCACGGTGGTGGCGAAGAAGCCCTCGCGGTGGTTGCGGTGGAGATGAGCTCGCGATTAGGGTTCTGTGCTGGGTGAGAGTGAGAGTGAGGGTTGAGAGTGATTTAGGGTTGAGCGTGATGAAAAGAGAAAAGAGACGTACGTACAGAGCGAAGTGCAGAAGGCGCGCGGGTGTATATAAAACAACATTTAACGTCAGTTGTGTTAAACAACTGACGTTACAATTAATTTTTTAACGTCAGTTTTATTAACAAACTGACGTTAAATATTAATATTTTTTTAAAAAAAACACTTTTAACGTCCGTTGTTGAATACAACTGACGTTAAAAGTGTTAAAGTAACATTCTTCCATAATGATCTGTATCATCGCCTCTTCTTTTCCTCTATATTTCTATTCCTTCACAAAATGGCTCTGAGACCTGTGTTAATTGAGTGACAACAGGGCATTTCAGATAGCTAGGGATATAGGATTATTTACGTCAGCTATTTATTTAACTGAAGTAAAAATCACACTTTTAACGTCAATTGTATAAACAACAGACGTTAAAAATAAATATTTTTTATTTTAAAAAAACTTTTAACTTCAGTTTTATTCAACAACTGACGTTAACAAACCTGTGTGACAACAAGGCATTTCAGATAGGGATATATGATTATTTACGTCAGCTGTTTATTTAACTGAAGTAAAAATCACACTTTTAACGTCAGTTGTATAAACAACTGACGTTAAATATAAATATATTTTAAAGTAAAAACGCTTTTAACGTCGGTTTTATTCAACAAGCGGCGTTAAAAGTGTATCTTCCTATTCCTTCGGGCGTTTTCTTTTCTGCACGTTTATAATATATGACTGCCAGGCCAACTCCCAATGCGCCTTGGAACCTAATGCTCTTAATGATCAATTTAATTTTTTAGCAACTTACGACGCCTAGTAACTTCATCCCCTACTCCTATAAATAGCTTCCTTCCTTCCTTTAATTTTTCTGCTTCACAATACGGCTTTGCCATGGAGATTAACTTCATCACTTTTTCTTCCTATACCTAGACTTAAAGGTCTCTGTCTTAATGGTCAAACAACTTCTGAGGTTGTGTAAATCGCATTACATGGGTGATAAGGGTGTGTAAATCGCATTATGTGAATTGCACACACCATCATCCTTCTGGAGAATCAGCAGCTACAGTTCCAAAACCTCGGCTTTGGAACCAAGTGGCTGTTCCAAGAATATTGCTGAAACAGACACTACAACAAAATAGACTTTAAATAACGCACCATTAATAGCATTTCCGTGTGGAAATGCTATTAAAAGTGATGGGGGACTTTTAATAGCGTTTCCCTAAGGGAAACGCTATCTTAGGTATAACCTAAGATAGCGTTTCCGTGTGGAACCGCTATTAAAAGTGTCACTTAGGAAAAGATAGCGGTTCCACACGGAAACGCTATCTTAGGTCTTCCCAGTAAAATTAGACGCGCGCTCGGCCTTCCCTCTCTGTTTCTTCCTCATTTTCATTCTACTGTTTCCTTCCCTCTGCATGCCATCTCTTTTTTCTTCCTCACCTTCGCCATTGCTCGCCGCTGCTACTCCGAAAGAGAAAGAACTTAAATCATACCATTGTAGTTTTAGTTTCACACTTTCATAGTGTTCCGTGGAGTGGAAGATAACCGAGATGTAATGTTGTTTTCGATTTCTGCTCCCTTCATATAAAATCTATTAGTTTCATAGTTCCTCTTGGTGTCTTGTCTTTACGAGTCATCAAGTCAATGGGACACTTCTCTTGGCTTTCTTGTTGGGTTCAGGTAACACTCTTTCTAATATCGATCGTGATATTTGAACACAAATTTTGAATGTGAATTTTGGTTATTGTTTTTGTTGGACAATTTTTTGATTAAATGTGCTTGTGTCAAGCAATGGTCGTTATTTTGTTTTGAGGGATAAAAGGGATTTCATTGGTGCATTGTTTTTATTTTGTTGCTTTTGGATCAGTATTCACCACTCTATGTGATTAGCTTGTGATCAATCTTGGCTTCACTTCTTGTTTCATTATGTAATGGATTTACATTTCGAAAAAACAAAACGGATGAGTTTTGGTTGAAGAAATGTGAACATGAAGAGAACTTGAAAGCTTTTACTATTTAAAGTTTAACTTTGCCTTTTCTATTTATTCCTTTTCTTTTAGATTAGGTGGTCAAATGCTTAGGGACTTGATTTCATGTGGGATAGGGTTCATGGATCTTATGCGAACAATGACTTCCGATTATCTTTATTTGAAATCTTGTAAGTCCCTTTGCGTCCATGTGTTTGTTTCTGCTTTTTTTCTTTCAGTCTCATATTTTAGAGGACCTTGATATCAGATCTGAATGAATTATTACATGGAAAGTTTGAGTATGAATGGTCAGAATGGGTTTTGTGCATTTTGTGTCAAAAGTATCCTGATATTATACTTGAGTATGAATGCTTTGGCTGTGCGCGTTTCAGTATTGTCTTACTTTTAGAACTGAAATATGTTTAAATGGTCCTTGATTGTGCTAACATTAATTCATCACATTTCTTATTAGTGTTAAATCGTGAAATGCAAGACAAATTTGTTTGCCAATCTGTCCCTTTTAAATATGATTAAGTCTCATACTAAGAGCTTCACACTCTGGCTCAGGGTCTGTGACACAGTCACAGGGGCGCATTCCCGGTTGAACCCAGTTCCAAGTTTGCAGCTTTAGTGGAACCCACTTCCAAGTTCACAGTCTGTGTTCAGGTGATTTTCTATCATTTACAAATTTTATTTCCGGACATTCTTAGTATTTGTGGGAGTGTGTTTTTATCCAAGTTCACAGTCTGTGTTCAAGGTTTTATTTTACTTGCTCTTTAATTTTCGGTTTGATTGGTGTTGAATGGAATGTGACTTGTTTGTGTGTCAATCATTATTTGAAAATATGAATATGGATTGACGGATTGATTGTATGCATTTTGAACTTAATCTTCTTTGGTATCCTGTTTTGTTTTGTTTCAATGTTTTTCGAATGAGAAGAAGGGGTTCATATGTTTGTTTTTGTTGCTTCAGGTTGTTGATCCTTTCCTTTTATATATCCTTTAATTTAATGTTCCGTGCTCAGATTTTGGTGGTTTTGGGTCACGGCCGTGATGGTTATCACGGCCAGGCCGTGACGGTCTCGCTCACGGTTGCTCTGCGAAATTCCAGTCTCTCGCGAGGCGAGCCTATGCTCGCGTCGCGAGCCCCTGTTATGGCCGTGAAGAATTTCACGGCTGGGCCGTGATGTGCTCGACTTGTGGTGGTTTTGGGTCACGGCCGTGATGGATATCACGGCGGCCGTGACAGACTCGACTTGACCTTTCTTCTTTTTCAGTTTTGCTCGATCATGGTCGTGATGGGCATCACGGCTAGGCCATGATGGGCATCACGGCTAGGCCGTGATGGACTCTGTTTGGCTCATTTTCTGCACTTTTAAAGCCCTATCTTTATCCAAACTTCATCATGGTTGATCTTGAGCATTTTACCCTTGATATCTGCAAAACAACACACGAAAACCGCCTTACCCGTTCCAAAGGAAAATTAACCTAAAATCTAATAAAAATATGCCTAAACTACATGAAAATGCATGCAAAATGATAGACAAAGATGATGTGGAATCACACTCATCAACAAGCTGACACTGGTTCCTTCAGCAATACTCAGCGACAATGTGTTTTGTTTGCAGCCTTTCATTCCTTTAATCTGTATACATTGCATGTAGACCTCAACCACTCTAAACTCAAAGTAAATATGTTTAATAAATATTTTTGTAGATCGGAAAAGCATGGATCGGAAATGGATGTATGCCAATCGTTTAACGAAGGAGTATGAGGATGGGGTGAAAGAGTTCATTAGTTTTGCAGTTCGGCATGCGAAAAACCCTAATACAATCATATGTCCTTGTTTAGATTGTTGTTATGCAAGGCGAGTTAGTGCAGCCGATTTGGAAGAACATTTAGTGTGTAATGGAATCGATCAAAGTTATACATGTTGGACAAAACATGGTGAGACAAGAGCTGAGTCTAGTGAAATGAGGAATCGTGTGAGATATTCATCATACGATACCGACACAAATACTTATGAGGGCGATCGTTTTGAAGACATTGCAAATGCTTTGTTGAAGAGGATCTTCGGGATTGTCCACAAATGTTTGGGAGGTTGGTAAGTGATGCAGAGCAACCATTGTATGATGGATGTACTAAATTCACAAGATTGTCGGCGATGTTAAAGTTGTATAACTTGAAATCGGGCAACGGATGGACTGATAAGAGCTTTACGGACTTACTCACACTATTGAAAGACATGTTGCCAGATGATAATGTGCTTCCTAGTCGGACATACGAGGCTAAACAAATGTTACGCTCTATTGGCATGAGCTACGAGAGGATACATGCTTGTCCTAACGATTGCATTTTATTTCGGAATGAATATGCATCGTTCGAGATGTGTCCTAAATGTAATGCCTAACGATATAAGAAGAAAGAATCAGATCCAGAGAAGGTTGTGTGGTATTTTCCCATAATACCCAGATTTAGGCGCATGTACCGTAGTTCTGAAGATTCAAAGCACTTGACATGGCATGAGGATGAAAGGATCAAAGATGGCAAGCTGCGGCACCCGGCAGATTCTCCGCAATGGAAGAAATTTGATCATGATTATCCTAATTTTGGGCAAGATTCAAGAAACCTACGACTTGCATTGGCTACTGACGGATTTAACCCGCATGGTGTTCAAAGTAGCTCTCACAGTACATGGCCTGTGATTTTGGTGATTTACAACCTATCCCCATGGCTATGCATGAAGCGCAAATTTATGATGTTATCTATGTTAATTTCTGGGCCCAAACAACCAGGAAATGATATAGACGTCTATTTGACTCCTTTGATTGAAGACTTGAAACAACTGTGGGAGACAGGTGTGGAGGTGTATGATGGGTATAAGGAAGAGAGTTTCAATTTGAGAGCTATGTTGTTTGGGACAATTAATGATTTTCCAGCCTACGGTAATCTGTCAGGATATAGCATCAAGGGTCAGTGTGCATGCCCTATATGTGAAGAGTGTACTGATTTGATGATGTTAGAACATTGTAAGAAGAATGTCTTTCTTGGGCATCGTAGATTTTTGCATCCAAGTCATCATTACCGGTGGTGGAGAAAGGCGTTCAATGGGAACTCGGAAGAAGGTAGAGCGCCTTCACCTTTGACGGGTGATCAACTTTTTGAAAAGGTAAAGGATTTGAATATCCAATTCGGTAAACCTTTTACGAGAGATATTGTCACAAGAGGGTGGAAGAAAAGGTCGATTTTCTTTGAGTTGCCATATTGGAAATCATTATATGTAAGACATTTCCTCGATGTGATGCACGTAGAAAAAAATATCAGTGATAGTGTCATTGGTACGTTACTCAATGTGCCAGGGAAGACTAAAGATGGCATAAATGCAAGGTTGTACTTGGTTAGAATGGGAATAATAAGAGACTTGGGACCGACGAAGAAGGGTAAAAGTACATATCTTCCTCCCGGCTGCTTACACTCTATCTAGAAAATAAAAAACTATTTTTTGTAAGTTTCTTGAAGGAGTTAAGGTTCCGGAAGGGTACTCTTCAAACATTAGGAACCTCGTATCGATGAAAGATCTCAAGTTAAAAGGTCTAAAGTCCCACGATTGTCATGTTCTCATGGAGCAGTTGATACCCATTGGTATACGGTCTATTTTACCTAACAAAGTGCGGGGGCCCTTAACTAAACTCTGTTTCTTCTTCAAGGCAATTTGCAGCAAAGTGATTGACCCTGGGAAGTTGCCATCATTGCAAAGAGAAATTGTTGTGACTTTATGCGAGCTTGAGATGTACTTTCCACCTTCATTCTTTGACATAATGGTTCATCTAACCATTCACCTTGTTAGAGAGACACAACTGTGTGGGCCAGCTTATATGAGATGGATGTACCCGATTGAGCGTTATATGAAGATATTAAAAGGGTATGTGAAAAACCGATCCACGACCGAGAAGGTTGTATTGTTGAACGGTATATTGTCGAAGAAGCTGTTGAATTCTGTACCGAATACCTATCCAATGCTGAATCTATAGGGCTGCCAAAGTCTCGTCACACATGGAGAATGATGGGGCAAGGAATTACTGGAAATGAAATAGTGACTATAACAAGGACAGAATGGGAGCAAGCACACTTATATGTTCTGCACAATGCCGATGAGGTTGAGCCATATGTTGAAAAACACAAGGACATGCTTAAGAGTTTGTATCCAAATAAGAATCAAAATTGGCTAACTAGAGAACACAATCGTTGTTTTATAACGTGGCTAAGAGATCACATTTATGCAGAGTTGATTTGAAAATGATACTTCAGTTTCAAATAGATTGAGATGGTTAGCCAAAGGTCCAAGTTTGCATGTGTTCTCTTACCACGGTTATCAAATTAATGGGTACACATTCTATACAAAAGAACAAGATGGTCGGAGTACAATGCAAAACAGTGGTGTGACTCTAGTAGCTCAGTCGATGCATATCTCAAGTGCCAAAGACAAACCCGATATATGCAAATATGTCATACTTTGGCGTCATTGAACGCATATGGGAGTTGGATTACACAAAGTTTAAGGTTGGTGTGTTTGGTTGCAAGTGGGTTGACAATAATAACGGTGTTCAGATTGATGAGTCAGGGTTCATGCAGGTGGATCTTAATAGGGTGGGGTATCGAGATGAGCCTTTTATATTAGCATCTCAAGCTCAACAAGTGTTCTATGTCACTGATCCAGCTGATATGAAAAGGTCCATTGTTCTTTTGACTAACAAAATAATTACTAATGTTGATGATCAAGACCATCGAGATGTTGATATTGAAGATGATCCTTTCGTCGGGACATTACAATCACTTGAGATTGATCCAACTAGGGATGATGGTATGTATATGAGAGATGATCATGATGAGGGGCTTTTGGTCAATCCACCATTTCGTACTAATAAAGGACAAACAAATCTCAATCAAATGAAGAAAAGAAAAAGGTTGACTTAAACATGTATGTAGTGTTTGTGTTTAAATGAATTTTCTGATCCTTTTATATTATAGTTAGCATCTTCCGGTAATGCTAGTGTTGATTTTGTTATTCATAGTTGTTTTATATTTTGCATCAATTAATGTTATATTAATGTCCATTGATGTTTTACTTGTATCTAATATTTTTGTAGGTAAATGGCATCTTCAAGTAATTCTAGTGATGCCAAAGCGGCGAGACGTGGGCCAACAGATTATGAAGGCGGTCATCCGCGCTAGGAGTAAAGGACAAAAATTTGATGTAATTTACTTACTAATCTAAGGATTTCATAATGTTGTTTGATATCTAGATTTAATTACTTTATTATTTTTATTAGGTTGAATGGAATTCTTTGGACCAACCTATTCGTGCTAATGGTAAAATATTGAAGAGTTACATTGGGGCCGTTGTTCGGCAAACGGTCCCAATTATTTGTTCTAATTGGAAGGATGAAGCTTTGGATGGTTTCAAAGAGAGCATATGGGCTGATGTACAGGTAATTGTTAAAATTTATAAATTATATTGTAAACTATGTAAACATACTTACTTTGACACGTTGTTTATATTGTTTTGCAGATGTCTTTTAATGTTGATGAATCTAGGAAAAAATTTGTACTTCGGAAGCTGGTAACCTACATAGGGCATTCAGAACTAGATTGACCAAACAATTTCTAAGAGATGCCAACGGGAATATCAATGAGGAGCCTCCATCACAATATCCACACATATCAAGGGATGAGTGGACAGATTTTATAGCAATACGCACACGAGGAGATGCTCAATTCCTGGTATGTTTAATATCACGTTAGTCCTTATAATTTTATAGCAATACGTACATATGACATTAACCATGTATTAATATTACTTATATGTGTCTGAATAGAAATTAAGCAATGAAAATCGCATAGCAGGCGTTAGATCCTGCATGCCCTTACAAAGCATCACGTAAAGGGTATCTTGACATTGAGGATGAATTGGTATGTATATATATATATATTTAACTGCATTTGTGGTAAATATGACTTTTAAACTGTTTGGTTAATTTATATTATCTCAATATACAGATACAGGAGGCGGGGCCAGAAGTTAAGAAAATTAAACGCCATATTGTGTGGAGGAAAGCCCGCAAGAACAAGGCGGGTGTAATTGACAACAAAAATACGCAGACCGTGTGGAATAAATGTGTTAGTAGACTAACGATTACATTATCAATTGTTATTTTCATATGATAATATATAATAATTTTAACATTTGCATTTCACCAATAACTATGTGTCAGGAGGAACCATCACAGTCTGCGGTAGAGGGAGAGATAGAAGACTTTGGTCGCCAGGATATTCTTGCCAAAGCCATAGGTGTGCCAGAGAACCCTGGGCGTGTTAGGGGTGTGGGTTTCGGCGTCTCACAAAAAGATTACTTCCCACCCGAAGGTCGTGCAAGAAATAACTCGGAAACGAAAAAGTGGGAGACATTGGTGTCTCAACTCTCTGATAGATTGAACATTTTGGAAGAAAAGCTGAAACAAAAGGATGATGAGGAGAGGCAGGCTAATTTCACAGCCCAAGCAAGCGTCAAAGATAGTTGCACTCTACCATCTGCCAGCAGGCTTCCAGAGGTAATGCATGCCTTTTTTTTTACTAGTATTGCATTCGCGATTAAATACATTCAATTGGATGCCTTAATTCACAGACTTATTAATCTATCATTGGATTAGGGCGTCAACTCATGTTAGCTATATTTATCGACCCCAAACTATCGTATGGTTGCTATGGGTAAAGTATACAATGAGCCGGGTGTTACACCGCACACTTTGGACCAGTACCCTTAACCATGTGAAAGTTGGAGTTGATGTTGCAACTGAGAGGGATGCGCCATTGCCGGTACCTATCGTTGATGCAGATGTGATGACAGTAGGAGATGCAATAGGTACTTATGTGGCATGGCCAATTGATCTCGTGGTTGTAATTAATATGGTATGTAATTGCATTTTTCCACCTTTTCATATACGGCATATATGCATTACATTAGTTGATCACTAACTGGCATATTGAAATGAAAAATTTCCAGGCACCCGCAAAAGCTAAAGGCAAGGGCAGAGTGTCTGGATATACAAAGGAGTCAATTACAACCCCAGAAAATAAAGGAGGCAACTCTGAGGCCAACCCACCTACAGCTGGTTCAACTACAACTTCTCTAGAATATTTGAATTTCCTTAAAATACATGAACGAAAGAATATGAAAAATGCTGACCAATTGTACGTAGAGATGGAACAAAATATTTTTGGTCACCATTTCATTGAGATGCTCAATACTGAAAATATCAGAGAAGTTGTAAATCATGAATGGGTATCTGCCTCCGTTATTTCCGCATATATCAGGTAATAAATCAGGTTTAAAGTGTACAATATTTTTTTAGTCTTTCCATTTAAATATTGATGTCATTGGTGTAATCCATTTTTATATTTTAATTGAAGGTATTTGTATGAAGAATTGTTGCTTCCAAAGGAAATAACGAGGAGGTTTATGTTCTTGTCCCCACACCAAACAAATACATACGGCTACTTCGGGAGGGATTCACAGACAACGTATCTAGCTGACCGGTTTGCAACTAAAGAAAGAGAATATCAGCCCTTGTTTTTAGCGTCGTGCAATGTTGGGTGAGTCGCTTATCGTTTAAGACTTAATTCACAATAATGAATTACATAAAAGTTGAGGTGCTTAGGATTTGTTATCTCAACATTTTTTTATGAATCATTGGGTCTTTGTCTTGCGATAAATATTGTTGAAGAGATTATTTACTATCTGGATCCCTTGTATGTTGATCCTAGGGATCGCCAGAATTAAAGAATGCATTCGATACGTAAGCATGTTTTTATATTTCCGATTTTCTATGATTACATTTCGTACGTGAGCATGCGTGTGTTTGTGATGATTGAAAATATGTTTCTTAATGAAGTCTGTTTGATTTTGTGATTAGTGGTTTGCAAGTTTATCGCGCAAATATCGGAGCTAAGGTGCCGCGTTTAAAGGCAACCAACATTAAATGGATTGAGATACGGTATATTTGCAAAAACTTAATGCGCAATTAGATAAAAAAAACTATATTGATTTACTATTTTATTTTTTATAGTGCCCAAGACAACCCAACAAAGACAGATTGTGGGTACTATGTCATGCGTTTCATGAAGGAGACTATCTTGCGAGAACCAAGTTAAAATACCAATGGCGGTATGTTGTTTACTTAGCTTTTAACTTGTGATTGTTCAAATGTTTTAGCAATTGTAACTTATTTTATTTAATTTTTATGTCGTGATACTTCCACGACTTCAAATGCTCCACATACTCCTTTGCTCAACTATCTCGAAGTCAAGGAAGAGTGGTGTCGCTATATTGTTGAAAAGTTCGTTTGATTATGTCAAATTGATCCACGATAGTTGCAGCAATACTCATTGGTATGTGAATAATGCTTTATATTTATCAACCCCAAACTATCTATGTATTTGTTTTTCCTTGGTACATGCCTTCGAGTTGATGTGTGCATTGCTAGGAGAAAATAAGTTCAAACTTATTATTTTTGTTACACTTTGTTAATGCTTGATTTGAATTCTGTTTCTTGCTACAAGTAGTATTTACCTAATTAGTCTGCTGTATCCCAATGTAACGAGTTAGTCTTTGTGGTGGAAATGCAGTATGTATGCTACGAGTCTTTGGATCACATTTCGACACATTACTTTGGTGTTGTCTTGGTCTCATGAAAAACAAACGGAAGTTTGTAAATGTAGATTAATTGTAGATGTATGTTGGTTTTTTCGATTTTGGTTTCTTAAGGATTGAGATCTGGTATAGTTGCTGCACTTTGATTTTGTCTTACTCGTGTGAATTTGAATACTTTAGAAACAGAGTGGTGTACTTATATCTGGTTATATATATATATAGTTGT
Organism: Sophora flavescens; assembly: GCA_030762895.1. Lineage (NCBI taxonomy): Eukaryota > Viridiplantae > Streptophyta > Magnoliopsida > Fabales > Fabaceae > Sophora > Sophora flavescens. The sequence continues at coordinate 9,412,910 of CM061063.1, forward strand.
TGTATAGAGTGTTGCACTTTGATTGTATAGTTACTGGTTTGCTGCACAAACACATGCAGTGCTGCATTGAACACTTATATTTTGAACACATTTTGAACAATTGTGTTGACTGCAACAATTGTGGTTTTTTTGTGTAAATATGCAGGAATAATGGATGTAAAAGTTAAGAAATAAAATTAAAAAAAAAAGGGGCTTTAGATAGCGTTTCCTTGTACAAACGCTATCTAAAGTCACCTATTAATAGCAGTTCCTAAATGCTATCTTTGCTAACGAGTTTTAATAGCGGTAGAATAGATAGCGGTTACAAACGCTATTAAAAGGCATACTGAAACGCTATCTAAAGTCTAATCTGTTGTAGTGAGATCGAGTGCACCCTTTACTCTGCCACGGCTCCAAAGTGACTGTGGATTCAGATGGAGCATCGACTTCAAATGAAGGAGGGGATGCATTCAATGTTGGAGATTCTGAGGACAGGACTGAGAAGAAAATGATGTTGAAGCAGAAACTTTTTTATATTTTAGTGCTATATATCTTGCGGAAATTTTTTATCTTTTAAACATGTAATTGTAACTTATGAATCGCTTCAATGAGATACGATTTGATTATACATATATAACTTGTTTTCTGTTAAGTGTTTATTTATTTTAATTTGCACAAGAATTTGTTAATTTACTAATTCAAGCTAATTAATTAAGATTAAAAATAAACTTTTTTAAAAAAAAGATTAGAAATAAACTGCACTATATGGAGTGATGATCTGCGTCAAGAGTGACAACAGGGAGATGACAACGAAAGAAAGATAGGAATGAGTTGATTATTTACGTCAGTTATTTATTTAACTGAAGTAAAAATCACACTTATAACGTCAGGTTTATAAACAACTGGCGTTAAAAGTTCTTTTAACGTCAGTTCATTAAACAACTGACGCAAATAGTGATTTAATATTTACAAAAATGTCACCGCCTCACTTTTAACGTCAGTCCTTAAAACAACTGACGTTAACAGTGAATTAATGAAGTCTGATATTTACAAAACTGCCACCGCCCCCTTTTTAACGTCTAGTTTTTGGTTAACTGACGTAAACCATTACCGTCTAATGTATATTTTCCACTAGTGGGTGGTGCTTGGGCGGCACGCGGTGGGAGGAGAAAACCAGAACCAGATGGAGCAGAGAACCAGAGCAGAAAAATGCGAAGATGACAACGGGAGGAAGAAAACTGTTCGAGTTACTTATTGGAAATCAGCGACGGCCTTTTAATATTAGCGACGGCTACACCGTCGCAAATTATGATTCCGTCACAAATTGAGAATGACCGTCGCAAAAGTACGGTCCGTCGCAAACCAATATGGCCATTGCAAATGACCTTGGACAAACATTTGCACATTAGTGACGGCCATGCCCGTCGCAAATTGGCTCCAACATTTCGCGTAAAATGGCGGGAACGTTACTGACAGATTTGTGACGAAACTTCCGTCAATAATCTCTTATTCCATTTGCGATGGCTTAAGCCATCACAAAACATAAAATTAGCGACGGATTTGAGGCCGTCGCAAAAATTCCGTCGCTAATTAACCTTATTATTGTAGTGCGTGAAATAGGGGTACTTGTGTAGGTATTTGATGGACTCCAATCTGGCTTAGGATTAGCATGTGGTTATCGAAGAACCAGGGTCCCCCATTCAACACCTTATGCATGTCCAGTTTATGGAAAAATTGAAAAACGTACACTCCTTGCTCCACCTCCTTAACAGCCATTTGCTTCACAGGTTCCCATATTGTTGCCATACTTTCTCGCATAGCCAGAAATCTGATGCATTTATGCGTTAGGAACCTCCCTACGAGACACAGATTCACGTCAGCCCTCCTTTCTCCTTGGTTGGCATGTCCACTGAAATCCAGAACCTCCTCATCATCATCACTAAGATTCAAGTTTTGTAAGTCCGCCATCACATGAAAGAAAAAGCAGTATCGCAAAAAGCAGCCTCTCACAGTCACCGGGAGAGAAAAACCATAGCACCTCTCACAAGGAGAGAAAAAACAGTAATTCAATATCTTTTGTTCTTAATTGGTTTTGTTATTTACAAATTTAAATTTCTCCTTCTCTTCCATGGTTTCTGTCTCCTTAATAAAGAAAGTATAACGGAACAGAAAATGATCAATTATATCCAAATAAATTAAAAAGTAAAAAAAATAACGAGGGTGAAATTTTTCATGCACTTTTAACTACGTACGTAATCATACCGTCAAACTTTTCATGCAATTTTTCCATTTTTGAAACTGCGACCCATAAGTTTTTAGGTCACCACATTATTTTAACACTATTTAATATTTATGCCTCTTTAACTACGAAATCATACCGTCAAAAAAAAAAAACTACGTAATCAAGAATTTAATAATCCCCGTGAAAAACCTTTATTAACGCATAAACGCCTAAATGATGAAGTTCTGGACATATTTATAAGCATTCATTTAACCAAAACATATAAGACATAATAAATCCAAAACAACGTACTCGAGAAAACAAACTAAATTATAGTAAAAAAAACAACAGAAAAATTTCAGTTAGATTTGGAGAAATCTTCCCAAGCTTAAGATAAGTGCTCGATCACTTTTCACTAGGTTAAAATCCCTTAACCTATAACTATATTTAAAAGAAAATGTTGATCATAAAGACGAAATAATTATTTAATTAATTATTATGTATAAAAAACATTTCTAAAATTATGAATAGAGATAAATGAGTAATTGAGTAGCACTAAAAAAATAGTTACAATTATGAATTATAGATAAATAATCCAGCTGACATGGTCATCAAATTGCACGACATGGAAAAATGATAGACGTACAGAAGAAATTTGCAAACAATAATGCTTGTTAGTGTGAAAGGAGATTCGTCGTTTGTGTAGGAATGTTTATTTCTTCCAGCTTCAACCTTTACTCACCTCTGCCCCTCTCTCTCCAGTAGATTTTTGTTTCTTCCTCCTTTTGCCATGCCAGCTAGTTTGTAAGTTTTGTTTGGTACTCGCTGTTGACCTAATTATAAGAAGAAAAAAAATAAAATTCATATTTATTAAGAAAATTAGTTAAGTTAGTTTAAGTATCTTGATTTATGTAAAAAAAAAGAATTAATTGTCTAGGGAATATGTAATGCTCCTGAAAAAGTAAATGAAGAATTTGTTTTATTGGTTAATTTTCTTGATTTTTACAATACTAATATTTAATAGTATTGACTTAACTGATTTTTACTTATATTTGAGTCCAAAGAATATAGCTACTTTTTATTTATATTTGGATCCGGAGGGACTACTAATTACTAATTAGCATCACCCGTTAGCACCACTCATTTGCAAAACTCTTACATACGTTTTTTTAATTAAAAAAAAATCGAAAAAATTTCTCAGCAGCTCCTCTCAACTCAGCGCGAGAATTTTGTGATGGTTTATCATGTTTGTACGGGATATGTCAAGTTAAAACAAAAGTATTAAAATAAATATATAACTTTTTCTTCGATATGTTTATCATATTTTGTGTGTGTGTGTATATGTGTGTGTGTGTGTGTGTGTGTGTGTATATATATATATATATATATATATATATATATATATATATATATATATATAAAATTCACGGCCTAAGGATGAAGTTATTAAAGTCCTAGCTTTAGGTCCACCAGTAAAAAAAATATTTACTTTTAGTTTTTATAAAGCAAAAAGGTCACACATGTCAATAAAAAGACCCAATATAAAACACAACCTGATCCAATTAAACTTTCTCACTTAAAATAAAACGACATCACTCAAAATTTGTTTTAAGCCTCACTTGCTCTTGGGTCAGCCCTAATATATATATATATAATGGGGGAACTCAAGTTTAGAGAAATGTCTTAATGTGAGAGTAGGAGGAACAAATCTGCTAATCTGGGTCATTAAACCATACATTGATGATCAAGATTAGAAGTTAGTTAATGGTGATCATGTGATCACTTAAAAAAGTCATATGATTTTATGTTCTAATCTTGACCATTCATATATGATTCAGAGGTCCAGATTTACTCCTCTCATAATAATATTTTAGATAATGCTTGATATACATTACTAAAAAATTCATAACTGCACATTTGTATGGGACGATAAAATAAAAATATAAGTACATACAGATAAAATAGTCATATGATATACATTACTTAATAAAATCATATGATTTTATGTTCTAATCTTGACCATTCATATATAATTTAAAGATCCAGATTTACTCCTCTCATAATAACGTTTTAGATAATGCTTGATATACAGTACTAAAAAATTCATAACTGCACATTTGTATGGGACGATAAAATAAAAATATAAGTACATACAAATAAAATATAATATAAATTAAACAATAAAAATTATATAAATATAAAGGATATATATAAATATTAGTGAATAATATTTAATATTATACTAAAATTTCAAGAGGGGTTATTTCCAACACACTCTCTCTTATTGATTGAAATTTACGTGGATTCTATAAATTTAAAGTAGAATCCACACGAAATAATAAACCCCACGCAAGAGAGTGTTGAAAATAGAACGTTGGAGAGTGTCTTCCTAGTTCCTACCATTTCTCAATTTTCAATGACTTGAATACAATCGTACAACAACCGCGAGTCACGGCGTGTCGTCCTTTCATTTTTTCCATCTGGCGGATTTAAATTGTCATATGTGAATACTCAATATCATTTTCCGTGAACAAATACATGTCATTTAAGATTTTGGTTGTACTTACCAAAAAAACAAAAAACAAAAGACTTAATCGCACTTTCGGTACTTCTAACATTGATTATGTGTAATTTTGATTCTTAAAGTTTTTTTTTTATATATTTGGTTGCTTATTTTTTCAATATTTCAATTTAGTGCCTTCATCTAATATCCGTCAATTTTTTAATGATAATCAGAGTTTTTCAATGATTAACAGAGAATAATCAATAGTCTAAGCACATAGAACCTCTGATTAAACTCATGTGATAAAGGAACCTGTTGTAACACCCCGATTTTCACTGTTTTAAATAACAGTAATACATATAAATATGTTTATAAATTTATTTGAGTTTTAGAAAATTATTTTAATTAAACGGAGTTTACTACTCAATCCTACTTGAATGTAGGAAGCTATGGCTGAAAATTAGGTTGGAAAGTCAGGCGAAAATCGGCCTGCGAATTCCATTGACAGTATAATTATACTGCTCAAAAGACCTAATTTTAATTCGTGAATGAAAGACTTAAGATTATTATTTTATTTCCTACAATTCTGTATTTTTAGAATTATTTTGGAAAAAAATAAAATAATTTATATTTTCGGGCGAAACACGTAATCGGGTAGACGACGGAAGAGATTTCGGAGTTTCTCAAAACCAATAGAGGGTTTTTCTTAGGATTTTGAGATGATTCAAGGGGATGAATCATATTTTTAAGTCTAGAAGGTTTTTCAGGGTTAAATAGAAAATTTAGAAATTTTACGGTTAAGTCCCTAAACTTTCTGTAAATTACCCTTTTGTCCCTAAATTAGTTTTTTTCGTTTTTCCAAGTGGATTGGGCTAGAATCCTTGTTTCTAACCTTAAATGGTCGTGGCTTATAAGCCCAAACTTTTCTAGTTCATAGTTAAGTCCATAAAGCCCATTTAAGTTTCTTATCTTAAGTTAAAGGCTTAAATCTTCAAGTGGGCCCCACAACAAACAAGAAAATGAAACCAAGCCCAAATGTGTCAAGCCCAAATACATAAGCCCATGAGAGAAGATGACTTTCTCATTTGATGGATGAATCAAGATTTTTCTAGAATGTTCCACACTTTTCTACATCATTCTTGGTTTTTCTTCAACATTCTAGATTATTCTCAAATGTTCTTGAATTTGTCTTAACTTATCATTGACTCATCAAATCAGCCAACTAAGTCAAAGATAAGCTAGCATTTAATGTGACAAAAATCATCATCATGACATTTTATTGTCTATTTGCAAACTAGTCCTTCAACTATTGGAATCTTTGCAATTTGGTCTTTAGAACTTAATTGCATTTTGATCCTTTAACTTGACAACTCATCTTCATCTAGAATTTTCTTGAGATGTCGCCACTCACACTATAAATACCCTCCTCTCACTTTTCATTTAGTTCTTTGGTCATTTGCTTTCTAAAAACTCTAAAGTTTCCAAGTTTCTTAGTTCTAAGTTGCAAAGCAAGTTCTTGGATTTCCTTTGTCATTGATTTTCAAGAGGTAAATTCTAAACTTCATTCTTAATCATGCCTATGTTCTTTAGTAAGTTTCTTGATTCAAGGCTTATATCATGGTTGTTCATCATTTTCAAGTTTCTAACCCTAGAACTTTGAAAAGTCATAATAAATTCTAGAAAAATCTAATGATGATGAAACTACTTTCTATCTTCTTGATATCATGTCTACTATCTAAATCCAAGAGAATGATGTAATCAAAAATTTCTTTCTTGAAAACCTAGCCTTGGCCGAATCTATCAAAGTAGGTTTGGTAGAGTTTTTGTTCATGGTTTTCATTAATGATCTTGTTAATCAAGCTATTAGTATGTATGATTAATAAATCCAAGTTGGTTTATTAAACTAAGAACCCTAACCCTAAGATCATGTTGAGGCCGAATCCTTGTATAAAAGAGATAGGAAGTTTTGAGTTTCAACTTTAGTTGTTTAGTCACTAATCCATGATTTAGGTTAATCAAGGATCATTAATCTATGAATTAATCATGATTAGCAATTTTAAGGATTTTGAACCCTAAAAGTCAGCCATTGGCCGAAACCCTAACCCTAAAGGTTAGAGGATTTTGTTTCAAATTTTAGTCTTGTAATAAGTAATCTATGTTAGTTAAGACTCTAGTAACTAGGATCCAAAAGATGGCATTGAGAAGATAACCCTAAACCTATTTTCTAAGTCTTGGCCGAACCTAGCCCTAAAGTGTCATAGATGGGTGTTAGTTGATTAATTATAAGTATGTTGTTTGGTTGAAGGTGGTTGTGCTAACTCGTGGCGGGATAACGAGGATCGTCGTGTACGTGTTTCCGGTGCAAACTCAGGTGGGGAAAAGAATCAACCTATCGTCGGAATCGATAAGTAGTAGATTATATGATAATTGTGTAGGGCGACCTAAACCCTACTAGCTAGTAGTCGAGTAATCGACAAGACCAAAATCCCATTGGAAACCTTTTCTGTAAAACCAATGTGATTCGGGGATTGTAGGTTTATCGACATTAAGTTGATTTTAAGTATTTAAGGATGTTTGAAATATTTATTCTTGACTGTTTGTGATACGCTGGTTGAGGTATTCCATCTGCATGTGACGTATTGTTTCGGTGTTTGAATAATTATGATTGTGAGGATGTTTGCTATCTGTCACGGTCGTGATGGCTATCACGGCCAGGCCGTGATAGTGTCTGAATTTGTTATTTATTTGGTTTGATTATTATGAGTTGTTTGTGATAAATTTCCTAATATGATATTGAGATGTTGGAATATTCTGTTGATTAATGTGTTATGCATGATCTGCCTGGGTTTAATATTGTGCTTAGCTGATATTTAAGTAAGGATATATGTTGTTCGGGAGATAATTGTTTGGGTGAGAGAATGAATTGACTTGGAGGTGCCTAGCTTATTTAAGTTATCTAATGGATGAGATGTGACATAGAATGCGAGTTGAGGTTATGATAGGAGCTTGAGGTACACGGTTGTTATTGATTTGAGATAATGAGATTTATATAGAGGCTTTGATGCAAATACTTTTTCAGTCCATGATGCGTAGATATGATTTATCCTATCAAAAGATAGAAGGGCACTATGTTGAGTCTTATCCTATCGAAAGATAGAAGGGCACTATGATGAGTATTATCCTATCGAAAGATAGAGGGCACTATGTTGAGTCTTATCCTATCGAAAGATAGAAGGGCACTATGATGAGTATTATCCTATCGAAAGATAGAGGGCACTATGTTGAGTTTTATCCTATCGAAAGATAGAAGGGTACTATGTTGAGTCTTATCCTATCGAAAGATAGAAGGGCACTACGATGAGTATTATCCTATCGAAAGATAGAAGTGTACTATGCTGAGTTCTTTGCATCAGACTACCCTGGACTACTAACGAATGTGAAAGGAATAGAGAGAGTTATGATAGTATAAGTGTTTAGACTACATGAGCTGAGGGTAGAGGATGATATAGTGAATTGAGGATGATTGTTGATTTTGAGTGATGTGTGTTTGTGACAATTACTGTATAATTTACTATTACTCTTTTCCGCTTTTTGATGATAGAACTGTTTCTTATTCCCTATATCTTTTTGTGTGTTGTATTTTATTTCTGATGTGATCGTACGAGAAGACCCGATGGAGGAACCGATTCTTTGAGGAGTTAGATGGAACTCCGTATGAGCAGGATCTTGGAGGTCGGTTGTGATCCAGGGCGATTAGAGTATAGACATGATGGCCAGTGTGTCTAAGGAGTATTTATATTTCCGCTAAGTAAGCCTGTAGTGAAGTTTATACCTGTGAGGGATCCTACAGAGAGGGTACCCTTAACAGTGTTTTGGTTTTGTAATAAATAAACATGGTTGTATTATGTAATATAGTTTTGGTGTGCTTTATATCTGCATAAGTTATATAATTATTATTTTAAGTTTTAAATTTGTACGTATTTTCAACGTTAAGCGCACGATTAAGTAAGTAAATATTAAGGTTTTTATTTTAATAATACAATGGGGTACAATGGGGTGTCTCACCTGTGGTGGATAAAAAAAAGTCCCAGTAAGGAGTGACAAAATCAGTAAATAACCAAGAGGAATCATTGAATCATATTGAATTGAAGAGGCAGAGGGAGAACCTCAATTAAAGATTGTGTGTGCTTAGAGGAGTGGTTCCTCTATGTTGATTATTGAAAAAAATTGACAAATATTGGATGGAAGGATTAAATTTGCAATATTGAAAAAATAGAGGGACGTGTTGACAAAAAAAAACTTTAGAGACCAAAACCGCATATGATCAATAATAGAGGGGCCGAAAGTGTAATTAAAAAAAAAAAGATTTTGGCTGAAAGGTATAAATGCCGTTCTAGCAATTTAGGGGTGTTCATATCCAAACCGATCTAAAAGAAAATTGAAAACTGATCCTATAAATGAAACCAAACAGAATCCATGTCTATTAGATTTTTTTTATCTTGTTTGTGAAAACCGATCGAATTTTAGATTTCGTTTTCTAAAATCGAACCAAATCAAACCAAGCCGCATATATAAAATTTAATATATGTTTATTCAATTTTTTTACTTTATCATTTATGTATGAGTTTAATTTATATGTATTGTCGGTGTAAAGAAATTTTACACCGAAATCCAATAATATTTCAACAAATCAACATCATTGTTATTTCTCCCTCTTAGTTATTAAAGTAAAAACACATATATCTAAATGTTAGTGGATGTCAGTGTAAAACATTTTACCTGACAGTGTATACTACTTTAATCAATTTTTTATTTGTTGGTATATTTTAAAAATAATACTTACTAGTTTGATTTGACATAATATTTTATTATTCCTAATATTTCAAACATAAAAAAATATTTCCTAGAACTAGATGATGATGATATTTATTTGTTATATATATTATGAAATTTTACTATATGAGGGTGTTTTTGGTTCAAAGGAGGGGAGTAGAGAGGTGAGGAGGAGAAATAATAGTTTTATGTTTGGTTCAGGAGGAGAGTGAAGAGATTTTAAAATAAATTTATTTTTAAACCATTATAATTATATATTTCAAAATAGACAAGTAAAGATATTTTAATCAATGCATATAAAATACTTTAAAATCTATCTCCTCTTGACACATAAATATTATAAGAGAAGAAAAAACTAGATATACCGAAACAGCCTTCAAAGTCCCAGCCTCAATTTGCTTAAAGTGATCATTATTCAGACCCAAGAATTTTTAAAACCTCTCTCTTAAAATAACTGAAGTAAAGTTTAGGCATTATTTGATTACCTGATTAGGATTTGATAATTTACTTATTTTCTTAATAATTTTGATCTTTTTCTTTACTGGTTTACTCATCAAAGTGAACCTTACTTTTACAGTATCAAAACCCAAAGTTATATTCACCTTATTTTTATGTCACTTTCTTCTATATGACAATCGACAACCCTTATTAACTAGCGCAATAAAGTGGGAATAATTGACTGACTTCCATTATCTGGATTTTAGCAGACAGGCATATATATCAAATTAAGAATTAAGAATTAGTCAAATAGAGTCTTTTTTATAAAATAAAATAAAATAAAATATAAATCAGTTTTCTAAATACTCATCCATCGAATATCGATAAACTATTATACCCGTGAGAATGCATTGATACAAAAACAAACACAACCTTTCTATAAAACACACACACACACACAACCTACCTAGGTCATCACATGTCTAGGATTCTAGCTAGTCTTTATGAGATAAATATAGGGCAACAATAATAAATTCGTTTTGCATCTATATCGCTTTTATCACATAATCACTTAATATCTGTAAACTGTTCTTTCGGACCCGGAATCAGAGTATAATTCACCGTACTCAAGGAAGTATGATGCCTTCTTTACCCCCCAAAAAACAAATATGATGGGCTTCGTGGTTGACGTTGCACCACGCAGCTTTAATTTAAAATTTCCATTTTCAAAAATATAATTTTCACCTCCACCTGCTCTCTATATCAGCGACTCACTCTGCTCACCCACATCCAACCCCACATTGAAACCATCCCCTTTGTCACACTCTTCACACTCTTGTTATCTTCTTCATCATTCTAACAACCTCTGTCATTATCACACAACAATAAAAGGGTGAATTTTTGTTTTTAGTTTTTTGTTATTGGTTTTCATGATGTTACAAAAGCGAAGAAGATAAGAGGGCTCGAAGTTGTTTTCGATCGTGTTTTAGCAAAGGATACAACCTCTTTATCATCGTTCATGCACGTCACTTATAATGTGAGTTTTTGTAACTTTTGTTTGTACTATTACATCGGTAATTTACTTTCCGGAAACACTACAAAAAAAGGTCATTTAGCTACCGAAAATAGTGACCGAATTTTGTGGTTGCTATTTGCGACCGAAATAGCGACCGATTGTAGGATCTACATGAAACACTGGTTAGAGTTGATTCTGCGACCGAAATAGCGACCGAAATAGAGCGTAGCAGAGATATCGGTCGCTAAATAAAGGAAAGTAAAAGTCAGAAATTTATGATTTTTAGCGACCGAAATAGCGACCGATTTAAATGTAACGATCAAACTTTATTTATATTAGTGACCGATTTAAAAATCCGTCGCTAAATTTATGAATTCATATTTCAAACTTTATTTATATTTGCGACCGATATTATTTCGGTCGCTAAACGACGCGTAAAAATATAAAATAGCGTGTGTTAGCGACCGAAATTTAAATCGGTCGCTATAATTATAAATTCAAATCCCAAACTAACCATATTAGTGACCGAATTAACACTACAAAAAAAAAGGTTATTTAGCGACCGAAAATAGCGACCGAATTTGTTGGTTGTTGTTTGCGACCGAAATGGCGACCGATTGTAGGATCTAAATCAAATACTGATTAGAGTTGATATTGCGACCGAATTAGCGACCGAAATAGAGTGTAGCAGAGTTATCGGTCTCTATTTCGGTCGCAAAATAAAGGAAAGTAAAAGTCATAAATTTATTATTTTTAGCGACCGAAATGGCGACCGAGTTAAATGCAACGGTTAAAATTAAGTTATCTTTTGCGACCGATATTAAATCGGTCGCTAAACGGCGCGTAAAAATTAAAATAGAGTGTTTTAGCGACCGATTTAGCGACCGAATTATTCGGTCGCTAAAATTATGAATTCAAATTTCAAATTAACCATTTTAGCGACCGAATAATTCGGTCGCTAAAACTAAAATCCCTAAAACTAATATTTTGGTCTCGACGCCCTTTCCCTCACTTTCTTTTCTCTTTCTCTGCTCCTTCTTCCTTCTTCTTCCACACTTCTTCTTCCTTCTCCCCCAACTTCATCTTCTACCTTCTTCCTTCCTTCTTCTCAGTCGCGCGACCACCGCCCTGAGGCCGCCGTTCGGCCACCGCACGGAGAGGGCAGATGACCCGCGACTCGCCACCGCCCTCCTGGCACGCACAGCTGCGGATGCGCCGTCCTCCGCCACGGTAAGGTGGTTTGACTTCCATTCCTGGTGGTTTCTCACCTCTCTTTGTTAGTTTAAGTTCCTTCCTTCATCTCCTAGACTTACCTTCAAGTTTTGAGTACATGGGTGTTACAGGAACACTGTCACCGTTGCTGGACGCCGTGCCGTCTCCGTCCGCCGCCGCGAGGAGCCCCACAACACCACCCCAACTTCTTCTTCTTCCTTGGGTGAGTCAAAACCCTCCCCTGTGTCTCAAATTCAAAACCCCCAAATTGATTTTGAAACCCTAACCCTAACCCTTTGATTTCAGATTTTAATCTTAAAATTAAAGCTTGCTTTATGAAATTGGGACTGTGAAACTGGTTTTATTGTCCTATGAATTCCAGTTCTATGTGAATCAACTTGTTAGATTGAACATAATCTGTTTGAGAAAATGCTTGAATCAATTGCTCAATGTGTTATTGAATTTTATTTGTTGTATGAGATGTAAATTGGTTTTGAACTCCAGCATGTTGATTTTAGATTTTTGTATGATAAAAATGGTTGAACTCTTGTTAATGGGTATAAGCATGCAAGTATCTTTGAACTTTTGGTTATATGTGGTTTCAAGATATGTAACAATTGAATAATATTGGTTGAGTTTGAGTTTGCATTGAAATATCTTATAGTGTGATTGCTATGTGTGAAATGCAGAAATTAAAATGAATTGGATTCAGTTGGGTATCTAATGGTGTTGTTGTTTCTCCGACTTTTGAAGCGTATGATCAAGGTTTGTTATGTTTGTCAAGATAATATTTGTGCATTAGGGAACATCATTTTTGGAATTATATCATGTATATTATTTTCTTATTCGCCGGGTATGATGTATTTCTGGGTAATTTTTGTGGTTTGGTTTCTAGCGAACATGTCAACAAGAACATCTCTTCACGTGAGTAAGTCCACAAAGCATATCTCTTAGACTTTGTGTGGAAACTTTTAGAAAGAATGAAAAGGGAAGAAATGAATCCTACCCATTTCTTTTAGACTTTGTATGATATGCTTTCTCTTTCTCTTATTGATAAGACAACTTGATAGAAAATGATTATAGCCTACAAGGTTGTTGAAGATTTTGAAGATTGTGAATTTGTGGATACATTTTATATCCAATTTTCCATTCAATCATCTGTGTTTCGTTATATTCTTGTATAAGGGAAGCATTATATTTTTGTCTCATTATATTCTTATGCAGAGTTGGGAAGACAATTACTTTTTAAGGGACAATGGAGGCGATGAACTCAACAAAGGTCTAAAAGTTGGATTCAAACGGTTCCTTGGTGAACTCCACAAAGATCCCCATAATTTGGTGTTTTGCTGGATGTAAAGGTTCAAAGGGCTTTTTCTCTTTTGCTGCAATTATCCCTAATAAGCTTTTAGGCACTAAATTGCCAATAGTTGGGCGGTGGATTGGTTTTAGATATTAGGTGCTGAGGAATTCTTTTTGGTCGACGATTAGTTAGTATATCAACCATTATTGTCTTCTCCGACTTTGGTTGAATCTCTACCTTATCCCTCTTGTATTTGGTTCTTTTGTTTATGAGTTTAGAGTACCCATTATACTATTTCAATACACTTTAGCTTATAAAAAAAAAAAATATTTGGTTTGTTATATGTTTTTTAAAGGAATCGGTCACTAAATTGGTCCCTAGAACAAGTTTTGGGGACACATTTAGTGACTGGTTTTTTTTAATTTGGTGGCCAATTTAGCGACCGAATTAGCGACCGAATTTTCGGTCGCTAAAATTGGTCACATAGCTGGTTTTAGGAGACCAATTTAGTGACCGATTTTTATAAATTAGCAACCGAATTATTCGGTCGCTAATAGCGACCGATTACAAATTCGGTCACTAAATGATTTAGCGACCAGGGTTTTAGCAACCGTCATTATTCGGTCTCTAATTCGGTCGTTAACCTATTTAGCGACCGAATTTTGATGAATAGCGACCGATTTCTTCGGTCGCTAAACACCCTTTTTTTTGTAGTGTAATTCGGCCGCTAAAACTGAAATCCCTAAATTCGACAGAACCTCCTTCTTCCTCATTTCTTCATTTTTCCTCTGTCAGCTCTGCTCCCTACCTCCACCACCGCGCCAGTCCGTTGTCTAACCTGTCCGTCTCCACAACCGAATCCCTCTGGCCACCACCGCACCAGTATGGCCACCACCGTAAGTCTTCTTACCTCTCATCTCTTCCTTTCTTCTCTTACTTTTCCACCCTCTCATCTTTGGTCTTTCCTTCCGCAGAAACAGTGCCACCACCGTAGAGCTCCGGCCACCACAGGGACAACCGCAAGGACCACTGCAAAGGTATCCCCTCCTTCCTTCTATGTATCCCCCTTCGCCCTTCATTCTCGTTTTATTGTTATTTCACAGTCTATAAAATTCTTTTTGCAACAATGATGATTGCTGTTTTGGTTGCTTTGTGAGTGTGTCCAAAAATTCTGCTCTGGTGGTATGTCTAACAGGGTCCAAAAATTTTCTGAGGGTTCATCTCTATGAATTTTCACATCACAAAAGCACCTTAGTAAAGAATCTGAACTATCCTAAAATAAGCCTCTTGATATGTCCTCCCCACACTTTGTTACCTTCCACTGCACTCACCTGTCTTGATACTTAATTGGTTATATTACTATGATTTTTTTTTTCCAATTCATGGTGATACTTTCTGATAAATTATATGGTTATACTCTTGAGGTGTACATATCTCTGACATTAAGTTGTAGTGTAGATTGTAGAATTTTGTAAACACTAACAGCCAAGTAAAAAAATGAACCATTTATACTATATTTTGGCACTTGACTTTTTGCAAAATAATTTACAACCTGCATTCCATGTATGCAATTACTCATGGCATGCAAGATTAAACTATTACTAATGCCTAAAGCATTATGTTTTTGTATATGTATGTACACTAATATTTTTTTGTTAATTAACTTTTTGTCCTTCTAAATTTGGGCTACATGTTTGAGCATTGTATTTGTTATTGCTTTAAATTAGAGTACCTTTGTTCAATCAGGAACAAATTAACTTTGACATGTGTCTGATGTAGGAGAATCCACTTTCACAATCTACCACTAATTTGGTCATCTAAAAATCAGCTGTACTAATAATGCCATGATCAAAATCCCACAACAGAACATACCAGCCAAACCAAAGTAGCATGAAGAAGGAACATCAAAAAACAAATGGAAGCAAGTTGATGTCTATCTGGGAGCTCTATTCTCTTCATCAGTTAGAGGCTTAAGAAAGCATAAAAATAAGAACCAAATTTACACAATTTAGCAAACAAATCCTCGAAATTTATACAATTTACACAATATCAAAATTTAGCATACACCAAATGCACAGTGATTTAGCATACACCAAAAATTCTGCTCTTTGTGAATTTTGTTTTAAGTTCTTAGACATGCAAATATGACAAACCACAAATAAATGGAATTTTTAATTTAAGATTTAAACCCTTACCTCATCTTCCAAGAGTTAGGTTTTGGGAGAGAAAAGGTTCCTTAGTACTTTTCTCCCTTTGTTTCCTCTTCTTCTGAAAAATATAGAATAGTTATTTGATTTGAAATGACTAATTTCATTTATGCACGATAGGTCCTTGTTGTCATATTCTTCTACTCTCTGTTGGCTCCGACTCCTCCCCTTATCCTTACTCGGTTGTGTTTTCTCTCTCAGGTAAGTTCTCTGAACACTCAGTGTAATGTATTATGTGAATTATCGTGTTGTTTGGTAGTGGAGAGCTGAGCTCAATAGGATGTGATCTTGTTTGATTGTATGCTAATAATTTAATGTTTATGCATGTGTTTGTCAATATGTGTTGTTTGTTAGTGGAGAGCGGAGCTTAATAGGATGTGATCTTGTCTGATTGTATGCTGATAATTTAATGTTTATGCATGTGTTTGTCAATATGTGTTGTTTGTTAGTGGAGAGAGGAGCTCAATAGGATGTGATCCTGTCCGAAAGGCGGGATGCTGGTTGTGTGTTGATAATTTAGAAATTATGCATGTGTTTGACAATTAACTGCTACTTGTTAGTGGAGAGCGGAGCTCAATAGGATGTTTGCTACAATATTTAATCTAAGTTTGTATTGATTTACGCTGCAATTTATATAAGCTCAACAATGTTACAATATTTATAGGTTAATGGCTTTATTTTCTATTAGAGTTAATAATTAATTTACGAAAGCCTTAGTTTCCTATTTGAGATTCAATATTAATGAGCATGCGTAACTTATCAAGGTATGCATGCTCATTGTATTGAATCTTGAATTGTCCAAGTGGGACAGTTTGGGAAAAAACATTTTTCACACTCGTACAATAGTCATTTCAATGTTCAAATGCCTTATATACTTGTTGAAATCTCGGTCTGATGCATTTCCTTTTGTTCTCCTGGTGCATACTTGATCGCGGTGAATCTCACCGTGCTCGAGTCGTGTAACTTGGAGACCGATGGGAAATGCTGCCGAAATTTTGTCAAGTATAAGGTATTTGAATATGGGAATAACTATTAGTATCCGAGTGTGGCAAAGGTTTCTTCTCGAATGGGATAGGTTCATACCTTGTCATAAGAACGAGATTGATGGAGTTATTGGAATGCACCGTAATATATAAGTGTTATTGTAGGATTGGTCAGGCTATTTAATTGCCAGCAATGGATATTCCGGAGAATCGGAAATGGATGTATCGTAGGTTGGATCGGAATAAACGTCTTAGGGAAGAGTATAGAGTTGGAGTGGGTGAGTTTATAGAGTTTGTTGTTAGCCAGAGAGATTTATACGGCTGGGCGGTGATCAATTGAGGTGTCCTTGCAAAAGATGCAGGTGTCAATCTTTCAAAAGCGTGGATGGAGTTGTAGCCGATCTTTATGAGAAGGGCTTCATGCCTGATTACTATTGGTGGAGTAACCACGCTGAGACGTTGCCTGACTTAAACCCGATTATGGTTGAAGGTTCGTACTATGGAAGTGGTGACCGGAGGGAAGAATTGAATCCATACGAGCAGATGATAATGGATCATGCTGGACCATCGGTTGGTGTTGTACTAGAAGAAGATGGGGAAGAATATGGTGGAATGGGTTCCCAATACATAGAGGAGAATCCGAATCCCGAAGCTCAAAGATTCTATGATATCTTTGAGTCTTGCACAATCTCCATTGTGGGAAGGATGTCGAGAGTACACAGAGTTGTCGATGTGCATGGAATGGTTGAGTATCAAATCTGACTACAATATGCAAGAAGGCTGTTTTAATCGCCTCACCAGGTCAGTGTCCAAGGCGTTGCCAGAAGACAATCGGATGGCTACTAGTTTTTATCATGCTAAGAAATCTGTGGAAAATTTGGGTCTGAGGTGTTTGAAAATTGATTGTTGCCCGAATGGATGTATGTTGTACTATAAGGATGATTCAGCGGAAAGCATAACATGTTGTCGATTTTGTGGTGCGGATCGGTATAAGACAACCACTAGGATGGGAATTGAGAAGAAGAGGTCGCTAAAAAAGATGTGGTACTTTTCGGTCGTTCCAAGACTTACAAGATTGTACTATTCGATGGCCACTGCAGCTCACATGAGGTGGCATAGTGAGCATGAGAGGCTTGGAGAAGCTTGGAAGCATTTTGATAGGGTTCATATGGCATTTTCGCAGGACCCTCGCAATGTCTGATTGGGGTTATCTATTGATGGATTTAATCCTTTTGGGCAGTCTGGAAAAGCATACTCTTGTTGGCCGGTTATCCTGACTCCGTACAATCTTCCCCCGGGGATGTGCATGAAGCGGGAGTTTCTGTTCCTAACAGTCATAATTCCGGGTCTGTCTAATCCAAAAGGTAAGATTGATGTGTACTTGCAGCCGCTGATAGATGAGTTGACAATGTTGTGGAATGATGGTGTGTTGACATATGACGTATATTTAAGGCAGAATTTCATCATGAAAGCAGCTTTAATGTGGACGATCAACGACTTTCCTGCTTATGGGATGATGTCGGGTTGGATGACCGCGGGGAAGCTTGGATGCCCAATATGTATGGAGCGATCGAAGGCATTCATGCTTAAAAACAGTCGAAAGATCTCATATTTTGATTGTCATCGTCAATTCCTTCCAGAAGATCATCCTTATAGGCGGAGCAAGAATGCATTCAAGAAGCATTGTGCGGAGACAACACCGCCTCCACCACGTTTGACTGGTCCTAATGTATGGCGCAGAGTACAGTACTTACTGCTCGTCCATGAAACCCAAGGAGAACATATTCCTGATTATGGCGTCAACCATAATTGAACAAAACAAAGTATATTTTGGAGGTTGCCGTATTGGAGGACGCAGCTACTCCGCCACAACATTGATGTCATCCATACTGAGAGGAATGTGTTTTTGAATGTGTTTGACACTGTGATGGACATCAAGGGGAGGACAAAGGATACAAATAAAGCCCGATTGGATCTGGCTGAAATTTGTAATCGGAAGGAGCTTGAGTTGCAGGACGGTGGTCGTGGCAGACTTATCAAACCGAAGGCAAGTTATGCACTAAGCAAATCACAGAAAGTGGCCGTCTGTAAGTGGGTTAAAGAACTAAAGTTACCAGATGGGTATGCTTCCAATCTGGGTAGATGTGTTGACATTAAGGAAGCAAAGTTACATGGAATGAAGAGTCATGATTGCCACGTGTTCATGCAACGGTTGCTTCCAATTGCGTTCGACGCATTACCGAAGCAAATTTGGAACCCACTTGTTGAGCTTAGCCACTTTTTCAGGGAGCTTACATCGACAACACTAAATGTGAATCAATTAAAGGATATGGAAGTCAAGATACCCGTTTTGTTATGTAAGCTGGAGTAAATCTTCCCTCCGAGTTTCTTTGATTCCATGGAACACCTGCCAGTTCACCTACCTTACGAAGCAAGAGTTGGTGGCCCAGTCCAATACCGCTGGATGTATCTATTTGAGAGGTAAACAACATCAACTATTTTACTTAATACATATGAAATTCACGAACACGAGAGCATAGTTTAGCTTTCCCTAAAACTAGTAATTATTTGTATGTATCCCTCTGTAATAGGTTCCTGCACTCCCTTAAACACAAAGTCAAGAACAAGGCACGAGTGGAGGGTTCCATTTGTGAAGCATTCTTAGTAGAGGAGACTTCCACTTTTGCCTCTTATTTCTATCCGGACAAAGTTAACATGAGAAGGACAAGGATGCCGAGAAACGTTGATTCGGGCGAAGGAAGTTCAACTAGTCCTCCTATATCAATATTCAACTATCCGGGCGGATTTAGTGGCAAATCAAAAGGATATTTCTTGGAGCAGCGTGACATTAATGCTGCTCATCTGTATATCCTTCAAAATTGTGAAGAGGTCGTGCCATATTTAGAGTAAGTTTCTACAATGTCTTTTATAAGTTCAATTGACATTTATGATTATTAATCATCCTGCTGTTAATCTCCCATATGTAGGATGTACGACAATTTTCCAAGGGATCTCCAACATGACATTTCAAACGATCAGGTTGATCGAGAAATTACTTCTCACTTTGCTACGTGGTTCAGTAAATATGTAGGTTAAGCATCTTCATTTGTTGAAATACATGTTATCTCCTTAAATATACAGCATGTATAAGAATAATATAATATTTGATTTTTTAGGTACTAGATCCAGAAAACAATGTTCAAAATCCATTGTTGACAAATTTGGCATGGGGGCCTAACAGATGGGTTACATCATGGAATACTTATTTTGTAAATGGATATAAATTTGACACAAAAACATGGAATGAAGGAATGCAGACGTGTAACTATGGTGTTTGTGTGCGAGCCACTGATGGCAATGTAGAGGATGATTTCTATGGGGTTCTAACTGACATCCTTGAACTCGATTATACCGGTTTCCCCGTGATGAAGTTAGTTATCTTCAAGTGTGATTGGTTTGATCCTACTCTTCATGTAGGGACAAAAATAGATAAAAATTATGGTATTGTTCAAGTTAGGCTGTCTCGAAGGTATAATAAGGCATACGACCCATTCATTTTTTCACAACAGGCAGAGCAGGTTTATTACTCGCCATATCCCGAAGGACATCATGGCTGGTTGGGTGTTATTAAGATAAAGGCTCGCAGTATAATTACTGATAATGTAATCAACCAGCCTGAAAAAGATGCTCCGTACCAAGATGATGAGTTTTCAAGACCCCACGTACCGTTGCAAATTACGCCAGACATTATTGTTAATTCTCTAGCGGACGTTTCCGGAAATGGGGAGGAAGTTGAAAGAGAGTTAATGGATCAATCCGAGTTGGACGCATCTAGCGAAGGTACATTCCGATCAAGTGATACTGATGAGAGTGAGGGTGGATTTAGTGACGGATATTCTACTTAGGTAATTTATTTATGTCACAATTCATTGTGTAAATGTCATTCTACTTAGGTAATTTATTTTTGTATTATTTACACTGTTGTGTAATCATCTTTTCATTTTTTTCACAGATGGCAGATTCCTCTAGAGGTAGGGGTTGTCGTGGAGGTCGTGCTGCGAGAGTCTCTTCGCCGGCCGACCCACAGCCTTCAGATCGAGACCACCCGACCAGCACCTCTGTGGACGGAACACCTCAGGGTGATGGAGTTGCACCCCCTAGCCAGCCTCATGTGGTCGGGACACAGGGTGCACCCTCATCATCCACACCTATGACGACAGGACCATCATCATCATCGGGACAGGAGAGTCGTGGTCCATCCGACAGGAGGATTCTTCTTATCCCCAGGGGGGATAACGAGTATACTAATTTAATTTTTTAATATATACAAAATATCGTTAACTTCTATTTACTTTTTTTTTTAATTTATGTACAACATTTATTAATGCTCTAATTTTGCTGCAGCTTTCTGCCCGCTGTTGACGCTGGTGTTTGGTTGGTGTCCAAAATCCCTTTGTTACAAATAATTTGAAGAATTAGAGATCAGACAAGTGTGGGACGAACAAGTTATGCGGTAATCTCGTCATAATGTGCATATGTATGTCTGCCAAGTATGAATTTGACAAATTAGTCAAATCTAGTAAGTACTGGCAAGGACTTGGGTTTGGTATTTTTGAAAATATGTTTTTAATTTAAAAAGGAAAGTTAGTTTCTTAAATAGAAGTAACTTCCTGATTGCTTCATTATTTGTACGTGAAATGAAATGGAAATAAAATTAATTTGAAAAGCAATTTGTGTAAAGCATGATTAAATGATTTCTGAAATAAAAGAACTTAAATAAAGAACATGAAAGAAATGCTGAAAGTAAAGAAGAACATGTAAAAGGACTTAAAATAAAGAACATGAAAGAAATGCTGAAAGTAAAGAAGAACATGTAAAAGGACTTAAATAAATTCTGAAATAAAAGAACTTAAATGAAGAGCATGAAAGAAATGCTGAAAATTAAGGGAAAACAATTAAATGACATAAAAATAGAGGAAAGCATATAAAATGCAGAAAATTAGAAGAAAGTAAATAAAGAACATGAAATTAAAGGAAAGCAATAAACAATAGGAAATTTAAAGGAAAGCAATGAATTTCAGGAATTGAAATAGTTGACAAGTAAAAGAAAGCATTTAAAGTGCAAAAAGCTACAAGAAAGCAAGTGAAAGACATGGAAGATAAATTGCAAGAGATGTAAATTGCAGAAAAGTAAATGCATGAAATGAACCAATATTGAATTGAAATTGAACATTGCATTAATGATAAAAGGGTGGAGGGAATACTTGAGTATAATCCTTTTATCTGCTGTGTGATCGAGATATGTAGGATATTGCATCAAGTAACCTCCTCCATTACATCGGGATTAACAGTATTTATAAACATATAAAATAACTGCCTAAAGAAAACTTCTTATCTTTAAAATTGCCACCTGTATGGCAGTTTTGCTATGTTCAGATTCAAACTATTTGACAAGCAAACTTCTCTAACTGCTCATTCCTTTGAATTGCTTTATGCCAATATTGCTTGTTGCCCACGGTTTGGTTGTTTGTCGGCTTATCTTGCTGATGCTGTCAGCCTTGAAGACTTAGCCATTTCTACACTTTGTTTGTTTGACAATTCTTATTACCAACTTTGTCAAAAGCTGGGTTTTATCTTTCTGTCACTATTTCGACTTCTCCGTCAGTCAGCTAAATGTATTCGTCGGGAATTTTACTCTTGACGAATGTATTTCTCATTTTTCTTTCTTGACGGCTTTATCTGTCTGACATACCAACTCTTGTTAATTTTCTAATCTGTCAATTCTACTGAATTTGACTCTTCATAGTGGTTATCTGACAATTCTTCCTTCAATTCTTCTGTCATCCTGTCGGAACCATTTCTGTCAAGAGTTTAAAATTCTTCTATTAACAGATGCCCCCCAAATTTTGCTTTTCAACGGCTTTGCCCGAAAGAATAGCAAAATTTGAATTTTCAAATCGCCAACAATCATCTTAATTTTGGGTTCTTATCCGTTAATTAAACCTTGCTTTAATTTCATCCCTACTTAATAGGGATAATCATAACGCCGCAGGTTTCTTGGAATTCGAACCGAAGTCTTTCATTTTCCTTTAAATTGCATTCACATCAGTATTGATTTTCTTCTTTTTATTTTTCCTTCTTCCCTAGTAAACTCTTTTCTAGAGAAAAATCTTGTCTTCTTCCTTCACAAAACCCTTTCTTAAAAATCCTTTCTTTTTATTATATTCAATTTTCTAATGGCCACATCTTCCAGGGTGCCGACCTCCGTACCTCATGCTACAGTCGTCCCTCCTAGGGTGGTGGTTCAAGACCCACTTTTGGAGGAATCTGAGTTATGGAAAGAATCCAAGGTAATTTACCCTATTCTTGATCCTTCTGTTGCTTTAAGTCATCCTGCTGCATTTTTGGGTCCTTTTGTAGCCAAAAATGAAATTTCTGAGAGTTTACATGGTTCCTTTCCTTCCGCTAGCTCAAATGAAGCTATTTTATCCTCTTTTACTCCTATTCCCATTCATATCTTCAAGAAGAGCAATAGAATTTTCAGAATGCCTCCTGCCACTCGGTTCGATGCTTACATTAGTTGGCTCGACCGAGTTCAGGCTGAAAAACGCAGTGTATGGGAGGAAGCTGGAATTTTCGAATTCATTCAACTTTCTCGTCATGTTAAACTGGTAGACTTTTCTTTAATAGGAGCATCAATTTTATTTTGGAATAGAACAACAAATAATTTTCACTTTCCTTATGGAATGATGGGTCCGACTTTGTTTGACATGTCAGTTATTACTGGCCTTCGTCCAGATGGCCCCACCATGCATTCTGAGGTAGAAATTGAAAATCAAATTTATGTCTATGTGCCGAAGTGTTCTTTTTCCAAATACATAGCAGATTTTAGAGGAGAAGCTCATGATCCTGTGACGGATACTGAGCATGTAGCCTTTTTGTTTCTTTGGCTATGTGCTTATGTCTTTTGTAGTAAATCTGCTTCTTTGATCGCTTCATATGTTCCTTTAGCCAATCTTTTGTCATCTGGTAAAAGAGTAGCATTAGGACAATGTGTCTTAGCCAATCTTTATGACAGCATGAGCATGCTAGTTGACACTGTCAAGTCTAAAAAGAAAACCAATATAGGAGGGCCCCTTTGGCTTCTCCAACTATGGTTAAATGCAGTCTTGGAGCGTCAATTTTCATATAAAGCTCCTGCAGATTTGACAATCGACACTTATGGTTCCTATCTTTGTTATGTGTCTGCCTAGTCTTTGTCAAGAGATGAAACTGCGAACTTCAAGTTTTACCTCAAAATTTTTCATTCGCTTTCATCTACATCTTCAAAGATCAACTTTTCTCCTTTTTCCGACCGGAAATACGGTCCAGAATGGTTGACGAAACTAAGCACTACCATCTCCAAATCCAATAAATCTATTTGGACCAAATTTCTTTGCCAGAAAATTCTTTTTGTTGATGGTCCTAGTTTCAAAACTCATAGGGTCTACCTCCATTTGCCCAACACCGTTGCTTGTCAGCTTGGCTTTTGCCAAGCTTTCCCTGCTCCTTATTCGTCAAATCCTGACGAGAATTTTATTGGTGCCAAAGCCCCAACATATGAGCATATTGTCGACATCAGTGACGCGGACAAGGTTCGTGGGAATTTCTTACAACCTATTTCATTCTCTGCCTTCCACAGAGTTACTCAAAGCTTTCTTGACTGGTGGGATGAATACTACTCCAACCACTGTCTAAGTTTAAAGACTTGCTTGAGTTGTATTGAGGACACCGTGGGTAACAATGATGATTCTCCTCTGCAGGAACAGGATCCGGCAACCAAAACTCGAGGTGAACTTCAAAAAGAAATTCAAGCCTTCGAAAAATTTTATAAAATCAAGTGGAATCCTTTGAGACCATTTGATATGGTTCGTCATGTCAATAGTGTTTTAGTTGAAGCCAAAAGGAAGCATGATAATAAGGAATCTGAAAGGCTTGCCATGTATAGGAGTATTCCTAATATGACCAAGGATTACTTAGACAGCTTAAAGGCTCCTTTTCCTAAGCCAGTGCCTATTCCTTGTGCCCCTTTTGGTTTAGCTGATTCACACGCAGGAAAACCGTCGAAAGGAGGTAACTTTTTCTTCTTGGACAGCGTGAGTGCTTACGTTGACCCTTTTGAAAACCAAATCCAGTTACCTTCGCTCTTCGGTTTCTTCAATCTGATGACGACTTTGGATTCCATTCAAGAATTCTAAATTGTATTTCAGGTATTCATTTATCAAATAACTTATTTTTCTTTTCCTTTCGACTGACAATCAACTTATTTACGTCGTTATTGACAGCTATTCCTCTTGACAAACCTCTTCCTGGTAAATCTAAGTCTGATGTACTGTCGGGAGAAGCTCCTGAAGATGATGATGAAGATGAACCCGTAATCCCTTTGGTGGCAAAAACTGTTAAGAAGAGTTCACGGCCATCCAAAGCTTATGTTTCTAATCCTCAGTCAAAAGGATCCAGAAAAAGAAAAGAGAAAACGGCTCCTTCTGACCCGCTCTCCAAGAAATCAAAATCTGTCAAGGGTCTTTCATCTGATGCCACCAAAGTCTCCACTAGCTCTAAAATCCAGGATGTTATGACTAGTTCCTCCAACACTTCGCCCTCCAATCAATACAAGGTAACAGTCTAATCTAATCTGTCAAGTTACATCCTTTTGCTCATATTCCTTCTATTTCCTTCAGAAAAACAAACCTGTCGAGACTATTCTGGTTACCAAGGAGGCAAGTGTTGAGGTCGACTTGATGTCTTCAGATTCTAATCTGGTACTTTCACTGACCTTGTCATTTCCTTCTATACACTTGCATCTTATTTATTTATTTATTTATTTATTTATTTATCAGGAAAAATCTCCTCAATTTGATGATTCGATGACTATCCAGGAGATTCTCACAACTGTTGATCCAGTGAATGTATCAGATTCGGAGTTGCATGTTGACAGAAATTCAGGAGGTATTATTGTCGGTACTAGGAGTTTGACAGGCGATCTCCAGGTTCTCGAATCTCATCCGGAAATGTATCCTAGCACTCATCTAAATTCAATCACTCCAATTCCAATAGCTGATAAGCCAGTAGGAACTGCTGTCATGATCGAGATTCCGGATGAAGATATTGACATGGAGGCCCTACTGGCTGAAACAACTCCAGTTATTCCTTCTCCACCTGCTATTAGACCTCCTACTATGAAGTCTCTTGACCCTAAACCGGCCCTACACTTTAACACGTGGATTAATATGCTGTCAGAAGTAAGCCGGAAAGAGTCATCCTTTTCTGCCACCTCTTCATCGACTCAACATGACTCCAGTGATTCTCAAGTCATCACCCTTATGCATGATCTTCAAGCTCTTCTGGCCAAATCTTTTGATGAACTCCTGTCTGATGCTGGAGTTCTAAAAGAACTGTCTCGACTTATCAAGGAAATTACTCCTCTTCATTCTAATCTTCCTTTATCGAGTCGTACGCTTTTTATCTCTATTCAGACATTTTGGGAACGGCTCTCCGGTAAATTAGAAAGGATAACTTCTGTCATTCCTTCTTACGAAGAGGAATAAAAAACCAAGAATGATCTCTTAGTTCGATTTCAAGATATTGAATCCTCTAAACAAAAGGAACTTGATCTTATCTCCACCGGGACTCGAACTAAAGAGAACTTATTGGAGTATCGGAAGAAACTGTTGGCCGAGGTTGAATTGACGGATCAAAAATGTGTCAAGTTTGACAAAGCGTTGGAAAAGAGCAAGGATAAAGTCAAAGCTATTGACAATGAATCTGTCTGACTTGGTCAAAAAGCTGAAAGTGTAGTCAGCAAACTCCGTGCATTGCAGCCTGATTATGAAGCTGCTACTGCCGACAAAACTATTCTTTCCTTTGCATGAGATCAATTATCTTCTATTTAAGCCAAGACTGAATTATAACTCTTGCCCTTGTCAACTTTTAACCTAGTCATTGACAGTCACTGATTAAAAATAAATGTTTCTTTTCTTGCGCGTTTATTTATTATTTGATTTGACTGCATGTTTCCAACCAACTTCGTAAATTCATGCTTTATCAAATCATCATAAATGTCTTGATAAGTTTCAAGACTTTGGTAAACCAAACCGCAATAAATGTCTTTTTGAAATCAGCTAAATAACGAGGTCTATAAATCCCCGATTTTATAGTTGAACCTTTTGATATAACATGCTTTCCTTTACAAAAGGCCTCCGCCTATTCTTCTTTCTTCCTTCACGGGAATCTGACCTTCTTCATCTTAAAGTTTCACACCAAGGTTTTTGTCTTAATGGTCATATCTTCCATGAAAGTCAGTAACCAATGTAAAACATGTAATGAAGGTCAGTAACCAATGTAACATCCATAGCTGACCTTACTGCACATCTAGGGAAAAGCTGATCTTGACACAGAACGAGTGCATCTCGATCTAGTTCCATCATCTTCATCCTGGAAGGTAGTGATTTTTTCTTTGGTGTTATCTTCACCATGCCATAGCAACAACCACCTTCTAAGGGAAATGATGGTGAGATCTGCTCGTGCTCATCCCCTTCTTGATACATCCTTAAAAAAATAAAAAAAAATAAAATAAAAAAAATGAGGCAACCGAAATCTCATCACATGGGGAATGAAGTCTCAACAAATTGAGTTATCCTTCCGCATTGTTGAAGGAAAATAAAGTGTTATTGACAACTGCCTTGTATTCTAAGATTATATTATCTTTAATTGACAACTTGATTTCTACTATCAAATGACAATATTTCATTGTATCGTCAATTTAGTGAATATACTTCTTTCCTTCACTCGTCAATTCTTACTTCCAACATTGTCGGTTTATATTCTTTCAAGTACTTGCCATTAATTGACTTGATTACCGAGCCAGTATTAATATTGACAAGCGCATAGGCATTTCCAGAAAATATTTAATCAATTCTAAATGGCCCTTCCCATTTAGGTGACCATTTTCCATATTCTCGACAACTCTTATCCATGGGCAATATGACTTTCCACACTAGATCACCTACTTTATACGCTTTGAATTTTACTCGGCTATTATAAAATTTTGCAATTCTTTCTTTTTACCGAGTCAAATTTTCCAACGCAATCAATCTTTCATCACTTAACTCATCCAATTTGTCGAACATTGCATTCCAATACTGGTCAGTAGGCAGGTCATTTTGCCTTTGAATGCGAGTGGATTGAAGATTGATTTCGACAGGTAGTACAGGATCATGTCCATAAGTCAGACGATATGGCGAAGTCCCTGTCGACTGTCTGGGTGAATTTCTATATGCCCATAATATTTGATCAAGGGTATTATGCAAACTCTTAGGTTGTCAGCCCACATGCTTTTTAATAAGATTAATAATGATCTTATTTATGGCCTCAACTTGGCCATTTGCTTGTGCATAATATGGTGTGGATGTAAGCATTTTTATATGCCTAGAACTAGCATATTCCACAACTTTCTTTCTGACAAATACCGACCCTTGATCTGTTGTCAAAGACTAGGGTATGCCAAACCGACAGATGATGTGATTTTCAATGAAGTCAATTACGTCTTGTTGGGTGACTGTTTTCAGGCAAATTGCCTCTGCCCATTTGGTAAAATAATCAACTTCAACTAAAATAAATTGATGCCCTTTTGACGAAGAAGGATGTATCTGGCCAATTAAATCTAGAGCCCATCCTCTAAATGGCAAAGGCTTGACAATAGAATATAACTCGCCAGCCGGCACGTTTTGTATATGGCCATGTTTCTGTCATTGTTCGCAAGACTTGGCAAATAAAATACAATCTTTAACCATAGTTGGCCAATAATACAAACTTCTTCGTAGAACCCACTTCATTTTATCACCTGCCTGATGGGCTCCACATATACCCTCATGGACTTCTGATAGAGCCAAATAAGCATCTTGCTCATTCAGGCATTTGTGTAGAGTACCGTCAACAGATTTTCTGTATAACAGTCCTCCTTGCATCGTATAATTCAATGCTTTAAACTTTGTTTTTCTGTCTACATCCGGACTTGGATTCTCCAAATATTCAATTATTGGCAACCTCCAGTCATTAGATAGAATTACATCGTTAACTAAAATATCTCTTTCTTCTAATGGATACAACAGTTCCCTAATTTCCATTAGTGTTGACAAAGTCTTTTGAGATATTTTATATCCGGAGGCTATCTGAGCCAACTCATTAGCCTCTTGATTAAATTTCTGGGGATATATTCAACAATTACGTCGTCAAATTTTTTCATCAACTTACTAGCTATGATACAGTATTTTGTCAATTTGTAGCTGACACACTTGTATTCTTGAGTAAGTTGTTTGATGACTAATTGAGAATCCCCAAAAATATGCACATTTCGTTCTTTTATTTCTGTCAAAATTTCCAATCCGACAATCAAAGCTTCGTATTCAGCTTCATTGTTGGAACATGGATACTTAAGTTCGAACACGAACTTAGTAGGAGTTCCTTGTGGAGTTACGATTAAAATCCCTACTCCACTACCTCCTTGATGCCTTGATCCGTCAAAATAGAGTTTCCAGGGTTGTAAACTGACAACGTTTATTTCCGGTACATCCAGTCCTGGATGTTCTACCAAAAAGTCAGCCACTGCCTGTCCTTTAACAGATTTAGCTGGCATGTATTGTAAAGAATATTCTGATAAAGCAATGGTCCATTTACCAATACGTCCATTGAGGATTGGTTTGGACAACATATATTTTATCACATCAGTTTTGGAAACAACTAATACATGACATGGCATCATGTAATATTTAAGTTTCGTACAAGAGAAATATAATGCTAAACATAACTTTTCTATTGCACTATATCTCTTTTCAGCATCATTTAGAACTCTACTTAGATAATACACAGCCCTTTCAACATTGTCATCATCATCCTGGGCTAATAAACATCCTATAGTGTCCTCAGATGCAGATATGTACAACTTCAACGGTCGACGAGGTACTGCAGGCATCATGACCGGTGGATTGACTAGATATTGCTTGATCTGGTCGAAAGCCTCTTGGTGACAAGGTTCCCAAACGAAGCTTTGCTCTGATTTCAACTTGACTAATGGTGAGAATACTCTTGTCCTCCCTGACAGATTTGATATGAATCTTCTTAGAAAGTTAACCTTCCCTAAGAAGGATTTAAGTTCCTTCTTATTTGTCGGCGCCGAGGCTTCCATGACTGCTTTGGATTTATTCTTGTCTACCTCAATTCCTTTTTTGTGGACCAGGAATCCTAGGAATTTGGCAGCCGACACTCCGAAACTACACTTCTCTGGGTTTATCTTGAGATTATGCTTTCTCATTCTCTCAAATCCTTGCTTCAGATGCTCCAAATGGTCATCTTTGGTTTTGGATTTAACGACCACATCATCAATATATACTTCTACAAATTTTCCAATAACATCATGGAAAATTGTATTCATTGCTCGTTGATAGGTGGCCCCTGCATTCTTTAAACCGAAAGGCATGACAATCCATTCATATGTCCCAATTGCTCCTGGACATTTGAAGGCAGTCTTTGATACATCTTCTTCGGCTATAAAAATCTGATTATACCCTGCATGGCCATCCATACAACTTAAAATTTCATTTCCCGATGCTGAGTCGACAAGCATGTTGGCTATAGGCATCGGATATTCATCTTTGGGGGTAGCCATATTTAAATTCCTGAAATCTATGCATACCCTCATTTTGCCATTCTTTTTAATGACAGGGACTACGTTATAAAGCCAATCAACATACCTGGTTGTTCGAATGAAATTTGCTTTGAGCAGTCTTTGTACTTCTGTTGATGTCACCGGCAGGTGTACCGGGTCGTCGCAAGTAATAAAATAACACGGTAAGTAATTACCGAGGTCGAACTCAGGGATTGGGCTACCAATTTGACTAATCCGCGGGAAATCCGATACGTTTGGTCAAGTTACAGAAGGTGGTTGAGAGAGAGAGAAAATAGGATCAAAATTCAATTAACAAATCTAATAAAGTAATTAACTAAAAATCTGAAATTAAAATGTCCAAGGTCACAAATCCACCTACCCAATATGCATTCCCAAGTGATGATGAATTCCTCCCTAAGTTCAATTACAATGTCAACCGGGACCCCCAATTTCTCCTATATCCACTATCATGCTCAATAGGACGTATTCGACGATTGGATTAATTACTTACTAGGTCTCATAATCCTAATCTCGAATTCTATTAATTCTTGTTACCTATAAGGTTGCACTAATATCCTAAATCCACTGTCGTGCTCATTATTCAATTAGTGATTCCAATCCAAGTTCTAAAACGCGAATCGCCGATCAGCCTCAACACGTTTAACTAGTCAATCACGCAACACATATGATCAACGCAATCAAATCAGAATTGGAAAACATAAATTGAGACAAGGGAGAAAGACATACATCACATCGAATCTACACCGCCCTGGGTGGCTTCATTGTTCCCTCAGACGAGGGGATTAGTTCCTCATGCTCATAGACAAACAATCAGACATAATCTCAATAACAAAATAAGAAAAAGAAAAAGGGAGACGCAGCTCCAAAGAGAAAAGAAATCTTCCTAAACGCTACTCTACAGTGGAAAAACCCTACTAGGATTCGGATCTCCAAAAGCTCTCCACTCCCCCTCTTCTGATCTGAAACTGCCTATAAATAGGGATTCTGGTTCTCGGCCGCTCGCGGGGCGAACACTCTTTCGCGAGGCGAACATTAGTTTTGGCGCGCTTTCAATTTGGATTCTCGCGAGGCCAGAGTTTATTCGCGGGGCGAGTCTTCCAACTTCAATCTGCCACAGCCGTGACCTTAATCACGACTAGGCCGTGATGGTCTCTGTCTTCCAGTGTCTTCAAACTCTCGCGGGGCGAGCTTCCTCTCGCGGGGCGAGACTTAAAACCTTAATCTGTCACAGCCGTGACCTTCATCACGGCTTAGCCGTGATGGTCTCTGTTTTACAGGTCTTCATGATTCGCGAGGCGATAATGTTCTCGCGGGGCGAGACAGATTTGATGACGTTGCTGCTTAGCTGATCTTCAGATTCGCGAGGCTAGCATCCACTCGCGGGGCGAGAACCTCCAGAATGGCAATTTCCACTATTTCTTGATTTTCCTTGACTCTCGGAGCTTCACTTCTAACCTGAAACAATAAAAAGACACAAAAAGCGTAATTCTATTCAAAATACACTAAAAACTACTAAAAATGCCTAGAACGAGTCAAAGTCTACTTAGGAACAAAACAAGGCAAATTTGGGCGAAAACGAGATTGAACTCGAATAATTTGCACAAAAACCACAGTCCATCTAGTTTTAAAACTAGATAAGCCAAAGGCTTATCAAAACACCCCAAACTTAAACCTTGCTTGTCCCCAAGCAAGCTAAAACTCAAAAACGACTCAAGACTTGGCAAGCTTAAGGGAATCAATCGATTTCGCACAAATTTCATGCACTCAAAACAGTTTTTCTCCAATGATTTCCCCCCTACATTACGTAATCCCCACATTCATTTACTTTAAACAATTGAGAACTTCATCATTCATGCAATCATTAATCTAAGTTGAGGATCAGGGTCACACAAAAAGGAAGATCACCAATTTCAAACAATTGCCTTCCTCACAAGGGTATGTAAAATTTCACTCATTCGCTCAATTTCATCTAGGCTATCAACTTTTCCCTCAATTTCACATATCAAGAGCACTTCCCATGAATTTGATTTTCATCTCAAAAATGGTTCCCACGAAAACATGCATGCAACATCAGAAGGTCTTTTAAAGGTTGTAATGGGGCCTGGCTAGGGGTAGGATATTTAATGATGCTAGGCTTAAGTCCCTAGGAACTAAGAGAGCATGAGCATTTAACGCATATTCTACTCAAATTCCTTTTTCCATTTTTCTTTCTGCCTCGGGTGACTACAGCCTTTTCCTGACTATTTTTTTTTTGCCCCTTTTCTTTTGGCAATTTTTTTTCTTTTTCTTTTTTTTTCCTTCTCTTTTTTTTTTTTTTATATTGCCTTGGGTTCCAACCTTTATTTTTCTTTTTCTCAACCCAAAATGACATATCACCTTGTAGCCACCCCAAACTTAGTTTCTCACAACCCTTCTCTTGCTAAGTGTCCATGCTCTCCTAATCCTAAGATTGGGTTAACATGGTTTTTCAGATTTTGGCCTATAATATAGGGTTATTAAGAAACAATAGGCTAATCAGGCTCAACGTGGCTAACTAGGGAACATGCATTAGGGATGGTTCTTTTTAGGCCAAATATTTATTCAAAGAAAATTGCCTAAATCATTTGATGCAACACATAAACATGCAAACCATAAAGAGATTCAAGCAAATTCGGGAAAATGCAACTTAACAGTGATTCACACAATCAAAAACAAAGTTGGAGGCTCAAATCCTCACCTGGACATTTTTGCAAATTGTTTGACCGAGATACAATTCCTAGTGTGTGCACCCCCTCACCCCAAACTTATCATAAATCAAGTAATCAAAATAAAATTCTCAAAGTTCAATTTTCAATTTTCACATGGGGATCAACTTTTCTAATTTCAGAACCTAGGGGGAAATCATCAATGGTCAAAATAATATATGCAATCAATCTATGCTCAATTTAATCAAAATCCAACAAACTTGCCGACGCACATTCATACACAAACTCTTGATCTTCTCAAATTATTCAAGAGTGACAAACAAAAACAAAAACAAAAACAAAAGTGAGGAAAGGAGAGGGTGCTCCCTGATCGAGTTTCCATGGTTGCCTCCTCATCCAATTGGTCTCACGGGCTCCCTTCTGTTGCATAGCATCCTGGAAGAACTCCTGCAAATTAAAACCTTAGGTACAGATTCGCGAGGCGAGAGACAACTCGCGAGGCGAATCTGGAAAATTGTTATTCACACTTTCCAGAATAGTGAGGCGAGTAGTATCTCGCGAGGCGAATCTGGAATTCCAACAGATGATGATGCCCAGAATCGTGAGGCAACAGTATACCTCGCGGTGCGAGACAGAAAAGTGAGCAGGCCTCTGAGATTCAGGGCTTCTGTCTCGCACGGCCACTGTGGATTCGCGTGGCGAATCAAGCTTTTTTTTTTTTTAATCAATGAAAATGACAGAAACTAAAACCAAAGGATACCTATCTTGGGTTGCCTCCCAAGTAGCGCTTGTTTAACGTCCCGAGCTTGACTTATTAAGAAGCATCCACCTGGATCCCATAGTCTGTGGTACAAAGGCCAAGAGACGCTCATCATATCAAATCCTCCACCCGGATCCCATGGTTTGTGAAGTGGCCCTTGCAGGAGCAATACGACTCTATCATTGATTCCATCTGGCCCGTGTGTGGAAACTCCATTGACCTCTGTAATTATGAACTCACTTCCTCTCGGGTCAAATGGTGTTCTCTCGAGGAAGTGTGCCAGACGAGTGGGAGGGTCTAACTTACCAATGTCCACACATGCATGTAAGCCAACATAGTTATCCAATGCAGTAATTTCAGGTTGCTTGGCAAGCATGGTGAAATCCTCTACCACTTTTTCTGCCTTTTGATCTCTACCCCCTTGCTCCGGTGCCTTGTCACTTGTCAGCTCCTCTTCCTCAGGTTGCTCTTTCTCAACATGTGGTGGTTCTTCCTCAACTTCCTGAGAATTAGTTGCATCCCAGTCAAATCCCAACACCCTACCGCTACTAGTTGTTATGGCTTCGCATTGGTTCTTAGGGTTGTTCTCGGTATCACCTGGGAGAGTGTCTGGGAGAGGCTCATTTAATTGCTTTGCAAGTTGGGCAATCTGCATCTCTAGATTCTGAAGTGCCAACCCTGTATGAGTTGCCAACTTGTCAATGGCTGTGCTTGTATCGATTGCAAACTTTTCCATTGCCGCATTCATCTTCTCCAGAGCCAACTCCCAAGGTTGTGGTTGCCATTTCTGTTGAGGTTGTGGTTGCCAGGCTAGACCATCGCCATCATTACTCCAAACGGAATCCGGATGGTCTCTACTCATATAACCCCAATACTGATTCTGACTCTGATAGTTGTCCTGGGGCACGCTGTCATAGAAATTATGGCATGAGTCCACATATTCTTGAGAGAAGTAGAACGGACAACTCCAAGTGTCATGGTCTCCATTACAATATTCGCAACCCGGAAGCATTCCCTCGTGTACCTCGCATACAAAACAAGGCAAGACCAAGTGGAATCAAAGAAGTAGAGAGAGATAATAATAAAATCAAAATCAAAATCAAAATCAAAATCA
This sequence comes from Sophora flavescens, assembly GCA_030762895.1. Lineage (NCBI taxonomy): Eukaryota > Viridiplantae > Streptophyta > Magnoliopsida > Fabales > Fabaceae > Sophora > Sophora flavescens. The sequence goes on from CM061063.1 coordinate 9,447,882, forward strand.
AAATAACTTAACCAAATAATCAAACTTCCCTAAAATTAGGAAAATTGGTTGTGCCAATCCCCGGCAACGGCGCCAAAAACTGGTTGATGTCACCGGCAAGTGTACCGGGTTGTCGCAAGTAATAAAATAACACGGTAAGTAATTACCGAGGTCGAACTCAGGGATTGGGCTACCAATTTGACTAATCCGCGGGAAATCCGATACGTTTGGTCAAGTTACAGAAGGTGGTTGAGAGAGAGAGAAAATAGGATCAAAATTCAATTAACAAATCTAATAAAGTAATTAACTAAAAATCTGAAATTAAAATGTCCAAGGTCACAAATCCACCTACCCAATATGCATTCCCAAGTGATGATGAATTCCTCCCTAAGTTCAATTACAATGTCAACCGGGACCCCCAATTTCTCCTATATCCACTGTCGTGCTCAATAGGACGTATTCGACGATTGGATTAATTACTTACTAGGTCTCATAATCCTAATCTCGAATTCTATTAATTCTTGTTCCCTATAAGGTTGCACTAATCTCCTAAATCCACTGTCGTGCTCATTATTCAATTAGTGATTCCAATCCAAGTTCTAAAACGCGAATCGCCGATCAGCCTCAACACGTTTAACTAGTCAATCACGCAACACATATGATCAACGCAATCAAATCAGAATTGGAAAACATAAATTGAGACAAGGGAGAAAGATATACATCACATCGAATCTACACCGCCCTGGGTGGCTTCATTGTTCCCTCAGACGAGGGGATTAGTTCCTCATGCTCATAGACAAACAATCGGACATAATCTCCATAGCAAAATAAGAAAAAGAAAAAGGGAGACGCAGCTCCAAAGAGAAAATAAATCTTCCTAAACGCTACTCTACAGTGGAAAAACCCTACTAGGATTCGGATCTCCAAAAGCTCTCCACTCCCCCTTTTCTGATCTGAAACAGCTTATAAATAGGGATTCTGGTTCTCGGCCGCTCGCGGGGCGAACACTCTTTCGCGAGGCGAACATTAGTTTTGGGGCGCTTTCAATTTGGATTCTCGCGAGGCGAGAGTTTATTCGCGGGGCGAGTCTTCCAACTTCAATCTGCCACAGCCGTGACCTTAATCACGGCTAGGCCGTGATGGTCTCTGTCTTCCAGGGTCTTCAAACTCTCGCGGGGCGAGACTTCAAACCTTAATCTGTCACAGTCGTGACCTTCATCACGGCTTAGCCGTGATGGTCTTTGTTTTGCAGGTCTTCATGATTCGCGAGGCGATAATGTTCTCGCGGGGCGAGACAGATTTGATGACGTTGCTGCTTAGCTGATCTTCAGATTCGCGAGGCTAGCATCCACTCGCGGGGCGAGAACCTCCAGAATGGCAATTTCCACTATTTCTTGATTTTCCTTGACTCCCGGAGCTTCACTTCTAACCTGAAACAATAAAAAGACACAAAAAGCGTAATTCTATTCAAAATAGGCTAAAAACTACTAAAAATGCCTAGAACGAGTCAAAGTCTACTTAGGAACAAAACAAGGCAAATTTGGGCGAAAACGAGATTGAACTCGAATAATTTGCATAAAAACCACAGTCCATCTAGTTATAAAACTGGATAAGCCAAAGGCTTATCAACTTCCTTCTTGATTTTATGTACCACTTCTGGAGCAAACCGTCTACTTGCTTGTTTAACGGGCTTGCAATCCTCCCTTAGTGGTAGGCGATGTTCAACGAGATCCCTGCTTAAACCAGGCATTTCATCGTAATCCCATGCAAAGCAATCTTTGTACTCTGCTATTAATCCGACGAGTTTTTGTTTGTAATCCTCTGGCAGAAAAGCACTGATGAAAATGGGCCTTTTCTTTTCTTCCGTCCCCAAATTTATTTCTTTTAGAGGATCCTCTACTTCCAGCTTTTGTTTGACTTCGGCTCCTTTTTCAAAACCCAAGGGCCGTCGTCAATTATACAATCTGTCAACACACCCTGTATAGTGTGTACTTCTCTGTCGGCCAGATAGGTCGACAATCTTCTCAAGTGGGTTTCAAGGCTCATTGTCGGGTTATGGCCGAGTCTTGTCGGCCTCGTCCTGTATTGTAACTCCAAACTGGCTAAGAAGGCTTGCTTCCAACATATCCTTGTTGATAACCCCTTCAGTAGCAGTTATAGGTTTCACATTTGGAGAACACACCCGGAAGTCAATATGTGATTGCTGAGCATAGCAAGCACTGTCGTCTGCCTCCACAATCTCCACTTGATCTTGTTCATTCCATAAAATCACCTTTTGATGTACCGTTGATGGAACTGCCCCTACAGCGTGGATCCAATCTCTGCTAAGTAAAATGTTGTAGCTTGACTTGGCTGGAATTATGACGAACAATGTCATTCTTTCGACAGTGCCAATTTGTATGTTTAATAAAGTGACACCATCCGACGGAGATGTTTTGCCACTGAAGTCAGTGACAACCATATCAGTTGGGATTAGATCTGACTGATCCTTTCCTAATTTTTTAAACATCGCTCTAGGCATCAAGTTTACAGCAGCGCCTCCGTCAATTAAGACTCTATTGGTAGTTCTTCCATCGATTATGGCCTTCACATGTAAAGGACTTAAATGATTTTTCTGTTCGTCGGTAGGTTTCTCCAACTGAGCCACGTTGTCGAATATAGTAACTAAATTTTCTTGAACACACATCCAGTGATCACTTGGGTCTCCTGCATTGTTGATGACATCACTGTCGTCATCAGAGAGATTAAACTCAAAATATCCCTCGTATTCTGCTGGGATGAAAGAAATCAAACCTATCTTCATTCTCATTCCAGGCTCTAATATAACCTCATTATCTGGGTCCTCATCTAAGAATGCACCTCCAACTGTTCTGCCGTGATTTCTTTTTAAATCACTTTCGTCATCTGACCCTGACCTATCCGACAAAGGTCGAGCAATTCCTGCGCCACAATTGTCTAGTGCTTCTATGATGTCGGCCCAATCCTCATTTTGACCGTCCGTGTCCATGGCTCCACTTACGTTCATGTCATCATTCGGATCATTCAATGCTTCAATGACAGCATCGAATGATAATTCCTCTTTGGTTAAATCGCATTCAGGCTTGAACTTAGTCAGTTGTTGTTCTTCTATTCTGGCCTCAACCTTCTTCTCCAGCCCTGCAACCTTCTCCACTTCTGTCAATCCGACAGGCCATTTGCCTCTGGGTTTCACTGGTGAGGATGCTTGGCCTGAAGCCTTCTTTTCTATGAAAACCTGGGATGCAGGTTTACTTTGCTTGGTCTGATTACTGGGTCTCTTCACATCAGCTTCCATGGGATGATTCACTATTACGCTCTTAATCTTGGTATCTCTTCTCTTATCAACTTTGTTGTCAGCTGTAGCAACTAAGCAACCAGCATCATGGGAAGGCATCTCTTTTATAATGACGCCTCCTTGTCTGGCAAGCTTCTTTTTTTGAGCCTGTCGGAGTCTCTGCAGCCTCCTCTTTTGGCTCTCGGAGATAGCCAATTGAGTCGAGGGCCCTGAAATACCAGGCCCTGTCATCTGAGCATTTTGAGCCAATTGGCCCTTTCGGTAATTTTCATTCCAAAAGGGTGGTCCACGATTATTGAACTTGCTCCTCCTAGTCCATGTTTGTTTTTGTAATTCTGGGTACTATGCCATAGCCGAATTCCTCACCCATTGATCCACCATTACGTTGGACGGGGGTATCCTGATCTTGACAGGATTAAATTTGCCACTGACAGAGTTACCTACTGATGATCCTCTGACTGGTTCTTCTAACCAATCGCCAGTGCTGTGCTGTCCGGATCTTGACTGGTGCATGTGTTGCTGACGGCTATTTGCCTGTCTTACTGCTGATCCTCTGATTGGCTCTTCAAGCCAACCTCCAGTGCTGTGTTGTCTGGATCTTGACTGGTGCATGTGTTGCTGACGGCTATTTGCCTGTCTATTTACAACAGATGCAACACTCCTCTGTACACTGTTGGACCCAGCATGGCTATTTGAGTGTGAAAACCCGCCCCGGTTACCACCAACACGAGGCTCAATTCTGCCTTGTGGACGATGTGATGGTGGTTTTTGCCCCCTGACTTTCTAGGCGGCTACTTCATCGTAAAACGCTTCACATCTTGGGAAAACTTTAATTATGCCCTCAAATTTTTTGCGTGTCATGTAGTCAACTAGTGGTTCTCCTGGCTTCGGATACACATCGAATGGATCTGACAAGTCCATTTGGATATTTTGTCCGGCTGTGATGTTGACCATGCCTACTCCCATAGTGACCTGGTGATCTGCCTTGTTTGCTTCAGGACCAAAGGGTTCTGTATCAATCTTCATTTCCGGTCTCTTGTCTGAAAACTTCAACCTTCCGTCTGTTAAACCTTTTTGAATGATATCCCTGAAATGCATACAGTCATTTGTCACATGACCAAAGGTATTATGATATTTACAATATTTCCGATCTTTAATTTCATGGGCTTTCAAGATGCTATGATCATCTGACAATTTTAATTGCTTATCTTTAAGTAATATGTCAAATATTTGATCGGCCTTGGTCACGTCAAATGTGTATACTTTCTTATTAATGAAAGGGATTCTTTCTTTGGCCCTTGCGGGCTTCAAAGCTTGACATATATAAGGTGGACCATTTTTAGTTCGACATAATCTACCTCATACTCTTCAGAATCATTACTCTCTTCGTCGGATTCATTGCATCCGACAAAATTAACCTTTTCCCTCTCAAGGAATCTCTTTTGCTTAAGAATCTTTTCAGCTCTTAATTGTTCAATCTGTCGAACCTTGTCCCCTAACTGGGCAAGATCTATCAAATGTTGGTTGACCAGTTTCTTTCTGATATGGTAATCTGGACCTCCGGCAACAATTTTCACTATTTCTCCCTCTGGAATAGGGGTGAAACACCGACTTCTCATCTGACGAAATCGAGTCAGGTAGTCATCAACAGATTCGTTAGTTATTCTTTTAATTCCAAATAAATCTGTCAACCCTATTTTCAAGTCGCCCCTAAAGAATTGGTCATGAAAACTTCTTTCCAATTGATTCCAGGAGTGGATAGAATTAGGCCTTAATGTTGAAAACCAAGAAAAAGCATTCTTAGTTAACGAACTAGGGAAGAATTTCATTTTTAATTCCTCCTCTAAAGCCAAATCTCCCAACTAGATGGTATATCGGGCAATATGCTCGACTGTCGACTCTCCACTTTCTCCTGAGAATTTTGACAACTTGGGTATTTTATATCCTAGAGGCATTTCTGCCTGTTGGACCCAATCAGGAAATGCTGATGTAAAAAATGGTTGGTTGGCATAACCTATGTTAAAACCAAACCTATTTAATGCTTGCTCGACAACTTGGTTGACGTTTTGATTTAGAACATTCTGACGGAATGCTCCAATAGCACCCTGGTTTATGATTAAATCCTCGTCTTCCTCCGATCGTAGAATATGTACATTTCCACGTCTCAAAGGAATCCGACGATGGGGCTGTTGCCGCTCGTCATCTTGTTCAAATCCGTCAAGTTGTGGTTGTTCAACTTGTGGTTGATTTATCCTGTTGACATTTGTATTGAGATTTCTACCAGCATTTTGATTTTCGCCTGGGTTTACAACACCCAAGGCTCTATTTAACCGACGTATCTCATTTGTCAACGCCAAACATTCATTATTTGTGCTTTCCATTAATGGCGTAATTACTGTACTCATTTGTTGAGTAAACGTATTTACCATGTCATGGTTACTAGAATCATTCTGTTGTCGGACATTGGCTAAGGTAGCCTCTGACAAACCAACACTATTTTGGGGGAGTTGTCTCAACGGGGTTATATATGGCCTTTCTACCGGTTGTTCTTGTCGAGAATGGGTAATTATCATTGACCCCGTTATCCCATTCGCAAGACTGGGAATTTGCCCCCCAGTCGATGGCCCTGCCTGTCCAGATGTATGGGCAGCCATCGTCATTCCATTTGGATATGGTATGTATGCAAATGGGGTATTTGGATTGACAGTTGTAGAACCATAAGGCATTCCATACAAAGGTTGTGAGAGAGGCTGTGTAGTCCCTCTTGGGTTTGAATTCACAACACTTCGTGACGACAATCCAGTAGTTAATGCATTTACTTGTTGTAAAACTGGGGAAGTTGGTGATGGGAGTGTTCCTTGACCGACTTCGTCAAATATATTGACCACTTGGGCGTAAGAAACGCCTCTTCTTGCACCTAGACCATTAGAGCCATTTACCTCTGCATTAGTAGCATTAGCCCCGTTTGCATGAATATTGTCAACTGATGCAATAGCAACCTCTGTTGACACAGCGGCGTTAGTGTCTACTATGCCTGCATCACTTGCACTGCTCATATTTATAGAGTTCTCGTAAATAGATGATGTTTGAACCACCTTTCCGCTCCGTAAATGCATACAAATAAATTTGTATGGCAAATTCCTGACACTATACGAGTTACTCTAAACTCGTCCCACTGGGCGTGCCAATTTGTTGACGCTGGTTTTTGGTTGGTGTCCAAAATCCCTTTGTTACAAATAATTTGAAGAATTAGAGATCAGACAAGTGTGGGACGAACAAGTTATGCGGTAATCTCGTCATAATGTGCATATGTATGTCTGCCAAGTATGAATTTGACAAATTAGTCAAATCTAGTAAATACTGGCAAGGACTTGGGTTTGGTATTTTTGAAAATATGTTTTTAATTTAAAAAGGAAAGTTAGTTTCTTAAATAGAAGTAACTTCCTGATTGCTTCATTATTTGTACGTGAAATGAAATGGAAATAACATTAATTTGAAAAGCAATTTGTGTAAAGCATGATTAAATGATTTCTGAAATAAAAGAACTTAAATAAAGAACATGAAAGAAATCTTTGAAAGTAAAGAAGAACATGTAAAAGGACTTAAAATAAAGAACATGAAAGAAATGCTGAAAGTAAAGAAGAACATGTAAAAGGACTTAAATAAATTCTGAAATAAAAGAACTTAAATGAAGAGCATGAAAGAAATGCTGAAAATTAAGGGAAAACAATTAAATGACATAAAAATAGAGGAAAGCATATAAAATGCAGAAAATTAGAAGAAAGTAAATAAAGAACATGAAATTAAAGGAAAGCAATAAACAACAGGAAATTTAAAGGAAAGCAATGAATTTCAGGAATTGAAATGGTTGACAAGTAAAAGAAAGAATTTAAAGTGCAAAAAGCTAACAGAAAGCAAGTGAAAGACATGAAAGATAAATTGCAAGAGATGTAAATTGCAGAAAAGTAAATGCATGAAATGAACCAATATTGAATTGAAATTGAACATTGCATTAATGATAAAAGGGTGGAGGGAATACTTGAGTATAATCCTTTTATCTGCTGTGTGATCGAGATATGTAGGATATTGCATCAAGTAACCTCCTCCATTACATCGGGATTAACAGTATTTATAAACATATAAAATAACTGCCTAAAGAAAACTTCTTATCTTTAAAATTGCCACCTGCATGACAGTTTTGCTATGTTCTGATTCAAACTATTTGACAAGCAAACTTCTCTAACTGCTCATTCCTTTGAATTGCTTTATGCCAATATTGTTTGTTACCCACGGTTTGGTTGTTTGTCGGCTTATCTTGCTGATGCTGTCAGCCTTGAAGACTTAGCCATTTCTACACTTTGTTTGTTTGACAATTCTTATTACCAACTTTGTCAAAAGCTGGGTTTTACTTTCTGTCACTATTTCGACTTCTCCGTCAGTCAGCTAAATGTATTCGTCGGGAATTTTACTCTTGACGAATGTATTTCTCATTTTTCTTTCTTGACGGCTTTATCTGTCTGACATACCAACTCTTGTTAATTTTCTAATCTGTCAATTCTTCTGAATTTGACTCTTCATAGTGGTTATCTGACAATTCTTCCTTCAATTCTTCTGTCATCCTGTCGGAACCATTTCTGTCAAGAGTTTAAAATTCTTCTATTAACACCCGCGAAGGGCCCTTCTGATTCGATATCGAAGATCCTGCGATGCAAGTTTGATGGTCCAAGGCCTACATGGAAGGCCATCCCAGGGGGCCATAGGGATCAGTTGTTTCTTGAGTTTAAGGTAACAATTTATTAAGTTATTTAAATTAAATTTACATTATATATATGTACATACGAATTTCCTAACAACTGTAAGTTGCAGAAAGAGTATAGGTGGGACTTAGCTTTAGAGGCTATCGTCAGGGACATATTTGAGCATAAAGGCTCACTGGTCATGAAGAATCTGACGAACAAGCTGAGGAAGGGTCAGAATAAGGGGAAGTGGGTGGATCCTGAGATCAAGAGGCAGCTCGACCAGTACTGGGCTACTGAGAAGTTCCAGGAGATCCAGGCCACAGCTCGACGTAATCGAGCTTCTGATGGTGGCGCATGTGCTTGGACCGGAGGGTCTAAATCAGCCGCCGCCCACTACGACGAGCTGGTAATACATTAAACTTTTGACTTAATATACTATTTAATTAATTATTTTTCATTTTTAATTATTCTTATGAATTTAAGATTATATTTTTATGTGCAGAAAGCACAGAAACAGCGGGCCCCCACTGCTATGGAGTTGGTGGAGAGGACGAAGAAGTTGAAGTCGGGGACATGGGTCAACGACAAGGCCCGTAACTATGCTGTAAGCAAAAAATTAATTTAGTGTTTACTTGTAATTTATTATAAATGATTTGTTAATATTGGATATAATTTTAACTAAATCTCTTCAACTATACTTTGTAGGTGGGCTTCAACGAGAAGAAGGACGATGCCATATCACGTGCCTCACAATCACAAGATGAGGCTTTGACTGGTGATGGGCCCTGCTCTCCTGTCTCCGTCGACGATAATGCCATTTATTTGGAGGTAGTCGGGGGCAGGAACAAGAAGGGGCACGTGTATGGCCTCGGACACCTGGGAGGCGAGTTTATCGCTTCATCATCCGGCACGCCTGCTCCTTCCTACACCGATACCGTCCCTCAGGAGCAGTTCCACCAAATGCAGGACACCATCACGCAGCTAAATGCGGAGCTTCGGGAGAAGAGCGAGAGAGAGCAGCAGATGGCGAACCAGATTGCACAGTTGACTCAGGCACACCAGCAGCTGATGCAAGCGAGCATCGAGCTGGGCCAGACACTGCGACTGGTGTTGGAGCAGATGAGGATCCAGACTCCAGTTGCTCGGAGATGATGCTCGACGGCGGTTGTCTTGCTCGCCGCCGCTCCTCCCGATTCGCCGCCCGGACCGATGTCTTGCTACTCCAGAGGACGATCAGCTAGCAGACGTCGGTGGTACGGACGCTGAGGATGATTGGATTCCTCCACCTCCCCCTCATCATGACTGATTTTTCCCCATATTTTTGACTTTAAACGATTCTTGTACGATATTTTGGATTATTCTTTTTATATATATTTATTATTTCTTATAATTGTATATTTCATAAATAATTTGGTGTGTTTTATTAGTAATTTTGCTAACATTTAAAGAAAATCAGGAAAAAATTATTTTAAAAATTAAAATAAAAAATTTAATAATAACCAGTTTAACGACCGAATTAGAAACCAATAATTCGGTCGCTAAGCTTTATTTAACATTTACAGATGTGATATAGCGACCGAAAATCCGTCGCTAATATAGGTTAACAGTAACCAAAATTAGCGACCGAACTAGCAACCGATTATCGGTCACTAGAAATGGTTACCCAAAAAATGCGACCAACCGAATAGCGACCGTTTATTATTATTTAGCGACCGTATATTCGGTCACCATTTAGCGACCGAAATATTATTTCGGTCGCTAAAACCTTAGCGACCAGGTATTCAGCCACCACCATTAATCGGTCACTAATTCGGTCGCTAAATTAAATAGCGACCGATTTACAATGTTTAGCGACCGAATATTACGGTCGCTAAACAGTTGTTTTTTTGTAGTGAAACTTTCAGATTTCGTTTTCCGGACACTGGTTACACCTCCGAATTCGAAATCCGGATGAGTATATGACATTGTTTTGAACTACCGCAATAGATAATCCGAAAGTATTAAAGTTTTAACTTCCGAAAAATGTATTCCGGACATGTGTTTTGTACTTCCAGAAAGTGTTTTCCTGACATGTGTTGTGCACTTCCGGAAATTGTTTTCCGGATTCACATATTGCTGATGTTACATTTTGTATGTCCGAAAAGTATTTTTTGGATGTGTTAAAATTAACACATTCGGAAACTATCTTCCTGATGTTTTAACACCTCCAGAAAATACTTTCCGGATGTATAAATTTTCCTGATACAACTACAATTTGTACATCCGGAAATTATTTTCCGGATGTGTTAATTTTTAACACCTCCGAAAAATACTTTCCGGATGTGTAAATTTTCCTGATGCAACTTTTATAAAATAAATTAATCTTCTTGTTATTTGATATGATGCATATAATTTAAAGGTTGCGTTTAATGGTCATGGAAAACTATTTTGACAATCTACATAAGGATATGAACATGTCAATTAATATGGGAAGAGACAGAGATGTAAGAATAAAGATTCATTTTGGTTGACTGTAGTCTTGGGAAAAAATAATTTATTGTTATGTTTTTTTTTTCCAGAATCATGTGAGAATAGAGAGGTTGGATGTTCCCCGTAACACCCTTCGTTACATTAGTAACCCAAATTAATTTCAATAAAAATCCTTCAAACCATTTAATTAAAATACACAAGTCATAAAATTTTTCTCAAATAACTAAGTATGAAAATACCTCGTATTAAATAAAATAATAGTATTTACAAAGTATTGAGAAATATTATTAAATCCAATCATTTGAATAAAAACTAAAAACCTCAAAATCGGGCGTCTAATTACAATCTGAGAAAAATAGTACGTAAACCAAAGAACGTCGTCTGCATAATACTCTAAACCAATACTACATTACTAACCGACTAGTTAATCAAAGATAACTCTTCAGATCTCTGGATCCTCAACAGCGATGTCCTCAAGCTCTGAAAACAACACTTATAATGAGATATAAAATCCCAGTGCACAACAATACAGTTATAAAATGTTTCGAAAATAGTGTTGTTCTCAGCCGGCACGGTAACCGGAAAAGTCGTCCATGGTATCGGCTAATTTTCCAAAATAATATATAAAAAGAATACTTTTAATAACAACAAAAATTTCATCAAGTCAAATGCATATAGCATAAGATCAACTCGTCAAAATGTATCGCATTTCACATATCAAGTAAATTCTAAATTAATCCAAGTGGCTTGAAGGCCTCATAACTAAATTGGTCTCTTGCTGGCATGCCATAAATCTCACACATCACACGACAATGGCATCTCATTGCCCACCCCTACTCGTGAGGAATGTTTCAATGTCACCCTTATATCGGGGACATTTCTATTTCGATACCTCCCATGTGCACATGGCGGTATTTCTCCCTTTTTGACACCCCACGTGTGCCGGTGTTACTTTCGATACCCCTTTTTAGGCGGTATTGCTCTTTTTTGACATCCCAATTATATGGCGATGTTACTTTCGACACCCCATTACGGTGGTATTACTTTTCGATACGCCTATCGTAGGTGGTATTGCGACAAACATCATACAACATATTATAACTCGAATATGTCATGTCTCATGCATGTAACAAACTATTTACCTCAATTTTAAACATATAAACTTCCACCAATAACAGACAATCATGAATATCACAACATATCATACATAAGTAAGCACATTACAACATCAATTAATCAATTAATTCCCCTTTTAATCAAAACCTCAATTTTAGAATTTATGTTACTAACAATATGCATCAAGTCAATTAAAGACTCCCAAAACCACATGGTAATCCCTTATCAACAAAAACAATCATATATACCATGAAAAGGGTTCATAAAAAGTATTGTTACTCACATCTCGAATACCTCTAAAAAGCATTAAAAATTATCTGTGACAAAAAATGGTGCTTCACTGAAAACATTTCTTCCCTTCACGACTGTTTTTGGATCTCTGTGGTTCCACACTTTATACTGCAAACGCGCCACACCCCCTCAATCACCTTTCTCGCTATATTTCTTTTTAAAAGCACAAACTCTATTGCAGCGCTACAGTGACAACCTACCTCACACATGAAGTTCTCTTTGATTTCCCCTTCTTAATGATTTTTTTTATTATTATTAGTATGGATCCTAAAAAAATTGAAGCCCAACAATTATTCATTGAAGCATTCATTAATTTTGAATTCCCTGCCATCAGCAACTCCATGTGAGTTGCTTTCTACCCTTTTTATTTTATTTTAAATTTTATTTTAAGGCCAAAGGATAATTATTAAAATAGTCCAACTATCACTTCTTTATTTAATTTTTACATTATTTTGTAATTACTAAACAATTCCAATAAATTCATGTACTATTAAATTTTTTTTTGCACTAAACCTTATAATAGCTTAATCCCTTTTTTTAAAATTAAAAAGACCATTTTGAAATTTCATGATGTTACATTCCCAGTGTAAAAGATGAGTTGATTGTAGGGATGCATTCGCTACTACTAAGGTGATTTATTAATTAATTATCGTTATTTTTATGTTATGACTTTGTGTGAACATTATAACATCTTGCTAAATTTGTACTGTCGGGTATTTCCATCTCGAGAAGATATGTTAAACTGGGCTCGACAAGTAGGTAGAGAGCATGGCGTTGTTGTAGTCATTCAAAGGTCAGACACGGGAGGTAACCGAAGGAAGACGGTAGTCTTGCTTGGTTGTGGATGGGGTGGGAAATATAGACCATACAAGAAGGAGTTAGTTCACAACATGGGCCTCCGGGGAAGACGTATCCTCTGGGCCTCCAGGGAAGCACTCAACAGGTAAAGGAACATCATCCTCCTGCTGAAGCTGTACAGGGACCTCAACCTCCGGAGCAGGATCTTGTACAATGACCTCATCATCCTGCTGAGCTTGATGTACACGACTAGCAGTAGCACGCTGTGCACGCGCAGAAGCTGTCGGTCGCTGACGGTCAGTAGGAGGCCCCCGTCCACTATGAGTACACACCATGTTGCATAATAAAGGAGATGCAAAAATTCAGTAATAATAATATAGATTAAAGTATGAAAAATTTGATCAAAGATTAAAGTTGTTGCTTTAACATACAACAAGTTGTTCTGTCTTTAAATTCAGAGTTCCCTATCATGCTATTTAATTATATTAACTAGAGTTATAAAGAAGATTGGCTATGAGTAATGTGCCACACATATTAATCAAGTAACAGGTAATTCATCTTACTCAACAAAACATCAGTAATCTTGACTATTTAAGACTTCATGTATCTGCAAGCATGTAGATAATAACAATACAATAGATTATTTGGCATCTAATCACACAAATAAGTCCTTCATTTCATGTCCATACTAGCCTAAGCGCAAGAAAACGAAAGAGAAAATAAAATCAGTGTTTGGACATAGAAGAGTCGAAGAAATTCAACAGAAATTACTCTTAAAAATGCAGTTTTCTAGTTCTGAAAACTAACACAACTTTGTCATATGACACAAATTACTTAAGGTTGAAAATTATTTCATTGCCATCATTATCAATCAGTTTCGCTGCTATTATTAAAGTTGTTATTCTTGTCATGTCAGTCACTCCTATGATGCCTCATTTGCTCACAAATTATCTTAAAATGATAAAAAAAATCCTTCATAATGAAATTCTTGCAAGCTTCTACTACTATTGAACTAAGTAAACTTTTACCATCTAAATGTGGTTGTTTCAACCTGATGAACAGGTCCGGAAATGCAAATCCGGTAACATCCGGAAATACAAATCCGATACCATCCGGTAACATAAATCCGGATCTTTTCCGGAAAATACAATGCGGACCCGGTGGTACCATCCAGAAACAGAAATCCGGAACTTGTCCGAAAAATAGAATACGAACACGGTGGTACGATCCGCAAACAAAAATCTGGAGCTTGTCCGAAAATACAATGCGGACCCGGTCTGGAAAATAGAAATCAGAGGGGTCCGGAAAATATAATGCCGAAGGAACACGAAATCTTCAAAAGAAAAAGAGAACCAAAGCGAAGGGAAGACGAAGAAGAGAAGAAAGACTTACCGGAAGAGAAGAGGAAGGCCGAGCTTATGCAGGAAACTGAGGAGGGTCGCGTTGCGGTGAAGGGAGACAGGAAGCTCGACGGAGAATGGGGTGTGGGGAGGGGAGGCGTGGCATGCCTATGACGCCTTTTTTGCCTACAGCTGGGGAGGGTCGGGACACGGTGTGGGGAGGGGAGGCGCGACAGTCATAGATGAATGTGGGATTTTAGGTTTTCCGGATGTGGTAGCTGAGGTGTGGAAAGGATATGACACTTATGGGTATTTTTTGAAAAAAAATAAGAAACAAAAAAGATGCAAGGTGCAAGGAGTAAAAAAAATCGGTGCCAATAAGAGAGCCCCAATACAAGATGCCCTTATCTTGTTGGACTTGTGTTACCTTAGTAACGCAACTTGAAGGCCCATTATGGAAGGACGTTAGCAATGTTTTTCTTTCTATTTTATTTCGATATTTATTACCTTCTCAGATTAAAGAATTTTGAAATTCTATAAAACGAATAACTGAATAAGATGTAAATAAGAAAATTACCTGATTTCTTATTTCCTCCCTCTCCTTTTACACAAAAAGGAATGTTTAAGTTTTTCAGTTCTTTCATTTTCACTCCATCTTAATAATGGGCGATTAATTAATAAGGTGCAATGGTTTGTTTGTAATTGCGCTCACTAATGACATTCACTAATAGTTTGTTATTCTATGATATCCGCTACTCATATGCTATTAATATTAAGCATGATCCTCATATATAATATGGATCATCTTTCCTCCTTACACAGTTACACTTATATATACTGAGTGCCCAACTAACTCGACCGCTTGAGTGTATTTTGCAGATATATCCATCTTCTTCGTCATCGGAGTTGTTGCACAAAAGGAAGCCAAACTCCAATAACAGCTCTAATCGAGACAAGTATATATGCTGACCCCAAAACCTTAAACCAAAAACAATATGATAATATGTGAATGGAACAAGTTCCTGCCCAACTGATAGTAACTTTTAGTAACTAGTAAGGTGGTAAAGTAGGGATTTAAATTGAGTAAACATCATATTTGTCCACTGAAATTGTGAATTAATATCAATCCAGTTCTTAAAACTATCAAAGTTCCAAAAGCGTCCCTGAATGATAAGTTAGTATCAATTTGATCCACCATTTTACTCACTTAATATCAATTAAGTCCCTGATACTGTTAACTTAAAATCAACATAGTTCATACAATTTTCAACAGAGAGATTAAGTTGATTACTGTTTTACAACTTCAGGGACTAATTTGGAATTTTGATAATTTCAGAAACCAAATTTATATTACTTCATAATTTCAGGGACCAAATATGATGTTTATTTATGTGGGAGCTCCATGCTGCCATAGCCACGTCATCATAATGATGAATAATTTTACCCCCAAAGGGTATGAGAATACCTTCCAGTAAAGGAAAAATATGTGATTGATTCCGAGAGGTATCCTTAAATACTATGTAATACTTCAACTCTATTCTGAAAATAGTAAAATACTATCTATCGTCTCTTGAAAACTAGTTGATGTCAATTTAATTGAACTTAACAAGAAAGGCTGAAGTGTCATCATATTCCATCATAATGCGTGAAAATGGAATTTCGTTTTGGTTTGGTTGGTTACTACTTACTAAAAAGGTACTAAGGTTTTGATAATAAAAGAAAGATATTTTTAGAGTGGGTTTGCAGAAGGCATTAGAATTTATTGATAATGTGATTGTAAAACAGTCAATAGTACTGGAACGAATTTTTAAGATTTTAGTGTGAGGATAACTTTGGAAGTTTAATACTTCATCCGGCCTCCTTTCGTTCTCTCTCTGTCAAGGTGTTTTACACCTCCAATGTTAAAAAATAAAATAAAATATAGATTAAACATAAATCAAGCATAAGCATTGGAATTTATTTATTATCGCCACAAACATTATTTATACATATATGTACAACATTCTTATGCCAGTAACGAAGTTAATTAATAGATTTTGAAAAGGAGAAAGGAAGAAAGAATACATATTGATGAAGTTGAGAAGTTACAAATGAGAACGCATTTCAAATTTATTAAACCACTCCTTGGTTCCTTGGTAGCATGAGTTGGGTTGTGAGCCTATATTATGGTATAAATAAAATATAATAGAAGCCTATATATATATATATATCTGTATGTATACATGGGTCATTAAGCAGTTAATTAAGCAGTGGTAGATCATGAATCATGATGACCAAGTCCCTTCATCGCAGGTAGGACAACCCTCTTGCGCAATGTCAGTTATCTGAACACCAGAGTCATATACCATCCCAGTTTTCCAATCAGCAGGCAGCACCTTCTGTGCCCAAATCCATTTCCCATCATACCCTGCCGTTACCACTAACCGGAATTGCAATGGACCTTGTGGAACCCTGCTTGTGTCCCATACGGCCCCATGGTTTCTGCTCATGAAACTCCAATTTGAAGATCCAACCTAGTAGCATAGTTAGCCACAAACGGTTAAGATTATTTCACTCAATCAATAACAAACAAGAGGTAATAATATTGTTTGGTGTCTGAAATAAATAACATTAATTATATACATACCTGAGCTACATCAACGCCTACTATCTCCGTTTGACCCCCTTGATACAAAAATTTAATTGCCAAGTAATTTGGCTTCTTGCTTGATTCTTCTACGCGGACTGCTAAATTCTGATTTTTGTACTCACAAAGTACTCTGCCCCATTAAAACCACGCACAAAGAATCAGTAACACTTGATTCATACATATCAATATTGTGGACGTTATGATTACCTCCACTGAGCTAAAACCAAAATAAAATTGATATTGGCTTCCAATCTTATGCTTGCACGTTCATCAAATATCTTACATTATACATTACGACAATATTATATCATATCATATAAATATACACATTAGACCGTTAAGAGTTATTAATGTGCTCCATGATTGTCCTAGGGACATATATATAATATTTAAATTAAATGCCGGTCCACTTGGGTGTTCTCTTTTTGTGGTGGGCCGGCGGGTAGGTGTGAAGTGGGGACTGACAAACCAAAACCAGTGGCAGAGCAAGAAAGTAGAAAAAACAAATGCTAACATTTATCTAGAACTAAATGAGCAATAAAAAAGTGATTTAACAGATTGAAGCTTACCTCTTATATTCAATGTCAACGATGCCAAGCTTCAAAATTTCTTGGCCGTTACCGTTCTGAGCCATGGCCGTGAAGGCCCTGCTGCTGAGTACAAAATCAGTTTGATTATTGTGATTAAGATCAGTCAATACCACTCTGGTCCCTGCTTTTGTGCAGAGAGTTGGGTTCTTGCATCTTATCTGCATCAAATCGATATATTAATGACATTAACAAAAGTTTAATTTTGTAGGACGCGATTATTTGAATAAGCACCTGAAAGCATGCACCACAACCAGCTCCATCTTTGAAGAGGGAAGGCACACCAGCTGAAAGCTGTCCAGCATTTAAGCCTAGTGCAAGAGAGCCATATCCACATGCCCCAGCTGCATATATATATATATATATCAGATTCACACAATAAATAAATTAATACATAGCCTAATAAATAAATAAACTCAAAGATGGAAAATAAATTGATACTTAATTAATTAGGTAATGAATAATTGTTACATGAAAGAGCAGAAGCTTTGGAGAAATAGGCAGCCTTGGTTTGGTGCACGCAGCGATCACAAGCAATGGCAGATGAAGCAAGAAGGAAGATGAAGAAGCAAAGAAAGGAAGCCATGTATACGTATGTGTTGTTTTGCTTTGTGGTAATGTAATGTAAAGCAATACAAGAAGTTGAGGACATTAAGGGTATATATATAGCTGGCACAGCTCAGCACTCAGCACTTCCAAAAAGGATTTATTATACTAGTATTAGATAAGAATGAAAAGGAAAGGGAACGCGGCTACACAAAGGAACCAAATGGGGTCACTTTCTGACTTCACTCACCGACTCTGCGTATCTCTATGCGCCAATCCCAAACAGCTGTGCTGGCTGTGTAAACGTGTGTTTCTTTCTTTCAACTATGGGTGTGTACACTGTGGAGCATTCTTGTGCTATTTTCCGAATATGTGGCAAGTGTTACTCTAGTGTGCTATTAGCCTATTGGTTATGATGGAGATGGACATGATTACGAGGTTTTGGTGTCTAAACTTTTTCGTACTTTAGGAAGTTTCTGCCCTGCTTGCCATTCCTTTACCCTCAATGTTACTGAACAAAAGTGGTTAACCTAAGCTTGGTAGATACAAGAGGAAAATAAAAATCTTGATTTATTTGGATACTTCTTACTTATTAATTACTTATAATTTGGATACCAAACTATCAAAACAATATCGAATTAACAAAAAAAAGGGGTGATTAGGCATGTTGGTTGATTGTTTTTTTCCAATATAAGTTTCTTCCACGTATGGTTCCCGGAGACAGAAAGGAAAGAAGCTTTAAGATAGTGGAGGATGGGAAAATGATTGCTTGCTTGTTCATGAGTGGGAAGTTAAGAACAAAGTTTACAACTCATATTCCATTTGCCAAGTAAGAATACAACTAAAACTCAACGGGTATCTCTGATTCGTACGATTTGCTTCAAAATGTGATCTTCACGCTTTGATTTCATTATTAATTATCGCGGCCTATTTTCCTGTGAAAATTATTTTCATAAAACATGCAAGCTAAAATCATCTCTTGATCTTTTTTTTTTTCATCCCCTTGGTCTGGAATAGATTATCGGGTCACGTGCCCAAGTCTCCAAGCAGCCCTTATCCAGGAACGGCCCAATGCTTATAATAATGGATTCCAGAACTGAAGCACAACCCGAGTGCTTGTTTGTTTTAGATTCATGTTTGCTTACGGTGAAAGTAACTTTGAAATTTTAGAAGTGTTTGCTTTAAACTTTGCATCCAATAAAATTAATCTGGATTAAGTCAAATTGATTTTAAGAGAAGAATTTCTAATTTTTCAGTTGAATAAAATTGATTCTAGGTAATTAACACACAAAGTTTTTTAAAAAGCAATTTTGCTTTATAATATAAATAAAATTAATTCTTCTAATTCAAAATAAACTCTTATTTGTTATTCTGAAATAAAATGAGTTATATAGGTCAATAGGGGTTGGTACATCTGTTTAAGTCTTTCGCTCACATTAGCTGTGGCTTAGGTTCGATTCCTAGATCTCTCTTGTTAGTAACTAATATGTAAATTCCACTGTAAATAATTATTGAGATTAGTGATATTCTCTAACCTTGTAATGGGATGTGTCTTCCCCGATCTAAACTTTCTCTTATAAAATAAAAATAAGAGAGAGGGAGTGATATAAGGGAACAGGGAGCGGTGTAGTGACCGGATTCGCTTCTCTCAGCCCCCAATCCAACCAAGATCGACGACTCTAATGTACACAAAAGAATGGTTATCAGGTCCGGAAATGATTACCAAGCCCGATAACGAGGGGAAAAAAAACAACAACGATGAACCCTCTTACAGCATGAGCGAATCCGGATCCAGCAGTGTAACAATATTCTCTTGATAAAGACGGTATAGTAGTTGGCACTTGGCATACGAACGAATGAAGGGCTATCCAATTGATGTTGAATCACTATTGTCTTTCTACTTTCTAGAGTCTAGCCCACCAAAAAGGAGGCTGACCTAAAAGGTATAAGCAGGTAGCTAGTCAGAGTCCCCTACTGCCGTTGCATCCAGCTGTCTTTAACATAGTGCATTGCTGCCAAACTTTCCTCTAGTCATAGAAGATCACTGAAAAGCTCCACATCCAGTTCATAATCACGCATGAACGATTGGGTTTTGGTTTCCAGTTCATAATCGTATCATGCATGAGTAGAATGGCGACCCCTAGAAGAGGGGTTTAGGGGATGGATCGGAACCAGTTCAATTTCACCCAAATCTGACGTAATATTTTGATTGGATCTTTCATTTGAACTGAAACATGACCCGATCATAACTGAATAATGACCACATTAAAATCAAATGGACTCGATTAACTGACATCATATATAAAAGAATATAACAATAAAAAAGAAAAAATATATAATTATAAATATTTTATAGTACATACTTAGAACAAATAATAATCACATAAATATAATATCAGGTCATACAAAAAGACATTAATTTAAGTCAAGTTTTTTTATTTATCTAATTGTAAATTTATTGTAAGTTTTAAAAGAATATGCAATATCTGGGTTGGGGCAATCCAGAAACGAAAATATTAAGTTTACGTGAATCACCTGAATATGCATAATGTCTAATTACAAATAATGTATCAATAAAAAATATTGTGAGGAAAAAAATTGAATATCGTAAAACTCGTAGCAGAGTTTAGGAAGGGTTGATGGTTTCTATCTCACTATCAAACGAGAGCAAATTTGGGCCTTCCTCTTATAATATCTTTAGTGGGAAGTCTTCAAGGATTCCTTAAAAATAAAATATTATTATAATATGCTATATATGATTTTTGGTTCCTTAAATTAAAATTGGGTTTCTTATCCAAGGAATCTTAAAAGAGAGTTCTATAGCTTTTAACATTTTTTTTTTTGCATTTGCTAATATAAAAGTGAGAGAGAGATTGTGAGATGTTGACGAGAGAGAGAAATTAAGGAACTTGGTATTAGAAACTCTCATTGAAGTGAAAATTGAGTAAGTGTCATGAACTCCCATGAATCCGCTTAAAAACTTACAATGAGTTCCTTAAAATTTTGCCATTGGAGATGCTCTTACTAGCCAGTCGCGACCACACAAATTTTTATCTGACCTTCCTGAATTTGGGTTCCCTATTCATGTTTTTATTGATATATACCATTAGATGCATTTGGACGTGTATTAAAAATGATAAAAAAATAAATAAAACAAATTGATCCAATGATATATCTTATGATTTGGTGGACGTAGGGAATCCAAATCCCCTTAATCCAACTATCAACACCCACTAACAGCAGCCGACCTGGGCATAATAAGTCCAGAATAAAAGCTCCTGGACTATATAGTGAGATGATGTGCACCCAAAAAGTTAGAAATATAGTTAGTTGGACTGTTGGAGATTAGTAATTACATAATAGTTTGTTAATGCCAATAAATGACTTGATGTAATCACTTATAATTATTTTTAGTCATTCAATCAAATAGCAATTTTATATTTTTCTTGTTTCTCTCTTCTGAACCATATTTTTCAACAAAAAAATGTGTAACCAGCATTATTCCATTTCTTAGTACCCTGGAAATTTTCGAAGATGAATAAACACAAATGATACATCTACTGCTCAACACAGTTTGTGTTCCTTTTTAATTTTCTCTTTTTCTAGTCTTACTACGACTTTTTGACAAAACTAGGGAATATATAGAAAAAGGAGATTGCTCAAGTTCTCGTCATTTCTGTAGCATCTATAGCAAAAGACATTCAACTGACTCTCCATGATATGATTCAATTACTGCTTCTTAACTCTCTGATTCCTTTGGTTAAGAAAAATTTGTAATAACGTCCAGAGTAAGATTACCCGTGTACTGTTCTTCGGTGTCCCTGTAATTGAAGTTTTATTTTGAATTTGTACTGTATCTGTCAGGAATCAACAAGGATTAGCAATGCTGCAACTATCCATCAAGGATGATCAACACAGCTGCTGTTCAGTAATAGGGTCAGCAATGCATCAATGAGTCCAAAGTATTTTGCTGCAACTTCAATGGAAATTGATGTATATGAGCCAGTCAAGATTGTTATTTTGTTTTTTTTACCATCATTAATTAGTTTTACAAATATTAGTTAAACCATGTACCTTTTGTGATCATTACAAAACTGAACAGCATTTTGTTTTAAACTTTTGATACTCTTGCTGCAACAGATATTAGACATAATGTGGTTATGTTTTGGGCATTATTATTTTTTTGGGTCTGTAAACATTTGATGAGTAAGTGATACAGTTTGCATCAACTGCTAAGGAAAATACTTCCCAATTGAGCATTTCCCCTTTTATTTGCTGGGGTTTTTTTTTTTTTTTTTGATGAACCACAAGTCATTGCTACTGCTGCACCATGATGCACAAATACTCAAACTCCTTCATGCTACTGCTGCAATAAAAACTATACCGCTCTTCAAACCTTGTTAGCGCGTTGCACGGGTATGGATTCTAGTTATGTACATACCTCACAGTTTGTACAAAAAATCTTTTCTAAATTGTAAAGTCATAAGACATGCAAAATCAACAGCACAGAGCATACACTATATTTGATCTTAACAATTAAACTACAAAAAGGAAAGGAAAGGTAATCTGGTGACAACATGCAAAAACAGTACCCACGGAGTTCTTTTTATTTCATTAAGATTTAAACGCTATAGACACAGACAAACCTAACATTTGACTTGACTACGAGCTTGTCTATGTTCCTAACTCGTGACAGAGTAATTCATTGTGGGAAAAAATTAAAGGATATCCTCACAAGTCAAAGCACATAAAAGGATAAAAGGAATTCTGTAGGAACATATGAGTAAATTACTGCTCTAGTCTAGGATGGCAAAATGATCCATTTGTACACAATCCATCCGGTTCATCCATGAGAAAATTAATCCAATTCATCCATTTATAAAAAAATAATATAAACGGATTGGATGGATTGAATTATTTTTTTAGTGGATGGTTTATGATCCATCCAATATTTTTTAAAATCCATTGGATCAACAATAAAAAATGTAATGGATCAACTTTTATCCATTACAAAACCAATTTATTTTTTTCATATTATTTTTCACCAAATAAAAAAACTCCATTTGTAACAAAAAAAACACTCCATCTAATTTTCTCATCCGTTCCTTATTATTTTTTTTTCACTATTTTTTATTTTATTTATCTGCTTTTTTTTCTTTTTTTGTTATATTAAGTATTAACTAATTAATTGTTCTCGAGTACCGGTTGTAGTCCACGTTATCACGTACGTTTTTTTTTATTTCGTTGCCTTTTTTTTGCTGATAAACTTAAAAAATGTATTAACTAATTGAAAGCACATAGAGTCATAACAAGTTTCGTAAAACAATATCATGGAACGTTGTGGCAAAACAACCTCTGTAGATGCACATAATCAATAACTCCCATATAATAATAAAAAAATAGCCGTGATACAAAGTAGCCGTGAGATAGAGTGGAGAGGGAGTAAAGATAGAGAGAGAGTAGGAAAAAAGGGAGAGAGAAAGGGTAGAGAGAGGAGGAAAAAGGAGAGCGAGAGCGAGATAGAGATAATATTTTAATTTTTTTTACAAATTATTGTATTTTTAAAAATATTTTATGGATGGATAAAAGAGATATAAAATTATTAATTTCTTAAAATAAATTTTAGTGGATGGATTGGATATTCATCCATGAAAAGTTGTTAATCGGATGGATTTTATTTAATGGATCATGGATGGATTGAATTTTTTTTAATGGATTTTTAATGGATTATAATGAATTAATGGATTGTTTTTAATCCATCCATTAAGATCAGAATAAAAATTTATCCGATCCATCTATTTGCCATCCTTTATCTAGCCGATCAAAGGAACTCCCGCTATTGCCAACAGAACTGTAGGAACATCTGGCACCAGAGAAGCACTAGGAAGGACATTGTGACAGCAGGTGGCATAAAAAGTGAGAAACCTGTGGCATGTTGAATCTCAACTCATAGGATCACCCTTCAGTTTATTCCCTTTTTCCCTTGAACAGAGAAGATAAAGAGCAGTAACTACTAACTAGTAAGGAGACTCTTAAGACTATTTAGATAATTACCAATCACCTATGAAACCCGGATAAGTAGTACGATACGGGTACGATACGACACAAATACTGGGATTCAGGAATTTTTTTGAAATTCAGGACAGCTGGGATACGTTAAGAAAAAATTATAGAAAAATATGTTATATAGATAATGAATATTTATAAGGAAAGAGACATTGATAATTTCTCTTTAATGTATATGTTGATGATGTGGCACATTCAGTTAGTTATTGTTATTTCTGTTTGTACAATTTAAGCTCTCAACTACTTTCTGTCATAGGCTAAGAGGTTTTACTATTAATTCTGTATCAGTAGTTGTCATGATATATCGGGTAGCTTAGTTTTGGAAAAGGCAAATTTTTTCAAGCATCACAAGAAAAAACCAATTACTGACATAGAGAGATCTGGGTGTAACTGGGATTAGGGAGTGAGGAGAGCTTGAGAAGAAGTCAGAGAGAACACTTGTACTCACAGCAACTGTAAATCTTCTGGTTCTGAATAGATTGGACTAGAGCATTGCTTAGTCCCGGAGACATAGGCTTCCAAGGAGCCGAACTATGTCATCAAATATGGCGCTCTTCTGTTCTTATATTCTGTCTTTACTGTTATCATTGATTCTTTGATTTGTGTTATCTTTGATTGCTTGGTCTAGGTACTGTGGTGTGTGTTTCTGGTTCTTCAGGGGCTTAGAGTCTCAACAACTGGTATCAGTAGCTTACAAGAAAGATTGATGGGAATGGCGAAATTCGATATCGACAAGTTTAATGGCAAAAATGACTTTGCTCTGTGGAGATTAAAGATGCGTGCATTGCTAGTCACCAAGGGCTTGATGAAGCTTTGGAGGGAGAGAGGAAGCTGCCTAGCACATTAAGTGCTAAAGAAAGAACAGAACTGTTAAACAAGGCTCACAGCGCCGTTGTTCTGTGTTTAGGAGATAAAGTTCTTCGAGAAGTCTCTAAAGAAAAGTCTGCTGCGGCCATATGGTTGAAACTCGAAAATCTCTACATGACAAAGTCACTGGCGAATCATCTATATCTCAAGCAGAAACTCTACACCTTGAAGATGCAGCCTGGAACCTCAATTGAAGATCACATGGATGAGTTCAACAGGTTAATTCTTGACCTAGAGAACATTGAAATAAAAATAGATGATGAAGATCAAGCGTTACTGTTGATTCGATCACCGCCCAGTTCATATGAGGACCTTGCCGATACCCTAGTGTATGGGAGAGAATCTTTGTCCCTTGAAGAAGTACAAGCTGCTTTGATATCAAAGGAACTGAGCAAAAAGTCAGAAACTCAGGAAGCTGGTACTGGAGAGAGCCCCACGGCCAGGGGGAGGCAAGATAAGAAATATCATAAAGGCAAGAATCGATCAAGATCAAAGTCCAAGAAGAAGTTGAAGTGTTTCTTGTGTCATAAAGAAGGACACTTCAAGAAGGATTGTCCAAATCAAAAATCAAGCAAGAAGAACATGAATGAAGACAAATGGGATGTCTCTGTGGCATCAGATGGATATGAAAGTGCAGATGTCTTGGTGGCTGCTGAGTGCAAAGAAGAATCTGAGTGGGTAATGGACTCAGGGTGCTCCTTCCATATGTGCCCAAACAAACATTGGTTCTATGACTACCAACTGTTTGATGGGGGTCAAGTTGTGATGGGAAATAATGCAACATGTAAGGTTGTTGGTATGGGATCCATCAAACTGAAATTGGATGGTGGAACTGAGAAGATCCTAACAAGAGTGAGGCATGTACCAGACTTAAAAAGAAATCTGATCTCACTTGGAACCTTGGAAGAATCTGGTTTTACCTTCAAAGCTGGAGATTCTATCCTGAAGGTAATAAAAGGATCTAGAGTAGTGATGAAGGGTACAGGAAGCATGGTCTCTATGTGCTGAAAGGGAACAGTATCATTGGTGACTCATCTCTTGATGTTGACACAATCATGAGCAAAGGAAATTTATGGCATAAAATATTAGCACATATCAGTGAACGTGGTCTACAAGAACTAGAGAAACAAGGACTGCTATGTGGAGACAAAGTGGAAGGGTTGGAATTCTGCGAGCACTGTGTGTTTGGGAAGAAAAACTAGGGTGAAGTTTAACACAGGAATCCATAGAACCAAGGGCAAGCTCGACTACATACATTCATATCTTTGGGGGTCATCTAGAACACTTACTCATGGAGGAAACAGGTATTTTATCACTTTTGTTGAGGACTTTAGTAGGAAAGTTTGGATATACCTGTTAAAAAGCAAAGATGAAGCCTTTGAGACCCTTGTACAATGGAAAACCAGAATTGAAAATCAGTGTGATAGGAAAGTAAAGGCTTTAAAGACAGATAATGGTCTTGAATATTGTGGAGACAAGTTCAATAAATATTGCAAAGAACATGGCATTTATAGGAACAAGACTGTTAGGCACACACCCCAACAAAATGGTTTGGCTGAAAGATTAAATAGAACCTTGCTAGAAAGAGTAAGGTGTTTGCTGTCAAATGCTGGTCTTTCTAAACAGTTTTGGGGTGAAGCTGTCCACACAGCCTGTTATCTTATCAATAAAAGTCCATCAGCTGCCATTGATTTTAAAACTCCTCAGGAAATGTGGAATGGTAGTTTTGCTGATTACAGAAACCTGAAAATCTTTGGTTGCCCTGCCTATTACCATGTTAATGAGGGCAAGCTTGAACTAAGGGCAAAGAAAGGTTTGTTTATGGGGTATCCAGATGGAGTAGAAGGTTATAGGATATGGTGCTTTGAAAGCAAGAAATGCAAATGTAACTTTCCATGAAGCTGACATGTTCAAACCTAGGCAAGGAACTGAAACAGCTAATGCTCAAGAGAAGTCAAGGCTTGAGGTGGAGCTGGAAGCAGCAAGAGGCGGGCAGAAAATTCTTGATGCTGATGATTCACATAAACAAGATACAGCAGAACAAACTGAAACTGACTCTGCTGATACATCTATCAATAACTATATGTTGGTTAGAGACAGAGAGAAGAGGATAATCAAACCAACTCAAAGGTTTGGTTATCCAGACCTAACAGCTTATGCATTGAATGCTCCTACTTGGAGGTACAAGAAGATCCTAAATCCTACACGGAAGCAATGAACTGCAAGAAACATCAAAAATGGAGCTTGGCCATGGAAGAAGAAATGGAGTCATTGCACAAAAATAAAACTTGGCGCTTGGTGGAAAAACCAAGTGGAGTTAAGCTTGTAGGTAGCAAATGGATATTCAGAAAGAAAGAAGGAATTCTCACAATAGAACCACCAAAGTTCAAAGCAAGGTTGGCTGCTAAAGGGTTTACTCAAAAGGAAGGGGTGGACTTCAATGAAATTTTTTCTCCAGTAGTAAAACATTGCTCCATAAGAGTGCTTCTTGCCATTGTAACCAAGTTTGATCTCTATCTTGAACAGATGGATGTAAAAACTGCATTCTTACATGGTGAGTTGGAGGAAATGATATATATGAAACAACCAGAGGGCTTTGAAGTTAAAGGAAAAGAAGATTGGGTCTGCTTGTTGCAAAGATCCCTGTACGGCCTAAAACAGTCCCCAAGGCAGTGGTATAAACGTTTTGATAGTTTCATGATAAGTCTCAAATACAAAAGAAGCAACTTTGACAGTTGTGTATACTACAAGAAGCTAGCTTCAAGTGATTATATCTATCTTCTGCTATACGTGGATGATATGCTAATAGCTTGTAAAAGCATATCATAAATAGATGGGCTTAAGAAGTTGTTGAAAGCTGAATTTGAAATGAAGTACGTAGGGTCGGCTAAAAGAATTCTTGGCATGGACATCCAAAGAAACAAAGAAGCAGGAATTCTCATAATCACTCAAAAGGGATACCTTGAGAAGGTATTGAACAGGTTCAACATGAAAGAGTCTAAGTCTATGAGCATTCCTATTGCAGCTCACTTCAAATTGTCATCTAAGGATTGTCCTAAAACAACTCAAGAAGTCGAGGAGATGGAAAGTATACCATATGCAAGTGTTGTAGGTAGCCTTATGTATGCTATGGTCTGCACTAGGCCAGACATAGCTTATGCTGTCAGCATAATCAGTAAATACATGGGAAATTCAGGTCACCAACATTGGATGGCTGTAAAGGAAGTTCTCAGATACCTTAAAGGCTCGATTAACACAGGTTTAGTGTATGGAAAAGGAGATCAGGATTCAGGTGGAGCACAAGGGTACGTAGACTCTGATTTTGCTGGAGACCGAGATAAAAGAAGATCTTTAAAAGGTTATGTATTCACTCTGTTTGGCAATACAGTAAGTTGGAAAGCATCACCGCAACACATTGTGGCTTTATCCACAACTGAAGTTGAATACATTGGAGTAACTGAAGCTGTTAAAAGGGCTTTATGGCTAAGTGACAAGGTGAATGAATTAAGGATTCCTCAGGATAATATTGATGTGTTTTGTGACAATCAAAGTGAAATTCACCTTTGTAAAAATCACACTTATCATGAGAGAACAAAACACATAGGCATTAGAATGTAGTGGATTCGGGATGTTATATCTGATGGAAAGGTTCAAATGAAGAAAGTTTCTACTTCAGACAATCCTACAGACTTTATCCCAAAGGTGGTTCCTGTGAGAGCAAGTTTATCACAAACTTGAATCCAGCTTGGACAAGGATAGCATTGCTTGAAGACCAGTCATTCATATCCAGATGCAAGATGTGCCAAGGCGGAGATTGTTGATGATGTGGCACATTCAGTTAGTTACTGTTATTTCTGTTTGTACAGTTTAAGCTCTCAACTGCTTTCTGTTATAGGGTAGCTCAGTTTTGGAAAAGGCAATTTTTTTTCAAGCATCACAAGAAAAAGCCAATTACTGACATAGAGAGATCTGGGTGTAACTGGGATTAGGGAGTGAGGAAAACTTAAGAAGAAGTCGAAGAGAACACTTGTACTCACAGCAACTGTAAATCTCCTGGTTCTGAATAGATTGGACTAGAGCATTGCTTAGCCCCGGAGACGTAGGCTTCCAAGGAGCCGAACTCCGTCATCAAATCTGGTGCTCTTCTGTTCTTATATTTTGTCTTTATTGTTATCATTGATTCTTTGATTTGTGTTATCTTTGATTGCTTGGTCTGGGTATTGTGGTGTGTGTTTCTGGTTTTTCAGGGGCTTAGAGTCTCAACAGTATAACTACTATGATCATAATTTATAAAAAAGATACTTGTGATTGTAATAACAAAAAAATATAGTGCTACATTTATCATAATACATTGTTTCCTCTATGTCATAATATCAACAAAAGCATTTTTAGTAGAACTCAGAACAAGTCTCGATTGAAAAACATCTTTAGTGAACTTATCGTCTAATGTTAAATGATTTGGTCTCCTCTCCCCCTTTAACATCATCTAGAAAAAGCATAACCTCTTAAGTGTGGTTTATCAAAAGACATGCATCTCTGCCAAAGGGATACTTCTTTGATACGTATCGAAAGTATCCTACGAGTATCGGCTAAAAAATAAAAAAATAAAAAGGAGGATACTTCTTGGGTACGTATCCGGAAGTATCCTACGATTATCGATATCAGACACGGATATAACCTGGATACGTTAGCATTTTTGGAGTATCCGGACTTCATAACCTATCTCATTAAGAAAATTCATAGGGTTGTTATTGCTTTTAACCTTTCTTTTTATTCCCACATTGTTTATTCAGAAAGTAGTACTAAGGTAAAGTGAATAGTAAAAGTCCATAAAATTCCAGTAGTGAAGCTTTCATCAAATCCCGCATAATTGTGATACTCAGAAACATTCAGTTATTCAAGTCCCAAAACAGAATCACCGATCATACTCAATGGGGACTGGGGAGGGAATTGACCAAATGAACAATTTTTAAGACGAAATTACCTGTCGAAATTTAGAAATTTTGGGCTTTAGCGGATAGAAACAGGAAGCTGGGCCTGGGAAGACGTCATTCAGAGAAGGGATATGGAACCGCAAAGCCTTTTCATATCCATGGCTGCAAGTGCAATTGGGAGAAGATAAGCCTTTTTGGAAGGTCCTCAAACATTCAGTGTGGACTTTGATGCTTCAATACTCAACAGTCATAGGCTTGCTATTAGTAACATAATTGAAACAAAAGGGCCTTACTATTAACACCTTGTATAATGCTCTTTATACCTTGCAATTTATTTATTTTTTTATATTTCTTTTCCAAAAATACCTTTTTGATCTTGTTAATGTGTTCATGTTGATATTTTGCGGAAATTATTTTCCGGAAACAGTCCGAAAAATAAATTCCGAACATTCAAAATATTAATCCGAAAAGAAAAATAAAATTACCATCCAGAAACTGATTTTCAAAAAAGTTCCGGTATTTAAAATCTGGAGAGTGGATTTTACGTGTTCGGAAAATAAAATCCGGGAGCCTCCCAAAAAAAACTAATCCGGAATAAAGGGACGCAGGGACGCATTGATGAAAAACTTGTGCTAAGGCTTTCGCTAAAGGTGCCATTGAAATCTAATCCCCATAATCTATTCTTTGCTAGAATGGCTAACTCTGAAAGGACCCTCCTCCTAATTGTGTTGCACTAGGATGCAGAGGAGAGGATGCATGTTAATCATGCCACACAAAGCATCACGATCGAGCTTACTGAAAGATACCTGCAGTGGCCAAATCTTCCATTTGATACGTACCATGGTGGGGAAAAGCTATCAAATATGTGGGTCTACATCTAGAAAATTTGGTCACCGAGCCGTGACGTACAGATGAAGTTCCAGCGTCCTTTTTTTTATTCCGGATTTTTCGAAAGGTTTCTGGATTTTATTTTACGGAGACTTAAAATTCAGTTTTTGGGATTTAAATTTCGGAATTTGTTCGAAAATAATTTTTCGGATAGTGATTTTTTTTATTTATTCCAAAACAATATTTTGAATGTCCGGAATTTAATTTCTGGACAGTTTCTAAAAAATAATTTCCAAAAAGTATCAACATAAACGTACTAACGAAATCAAAAGGGCATTTTTGGAAAAGAAATGTAAAAAAAAAATTTGCAAGTTGTAAGGAACATTATACAAGGTGTTAATAACAAACTCCGAAACAAAATCGGTGATGTTATTACATACTCAGGTTGATCGTGATAACTACTTACTTTAATTCGTATTTTAAATATAATTTAAGAATTAAAATATGCTTATATTATAAAATCTGTGTGTATGTGGAACTGTGGTTAGATATTTGTTTTATAATGATTATTTGAAGTTGTATTTTTTTAGGACAAATTGGGGAAATTGTACTTGAGTGTTTAGAAATTGGGTTTATGGTTAGAGAATAAGGAAAAAGAAAGATAATAAGAATATGGGTCATCCTAGCGAGTGTCCTTAGGACACTCTTTGAGAAATCATAAGAAACTAGTTTTCATTGAGAAGTTAAGTATTTCATTTCTTCAAACATTAAATACAATAATTCTCAATACAAACTTTCTTTTCTTGATTCTTTAACGAGTGTCTTAAGGACACTCGTTGGCATTCCCTTAAGTATAATGTGGTATTAAGGATGATAGTGTGGTGATATTATGATTAAGTACATGCGGTAAGTCCTATTTATAGGATTTTTATTCTTTGGGTGAGTATTTCCATATGTAAACCTAATTGAGTTTTTCTTAAAAAATATATATACATAAGGACCTATTTGAATTTCTTACGAAAGCTCACGACCTACAAATGATGAATGGATAAATTACTTAACCAATACGTAACTCAACCCTAACATAAAAGTGTATGAGAGATCCAAGTTCAAATTTTATATGTATTCAAGGATTCAA
Source organism: Sophora flavescens (assembly GCA_030762895.1). Taxonomy (NCBI): domain Eukaryota; kingdom Viridiplantae; phylum Streptophyta; class Magnoliopsida; order Fabales; family Fabaceae; genus Sophora; species Sophora flavescens. The sequence continues at coordinate 9,479,522 of CM061063.1, forward strand.
TTACAAACTTTTAAAATATATGATCATATTTAAAAATTCTCAAATAGCTCAAAGACTAACAGAATAATTAAACTTATTTTCTATTAATATATAGAATCGAAGCGTATATTCTCTAATAAATATCATATGGTAATATCCCTCAACCTAGCTCGAGCACCTCCTGAGCAGAAAAGTGCCATGAAGCCAATATTTCAGGCAAAACATATCAGAGACAGAGACACTGAAGCAAATGGAACTGGTTAGAGGCACGAGAACCAGGAGTCTTAATAATAGTTTCTAAAAATGGTGGGGTAGTTCAAGTGGTTTGAGTTAAAGGGTATAAAGAGATGAATAAGGTGTAAGTTCAAGGTTCAAATTTTGATAAATGAGAAAAAATTAACATAACAACTAACATACTAATATTTGCCTATAAAAAATAGTTTATAAAAGAATTTAATAAATTTGGACTCCTTATATAAGACTAATAAGAGTTTCAATTTCCGTTCTTTTGTTTATATTCGTATATCTTACAAAGCTATTACTATAGAGTGGGTATGTACTATTTATATTGAAGATATAAATTAAGCTCTTGTAGAGTAGTGTAAACTGAATTTCTATGACATATTTATTTTAACTTTGTATATACAATATGATAATATTTAATCACACGCAAACATTTTTCCTTGCCTAAGAATTAAGAGTTAAGACGACCTTACAATTGATTAGGTATAAGTTACCTCAGGGGCATGTGCCTGGTTGAAGGGCCAAGCTGGGCCCAAAAGGTTGACGTGTGTTTCCTGATCTACTGGGAAGAAAACGATCAAACATCCCCTATCTTTTATGGCACGTAAGCCCAAGGGACAAATGGCCTACAATGGAACTTGACTGTTATCATGTCTAGACTTATATCACCCACAAGCTCAATCCCCCATCTTGTGTGGTTTGTGAATGATTTCACATGGCTATGCACCATATCAGCCTAACACACTTTAAACAACACCATATGGACCTGTCTAATTTCATTCACATATATATATATATATATCAGAACCATGATCACATATTCAATACAACCACAATCCACAATCAGCTGCTATATCTATATTCTATAGCACCTTATCCTTAAAGTCCTCAGAAAATTCAACCATGATCAGCGCAAAAAGACTTATAACAATGGCAAGGAAGTGGCAGAAAATGGCAGCTGCAAAACGCAAAAGAATTTCATATCCAGGAGTACACCAAGTTGATAGTATGCATTCTTCAGCAGCAAACAAGGGCCACTTCGTTGTTTACAGCATGGATCATAAACGATTTGTGGTTCCACTCAAATATCTTAGAACCAATGTCTTTAGGGAACTCCTTAAATGGTCAGAGGAAGAGTTTGGATTACCTGCTAATGGACCTCTTACATTACCTTGTGATAGTTTATTCTTGGAATATGTAATCTGTTTGGTTCATGAAGATATCCCTGAAGATGTTGAGAAGGCTCTGATCACTTCCATGGCTGCATGTCACAATGAAGTATCATCTTCTTATGGTCGTCTAAGTCAAAGTCCCGGACAAACAATTATCTATGGCTTTTGAAGACATTTTGATACTTGTGCATACAATAAGTACTCTGTATCTTTGTTCTGATGCGCTTAAAAACCAGTTTTGTAATTAGATCCGAGAATGAAAAGACTTCTTTCATCGATCAACTTAATTTGTTGTCATTCAAAATGATGATTTCTATTTTAGTCGTACAACCATAAAATGCAACATGCGTCTATATAAAACCCTGCTTCTCTAGAATCCATCTTTGCGACAAACCATCTATTGCATAATAAAATTTGTGATTTTCTATAACCAGAAACGTTTTGGCTTTAGCTTCTTTCCTTCAAAACACTACTAGTACTTCGGACAATTGCATGAGATACAGTTATTAATCTAATTGTGTGGGTATATTCAATTATTTTTACAATTTTTATTCTCGTGTGGCTATATGATTACTCTTCCAACTAAGCCTCCTATGTTCAAATGCAATTAAATGATTAATGGCTGTGATGATCAACAAAGATTTCTGTTGGAGACAAATTCACGTTTACTAAACCAAAGCTAGCATAACTCTGAGAAATCATTAAATTAATACTCTAAAGACACCGTTTAACATTCTACATATAATAATAGTAAAATCATTATCATAAAGGATAAAGAAATAAATTAGAAAATTATAAATTAAAAATAGCTTTTGAGAAATGGTTTAAGATTTTCTAATATATTTTGAAATGCAATAAAATATTATAAGATATTCTCCAAATATTCTAGCTAGCACTCCCCTTCAAGCTAATTACAGCTTCCCAAGCTTTAAATGCAACAAAAAGAAAACAAATTGAAGATAACTTCAAGGTCTTGGAAAAATACAACATAAGCAACGTCATTGTAAGGAAGCACAGTAGAAGAACAAAAGTGCATTTGGGATGAAATCATACTGCATTTTTCAAACTGCATCGGGAATGAAATCGAGATAACACAACGAAATTGTCAAACTGCGTCTAAGATGAGACCATACTATATACATTTGAGCCAAAAACTACAAAGATGCTCTTTTAGTCTGCCTCAGACAAAACTGATTAGGAGTAATTAGGATCAGGCAGAAAATATATGCATAACAAAGATGCATACAAAAGGTGAAAGTGAATAAAGATTTACATAAGAGGCAAAATTGAATGGAGGTGAGAAAACAATAAAACTATGCATGATGAATTAGTGAATCAAGGAAAAGATGGACGACTATAAACTCAAAATAATATTGATAATATCGATAGAGATGATGTGGTAGTAATAGGGTACAAATTAAAGATGAATGCAAGAGTACTCATCTATATAAAATCACAGTTTTAATTAAATAATGAAATAAATTAGGAAATAATAGAAAATAACTTCTATATAAAAGATCGTTTTCTAAAAAGTTTAAAAATATTTTAAGATTCAATAGACAATATGCATTTTGAAAGGTAGTTTTTTTTAGCAATGTTATTTATAAATCAAAGTTAGATAATTTTTCATTTTATAACGTGTTATAAAAATCAAAATTGTATAGAAGTTGAAATTAGATGAATGTGGAATATTTTCCTTATTCTATCATCTCCAACAGTCAAATTTAACCCTTATTTAAATTCAATGTATGTTTATAATAATCAAAAAAATTATAGAAATGTAGTCGCTTTTAATTGAACCTTGTTTTAAAAACAAAAAAAAAATCCTTCCTTATTATCTTGTCACATTCATTTAAAAAAATTTAAATCTCTTCTTATTGTCGTTTTCCCAAGCAATAAGCAAACGATCAAAAAGGAATTATTATCAATATCCTTTTGATCATTCATGCTATGTCTATTGTTGTTACTGTAATTTATACCGTATTATCCGTAATTGGTCTATGAGCGCCAGCTGGGGTTTGGCTTCAGCCACACACACAAGTGGTACTATCATGATTCATGGAGCCTAGCGTCTCCCACACATTGTGGACAACTGGATACAAATCTGACTCTATCTGTACAATGCTTTGAGGAACGCAAGCCTCTTGAACTATTTTCTGGAGAGATAATCAAATACATCAAGTTTTGAGGCAGTGAAAAATGCTGCTTTACATTTTAGTTTTTAGCCACCAAATTTATGTCAGGCACTTCACAAACAGTTCGGCCACAATATGGCCCATCTAACCGTATTAATTGGCCCGTCACCATTGCCACTCTGGCCTGTCCATAAAGTATGTGAATGCTTACAAATTTCACAATCAAAAGCGTGCGGACATCAGCACATCAAGCACTGGAATGGGGTTTGGTCAAGTAAAGCATGACATAATTTTGTACGTGACATGTACAGATTCGAGTCCTTAACTAATTTTTTTTGAGGTGAGATAAATATAAATCCTTTTATATGTTCATAGAGTTCGAAAGTTTTCTCTGTCTTGGATTGATGTACCATTCCTTTTTTATATATAAAAAAAAAAACATGCGCACATGCTTGACAATTTATACCCATTTCTCCCAGGTTCGATGTTTGATTTTCTTAATTGTTCTTAGCCACCTTCTTGTCCTATCTCTCAGCCCCAATAAACCACGTAACAAGTGGATAATAACAAATGCATAAAGCACACTTCCATGCCAAGTTGATTTGGGACAAATTCCGTAAGGCCATTCCATTCCCTCACAACGTCCAATCTTGTACATTCTACGTACTCTATATGATGTGAATATGTATATGTATATTATATGCATGGTTTTGCTTCCACATGAAAGCCGGCACAATTTAAGCAACATTGAAGAAAATTGTCTGTGGACCTCTAATTATTCAAGGAACAATCAGTTTCTGATTCCGAAGCGTCTTGTTCTGCTCAACTTTATCCTCACTCATACATCAACATCCTAATTGAAAGAAGATGATTAATACCAAGAAAATAATCCAAATAGCTAGGAAGTATCAGAGGCGAAGGACTCAAGAAAATGTAGTAAAAACAGAAGGTTGCAGCCTAAGGGTAAAGGGAGAGAAGGGTCACTTTGTTGTGTACAGCACTGATAAGAGGCGCTTTGTGCTTCCCTTGGCGTATTTGAAGAACAATATCTTCAGAGAGCTATTCAAGTTGGCAGAAGAAGAGTTTGGTCTGTCTCGCAATGTGCCCCTAACGTTGCCTTGTGATGCCACAGTAATTGAGTACATAATAATTACGTTGATACAGAGAAACGTAGCTAAGGATATGGAGGAAGCTGTGTTAATAATGTCCATAGCTACTCGTCTATGCCAATCGTATTTGGATCTTCATCATCAAAGAACCAGCAAATATCTGCCTCTGATGAAGCATTTGTACCGTGGTGTATTAATTATTTCTTATTTTGCTAACCCATTCGTTCAATTGATTTTAGGCATCAATTAATAATTATGCCATTTAATTTTGATATGAGATGGTAACTCATCAACTGAGCAAATGAGTTTGGTTCAAGTTTTGAATAATGAAATGATGTCTAGAGAGGGGGAAAATGATAAATAAATATGCAGATGTGTAAAAATGTACATTTGTTGTACATGGAACTCTTTGAGATACTTCTTATTGAACAACAATTTCCGATCAAGGCGGAGAGATGTTCTATCAATAAGTTGTTTTTGTACAATGGTGAGTGTTCCGGTGAGGGAATGAATACAACTAGGTCATGATATTTGCTCTAGGTGTTTTGTGTCTAAAAATTACAGATGACGCTAATGAAGACGAAGCTAATGAAGACGTTGGCCTTTCTTAATTATATAGCTCCACCTACGTGTGCGGGACACGAGTCGGTTACATTGAGTGAGGTCCACCGGGTTGTTACCATGATTCGTGGGTGCATATTGCAGATTCCCCTTCTCCCTCCAATCATCACATAACCCTTCTAGAAGATTGCTTGAGTGATGTGTCCATCTTCAATCGCGGTGTTTGTCTTCTAGTATAATCGGAGTATACCGATTTGTTAGGGTAATTGCATGGTTGAGATGAGTGACCGAGATCTCTTCTTGGACAAGTCGATCCTGGCCCGGTATTAGCTGTTCGGTCCATGCATTCACATCATATACATGTTCCTCACATCGGTGGTTAGATCTCAAGTCTAACCCGTGATGCCTGTTGTAATCGTAAATGAGATGTGCAAGTGTACACCGTCAAACAAGTAATAAAGAGTGAGTAAAGATCGTCCCACGAGGATTTAATTGGATTGAATAAAAACTCTAACATTAACCATTTCTATTTAGCTTAAATAAATAAACATTGTTTGAAGACATGTAAAATAAATGTATCAATTTGGGTGACAAAGCAGTGGTTGCAAATAGCACAAAATTAATGAAATTAGATCTACGAAGGTTCTCAACAAAATTGGGAGCAGTTAGGATTCTAATCCTTTGTAATAATAACTTCAGGTTAATCAATGCTTCAGGATGCTACAACATTTAGCCCAGGAAAATGAGGTTTGCTTTCCAGCAACTAAAACTGAGTTCATTAAAAACTTCTTATTCCTAAGTTCATTTAATTTCCCTCGGTTGTTAGATAATTTCGTCCAACTACTTAAAGACTTGAAGGCTATTCCTAACTCATTCAACACAATTAATTTTCCAATTAATTGCTTTATCTTTATCTTCAAATCAAGTCCATTAACTTGGTTTTTCTAAACTAGTTAACTAATAACTCAGCTTAGCTGATCAGACTAAACAGAATTTAAACTTTAATAAGAGGAGAAGAAAATGCTTAACATCCATGGCATTAATTAATCCTTCAGTACCATTACAAATTCATAAAATCCTAACTAAGACAATTTAGCTCATAATGAGCTTGAAGACAAAACAACTAATAAAAATGTTAAAAGGAGACATAAAAGAAAATGGAATTACAGAGAGGACGGAGAGGTCAGTGCTGTAGGCTGATGGGGTGACGACTGCTACAGTACTCATTTTTCTCAAAGGAAGCTAGTCTCTCAATATATGTACTAGTGTCCCCCAAGTAGGGCCAACATCTTCTCTCTCCTCCTTCACCTTTTGGGCTTTTACCAAATTCGAAAACTAAAATATTCCTTGGCCCATTCACCAAGTACACACAGCTGCTGCGTTGCATTTTCTCTTTCCTCGTTTTGGGACAGCGCAGCAGGTTCTTTGTCCTGTAGTGAAGGTGTGCTGAGCTGACAATTCTTTTGTCTTGTAGTGATTCTCTTCCCAGATGCGGCAACATTCCATAACATTCACTTATAAATCCTGCTCAAAACTCAAACAAACTTTCAGCAGAAACAATTCAGATTTCACAGCTTTTTTTCAGCATAATAAAAATTCAACACAGGTAATTACTAAATAAAGCAAAACTTGAATTTCCTTTCCAAAATTTGATTAAAACAAGAACAATGATAAGCTAGAAAGATAGTAATAACTCTTATTCTAAGAGTTATCACACCCCCAAACTTGAACCATTGCTTGTCCTCAAGTAATGATACTCAAAAGCATGAGCAAACTAAGAACAAACTCAGAACAGCATAAGCAAAGTCCATGGCAGTCTTCAGATGCATTTTTCAATGACATGTTCAACACAAAACACCCTTTCTTAATCACCTCCCAAAGTGTGTGTGTGATTTCCCTTTTTTCTCAATTCAGCTTTATCAAAAAGACTCCAGCCAAACCACCTCTCAACAGTCTTAGGTGCATTTTCCCACTATCCTTTAGGCATAATGATGAAAGTTCACCAGATTATCTTCCTAAGAAAAGGGGCTTTAACACACTTTTGACTTTGTTACATCACTCTTTTCACTCAGTTTTATGTCCTTGTTGGTGTTTTACTCGATCAACATTCATATGCAACTCTATCATAGGCTTGACAAATTTCTATCAATCAAAAACACAACCATAAATTGCACACAGCAAGAGGACTTTAATGGGTTGTAATGAGGCTAAGGTTCATGTGTGGCATTTTTGGAAAGTAGCTAACTTAGGTGGAGTTCAAGATTTCTTGTCCAAATCACCCACCCCCAAACTTAGGCATTTATGTATTTCTGCCCAAATTTCTAATGACAAGGAGGGGTACTTTTTTCTTTTTCGTTTTCTTTTCTTTTTCTTTTTTTTTTTAAATTCAGAATAGAGGAAGGAAAGGCAAGGCAAATTGAGTGTAACACACCCTGCAGTTAGTTTTTTTTTTTTTTTGCAGTTTACAGATTTCACATTGTTCTTTTGGTGCCTTTCCTTTTTCTCCTTTTGTTGCATATGTACCCCCCCCCCCCCAAAACTTATATTAATGGTTGTCCTCAACCATTTTGGTAAGGACCCACATTTCAAAATATTTTACCAACATTCTCAAACTCCACCTAAAAGGGTATTACATTGTTTTTTCATGGTGATTGGTTTGTAATGTGGTTTAAAACATAAAGAGGGGCCCAGGCTCAAAGGGGTTCACAAAGGATAATACTTGAGGGTTGGCCTTTTAAGTTTCAGTATCTAAATCAACAAAAGTGCCTCAAGACAATTTGTGTGCAGCAGTAAAATGTGCAATCAATCACAGAAATAAGGCAAGTTTTGCAGAGAAAACACATGAATGGAATGCATGATGAAAGAATATGTTGAAGCCCAAGAGCTCACAAGATTTATGTTGTAGAGAGCTACAAAATCTCATTTAAATACCCCCAAACTTAGGTTGAAATCTAATGTAACCCTCACACCGTCTTCCTTGGATAAGGATCCTTGCAACCCAATTCCCCAACTGATTGGTGACATTGTATGCGGTCCTTTTTTAAAGCACGTTTTAAGTTAAGGAATAAGTGGTGAGAAGGGATTAATTGAGGGGTTTAATATATTGTACTTGCATTAAGGCACACAGCAACAAAGGCTCTTCATCAGATGCACATGGACAGCCAAACCATTCATTCATTGAATTACCTTTTCAAAATAGACCCTACTTTCCATTAATCACAATTCTTTTTGAAAGAGTGGGGGCATACAAACTTCAAGCTAACTACACACATATACAACTACTCCTATAAACAGAACTGGAAACAAAAACAAATAAAACTAGATTGATAGTTAAAAAGGGTCCTGGTCATCTGTTGCTGCAGCACGCTGCAACACCTTGGAGTGCAACTTTTGCTTAAGGCTGGGCCAATCTAGCACTGCTCCTCGTGCCTCCTCCTCTTGCCATCTGCCTCATGGTGGGCTTGCTTGTTGCTGGATTTTCTCTGGTAATGGCCACCTCCGGCTTACATCTCCTGCTACCTCCACCACATCCCCTCCACCAGTTTGAGGTTTGTGCGTTTTAGTCTTGGAGGATATGAGGTTCTCCATTTTTTGTTTCAGGGGCATATCATCCTCAGAATCCTCACTGGTGTCAACACCAGCCGCTTCAGCTTCTTTCTCAACTTCTCTTTCAGCCTCCCTCTCAGCTTTAGTTCTTCTACGCATGGGAGGAGCTGTGTGTTTCATCCTTCCTCTTTTTGGTGGAGGGGGAGCAGCAGGTTCAACTTGATCATCAACCAATTTTCTCTTACCTTTGTCAGCACCGGTGGGTTGTGCTGGGGGTGGGGTTGGATTTATTGGTGGTGGTGGTGGAGTCCAGTCAAAACTGATTTCATTATTATTCACCGAATGTTCACTAGCCGTCGGATTCATATGGGGGATTGCAAAGTCAGGTTTTGGAGCAGTGCGGTCAACAGGTGCATTTTCCTTCTCAGGTTCAGGTTGTTTCCTAGATTCAGGGGGGCAATACTGAAATGGCTCAAGGATTTCTTCAGGAAACAGACAGGGGAAGCTGCCTTGTCTCAGTTTGTTGATACGAAGGGTTCTTTGCATCCACAGATGTTGTTCTTTAGAAAATTCCCAAAAGTTGACACCAAGCGTTATGCTGTAGGAATTGATAGCACAGCTCCACCTTTTTGTTCAAATCATCTGAGTGTTCCTGCTGCTCAACTGGAGGAACCGACCCTTGTACCTTTGATGTTGGTGCTCCAAAATGCTTAACAGCCAACCAATCGATGGCCCCCTTGTTTTCCTTGATCTCATCTTCGGGCAAAGCCTTCACTCCAGTAATAATCTACCTCTCAATCAGTTGCCCCACATCTACTTTCTTCTTCTTCAGAATGCAAAACAAAAGAACTAACCTCTCTTTGTTCACTGTCTCTAAGTGCGCGGTAGGAAGAATTTTGGTTCTGATGATATGATACCATACTTTAGCCAATGGGGTGAGATCAGGCCTTGCTATTTTCCAGTTCTCGTCCGTCTGTATCCATTCTGCTCCTGCCACTGTGACTTCTTTCATCATGTCATTTAGCTCAGTCTCCTCAACAGTCTTTAATAGATCTAAGTACTCATCTTCAACATCTTTCAAGCCCCACCTCTTGTTCAACGTAGCAGCAGAGAATGATACCTTTGATCCTGTTGGACGAAATATAGGCAAGTATACCTAGTCGTACAAGTAATACGGTGGTGAGACCGGTTATCTTATCCACAGGGATCGGTTGCCAAATACCAATTCGCAAATCAAACAACTATCTAGACTAAACTGTGAATCAAGAGAAATCAAAACAGAAAAATAAAGCAATAAAATGTTTTTTGTCTTTTTTGGAAACTTTTGACAAACACTTGGAGTGTAGAAAGAGGTGTTGGGATTAAATTTCACCAAACCTTAGCCTCATGCAATACCAAGACTAGATACCTCCCATTCATGCTTCAAATATTAAAATCAACCCACGAAATTACTCAAGCCCTGATTCCTCAGATGACAAGAGCCTAAATCCACTAATAGACCCTAATTCCTTAGGTGGCCTAGATTAATGAATTTGCATTAAGAGTAGGGATTACGCGATTACTAATAAACCAAACTCCATTCCTAGATGCAAGGTTTACTAGGTGATTAATCCCAGATCAAGAGTTGATAAGAACGTCCCCATTGCAAATCAAATCTTAAAATCAGTTTATGGGTAGCTAAACCACAAAAAGCATTACGTGTAGGAATTAAACACTAATACGAAGGCATGAACACAGATTAATCAATCATGGCAAATACATAATATTCAGATTGGTTACATCTAATCCCAACAACAGGGATTTAGCTACTCATAGAGAAAGCCAAAACTAAAATAGTATGGACAAAAGAAAGAAGAAGGGAAAGAAGAAACTCCATTGGAAGCATTTCCCAGCCGTCGGCCTCCTTTGATTCTAGGGTTCCAGTCCTCCTCAACCTCCAGCCTCCCAGGTCTTCCTAGAGTGAAAGTGCTCCTAGGGTAAAAGTCCCTGTTTTTCTGTGTGTCTGTGATCCGATCCAAGTCCAGAGATCTCCAGGTTTTTTTTTTTCTGTTCTGCGCTGGGCCTCCTTTATAGATTAGGATTCGCGTCACGACCGTGATGGCCATCACGGCCAGGCCGTGACGTGTTCTGGATTGGGCGCACTTTCAAATTTGGAGCATCACGGCCGTGATGCTTATCACGGCTAGGCCGTGATCAGTTCTGCCTAGCTTGTCACGGCCGTGATGGTCATCACGGCTAGACCGTGACAACTTCTGACTTTTGCCTTCAATCTTCTCAGTTTTCTTGATCATGGCCGTGATGGTCATCACGGCTAGGCCGTGATGGCCTCTGCTTGGTTCATTTTCTTCCCTTTTCAAGCTCTATCTTCATCCAAGCTCCATCATGGGCAATCCTGAGCATTTTATCCTTAAATCCTGCAAAACAACACCACGAAACCGCCTTACCCGTTCCAAGGTAAAAACTAACTAAAATCAAACTAAATATGCCTAAACTATATGAAAATGCATGCAGAAATGTACATGAATTATGATGTGAAATCACACTATCAAATCACCCCAAGCTTATTCAATTGCTTGTCCTCAAGCAATCACTAAGGCCAGAAGATATAAATAATCAGAACATGGATAGTGAACCAAGAACCCGAGTAAATAATCCAAGTAACAGGCATTTCAAATAATTCAGCAAGAGACAATCAATTTCAAGTCCAATTAGAAGCTTAGGTTTCTTAAACTTATATTCTCACTGATTCGGGCACTCTTTCTCACCTGAAAATCACCCCAAGCTTAATATTTTACTTGGCATTCTTTCTCACCTCACTCAAGTGTTTAGGGATATATGACAATTCGCTCCATTTTCCTCAAGGAATGAATTCTACCATAGGCTTGACTATCAACCAAATCTCTACTTTATTAATGAAAACAATTAAGAATCAAGAGACGGGGCCATGGGATTAATCGTTAGGTGGGGAAATAAAGAAAAGGAAATTTCAAAAGGCTAAACACAATATCAGGATTGCAACACATGACACCTTATAAAATACCTTTTTGTGTTTTGATTCATTTTTCCACACCTTTCTTTCTTTCTTTTCATTTCATTTCTCATTTCCTTTTGTCATCCCCTTCTCTTCTCTTTTTTTTTAAGGAAGGGGAGATTTTCAATTCAAGAGAAATATTTTTCTGATTTTCTCATCCCATACTTTTTTCTTTCTTTTTTTCTTTTTTTTTCAACTACCTTTTTACCCTTTTTGTACAATACTTTAGAAGGTCTCCTATCAAGCATCATTCATCAAAATATTTCAAGGTACCAAGAAAAGTATTTTATTCTTTTTTCCAGGCTCAAAATTGGGCAACTAAGGAGTAGCATTTAGTCAATCAAAGCTCAGAAGACCGGAAAAATACCTATTGCCTCAATCACTTTCAAAAATGTTTTCAAAAATCTTTAAGCTTCAAAATGGTTTCAAGTCAAGTTCTAGAGAAAACAATCCAAGAGGAATAACACTCTATCACATAGAATGGGGTAGACTTAGTGAGTACCCCTTTTTGGCTCAAAATCTCACATTTAGTAGTTCAGAAATCAGTGAGAAACACGAATCTACGGAACCACATGCTAATTATCAACTATCAAAGATTATCTCAAGCATTTTCATTTGTAGCCTTATCACAAGAATAAAAAATTGGGTTCAAAAATTCACTATCTCAATTTATTTGGTACTAAGTTCTCACAATTAGATGCAACATCTAAGCGAGGGGGGTAATCTGATCATGTGATCATGCAAACTACGCCTATATGAATGCAATATGAAAAATGCAAAAATACCCCTACCCCAAGCTTAAAAACCTACATTGTCCCCAATGTAAATAATCAAGTCGGAGAGAGGAGAAAAATAAATAAATTAAATAAAAAAAAAATTTGGAACAACTCACCGAGGTGGTAGCGGGTGTTGGTTCACATTCCAGTCAAAAGCTTGTTGGAAATTGTATCACGGCCGTGAGGTTCATCACGGACAGGCCGTGATCAATTCTGGTCCAAAGGATGAAGCCTGTCACGCCCGTGACCTCCATCACGGCTAGGCCGTGATGCTCTCTGATCTTCAGGGACCTCTCATCACGCCCGTGATGGGGATCACGGCTGGGCCGTGATCCTTTATGATCTTCAATTCTGGTTCATCATGGCCGTGACCAGTGTCACGGCATGGGCGTGATGGTTGCTGATTTTGTTTCTCCCTACCCTTTTTGCTCTCCCTTCCTTATTACCCTGAAAACACTTAACAAACTATTAATTTATGATTATTTACTCTTGATCTTCTCAAATTATTCAAGAGTAAAATTTCAAAAACAAAAACTAACTAAAGAGAAGGGTTAAGAAAACTTAGGTTGCCTCCCAGTAAGCGCTTCTTTAACGTCACTAGCTTGACTGCTTAGGATTCTCCTCCCGGATCCCATGGTCTGTGGAGTGGCGATTGTAGCAGCAATATGACTCTATCCACAATTCCACCTAGCCAGTGTGTGAAAACTTCATTGACCTCTATAATTATGAATTCACTTCCTCTTGGGTCAAATGGTGTTTTCACGAGGAAGTTTGACAGACAAGTGGAAGGGACCAACTTTGCAGTGTCCACACATGCATGTAAGCCGACATGTTTGTCTAATGCAGCAAATTCAGCAAGCATGGTGGAGTGACTGTTTTCCAATTGACTTGCACCCTCACTTGTTCTTTCCCAAGGATTTGTGGAATGTAATTCCTCTTCTTGTGGCTCGTCTACCACCACCACTTCATCTTTGTTTTGATCCATTCCCACAACCAGATTTTGATCAAATTGTGCTCCATGTGATTCTTGTACTAACTGTTTACAAATTTCCTCAACTTGTATTGCTAAATTATGCATCACAGCTTCGATACTATCACAATTGGCTCTTGCTTTGGCCTCAGAGATGGACAACTCTTGGGAATATTGTTCTAGAGCAACTTTCAAAGGTGTTTGCTCATCCCCTTCCCGTTCCTCTTCTTGTGGCTCTTCTACCACCACTTCATTTTCGTTTTGATCCATTCCCACAACCATATTCTGCTCAAATTCTACTTCATGTGGCTCTATGGGAATAAAACATGGTGGTGGAGGTGGCAAATACGAGCAAAAGGTTTCCCAATCCTCCTTGGAGATATTATATACAAGCCTACCAGCCACACTGTCAATTTGTGCTGGGATAATATGATCCAACAAATCTATGAAGTCTCTCAAACTCCAGTTGTCCTCCAAAGTGTGACGTGAGGCTTCCTCATCAGGTGGATAATAATAATTTTCCATGAATTTCGTCCACCTTGCAAAAACAGAACTCAAAAGAAAAGATCAAATATATACAGAAAAAAAAATGTCTAAATTAGTTGCCTTCTTTGTTACTAATGATATTGGCTAAACCAATCCCCGGCAACGACGCCAAAAACTTGTTGGACGAAATATAGGCAGGTATACCTAGTCGTACAAGTAATACACTGGTGAGACCGGTTATCGTATCCACAGGGACCGGTTACCAAATACCAATTCGTAAATCAAACAACTATCTAGACTAAACTGTGAATCAAGAGAAATCAAAACAGAAAAATAAAGCAATAAAATGTTTTTTGTATTTTTTGGGAACTTTTGACAAACACTTGGAGTGTAGAAAGAGGTGTTGGGATTAAATTTCACCAAACCTTAGCCTCATGCAATACCAAGACTAGATACCTCCCATTCATGCTTCAAATATTAAAATCAACCCACGAAATTACTCAAGCCCTGATTCCTCAGATGACAAAAGCCTAAATCCACTAATAGACCCTAATTCCTTAGGTGGCCTAGATTAATGAATTTGCATTAAGAGTAGGGATTACGCGATTACTAATAAACCAAACTCCATTCCTAGATGCAAGGTTTACTAGGTGATTAATCCCAGATCAAGAGTTGATAAGAACGTCCCCATTGCAAATCAAATCTTAAAATCAGTTTATGGGTAGCTAAACCACAAAAAGCATTACGCGTAGGAATTAAACACTAATACGAAGGCATGAACACAGATTAATCAATCATGGCAAATACATAATATTCAGATTGGTTACATCTAATCCCAACAACAGGGATTTAGCTACTCATAGAGAAAGCCAAAACTAAAATAGTAGGGACAAAGGAAAGAAGAAGGGAAAGAAGAAACTCCATTGGAAGCTTTTCCCAACTGTTGGCCTCCTTTGATTCTAGGGTTCCAATCCTCCTCAACCGCCAGCCTCCCAGGTCTTCCTAGGGTGAAAGTGCTCCTAGGGTAAAAGTCCCTGTTTTTCTGTGTGTCTGTGATCTGGCCCAAGTCCAGAGATCTCCAGGTTTTTTTTTCTGTTCTGCGCTGGGCCTCTTTTATAGATTAGGATTCGCGTCATGACCGTGATGGCCATCATGGCCAGGCCGTGACGTGTTCTGGATTGGGCGTGCTTTCAAATTTGGAGCATCACGGCTGTGATGCTTATCACGGCTAGGCCGTGATCAGTTCTGCCTGGGTTGTCACGATCGTGATGGTCATCACGGCTAGGCCATGACAGCTTCTGACTTTTGCCTTCAATCTTCTCAGTTTTCAAGCTATATCTTCATCCAAGCTCCATCATGGGCAATCCTGAGCATTTTATCCTTAATTCCTGCAAACAACACCTCGAAACCGCCTAAGCCGTTCCAAGATAAAAACTAACTAAAATCAAACTAAATATGCCTAAACTATATGAAAATGCATACAGAAATGTACATGAATTATGATATGAAATCACACTATCAGATCCCCTAACCATGACATGCTTTTGCTGGGGTGAGGTCAGATTGGCATAAAACTCGCACACAAAAGGGATTATAGGGTCTGTTGGATGAGCCACGAACTTTATCCAGTTGTGATTGTCTATGAGATCAGCAATGTCCTCCATGAGCCCATAATGAGTGGAGTCCAAAAGGAAGAAACCCTTTTCTAAGTGGAAGTTCCGCTTCTTGATTTCCTTTTCATACTTTAGTCTCCCTTTTGCATCCACAAAACGTTGTTCGGATTCTTCTTCAGAAAAGAATGAAATGGCGGTGAACGGCTTTTTGGAAGGCTGAGCTGGAGTTTTACCCATTGTATATTGTGGTGGTGGGGTTCGGTTGATGGTGATGGACAGAGACAAGTGATGCAGAAAGTGCGAGTGGGGTTGCGTCTGGGGTTTAGGTAATAGGCGTAGTAGATTTAATAGGGAAGAGTAGGCTGAGGTGAGAGGTTGAGGGTGGATGTGAGTGGTGGAGAGAGAGGGTGGTAATTAATGGGTGGTTAATGCCAAAATGTGCTCCCCGCGTTTTCCTGCAATTCTTCCCCCCAAAACCTTTCAGCTTTCTGAATTAGACTTTCAAAAGTCTCGCAGATGCAGATGGGCCTTGGAGCTATCCAACTAACACCACCCCCATCACCTAACATATGGGCTTGAACTGATTGGACCCAACAGATATAATGTTGTAACATGCAGCTACATGGGCTATTATCAGATACCTTTAGAAAGTAAACTTAACTAATTACACAACTAACTACTAATTAAAGGATATAAAACTGGGTTGCCTCCCAGGAGCGCTTGGTTTACTGTCCTTCAGCCTGACCCCACACTCGTGGTTAAGGGTCTCTGAGTTGGGTGGTGGCCTTCATTCTTGCATAAGGCTCACCCTAATATTGTTTCACTCTTTGACCATTAACTTTGAATTCCCTCCCAGAATTTTCATCTCTCAACTCCACAGCTCCATGAGGATAAACTTTGATCAATTTGAAAGGTCCTGACCACCTCGATTTCAGTTTCCCGGGGAATAGTTTCACCTGGAATTGAATAGGAACACTTGCATGCCCTCAACTAGTTCCCTGGGTTGAATTTTCTGATCATGCCAGGCCTTCACCTTGCTCTTGTTGGTTTCAGCATTTTCATAGTTAAAAAGCCTGAACTCTTCAAGTTCATTCAGCTGCAATAGTCTTGCTTCACCAGCTGCTTGAGCATCAAAATTTAACTTCTTAATGGCCCAGAATGCCCTGTGTTTTAGTTCAATTGGTAAATGGTATGCCTTGCCATAAACCAGCCTGTAAGGGGACATGCCAATTGGAGTTTTGAAAGCCGTTCTGTAAGCCCAGAGAGCATCATCTAGGTGCAAAGACCAGTCCTTCCTAGAAGGATTCACCATCTTTTCTAGAATTCTTTTAATTTCTCTATTGGACACTTCAGCTTGTCCACTAGTCTGAGGGTGATATGCAGTAGCTACTTTGTGTTTCACCCTATATTTCACAAGCATATTGGCAAACAGCTTGTTGCAAAAATGTAAGCCCTCATCACTGATTATAGCTCTGGGAGTACCAAACCCGGTGAATATGTTCTTTTGCAGGAATTTTGTAACTACCTTGGCATCATTGGAAGGCAGTGCTATTGCTTCTACCCATTTGGAGACATAATCCACTTCCACTAGGATATAGACATTTCCATAATAGATGAGAAATGGTACGATGAAGTCTATTCCCCACACATCGAACAATTCTATTTCCAGAATAGTGTTGAGTGGCAGCTCTGAACAAAGTGGGCTAAAAGTACCTTGATTGCAAAATCTTGGCAGCTGTTCTTTTTCCTCCAAAGTGACCACCATAAGGTGCATCATGGCAATCACTTTAGATGTCTTTCATCTCTTCTTCAGCAGCACACCTCCTCATGATATGGTCTTGGCATCTTTTGTACAAATAGGGTTTATCCCAATAAAAGTGCTTTACTTGATGCAAAAACCTCCTTTTCTGTTGTGGGTTCATATCTGCTGGAGTCACTCCACTAACCAGGAAATTTACAACATCTGCATACCATGGTGCTGCAACATCCTCCAGCATTAGAAGATGTTCATCAGAAAAATGCTCCTTGATTCTCCTTGAGGCTTGGCATCCCTTTCTTCAGCAATTCTGGAAAGATGATCAGCCACCTGATTTTCACTTCCCTTTTTGTCTTTAATTTCCAAATCAAATTCTTGTAGCAAAAGAACCCATCTAATAAGCCTAGGCTTTGCATCCTTTTTGTCAATGAGGTACTTGATGGCTGCATGGTTTGTGTATACCACTACCTTGGTTCCCACCAGATAGGGTCTGAACTTGTCAAAAGCAAATGCTACTACTAATAACTCCTTTTCTGTGGTGGTGTAATTAATCTGGGCATCAATGAAAGTTTTGCTAGCAAAATAGATTGTATGAAACATCTTGTTATGCCTCTGCCCCAACACAGCTCCCACTGTGAAATCACTTGCATCGCACATCATTTCAAATGGTTTCTCCCAATCAGGAGCTACTATCACAGGTGCAATAACTAAAGCTTTCTTCAAAGTTTCAAAAGCTGATAAGCACTCAGCTGTGAACTCAAATGCATTATCATGCTCCATCAATTTGCATAGTGGTTTGGAGATTTTAGAGAAATCTTTGATGAATCTTCTATAAAAGCCTGCATGACCTAGGAAACTTCCGATGCCCTTCACAGAATTAGGAGGAGGGAGCTTTTCAATAACTTCTATCTTAGCTTTATCCACCTTCAAACCTTTCTTTGATACCTTGTGGCCCAACACAATGCCCTATTTTACCATAAAGTGACACTTCTCCCAGTTCAGCACTAGATTAGTTTCCTCACACCTGTACAACACTTGTTCTAAGTTATCCAAACATCCCATGAATGAGTTTCCAAACACTGAAAAATCATCCATGAAGATCTCCATGGTCTTCTCAAGGAAATCAGAAAGAATAGCCATCATACATCTATGGAATGTTGCTGGAGCATTGCAAATCCCAAATGGTATTCTTCTGAAAGCAAATGTACCATATGGACAAGTGAATGTGGTCTTTTGATGATCTACTGGTGCCACTGCAATCTGATTGTAGCCCGAATAACCATCCAGGAAGCAATAAAATTCTCTTCCGGATAATCTATCGAGCATTTGATCAATGAATGGTAGTGGAAAATGATCTTTCCTTGTGGCTTTGTTCAGCTTTCTGTAATCCATGCATATCCTCCACCCTGTAACTGTTCTTGTAGGAATAAGCTCATTCTTTTCATTCTTCACCAAAGTCACTCCTCCCTTCTTTGGAACACATTGCACAGGACTCACCCATAAACTGTCTGAAATGGGATAAATAATTCTTGCATCAAGCCATTTAATGATCTCTTTCTTTACAACCTCTTTCATTATTGGATTCAGTCTTCGCTGGCCTTCGATACTCTTTTTAGTATCCTCCTCTATAAAATCTTGTGCATACAAAGACTAGGACCGATTCCTCTAATATCTGCCATTTGCCACCCGATAGCTTTCTTGTGCCTCTTCAAAACTAAAATTAAGCTACTTTCCTACTCAGAAGTTAAGAGAGAAGAAGTGATAATAAGAAGAGTTTCTTTCTCCACAAGGTAAGCATACTTCAAAAGGGAAGGTAACTGTTTCAATTTAAGGGTGGGAGGTCTTTCAATGGAGTGTACATTTTATTTGATGGTGTCTGAAGATACATCCAATGATTCATATTTTCTAATCCAGGATCTGTGTGCTACATTCCCTTCGACTATCTGTTTCAGTTCTCCATTTTCAGGAATAATCCCCTCATTCAATTCAAATTCCTGCTCCCAGTTTTTTTCGGATGCTATCATATGCTCTTGTACAAGAGATTCCATATCATTAAGATAAGAATAGCTCTCCATCTCTTCATCAGGATAGTTTAATGCATTGAAGACATTGAGGGTCACTTGTTGATCATTCACCCTCATGGTGAGCTCTCCTTTTTGCACATCTATCAATGTTCTTCCAGTGGCAAGGAAGGGTCTTCCAAGAATGATAGGAACTTCCTTGTCAGCCTCAAAATCCAGAATAATGAAATCCACTGGAAACACAAATTTGTCCACCTTTATTAGAACATCTTCAGTCTTTCCTTTTGGGTACACAATGGATCTGTCAGCAAGCTGCAAAGTAACGGTGGTTGGTCTAGCTTCCCCAATCTTCAGTTGCTTGAAAATAGACATTGGCATCAGATTTATGCTAGCTCCAAGGTCACACAAAGCTTTTCCGCAGTAAGTATTCCCTATTGAGCATGGAATTGTAAAAATCCCCGGATCTTTCATTTTCTGAGGAACCTTATTTTGCAAAATCTGACTGCACTCCTTGGTCATGGCCACAGTTTCAAACTCTTCCAACCTCTTTCTCTTTGTAAGAATATCTTTCATAAATTTGGTGTAGTTGGGTATTTGCTGTAAGGCTTCAACTAGAGGTATGTTAATATGCAGCTGCTTTAGGATTTCCAGGAATTTGTTGAACTGTTTTTCTTGAGCTGCTTTCCTTAGTCATTGTGGGAATGGAGGAGGTGGCCATTCCGGAATTAACTTGGCCTCTTTCTGCTTGGGAATTTCTTGCTCTGGTTCTTCTTCTCTTAGAGTGACTTTAGGAATTTCCTGTTCTGATTCAACTGTATCATAATTTCTTCCTACTGGTTGCTTAAATGCTACAGCATCCTGCAGCTCTTTACCACTTCTCAGATTTATAGCTTTAACCTGTTCCTTCCCTTTATCAGCAGAAGTTGATTGACTTTTTGTGGATGCAGGCAGGGTTCCATTTGGCCTATTTGTGAGGGCAGTAGCTAACTGACCTACCTGATTCTCCAGGTTCCTCATAGCTACACCTTGATTCTGAATTTGGGCCCTGGTTTCAGTCATGAAGGCTTTCAGCATGGCTTCCAGAGAAGGTTCCTTAGCTGGGGCTTGGGTCTGCTGCTGCTGACTGTTTTGTCCCTGTTGTTGGCATTGTGATGGAGCATTTCCAACTGAGGAATTCAGTGTGTTGTTGTAATTCCCATAGCTGAAATTTGGATGTTGCTTCCAACCCGGGTTGTAAGTATTAGAGTATACGCTATTTCCTCTATTACCCACATAATTCACTGAGACTGGGTTGCTGGGACACTCTTCAAATAAATGCCCCTCTCCATATAAGACACATGAAATAGAACTCAGTTGAGCCACCATAGGTTCGGCCATAGCAGGTTCTTTACTGGCATTAGTATTAGTCAGATTTTTCAGCATGTTAGTAATGAAAGCAAGTTGAGCAGAAAGGGCAGTTGCTTCCTTCACTTCAAGTATTCCAACAGGAGTTTTAGACGAATTGGCCCTCATGGTTGGCCATTGATAGCTATTTGCAGCTATGCTCTCAACCAATGAATAAGCTTCATTATATGATTTTGTTAAGAATGTCCCTCCAGATGAAGCATCTAACATCAATCTTGAAGGAGGCAGGAGTCCATTGTAGAAGGTTTCCATTTGGATGCATACAGGGATTCTGTGATGAGGACATCTTCTCAACATCTCCTTGAACCTTTCCCATGAGTCATATAGAGATTCCTCATCATTTTGCTTGAATGAAGTTATGTCACTCCTCATTCATGCGTTTTTTTGTAGGAGGGAAGTACTTAGTCAAGAACTTTTCAGTTAGGCCATTACATGAAGTAATGGAGTTGACCTCCAATGAGTTTAACCAGGCCTTGGCTCTGTATAAGGAAAGAGCCTTAGCTTGAAAGCATCATCACTTACTCCAGGGATATTGAAATTGCTTGCCACTTCCAGGAATTGCCTCAGATGCAGGTGTGGATCTTCAGTAGGGGCACCACCAAACTGCCCGACAGTTTGAAGCATTTGAAACATCATTGGTTTGAACTCAAACTGCTGGGTAGTTATTTCTGGTCTCACAATCCCAGTGTTCATGGTTTGGGGATCAAAGACAGCATAGTCCCTGATGGACCTATCTCTATCATTTGCCATTTCAATAATGCCCGACTGATCCTCTTCTTCATCTCCAAGAAAGTGAGCCATGAAGCCGAAGTTAGAGTGTTGATCTCGTGCTCTCTGTTCTTTGGTTCTCTTCCTTAGCCTCTTTACGGTTTTTTCAATTGCTAAATCTAATTGGAACTCAGGTGTACCTTTGCTGCGCATACAAATGTACCTGTAGCTAAGCATAACACACAGAGCTTTAAGTACTAGCTAAATAGAAAAAGTTGACAAAAGAATTTAAATAATCAACACCATTGTAAATCCCCGACAACGGAGCCAAAAACTTGTTGTAATCGTAAATGAGATGTGCAAGTGTACACAGTCAAACAAGTAATAAAAAGTGAGTAAAGATCGTCCCACGAGGATTTAATTGGATTGAATAAAAATTCTAACATTAACCTTTTCTATTTAGCTTAAATAAATAAACATTGTTTGAAGACATGTAAAATAAATGTATCAAATTGGGTGACAAAGAAGTGGTTGCAAATAGCACAAAATTAATGAAATTAGATCTACGAAGGTTCTCAACAAACTTGGGAGAAGTTAGGATTCTAATCCTTTGTAATAGTAACTTCAGGTTAATCAATGCTTCAGGATGCTACAGCATTTAACCCAGAAAAATGAAGTTTGCTTTCCAGCAACTAAAACTGAGTTCATTAAAAGCTTCTTATTCCTAAGTTCATTTAATTTCCCTCAGTTGTCAGATAATTTCGTCCAGCTACTTAAAGACTTGAAGGTTATTCCTAGCTCATTCAACACAATTAATTTTCCAATTAATTGCTTTATCTTTATCTTCAAATCAAGTCCATTAACTTGGTTTTTCCAAACTAGTTAACTAATAACTCAGCTTAGCTGATCAGACTAAACAGAATTTAAACTTTAAATCAGAGGAGAAGAAAATGCCTAACTAAGACAATTTAGCTCATAATAAGCTTGAAGACAAAACAACTAATAAAAATGTTACAGAGAGGACATAGAGGCCAGTGCTGCAGGCTGATAGCGTGACAGCTGCTACAGTACTCTTTTTTTTTCTCAAAGGAAGCTAGTCTCTCAATATATGTACTAGTGTCCCCCAAGTAGGGCTAACATCTTCTCTCTCCTCATTCACTTTTTGGGCTTTTACCAAATTCAAAAACTAAAATATTCCTTGGTCCATTCTCCAAGTACACACAGCTGCTGTCTTGCATTTTCTCTTTCCTCGTTTTGGGATAGCGCAGCAGGTTCTTTATCCTGTAGTGAAGGTGTGTTGAGCTGACAATTCTTTTGTCTTGTAGTGATTCTCTTCCCAGATGCCGCAACATTCCATAACATTCACTTCTAAATCCTGCTCAAAACGCAAACAAACTTTCAGCAGAAACAATTCAGATTTCACAGCTTTTTTTCAGCACGATAACAATTCAACACAAATAATTACTAAATAAAGCAAAACTTGAATTTCCTTTCCAAAATTTGATCAAAACAAGAACAATGATAAGCTAGAAAGATGGTAATAACTCTTATTTCTAAGAGTTATCAATGCCCGGGATCAACCTCAAGTACTTTTCAGGATAAGGATCTCATGTCCCATTTTGGTGTACCACACCATGTCACAATCAATAATATCTTGCCATGTAGGTTAAAATTTTATTTAATATTGAAAAACTATAATACATGATAAGATATTATTGGTTGAGACATAGAGTGACACACCAAAATGAGACAGGAGATCCTTATCTCTAGGGATGGTAAGTTTACCCGCAGGTAAAACCTGCAACGGGCATGGACGGGGAGATTAAACGGATATCCGCGGATTAAATAAACGGATTTTTTACACTACCCATTTATTTACGGGCGAAGGCGGGTACTGAGGTATCCGTGCCCACGGATACACGTACCCGCCAAGTTCCATCTTTATTACATTTATTCTTCATATGTTCCATCTAGTTCACCTTCCAACCTTCTTCTAGTGATACAAACAACGAACCACATCTTGGTAATGAAATGAATTTTCTGTTAAAAGAGATGATCGTGAGATTTTAATTGCATGATCTGGATTTATGTGTGTACCCCATTTATACTGATTCCATGTACCATTTCCCGATCTTTGCATGCGTCATACATTCTTCCTACTCTTCCTCTGCTCTGATTTGCAGATCATCCACTAAAGTTCCGCATAATATAAAGAGGCAAGACTGACATGTATTTTATTTTTGCTATTTTACTCTAAAGTCTTGACAAACTAGACAGACATCAAAAGTTGGTTGCGGAAAATGGGTTTAATTTTTAGTAGTATATGATAATGAGTTAGTGATCAATTTGATGGCAGTGGGTGCAATTTTATTTGACATTTTATATTTTTTGCAGTTTTTTTATAATTGTGTAAGGAATCAGTGCATTTTTTTTTTAAAAATAAACGTATATAATTGCTTTCAAATATCCATGGACCCGACGTACCCGCGGATCTCTACAAAATCTGTTAAATACCCGCCCAACGGGTACCAGCACTGGTAACAATCGGGGACAGGCATGGATTTATCTGTCATGGGTGTGGGTGAGGGCGGGGGTGGTAGTATCCGTACCCGTTGCCATTCCTACTCATTCATGGCGAAGATACTCTTCTCATAAGCCTAATGCCCATAATGATATTGGGCTTATTGGGTCTAGCCGTGTATGCACCGCCCACTCTACTACCAATTATTGATGTACGCATTATGCAAGAAATTGTCTATTTAATTGGAAGAAGAAAAAAAAGATAATACTGATAATGAAAATGAGCACTGCCTTTCTTTGTTTTTTTTGTTGTCGTTGTTGATAATAAGCACTGCCTTTCTATGGATCAAGATGTTATTACCCTTTTTAATAACATGAGAGTTATATTACGAGAAAAACACAAAAAGGGGTCAGAGGAATATCTCATAATTTACGTAAAATCTACTAATTATGATTTTATGTCTTGATGCATACACACAAAAAAGTACACCTTATTTAACCGAAATTTTTTGACATTAAAATATGACAACTTTAGAGTCTAACAACAATAAGTAAAAAGATTTTTTTCAGTAAAAACTGTTATATTTGGATAAACTATTTAATTACAAAATATTATGGTGGGTTGCCAAAGGTAGGAGGGATGGTGGATCCTGGTGGCGGTGGGAGGAGACCCTTTCTTCTTCTTCTTCCTTTCCCCACATTATTAAATATATAATTTGGCAATATATAATCTTAAGGGGGTATAATTAAATAAATTTTATGTTGATAGTGAATCAAAATTAAATTATTTTTCTGTTATAAACATTAATCTCAATTTTGTTTTTATGGCAGGATTAGTCTCTCGTATAATTAATAAGTCTTATTTGATAAATAAATTTATCCATCTTCAATGAGAGAACTTAATTTGAGTTCTTACACTAGTGCAAAATATAAATTTAACATCAGTTTTTTAACATCGGTTTTAACAAAACCAATGTGAAATAGGAGGCGGTGACATTTTTGAAATTAAACTGAAATATTTTAACGTCGATTATAGATAAACCGATGTGATAAAAATATTTAACATCGGTTTTATTAATAAAACCGATGTGGAAAAGTGAAAAAAATAATAATAATTAGACATATGATTCCACATCGGTTTTGAATAACCGATGTGAAAAATGGAAACAAATTATAATTTTTTTTTAATGAGCCGTAAGATTACATATCAGTTTTCAAATAACCGATGTAGTAAATTAAAAAAAAATGAAATTTTAAAATAAATTGTAAGTTTTTACATCGGTTATAAGGAAACCGATGTGAAATATCCTAACCACATCGGTTTTCAAAACCAATGTGTAATAACCTAATTTTCTATTTTCATTCCCTCCTACTCTTCGCGTCGTCACATATGATTTAAGAACGTCCACTAATTTTTATTCCAATGTTATGACTCAATTTGAGTTCTTAACTCTTTTTCTCTCATCTTTTGGTTGATTTTGTAAGAAGGAAATTTTTTTAATCATAAAAATCAGGTTCTTATAGAAGAACTCGACACTCGACTCCTCCCTCTCCAATAGTCACCAATGATAGTTTTATGTCTTAACTTTAAGAACTAAGCCAAAGAACTTGCGTTAGAGATGCTACAATCTTCATATCAATTGTCTCTTTCTCAAGCTATAATTATAATGTTTTTCCTTCTCCACGTTTTCATTTTAATATGTGATCCACCGATCCTACCCAATAGTATTATAGTATTTCTTTCAAAATTCACACACCAATGGGAATCGGGATTGATTTCATGAAGAAAAAAAACAAAAAGGATAAATTTTTGAAGCATCTAACTGTGGCGAGAGAATATATTATTACCCAACGAGGACAGCGAGAATTAATATATTGTTCACGATAAATCCAAGATGGAATTTGCTTCAGACCGTTTCGTAAGTGTGGAAGTCTAGAGGTGAGTTTTGTTGACTTCAAAAGCGATGGAAGAACAGCCGTATGCAACTTCCACAGAGTCGCTTTCTCTCAGCAGGTGGTGAATTTTCGCAGTAAGGCAGAGTTTCAGTCAACAAAGAGGGGTACTGTGAACTGAGGAACAAAATGGAAAAAGGAGGAAGAAAAAAAAATTATTTGTCGTTTTTTTTTTTTGAAGAAAATTTGTCGTTATTAAATTTATGTAAAATTTTATTGTGTGTGAGTAACACGAGTCATATCCTTTGTACGCACACCCTTTGAGTATCACTCTCCATTGGTTTCGCATATTGGGAGGGTCAAAGCACCTTTATTGTAATTAAGCACCCAAAGTAATATTAGTTCTATTATAAGGGGTCCAAATAATTTCAGCTTGTGAATATGTATTCCGTGAATCCATTAGAGATAGTGGCCCTATTTAAGGTAAATTCCAACAAAAATGTAATTGAGGTACACACTAGGCACACTCCCTTCCATCTTAATGTTACAAGCAGGGATAGATCTATAGGCCCCCACTAAGTAAGGGTGGGATTTCCCCTCATATTGTTTCCTAAGTTATTTTTAAATGAGGAGAAGTAAAGCACGAATAACACAAAGAATGAGTTTTAGAACAACAAATGGTGCTCGGTCCATATTTCCTAGTGCCTTACCAAGAGCATTGGCGGACCTTCTTGGTGACTGAGGAGAGTCACGATACCCCAATTTTTTTTTCCTAATTTTTTATATGAAAAATTTATGTAAGACAGCCTAAAATAATTTATCTAACATATATTATATGTAAAGTATATAAATTATCATATATTTTATTTGTGGAATATTATTATTAGACCTTATTCATTTAAAAAAAATATTCAAACAAAGTTAACAATTCCATCAAAATGAATATTATTTCAAACTCGACATCACTAAAGCTCACTATAAATACGTTTTTCCTCCTCAACACATTATTATTAGATGAGTAAACACTAGTTCTAGAATATTTCACATATTAAATGTTTACTCACTTTACAGTTTATATATTTGATGATAAAATTATGCATGATTAATTATAAATTTTAAGTATATAGTTTTGAATAATATCTAGTGACTCGTCCAAACTTTTTTCTTCTGTTTCGTGCCTAACAATGTACTATGCGTTCCATGTTGTTTCTCGATCTTTTATTCATTTTGCAAGTTTCTTCTCCCACTTTAATTTTTTTAAACAAACATACTTATTTCATTTCATTGATAATAATAGATTTAATACAAGTTGGAATAAAATTAAAATCTTTAGGACTAGCATTAAATATGACTACCCTAATTAAATAGTGAACCACCATAATTGACCAATAACTTAAAAGATCGTTGATATTAGACAGCTAAGGGAAATTTCTCTCTTCTTGAGGTGTGCTAGGGTTTTTCTCTTTTTTTGAGAAGACATACTGTTTCATTGAGTTTTTCTGAGAATGGCTGCTTTGGAGAATCTGAGCATTAGTTGTAACATCCTAAAATTTCAATATAATTTTTGTTAGCAAAAAAATTAAGTTAGTATGAGTTTTAGTGTAAAAAAAAAATAAAAAATTTGGAAGATGGAAGTTACAAAATTCAACCCATTTCCAGCATGAATTCCATAAGGAATTCATAGTAAAGAAAAGTGGGACCCCCTAGATGATTACATTAAATAATTTCAACAAAAATAAAAATAAAAATAAATTTATACATACATTAGCATGAGAAGGCTATTGAGGGACATGGCCTTTTAGCAACATCTTAATGTTAAAGCCATATTGTTTAATATATATATATATATATATATATATATATATATATATATATATTAGAATGAAGAGAAACCTAATAAAGCAGTAAAAACTCTTGCGCCGCTGAACAGAATAAGAACGTGAAGAGTGATTGCTGTGCAAACAGTGGAACCATATATATTCTCAGGAAAACGTAAGCAACTGTCTTAGAGAGTATCCACAGTGTTTGGAATATACAAAAAGTGAGTAATAATGTTTTTTCTCACCCCTTTATGATACAATTAAATTGGGATTTTTGCATGTATTTTGGCCTGCTATGAAAAATTAGTATTTTTGGATTATTGATTTGAGACTCTTAAAATATGTTGGTATTGTTTGAGGAATTAATTTAATAAGTAGATTTTCTTGGAATTTATAATGAAATAGCTTTATATTAAATTATTGTATTGTGTATACATCTTTCTTTTAATTGTTTTATGGAAAGACAATTTTTAGAGGAAGTCTCACGTGAATTCACTTTTGCAATTCCAAGCTTCCTGAGTCTTAAATCATAAAATGGAAAATAGGTCCTATGTGTCATGTGCTTCTTTTAAAAGGAATAAAACTAATCACATGAATTGGAACCACAAATCTTTATTATGTCCCTGATACATAAAGAGTATTATGAGGTACTTTGATTTATTTTAATTGTTATATTATTTGGAATATATATATATATATATATATATGTGTGTGTGTGTGTGTGTGTGTGTGTGTGTAATCATACGTTAGTAATTGTTAAAAAATATATTTGGTTGGAGTTATTGTTGATTGATATGCTTATATGTATTTTATGAGGTGATAGTGTTGGTTCGACACGATATTATATCATTGTTAATGATACATGAAGTCAGAGAACCTATTCAGTAGTCATCTGGGATGACATATTGCATTATGCATGAGTTGGTCATCACCTTCCGGAAAGGGATGGCGATATATATTCTATTCCAGGAATAGGATGAGAGATATCACCATCTAGGATGGGATATCAAATTATTGAAAATATTCACATCTGGGATGGGATATGAGATACCTTCATATGGGATGAGAAGGCAGTGGGACGTCATTGCTTGGATATGAGCTCATAGACCTTAGTGGATCTGGGATTCACACCGGTTTTGGGAACCAAAGAGTCAAGTCAAGTGGTTTTGGGAATCACCGAGCCATGTTAATGGAGTTGCATTGCATTGAATATGCATGGTTAATATGATTAAATGGAATGAGATGTGACCATAGTCGATTCTCTGAGTTTGTGATTTAAATGTATGATTTTGATTAATTTATATGTTATTATTTTAAAGGTTTACCATAATTATATTTTGCGGGTACCACGATTGATTTTTCCGGTTTCCGCGCCGGTTGAGAACAACACTATTTGCGAACCTTTTTATTAAATCGTTTTTATTCACTGGGATTATATCTCATTAAAAGTGTTGTTTTCAGAGCACGAGGATGATGCCATTGAAACCAAAGAGGTTTGAAGACTTAGTGAATTTTGTTAGTTATTTTTCTAGCTTGGTTAGTATCGTCTTGAATAAGGAGCCGTTTGTGGCTAGACATATTTATTTATTTATCTTTGGGTTTATTAGTAGATGCCCGATTTTAAGACAAATGAATTTATTTTGTGAGGGTTTACTAGCATTTCTATTTATTATTTACGAGATATTTATTTTAAACTATTTTAGATTTTGTAAAATTTTTATTTTGGTCATATTTTAATTATGTACTTATTATGGGTTAGTACTGTAACGAAGGGTACATTTTTGGTATCAGAGCAGTTCGATTCTAAATCGAACTGTGGTAGTGGGGCTTTTTCAAAGACAAAACTTGAGCGCATAGGATGCTTGTTAGAGTTATAATTCTGCATTCTATTCTTTTGGATATTAGACTTGATCAACCCACTGTTTGATTGGTGGTATGCAGATTATGGCCGCGAACAGGCGAGGGAGAAATGATGCACTTGCAGCGACTTTGGCTCGAATGACCAGAGTTATGCAGGAGCTGACGGAGACTCTCCGTCAGATGAGGGATAATGGGGACGTGCTTAACGTGGTACCGATTGCAGCTCCAGATCCACAGTACAGGGGTTTGTCAGAGTTCAGGAACAATAATCCACCAGATTTTCAAGGTACCACCGATCCTATTGAGGCAGAGGAATGGTTGTTGAAATTAGAGAAGATCTTCCGGGTCATGAGGTGCTCTGATGCTCAGAAGGTGGATTTTGCCACCTATATGCTAGAGTCGGATGCAGAGCACTGGTGGAGCTGTGCTAGGGGCGGGTTGCTTGCTTCGGGGTGCCCCTATCACGTGGGACAGATTCAAGGAGGTATTTCTGGAGAAATACTTTCCGCACAGCGTCCGGATACAGAAGGAGATGGAGTTTCTACAGTTTCGTCAGGGGAGTATGACAGTGGAGGAATATGTGGCCAAGTTTGAGAGCCTTGCATGGTTCTCTACTCTGGTGAGGGATAATCCTGATGGTCAATGGAAAGCAATTAAGTTCAAGAAGGGTTTGAGGCCAGAGCTGCAGAGCCTTATCGGGCTCCTAGAGATTTGGGACTACCCCACTCTTGTGAACAAGTGTAGGGTGGCAGAGCATAATATGCAAGCTGTGCTGGCTGAGAGGCAAAAGGAGAAGAGTTTTAGCGATGGCAAGTGATTTCAGGGTAGAGATGGAAATTTCTGGAGCATTTTCTACCAATCACCTCCATCAACAAAGGGAAGCAAGTGCAGGAAGTCCACATTGACAGGGGCACCGGGTGCCATAGGTGTGGGTTGATTCATGGAGATCGTACATGTCCAGCAGTGCAGACCACTTGCTACAAGTGTGGTAAAGTGAGACACTATGCCAGAAACTGCAAGAGTGGAGGACCAGTCCAACCTAGACCACTGAGCCAATGGAGAGTCTTTACACTCCAAGGGGAAAATTAAAGGTGAAGGAGTCAGATGGCCTGATACAAGGTATGTGTTTAATTAAATAAAGAAAAATCAATATATTGTTTGATTCAGGAGCAACCCATTCATTTATATCTTTAGATTGTGTGAAAAATCTATCTTTGTATGTTTCTAAGTTGTCATATGATTTGAGTGTTGCTACTCCTGCAAATGATAAGCTTGTTACCTCTATTGCTTGCTTGAACTGTCCTTTAGTGTATCAAGATGTATCTTATTTTGTTGATCTTATATGCTTGCCTATGTCTAGGTTATATGTCATTCTTGGTATGGATTGGTTGTCTGCAAATCAAGATGTCATAAATTGCTCTGATAAAACTATCTCTATTGCTTCACAACCAATGTCTATTGATTTTTCCGTGCCTAGTTCTATTGTTTCTGCTGCTGCTTGTCATAAGTGCTTAGTTGAGGGAACTCAAGGATACATACTCTTATTCTCAGCTAAGATAGAGGCTGACAGTGATGTGACGGCTATACCTATGGTATGTGAGTTCCAGGATGTTTTTCCTAAGGATGTCTCTAGCTTACCTCCCATAGGGAAGTTGAGTTTAGCATAGATCCAGTTCCAGGGAGTGGACCAATATCTGTAGTGTAACATCCTGAAATTCTAATATAATTAATTTGAAAAAAAATTATATTAGAATTATTAAAAAGTATAGTACAGATAAAATATAATTAAGATGTTTAATGAAAAGAATTGATAATATAAGGATTTATTGAAATTACCCAACTTAAAAAAAATGCAAAATTAATATATATATATATATATATATATATATATATATATATATATATATATATAAGTGGTGTCATGGGCGTTGAGCCCCAAGGAAATATTTAATGGCCTTTGGCTTTTGCCAAAAAGCAATTCATATTGTTTTTTCTTTAAATAATTAATATATATATATATATATATATATATATATATATATAAATATTAGTGATAGAAGTTAATCACGTTAGGGGTCTTTTCTTGCGCTGCAGTGAGTCTGAGGGAGTGGTTTCTGGTGCCGTATAGGAGTTCCTTCTTTCCTTAGCAGTGCACGCATTTCGGCGTTCAGTTCCATTAAGGTCAGCAGAGATAAGAAAATTTTTGGCAGAACGCAAGGGCTCATCACAGATAATTTTTAGAGCATTTTGGAGGTCTTCGAGATGTGAGTAACAATACTTTTTATGAACCCTTTTCATGGTATATATGATTGTTTTTGTTGATAAGGGATTACCATGTGGTTTTGGGAGTCTTTAATTGACTTGATGCATATTGTTAGTAACCTAAATTCTAAAATTGGGGTTTTGTTTAAAAGGGGAATTAATTGATGTTGTAACGTGCTTATTCATGTATGATATGTTGTGATATTCATGATTGTTTGTTATTGGTGAAAGTTTATATGTTTAAGATTGAGGGAAATAATTTGTTACATGTCATTTTGCATGCATTTTCATGTAGTTTATACATTTTTAATTTGATTTTTGTTAGTTTTTATCTTGGAACGGGTAAGGCGGTTTTTGTGGTGTTGTTTTGAAGAAATTAAGGATTAAATGCTCTGGATCAACCATGATGGAGCTTGGATGAAGATAGGGCTTGAAAAGGGAAGAAAATAAGCCAAACAGAGTCCATCACAGCCATGATCGAGCAAAACTGAAAAGAAAGAAGGCAAAAGTCAGAACTGGTCACGGCCGTGACCTGTCAGCTGAACCAGACCCTCAAAAGTCAGAACTGATCACGGCCTAGCCATGATGAGCATCACGGCTGTGACAGACCAAAAATTGAAAAAGCGCCCAAGGAAGAATCCGTCACGGCCTGGCCGTGATGGCCATCACGGCCGTGACGCGCATTACTTGGATCAGAAGCAACTGATTTGGATCTAATTTGAGTTAGATTGGGATTCAAACTTCCCAAATCTATAAATAAGGCATCTGGGCAGAGGCAAAAGGGGACTTTTTGGGCTGCTACTCTTAGTCTATTTTTTAGGATCTCTCTTCTTCTCCTCCTCTCTTTTCTGATTTTTATTTTCATGTTGTTGTTAACCAAGCTTGTCATCACCATGACAATGCTTGAGTAGTAGTTTAATTTCTAAGGATTGGGGCTATGCCCAAGGTTTGTTTATGGTAATGAATTGATGTTTTATATTTGTTAATTGCGAATTTGCTTTAGATCTGATTTCTAGTGTTTTAATTACTCGTAAATCTGGTGCGCACTTATTTACGTGTCGTAGATATTCTAAGGAGGAACCTAACGGTGAACTTAGGTATCAGATCTATAGAATCAGACTTAGGACTGAAATCATGAGAGTTAGAAGCCGTCCTTCGAGGATTAACGAATTGTCACAAAACATAAAGGGTTCAATCTAAATTCGACTACCACGAGAGTAGGGGTTGGTTTAATTGGGCACGGTTTTTGTAACCCGAGAGGGAGCTTAAACTATTTGAGGATAAATTCGCCTTCAAGGCATTTTCGATAATTAACAAGGGTTAATCAATTTAGTAACATAAACGATCTTGTTGGTAACCCAAATTCCTAGGAATCCATTTAGATCTGAAAAACCATAAATTGATTTACTATCTGTTTTACTTGATTCTGATTTTGAGTTATCTCTTATTTCAAATATCAAAAACCTTTTCAAAAATCCTTTTCTAAAGTCCAGTTTAGTCAATTTGATAATTAGTTGCGATTTGAGATCACGGTCTCTATGGGATCGATATCTTTTTATTACTTGGCAACAATCCGGTACACTTGCCGGATCGCACGACGTGCACTCGCACGACATCAAGTTTTTGGCGCCGTTGCCGGAGACTGTGTGATGTGGTGTCGCGCGACGCACGGGTGGTCGAGCGACGCTCTCCTGCGATTCCGGCAAGTGTACCGGACTGCCGTCAAGTAATAAAAGATATCGAACCCACAGAGACTGTGTTCCCGAATCGCAATTAATTTTGAATTGAGTGAATCTGGACTTTTTAAAGGATTTTTATGTTTTGAGTGAAAAGGGTTTTGAATTTGAAATTGAAAGATAGATGAACAGAAGATAATTAAAACAGAAAACAAATGTTTTTGGGGTTTTGATCTAAATGGATTCCTAGGGATTTGGGTTACCTTTGAGGCTGTTTATGTTGCTAATCTGATTTACCTTTGTTGATTACCGAAATTGCCTTGAAGGCGAGTTTATCCTCTAATAGCTTAAGCTCCCTCCCGGGTTACAAAAGCCGTGCCCAATTGACCCGACCCCTACTCTCGTGGTAGTCGATCCCAGATTGGACCCTTTACGCTTCGTGACAACTCGTTGCTCCTCGAGGGACGGCTTCTAACTCTCATGATTTCAGTCCCAAGTCTAACTTCTATAGGTCCGACACCTAAGTTCACCGCTAGGTTCCTCCTTAGAATGTCTCAGTCGTGCAAATAACCTAAGTTCACCGCTAGGTTCCTCCTTAGAATATCCACGTCTCGCTGATAAGCGGCCGCCGGACTTTACGAGTGAAACACACTAGAAATCCTAAGTTCACCGCTAGGTTCCTTCTTAGAACGTCTACGTCACGCAAATAAGCGGTCGTCGATTTTATGATTGATTAAAACGCTGGAAATCAGATCTAAAGCAATAATGAAATCAACAACGATTTTACATCAAATCAACAACATTCACAAAACTCGGGCAGAGCCCCAATCCCTAGAAACAAACTGCTACTCCAGTCTTGCCATGGAGATGTCAAGCTGGGTTGACAACATAATGAAAAATACAAAAATCAGAGAAGAGAGGAGGAGAGGAGAAGATGATCCTCAAATGTAGCCAAAAGGTGTCCTAGATGATGTCTCTCTATGATGATGATCCCTACTGCATCTGCCTGGTCCATATTTATAGAAATTGGGAAGTTAGAGTCCCAATCCAACTCAAAATCCGATCTATTTCGGTTTCTTCAGGTCCAAGTAATGCGCGTCACGGCCATGATGTCCATCACGTCCAGGCCGTGACGGTCTCTGTTTCTGGCTCTTCTGGAAATTTTGGTTCCTCGCGACACGAATGGGGTCTCGCGACGCGAGCCCTCAGATTTTGCCCGTGACAGGAATTACGGCTGTGGCCGTGATGGGCTCTGACTTGTGGGGGTTTTTGGTCACGGCCGTGATGGATATCACGGCCAGGCCGTGATGCACTCGACTTGACCTTTGTTCTTTTTCAGTTTTGCTCGATCATGGCCGTGATGGGCATCACGGCTAGGCCGTGATGGGCTCTGTTTGGCTCATTTTCTGCATTTTTAAAGCTCCATCTTCATCCAAACTCCATCATGGTTGATCTTGAGCATTTTACCCTTGATTTCTGCAAAACAACACCACGAAAACCGCCTTACCCATTCCAAAGGAAAATTAACCAAAAATCAAATTAAATATGCCTAAGCTACATGAAAAATGCATGCAAAATGATAGACAAAGATGATGTGAAATCACACTCATCACTGTGCTTTCTCGAATCTCAATTTAATTTTTAAATTGATCTTTCTGGACCTTTTCTTTTTATTTAATTTTTATATTTGTTATTATTAAAAAAGAAAAAAAATCTCTTTTTCCTTCTAGAGTATCTATATCTATGTGTTTGTTTCTCTTATATGCTAAGATCCCTGAGTCTTGGAGACCTTACTGAGTTTGACCCCGAAATTGAGAGGACCTTTCATAGGCGTAGGAGACTACAAAGAGAGATAGGGGGTTGATTCCCATTCCACTAATGGCGAATCTCCCGGATACGAAACCGTTGAAGGACTACGCAACCCCAAATGCTAGGGCTTTGCGAACTGGGACTGTTAGGCCAGAGATTGAGGCAGAAAACTACACTATACCGCCTATGCTCATTAACATGATTAGGCAACATCAATTCGGAGGATTGCCCTCGGAGGACCAGACTGATCACATGGAGACATTCTTGGAGTTCACCGATGCAGTTAGAATTCAAGGAGCCCCAGTTGATGCTATTCATTTGAGGTTGTTCCCCTCATCTCTGACTGGAAAAGCAAAAGCTTGGCTGAAGCAAGTGCCCGCTAACACCTTGTCGACTTGGGACCAACTGGAGCAGGCGTTCTTGGAGAAATTCTTCCCTTCATCCAAGACGGCCTACATACGAACCCAGATCACCGGCTTCTTCCAAAAGGACGGAGAATGCTTGTCAGAAGCTTGGGATCACTACAAGGGACTGCTGGAGTCTTGCCCACATCATGGACACGAGAGGTGGTTATTAGTGCACACCTTCTACAACGGATTGGATTACTCTTCGAAGGTGTCACTTGATTCCGCAGCTGGTGGAGCCTTTATGAATAGGCCTCTGACTGAGGCATTCAACATCATTGAAAACGTGGCCACCAACTACCACCAATGGGGTTCAGAAAGAGGTAATAACCCGAAAAATATTTCGGGAGATAAGTTTGAGATGAATAGTGACACGCTGTTGCGCACGCGTCAAAAAGCGAGCGGTTTGTAAAAATTTGTAGTTAGGGAGCGACAACTCGAGTATCGTCTCACAAGGACTCTTGGGTTGTTGTTAACAGAAAAAGTCAGATTTGGGGGGTTTTGGATTTGAAATTAATTAAATAAAACAAAGCAGAAAACTATGCAAACTAAATAACTATCAAATAGCTAAATACGATCAACCTACTGTTCTCGGTTTCCCACTATCATCGATTCACATAATTCCACGCCCTAAGCGGATTCTAATCTCTTTTCGATTGTAACATCAATTAACAAGCGAAACCGACGCTACGAGACATATGTTCCTAATTCCGAATTAAGCAAACAGATTAAGCCCTTCGTGAATTAAGCAAACACGAATTGAACACACGCGAATTAAGCAAACGCGATTAAGTTTAGGAACACACAATCATCGAAATGAATCAATACAAATTCTATATAATCCTGAATTAAGCAAACAGAACATACAGAACAAATATTGAAAAAGAATAGCAATGAGTTCAGGAATTACAGAACCTCAAGCGGCAGTGCAAACCGGTTACAGTAGATCGATCAAGGAGACTAGTTCTCCATTACAAAAGAAACACAAAATACTAAACCTAAATTCGCAGCCGTCCTAAAAGAAAAGAAGATGAGAAGATGATGCGTTCTGCCCTAAAACAGATATAAATACAGATTCTGGGCTCTGCGTGCTCGCGAGGCGAGAAGCCTTTCGCGAGGCGAATATTATGAACAAATCTTCAGTGTTTGGCTTTCTCGCGAGGCGAGCTGATTATTCGCGAGGCGAGACCTCAAATTCCAATCTGTCACGCCCGTGGCCTTCATCACGAGTAGGCCGTGATGGTCTCTGTCCTTCTGGGTGTGGATTTCTCGCGAGGCGAGTCAAGGATTCGCGGGACGAGACAGAGAGGATGGCATTTCTGGCACAGTCAGGCTTCAGGCTCGCGAGGCGAGTAGCCACTCGCGTGGCGAAGACTCCAGAACTGCTTCTCTTTATTAACCTGAAAAGAATAAATAGCAGTAATTGCTTTATTTGACTCTAAATCAGCTAAATTACCCTAAAAGTATTTTAGAGACTCAAAATGTTGCTTGAGGACAATTTAATCTAATTTGGGCGAAAACGAAATATAATTAGCACAAAACCATGGTCATACTAGTCATAAAACTAGATGAGCCAGCGGCTTATAAAAATACCCCAAACTTAAACTTTGCTTGTCCCCAAGCAAACTAAAACTCAAAAAGGACTCAAACTTGGCAAGCTTAAAGGTTCAATCAAATTCGCACAAATTTCAAGCAATCTTAACAAAACAGTTTTTCTTCAATGTTTTTCCCCCCTTGCAACAATATAATCCCCACATCCATTTACTTTAACCATTTGAGAGTTTCGTCATTCATACAATCAGTAATCTAAGTAAGGGATCCAAGTTATACACAAGAGGGAGATCACCAAATTCAAACAATCGCCTTCCTCACAAGGGAATTTAGTGTTTCACTCATCCGCTCAATTTGTCTAGGCTATGAACTTTTCACTCAATTCACATTTCAAGAGCACTTCCCATGAAATTGATTTTCATCTCAAACAAGGTTCCCACGGAAACATGCATGCAACATCAAAAGGTCTTTTAAGGTTGTAATGGGGCCTGGATAAGGGTAGGATATACAAAGGAACTAGGCTTAAGTCCCCAGGAACTAAGAGAGAATGAACATTTTGATACATACCGAATTTCCACTCAAGTTCCTTTTTCCATTTTTCTTTGTGCTTTGGGTGACTACAACCTTTTTCTTTAGATATCCTTTTTTGACATTTTTGTTCATTTATTTCCCTTTTTTTTTTTTTTTGCTTTTCTTTCTTTTTTTTTCCTTGCCTTTGGCTCCAACCTTTTTATTATATTTTTTTTCCTCACCCCAGAATGACATGTCACATTCTTGTAGCCACCCCAAACTTAGTTTCTTGCAACCATTCTCTTGCTAAGCTTCCATGCTCTCCTAATCCTAAGATCGGGTTAACATGGTTTTTTTTAGATTTTGGCTCATAACATAAGGTTATCAAGAAATAATAGGCTAATTAGGCTCAATGGGGCTAACTAGGGAACATGCAGCAGGGATGGTTCAATTTAGGCCAAGTGGCTATTTCAAAGAAAATCTGCCTAAATCATCTGATGCAATCACATAAACATGCAAACCAAGTAGAGACTCAAGCAAATTCGGGAAAGTGCAACTTGAAAGTGATTCACACAGTTAAAAACATGTTGGAGGCTCAAATCCTCACCTGGACATTTTTGCAAATTGTTTGACCGAGATTCTATCCCTAGTGTGTGCATCCCTTCACCCCAAACTTATCATAAATCATGCAATCATAACAAAATATCTCAAAGTTCAATTTTTCAATTTTTCAAATGGGGATAAATTTTATTTTTCAAAATCTAGGGGGAAAATCATCAACAGTCAACAAATATCATGCAATCCATCTATGCAAAATTTGATTAAAAACCAACAAGCTTGCCAACCCAAGACTCAACACACATACTCTTGATCTTCTCAAATTATTCAAGAGCTAAAAGAAAACAAAACTAAACAAAGCAAGGAAAATAAAATTAAAAAGAAGAGGGTTTAGAGAAACTCATGGAGGTGGTTCAACCGGGATCCCACTGTCTGTGATACAGCGGCCACGGAATGCTCAAAGTACGATATGATCCTCCCGGATCCCATTGCATGCAGCATAAGTATGGGAGAGGGCACTTGACAGTTATGGTGACCTCGGCAAGTGCGGCGGACTTCTCACTCCCTCTCGGGTCAAAGATGACCTCTTTCTTAACAAAGTCCTCCCAATAAAATTGGGGTTCAACCCCTTAGACTGGCCATATTTTCTTCATATCCAAGGGTGCAAAATCCAGAGGCTTGAACTCCATTGCTGGTGGTTCCATAGGGGGAGGTGGCAAACAGGTAGCGAGGGTCTCTGGTGCTGCTTCAACTTTTGCACGATCTTCATTCACTGCACTGATAAATCCATCACATGCTATACATGCAGAAATCTCAGCACACACCACACAAGGGTTAGTGTTAGTACAGTCAGTACATATAGTACAACAAACTGAATCAGAAAAAACTTGAATGTCTGGAAGTTCAACACATAGTTCATCAATAATAGTGTTCTCGACATCATTGTTAAAATCATGTTCAAAAGATGTATTATCAAGAACAACTATTTGTGAATCTATATGTTCTTCAAGGAGATGTTGAGTTTGCAGTGTGGTCAAGGCAGAGGCAATGTGACCAACTTGAGCGGCCAAATCCTGAAGACTTGCTTCTGTCTTCCGTTGGTATTCAAACATGTCTTGTGCCATTTCCTGGAGACTTGCTTGTTGGAGTTGAAGAGTGAGCTCTGCCGTTTGTTGCACCATAGAAGCTATCTCATCCAAGCTACTACGTCCTCCACTTTGTTGGCTAAAATGATCATTCACTCCAAACATGCCACAATCACTACTAGACTCATAACCTCCAGTAAAATGAGGATAACATATGCATGGTGGTGGCTCATCCAAGTTAGGATAATATATGCAAGGTGGTAGCTTATAATCAACATTAGGCAAATACCCATACATGTAATTATTCATGGAAAGCACTAAGATTCACAACCAGACAAAGCAGCATTTTTTTTTTTTTTTTATTTTCTGTTAATAACAACAAGAGTCCCCGGCAACGGCGCCAATTTTTGACACGCTGTCGCGCACGCGTCAAAAAGCGAGCGGTTTGTAAAAATTTGTAGTTAGGGAGCGATAACTCGAGTATCGTCTCACAAGGACTCTTGGGTTTTTGTCAACAGAAAAAGTCAGATTTGGGGGGTTTTGGATTTGAAATTAAATAAAGAAAACAAAGCAGAAAACTATGCAAACTAAATAACTATCAAATATCTAAATACGATCAACCTACTGTTCTCGGTTTCCCACTATCATCGATTCACATAATTCCACACCCTAAGCGGATTCTAATCTCTTTTTTATTGTAACATCAATTAACAAGCGAAACCGACGCTACGAGACATATGTTCCTAATTCCGAATTAATCAAACGGATTAAGCCCTTCGTGAATTAAGCAAACACGAATTGAACACACGCGAATTAAGCAAACGCGATTAAGTTTAGGAACACACAATCATCGAAATTAATCAATACAAATTCTATATAATCCTGAATTAAGCAAACAGAACATACAAAACAAATATTGAAAGAGAATAGCAATGAGTTCATGAATTACAGAACCTCAAGCGGCAGTGCAAACCGGTTACAATAGATTGATCAAGGAGACTAGTTCTCCATTACAAAAGAAACAAAAAATACTAAACCTAAATTCGCAGTCGTCCTAAAAGAAAAGAAGATGAGAAGATGATGCGTTCTGCCCTAAAACATATATAAATACAGATTCTGGGCTCCGCGCGCTCGCGAGGCGAGAAGCCTTTCGCGAGGCGAATATTATGAACAAATCTTCAGTGTTTGGCTTTCTCGCGAGGCGAGCTGATTATTTGCGAGGCGAGACCTCAAATTCCAATCTGTCACGCCCGTGGCCTTCATCACGGGTAGGCCGTGATGGTCTCTGTCCTTCAGGGTGAGGATTTCTCGCGAGGCGAGTCAAGGATTCGCGGGGCGAGACTGAGAGGATGGAATTTTTGGCACAGTCAGGCTTCAGGCTCGCGAGGCGAGTAGCCACTCGCGTGGCGAAGACTCCAGAAATGCTTCTCTTTATTAACCTGAAAAGAATAAATAGCAGTAAGTGCTTTATTTGACTCTAAATCAGCTAAATTACCCTAAAAGTATTTTAGAGACTCAAAATGTTGCTTGAGGACAATTTAATTTAATTTAGGCGAAAACGAAATATAATTAGCACAAAACCATGGTCATACTAGTCATAAAACTAGATGAGCCAGTGGCTTATCAAATAGCACTGATCTTATCATGTCTAAAATAGACTCACTGAATAAACGCTTTGATCAGCTCGAAAGGGCTAATGTGAGTTCAATAGGTGCCACTAACATTGTTTGTGAGATTTGTGGAATGTAGGGACATGACATAATGGAGTGCCCACGTGGTATTGCTCATGGATCCGACGCTTTGGGGGAACAAGTGAACTATTGTCACAAATTCTATGACACGAACCCAAAGTTGCCCAATTATGCTCCCCCAGATCCTTACAACCAAGGAAGGAAGAACAACCCTTATCTCTCCTACGGGAACTACAGCAACACGCTGAACCATGAGTTCCAAGAAGGCCAAGGTAATAGGAAACCCGCAGCGGGGTATCCTCAGGTACAGAAGTCTAAACTCGAGACTTTATTGGAAAGTTTTGTGGAAACTCAAACAAAACAAAATTAAGAGTTTATACAACAAGGTAGGGCGGTAAACGAGGCAATAAAAGAGCTAGCATCTAAGGTAGATAACTTAGCCATCCATAACAAGATGCTAGAAACTCAGATTGCCCAACAAGCCAGCACATACTCTAGACCTAAGGGTACGTTCCAGGGCCAACCCGAAGCTAATCCCAATGAGCATTGTAATGCCATATACTTGAGGGATGATAAGCTTGGGGTGGTTGAAAAAGATGTGGAACCAGAGGAGGACATGAGCAAAGAGGAAGAGACAGAGCCAAAATACGTGCCTCCACCACCATACCAACCCCCAATACCTTTCCCACAAAGGTTGGTCAAGAAAAAGCTAGTAGATATAGAAAGTAAAATGCCTCCTAAACTGAAAGACCCAGGTAGTTTCTCTATCACTTGCTCAATTGAAAAGGTACAAATAAACCAAGCCTTATGTGACTTAGGGGCTAGTGCGAGCTTGATGTCGCTCACTATCTTGGAAAGGTTGGGAACCAAAGAGTTGAGTCCATTCAAATTCTCCATACAATTTGCGGATGGCTCAACCAGGACTCCTCTAGGCATACTAGAGAATGTTCCTGTAAAGGTAGGGAAATTTTTCATCCCTACCGATTTCTTGGTATTGGATATGAAAGGGAATTCTGAATTCCCCATCATTTTAGGAAGGCCATTCTTGGCCACCGCTGGAGCAATAATTGACGTAAGGAATGGCAAATTCTCTCTGAATATAGAGGAAGGTAGGGTAGATTTCAAATTGACTAACTCATATAACAACCCTCCTTTTGTGAGTCATGTGTGCAGGATCGATATAACGTCTCCAGTGATAAAGGAAGAGCTCAACATGGAAGCAACTCCGAAGATTTGCATGGCTAATGATACACCAAATGGTGATGAAGATGGAGTTGCTCATCATGTGGAAACAAAACTTCCGCCAGGAGGGAGTAAGGCCATGAAGCTTAGAGTGAAAAGAGCGAAGCGGAAGCGCAGTTGGCCGTATGAGCATAATCGGCTCTTTGAAGGACTCCCATGGAAGAGAAGTGTTCCTGCACTTCTATGCCCAGCTGACCCCGGTTGATTGAAGGAAGTATGGTCAAGCTTAAGACCGTAAATAAGCGCTTCCTTGGGAGGCAACCCAAGTTTTCTTTCCCCTTTCCATTTGTCTTTGAATTTAGCTCTTGAATAATTTGAGAAGATCAAGAGGAAAAAAAATCATAAATTAATAGATTTGTCGAGTCTTTTCAGGTTAGGAAGGAAGGAAGAGCAAAGGGGCAGGGACTAACAAAGTCAGAAGTCATCACGCCTAGGCCGTGACAGAGGTCACGGCCGTGATGAGCGAACCAAGAAGACCAGAAAGGATCACGGCCCAACCGTGACATCCATCACGGGCGTGATGAGAAGGACCCTAAGATCAGATAGTATCACGGTCTAGTCGTGATACAGGTCACGGTCGTGAAAGGCCAGCTCCTGAAGACCAGAATTGATCACGGCCTAGTCGTGATGAGCCTCACGGTCGTGATACAATTTCCAACAAGCTTTTGACTGGCATGTGAGCCAACACCCGCTACTACCTCGGTGAGTTGTTCCAATTTTTCTCCTCTCTCCGACTTGATTATTTACATTGGGGACAATGTAAGTTTTTAAGCTTGGGGTAGGGGTATTTTTGCACATTTTTTGCATTTTTGCATTTTTCATGTTGCATTCATATAGGGATAGTTTTGTATGATCACATTCTCTAGATTGCCCCTCACTTAGAATTTGCATCCAATTGCGAGAACTTGGTGCCAAATAAATTGAGATAGTGAATTTTTTAACCCAATTTTTTTATTCTTGTGATAAGTCTAAAAATAAAAATGCTTGAGATGATCTTTTGATAATTGATAATTAGCATGTGGTTCTCTAGATTTGTGTTTCTCATTGATGTTAAACTACTAAATGTGAGATGTTGGGCCAAAAAGGGTACTCACTAAAATGTGAGATGTTGTGTTCCTCTTGGATTGTATTCTCTAGAACTTGACTTGAAACCGTTTTGAAACTTAAAAATTTTTGAAAACATTTTTGAAAATGATTGAGGCACTAGGTATTTTTCTGGCCTTCTGAGCTTTGATTGACTAAATGCTACCCCTTAGTCGCCCAATTTTGAGCCAAAAAAAATAATAAAATACTTTTCTTGGTACCTTGAATTACTTTGATGAATGATGCTTGGTATGGAACATTTTAAAGTATTGCAAAAAGGGTGAAAAGGTAGTTTGAAAAAGTGTGGGATGATAAAGTTAGAAAATATTTCTCTTGAATTGAAAATCTCCCCTTCTCCAAATAAAGTAAATAAAAAAAATGGAGAATGGTGATAGTGTGATTTCACATCATATTTCATGTACATTTTTTGCATGCATTTTCATATAGTTTAGGCATATTTAGTTTGATTTTGTCAGTTTTTACCTTGGAACGGGTAAGGTGGTGTTTCGGTGTTGTTTTGCAGAAAATTAAGGATAAAATGCTCAAGATCAACCATGATGGAGCTTGGATGAAGATAGATCTTGAAAAGTGAAGAAATGAGCCAAACAGAGCCCATCACGGCCTAGCCGTGATGACCATCACGACCATGATCGAGCAAAACTGAAGAAGAAAAAGGCAAAAGTCAGAAGCTGTCACGACCTAGCCGTGATGCCCATCACGGCCGTGACAGACCAATTAGTGAAGGCAGAAGCGATCACGGTCAGGCCGTGATGAGTGTCACAGTCATGACAAACATATTTTGAAAGCGCGCCCAAGGCAGAACCCGTCACGGCCTAGCCGCGATGGCCATCACGGCCGTGACGCGTATCTGATTTATAAAAAGGCATCAGGGTCGAACGAAAAGAGATATCTCTGGACCAGACTTGAACCCTAAAACGACTTCTACCCTAAAAGAGACATCTTCGCTGCACCAGGGGACTACTGTGGCTGCAGTAGAGTGCTCCCATGGAGTCCCTTCTTCCCCTTATCTCTATTTCTCTGGTTTTAGTTTTCTCTGTAATCATGAGTAGCTAAATCCCTCTTTATTGGGATTAGA
This sequence comes from Sophora flavescens, assembly GCA_030762895.1. Taxonomy (NCBI): domain Eukaryota; kingdom Viridiplantae; phylum Streptophyta; class Magnoliopsida; order Fabales; family Fabaceae; genus Sophora; species Sophora flavescens. Next base: position 9,524,092 of record CM061063.1, read on the forward strand.
TGTAACTGAACCCAATATCATGTAATTGCTTTGAATTGTCAATCTGTGTTTATGCCTTCATATTAGTGTTTAATTCCTACGCTTAATGCTTTTTGTGGTTTGATCACCCATGAACTGATTTTGAGATTTGATTTGCAATGGGGACGTTCTTATAAATTCTTGATTTGGAATTAATCACCTAGTAAACCTTGTATCTAGGAATGGATTTTGGTTTATTAGTAATCGTGTAATCCCTACTCTTAATGCAAATTCACTAGTTAGGCCACCTAAGGAATTAGGGTTTAATTAGGGGATTTAGGCTCTTGTCATCTGAGGAATCATGGCTTGAGTAATCTAGTGGATTGATTTTAATGTTTGAATGCCTAAACTGGATTGGTGTTCTTGATAATTGCATGAAGCTAAGGTTTAGTGAAGTCTAGTCCCAACATCTTTATCATATTTGAAAACCACCTTTTTCTGCACTCCAAGTATTTGATAAAAAACCAAAAAGAGTTTGTTCCTTTTCTTTTGTTTGTTTTGGGCTTGATAATTAGTATAAAACTCCCTTCAATCCAAAAATTCGCTTAAATAGTAATTGATTCGGTACGTGCTAGTACTTGTCTCAGTCCTCGTGGGAACGATATCGGTCTCACCACCGTATTACTTGTACGACTAGGTATACTTGCCTAGAAATCGTCATCAACAAGTTTTTGGCGCCGTTGCCGGGGACTGACTTTCAATATTAGCATACACATTTCGTTTACTAATTTAGGTACAATTTTATTTTTCTGTTTTACTAATCTGTGTTTCTGTGCTGTCATCTAGTGCTAACAGTTTTGGTCTCTAGACTTTTATGTATGGGAGGTACTGTCCCAGCTGACCAACTTCTCTACGATCCTGAAATAGAGAAAACAGCTAGGGAGAATCGGAAGCAAGCAAAACAGCAGAAGTTAGTAGAGCAACAAGAAAGAGAACAAGAGACTTCCACTTCTCAAGTTCATCAAGAAGAGCTCAAGATGGCAGGCAATGGTGAAGGTGCTCCACGGAGGACACTTGGAGATTATGCCAATACAAATGTCAACCGTCATGTCACTAGCATAGTGAGGCTTCCAGTGGATTGCAACAATTTTGAAATCAAGCCAGCTCTCTTGAATATGTGATGAGCCTCTGTTTGACTGGTTTTATAACTAGTAAAGACCTTGGCTTTGTGCTAATTTTATATCATTTTCACCCAAATTAGACTTGATTGTCCTTAAGTAGTATTTTGAGTCTGTAAAGTGTTTTTAGGTTAATTTAGTTGATTTAGAGATAAATAAAACACTTATTCTATTTTCTGTTTTCAGGTAAATAAAAAAGGAATAATTCTGGAGTTTCTCGCCCCGCGAGAAGACTGTTCGCCTCGCGAACCCGAAGCTGACTGTTCCAAGAAAATGCAAGGTCTCTGGTTCGCCCCGCGAAGAAGAGCTCACCTCGCGAGCCACCCAACCATGAAAAGTCAGAGACGATCACGGCTTGCCCGTGTGGAAGGTCACGGGCGTTGCAGTTTGGGAATTTGAAGAGTTCGCCTCGCGAAGATATGCTCGCCTCGCGAGAAGACCAAGAGTTGCAGACCTTTCATGTTATTTGCCTCGCGAGCAGTGCTTCGCCTCGCGAGGACTTGGATTCCAGAAACGTGTATATAAGACAGTCTTAGGCAGAACTGAAGAGGCTGGTCAGAATTAGCCAGTTTTGGCTAGTTTCTGAGCTTGTTAGTCTTTTGTTTTTCTCTTAGTTTATTGTTCTCTTTTGTAATGGAGAACTAGTCTCCTAGATTAATCTACTGTGATTGGTTTTAATTACACTTGAGGTTCTGTATTTCCTGTTTAGTTTGCTTTCCTCTTTTCAATGCAATGCTATATGTTTCTGTTTGTTATTTCAGGAATGTATAGTGTTGTATTGATTCATTTCGGTGATGCTATGTTCTTATATATAATCGCGTTTGTTATTTCGCGTGTGTTCGTTCATGTTCGTTTGTTCATGAGAGCTTAACCCCGTTTGTTATTTCGGGAATAGGAACATACATCCGTAGTAGTAATTGCGTTGTTAATTGTTACTACAACCGGGAGGGGATTAGAATCCGCTTAGGGCTTGGATTTATTTGAACCAATGATAGTGGGAAACCAAGAACAGTAGGTTAATCGTTCTTTAGTTTATTTGATAATATTTTAACTGCTTGTTTTCTTACTCTGTTTTTATTTTGTTTTCTTTATTTTAATTGCACTCAATCCAAAACCCCCAAAAACTAACTTTTGATTTTCTGTTAATAATAACAACAACTAAATAGTCCTTGAGAGACGATATCCGAGTTGTCGCACTATACTGCATTATTTTATAATCGCTCGTTCTTTTTGGCGCGTGGCGACAGCGCGGTCAATATGGTTGCACAAAATCAATTTGCCGGGTTGGAGAAAGAGGATCCTAATAATCATATCTCCAACTTCCTGGAGTTATGTGATACGACGAAGATAAATGGTGTTTCCGATGATGCAATTCGCCTAAGGTTGTTTCCTTTCTCTCTAAGAGATAGAGCCAAGTCTTGGCTCCAATCTCAACCAAGGGGGAGCATCACTACATGGGATGACTTAGAGGCAAAATTTCTTGCAAGGTTCTTTCCCGCCTCAAGATTTGTGAAGACAAGGGGTGATATCATAAGCTTTGCTCAACAAGAGGGTGAGACTCTTCATGACACATGGGAAAGATTCAAAGATCTACTCCGAAGATGTCCAAATCATCGGTTTGATGATCTTACCCAAATGCAAACATTTTGCAATGGATTGAGGCCGTCAACCAGGTATATGTTGGATGCCTCAGCTGGAGGTTCCATGAACACAAAGACACCAGAGGAAGCACTGATTTTGATAGAAGCTATGGCATCTAATGACTATATGATGCATCATGACCGAGGTACCACATCAAGAAGGGGAGTGTTGGAGTTAGACTCACAAACTGCACTTTTGGCTCAAAATAAGCTTATGACACAACAACTTGAGTCCATCACTAAGCAACTAGCTCAACTCCCACAACAACTTCAGACCATTCAAGGGACAACCATGCCACCTCAACAGGTAATGAGATGTGATTTTTGTGGAGGAGATCATGATAATGGAAATTGTGAGGCCACACCTAGTTCCCATGAGGAAGCTAATTATATGGGGAACTATGGGCGGCAAGGCAACAACCAATATGCTAACAACTACAATCAAGGGTGGAGGAATCAAGCAAATTTTGGTTGGAAACAAGATGCCGGACAAGCAAGCAAGCCTCTTCCCACACAACCGCCTCAAGACCGAACTTCAATCTTGGAGAACACCATCAATCAATTCATGAAAATGTCCATGTCGAACCAGAAAAACACCGATGCTGCCATAAAGAACTTGGAGGTTCAAGTTGGACAAATTGCAAAGCACCTAGCGGAACAATCCAGCAGCAGTTTTTCAGGTAATACTCAAACAAATCCTAAAGAGTATTGTAAGGCTATTGTTTTGAGGAGTGGTAAAAGTCTTGAGCAAGAGAGCGGTGAGCCTTTGTTGAAAAATCAGAGAGATGCTGAAAAAATAGAGATGAATGCTGAAAAAACTGAGTTGACTGAGGAAAAAGGCAAAAAGGTTGTAATAGAGGAAGAATAAAAATGCAGTGAAAAAGACAAGAGAGAAAAGTTAGTGGATGAAAATTCAATCTTGAGGAAGACTAAAAGTCAGATTTTGAAAGATGGAGACAAGCCTCAAGAGATCCCCTCTTATGTAAAGTTGCCATATCCTCACTTAAGCTAGAAGAAGGAGAAGGAAGAGCAGTTTGCCAAATTTCTTGACATCTTCAAGAGGCTACAAATCAACATACCCTTTGCAGAAGCACTAGAGCAAATGCCCACCTATGCAAAGTTCATGAAGGAGTTGCTTACAAAGAAAAGGAGATTCAAAGAAGGTGAGACTGTTGCCTTGACAGAAGAATGTAGTGCAATACTTCAAAGGAAGCTACCTCCAAAGCTTAAAGATCCTGGTAGTTTTACAATCCCCTGCACAATTGGGAGTGTTGCTATTGGGAAGGCCTTATGTGACTTGGGGGCGAGTATCAATTTGATGCCGCTTTCAATCTTGAACAAGCTTGGAGGTGGTGAAGTGAAACCAACAAGGATGGCATTGCAACTAGTAGACAGATCAATCAAGCGTCCTTATGGTATTCTGGAAGATGTTTTGGTCAAAGTGGATAAGTTTATCTTCCCAGCGGATTTTGTGATATTAGACATGGAGGAGGATGCAGAAGTCCCACTTATATTGGGGAGACCTTTTCTAGCAACTGGTCGTGCTTTGATAGATGTACAAAAAGGCCAACTCCGACTCAGAGTGCAAGATGAAGAGGTTACTTTCAATGTATTTGAAGCTATGCATCGCCCGAGTGATGAAGAGAATTGTTTCCGCATGGACATTGTGGATATAGTGGCTAAAGAGGTCTTTGCACACCAGCACCATTCCTCTGCTCTTGAGAAGGTAATTGTGAACTCTATTGAAAATCTTGATGAGGAAGAGGAGAAGGAAATAGAGGAGTGTTTGTATGATTTGGAAGCTCTACCTAGTCAACTGGCTGTCAATACTGTGAAAGAAGAGCTCAAAAAGGATGAAGTCCAAGAGAATCTCGAGTTAGAGCTTAAACCTCTACCTCCCCACTTGAAAAATGTGTTCCTTAGTGAGAATGATGAAAATCCTGTCATAGTGAGCAATGTATTGTCCAAGTTGGAAGAGGAGAAACTTGTAAGGGTGCTTAGAGAGCATAAAACAACAATTGGATGGTCCATATCAGATTTGAAAGGTATTAGTCCTGCATTTTGTATGCACAAGATCATGATGGAGGCTGAATTTAAACCGGTGGTCCAACCGCAAAGGAGGCTCAATCCTACAATGAAAGAAGTGGTAAGGAAGGAGGTGCTGAAAGTCCTTGAAGCTGGAATGATATATTCGATTTCCGATAGTGCTTGGGTGAGTCTGGTACAAGTGGTTCCAAAGAAAGGTGGCATGACCGTCGTGCACAACGAGAAGAATGAGTTGATCCCAACTAGAATGGTCACCGGTTGGCGAATGTGTATAGATTACCGGAAGCTAAATCAAACTACTAGGAAAGACCACTTCCCACTTCCATTCATGGACCAAATGTTGGAGAGGTTGGCCGGGCAAGCTTACTATTGCTTCTTGGATGGTTATTCGGGTTATAACCAAATTGCGGTTAACCCGAAAGACCAAGAGAAAACTGCCTTCACGTGCCCTTTTGGAGTTTTTGCCTATCGGAAGATGCCTTTCGGTCTTTGTAATGCGCCTGTGACATTTCAAAGGTTCATGCTTTCCATTTTCTCTGATATGGTAGAAAAATACATTGAAGTTTTCATGGATGATTTTTCTGTTTTCGGATCTTCTTATGATAATTGTTTGTCTAACCTTGCTACTGTGTTAAAGAGGTGCATGGACACCAATTTAGTCTTAAATTGGGAGAAGTGTCATTTTATGGTGCAAGAGGGCATTGTGCTTGGGTACAAGATTTCAGCTAATGGGATCGAAGTGGATAAATCAAAGATTGATGTGATTGAGAAACCACCTCCACCAGTGAATGTCAAAGGTGTGAGGAGTTTTCTTGGGCATGCAGGCTTTTACCGGCGGTTCATCAAAGAATTCTCAAGGATAGCCAAGCCGTTGTGTATCCTTTTGAATAAGGATACACCATTTGTGTTTGATATTGCTTGTCTTACTTCTTTTCTGATTTTGAAAGACAAGTTGATCACCGCTCCCATTCTTGTTGCACCCAACTGGGAGTCACCATTTGAATTAATGTGTGATGCCAGTGACTACGCATTTGGGGCAGTTTTGGGACAGCAGAAGGATACTTGCCTAGAACCGTCAACAAGTTTTTGGCGCCGTTGCCGGGGATTTGTTTTGCCAATATCATTAGTAACAATGGAGGCAACTAATTTAGACATTTTTTTTATTCATTTTTTTTATTTTTCTGTATATATTTACTCTTTTTGTTTTGAGTTTTGGTTGTTCCAGGTGGACGAAATTCATGGACAATCACTATTGTCCTCCTGATGATGAAGCCTCAAGTCACACTTTGGAGGATTACTGGTATTGGGAGGATCAACCAGATTTGGGAGATTTTGTTTTCCCAGCACAGGTTGACAGTGTGACAAGTAGGGTTGTATACAGATGCTCCAAGGAGGATTGGGAAACCTTTTGCTCGAATCTACCACCTCCACCACATGTTTGATTCCCATAGAGCCACATGAAGAAGAATTTGAGCAAAATATGGCTGTGGGGATGGATCAAAATGAAGATGAAGTGGTGATGGTGGACGAGTCACAAGAAGAGGAAGTACCTTCCACAAGTCCTTGGGAAATTGAGGAATGGGAATGAAATGAGCAAACACCTCTGAAAATTGCTCTAGAACAATATTCCCAAGAAATATCCATCTCTGAGGCCAAGGCAAGAGCCAATTATGATTGTATCGATGCTTTGACTCAAAGCTTCAAAATGCAAGTGGGGGAGATTTGCAAACAGCTAGTACAATACCCACATGAAGCATTGTTTGAGCAGAATATGGTTTTGGGGATAGTTCAAAATGAAGATGAAGTGGTAGTGGACTCCACCATGCTTGCTGAGCAATCTGATTTTGCTGCATTAGACAAATATGTTGGCTTACATGCATGTGTGGACACTGCTAAGTTAGTCCCTTCCACTTGTCTGGCACACTTCCTCATGAAAACACCATTTGACCCGAGAGGAAGTGAGTTCATAATTGTAGAGGTCAATGGAGTTTTTACACACTGGCTAGGTGGAATTGTGGATAGATTCATATTACTTCTGCAATTTCCACTCGATAAACCATGGGATCCGGTTGGAGGATCTTACATCTTGAGCACACCTTGGTCCTTATACCACAAGCTATGGGATCCAGGAGGATGCTTTTCAATAAGTCAAGCTAGTGACGTTAAAGAAGCGCTTATTGGGAGGCAACCCAAGTTTTCTTAACCCTCCTCTTTAGTTGGTTTTTTATTTTGATTTTTAACTCTTGAATAATTTGAGAAGATCAAGAGGAAAAATAATAAATTGAGATTTGCCAAGTGATTTCAGGGAATGAAGGAAGGAAGAGCAAGAAGACAAGAAAAAGCAAAGTCAGCAACCATCACGCCCAGGTCGTGACACTGGTCACGGCCGTGATAAGCCAGAATTGAAGATCAGAAAGGATCACGGTCTAGCCGTGATCCCCATCACGGGCGTGATGGGAGGACCCTGGAGATCAGAGAGCGTCACGACCTAGCCGTGATGGAGTTCACGACCGTGACAAGCCAACACCCATGGATCAGAATTGATCACGGCCTGCCCGTGATGAGGCTCACGGCCGTGATGCATTTCCCAACAAGTGTCTGACTGGAATGTGAGCCAACACCCGCTGCCGCCTTGGTAAGTTGTTCCAAGATTTTTTTTTATTATTTTTCTCCTCTCTCCGACTTGATTGTTTACATTGGGGACAATGTAAATTCTTAAGCTTGGGGTAGGGGTATTTTGCATTTGCATTTTGCATGTTGCATTCATATAGTTTTGCATGATCACATGATCAGATTGCCCTTGCTTAGATTATGCATCCGATTGTGAGAGCTGAGTGCCAATTAAATTGAGATAGTGAATTGTTGAACCCAATTTGTTATTCTTGTGATAAGGCTACAAATAAAAATTTCTTGAGATAATCTTTTGATAGTTGATAATTAGCATATGGTTCCATAGATTTGTGTTTCTCACCGATTTTTGAACTACTAAAATGTGAGAATTTTGAGCCAAAAAGGGGTACTCACTAAATATACCCCATTCTTTGTGTTAGAGTGTTATTCCTCTTGGATTGTATTTCTTTAGAACTTGACTTGAAACCGTTTTGAAACTTAAAATTTTTTAAAACATTTTTGAAAATGATTGAGGCACTAGGTATTTTTTTCGGCATTCTGAGCTTTGAATGACTAAATGCTACCCCTTAGTTGCCCAATTTTGAGCCTGAAAGAATAAAATACTTTTCTTGGTACCCTGAAATATTATGATGAGTGATGTTTGGTAGGTGACCTTCTAAAGTATTGCACAAAAGGGTAAAAAGGTAGTTGAAAAAGTATGGGATTAAAAATATTTTTCTTGAGCTGAAAATCTCCCCTTCTCCAAATAAAAGAAAGATAAAAGAAAAAGAAAATAAATATATATGGTGAAGGGGATGACAAAAATAAAAGTGAGAAATAAAAGAAACAGAAATAAAGGTGGCAAAAATAAATCAAAACCCAAAAAAAGGGTATTTTAGAAGGTGTCATGATTTTGCAATGCTTAATGTTTTGTGTAGCCTTTTGAAATGTCCTTTTCTTGATTGCCCCACCTAACGATAAATCCCATGGCCCCATTACAACCAGAGCCAAAGACCTGTTGATTCTTAATTGTTTTCATTAATAAAATAGAGATTTGGTTGATAGTCAAGCCTATGGTAGAATTCATTCCTTGAGGAAAATGGAGTGAATTGTCTTATATCCCTAACACTTGAGTGAGGTGAGAAAGAGAGCCAAGCAAATGAACAAGCTTGGGGTGATCTTCAGGTGAGATAGAGTGCCCTAATCGGCGAGAATATGAGTCTAGGAAACCTAAGCCTCTAATTGGACTTGAAACTGATTGTCTCTTGCAGAATTATTTGAGATGCCTATTACTTGGATTATGTACTCGGGTTCTTGGTTCACTATCCGTGATCTGATTGTCTATATCTTCTGGCCTTAGTGATTGCTTGAGGACAAGCAATTGAATAAGCTTGGGGTGATTTGGTAGTGTGATTTTACATCATGTTTCATGTACACTTTTGCATGCATTTTCCATATAGTTTAGGCATAATTAGTTTGATTTTTATTAGTTTTTATCTTGGAACGGGTAAGGCGGTGTTGTGGTGTTGTTTTGCATAAATTAAAGATAAAATGCCCAAAATGAGCCATGATGGAGCTTGGATTAAGTTGGAGCTTGAAAAGTGAAGATATTGGATGACTCCAATTTAAATTGGAATGGAAATATTTAATGACAATTGACCAAAGTCCAGCAGCAATGTAAGAGGCCGAATTGATGGATTGGATGATTTGGTTATTAATGGCTTACCATAAATGGAGAGAGGAATTGGTATTCAATTTATGAATGATAGAAGCTGCAGCAAATCACATGGATCAAATTGTGCATGGGTCCCACGTGAAGATTTGTTGTTGGATTAATTTGGAACCAAATCATGTTTGTGATTGCAAGTTCAATTGAATTCGAGGCAAAGGAGGGCCCACGCCAATTTGTGAAGAAAGAAGGATTGTCTTTGGAAATTAAATTCACTTAAAAGATCTTATTGAAATTCAAATTCAATATGTTACTAAATGCCAAGGGCCCCACGTGAATTCAAAGTGAAGAGGAATAATGAAGATTGCACTACAATTAAGGGAATCTACATATTATTTGATTTTAATGATAATTGAGAAGATAGTGCTGATCTTTCCTAATCATGCAACACTTTGGCGTTTTGGGAAATAAAAGGCTAGGGGCGCCGGTTTTCAGGAGACTTGGACCTAGGGAGATTTTATTCTCTGAGACAGAAAAATAGGGATTTTCACCCTAGGAGGAACTTGGGATAAAAAGAGGGGCGTGATTTCTCTGAACCACGGGGCTGAGGTGACGACGGTGGAAATCTCCCATGGAGTTTCTTCTCTCCTCTTCTCCTATTTCTCTGGTTTTGGCTTTCTCTGTAATTATGAGTAGCTAATCGCCGTTTGTTGGGATTAGATGTAATTAAACTAAACTTCATGTATTTGTCTTGACTGATTAATCTATGTTTATTGTTTCTCTATTAGTGATTGATTTCCTTCGCTTAATTCCTATTGTGGCTAGCACCCCCATGACTTGATTAGTGTTTTGGTATTGATGAGCCTCTGTTTGACTGGTTTTATAACTAGTCAAGACCTTGGCTTTGTGCTTATTTTATACCATTTTTACCCAAATTAGACTTGATTGTTCCTAAGTAGTATTTTGAGTCTGTAAATTGTTTTTAAGTTAATTTAGTTGTTTTAGAGTTGAATAATTATTTACTTTTATTTTCTATTTTCAGGTTAATAAAAAGTAATAAATCTGGAGCCACTCGCCCCGCGAATAATCTCTCGCCCCGCGAGTATTGCAACCATGAAAAAGTCAGAGACGATCACGGCTTGCCTGTGTTGAAGATCACAGCCGTGGCAATTCTGAAGTTGAAGCGTTCGCCTCGCGAGTCTTGGAAGATCAGAAGCCATCACGGTTTGGGCGTGTTGAATGCCACAGGCGTAACAGTTGGAAGCTGAATAGTTCGCCTCGCGAAGGATGTGGTCGCCTCGCGAGAAGACAAAGAGTTGCAGACCTTTCATGTAATTCGCCTCGCGAGCAGTGCTTCGCCTCGCGAGTACTCTGACTCCAGAAACGTGTATATAAGCAGTCTTAGGCAGAAATGAAGAGGAGTCAGAATTAGCCAGTTTTGGCTAGTTTCTGAACTTGTTAGCTTTTGTTTTTCTTAGTTTATTGTTTTCTTTTGTTATGGAGAACTAGTCTCCTAGATTAATCTACTGTAATTGGTTTCTGTTAACATTTGAGGTTCTGTATTTCATGATCATTTGCTTTTCTCTTTTCAATACCATGCTGTATGTTTTTCTTTTGTTATTTCAGGAATATATAGTGTTGTATTGTTTCATCTCGGTGATGCTATGTTCCTATATATAATCGCGTTTGTTATTTCGCGTGTGTTCATTCATGTTCGTTTGTTCATGAGAGCTTAACCCCGTTTGTTCTTTCGGGAATAGGAACATACATCTGTAGTAATGGTTTTCGTTTGTTAATTGTTGCTACAACCGGGAGGGGATTAGTATCTGCTTAGGATTTGCATGAACCAATGATAGTGGGAAACTGAGAACAGTAGGTTAATCGCTTTTGTCTATTTGCTATTCTCTTTAACTGCTTTGTTTTTAGTGTTTTGTTTTCTTAATTTAGTTTTCAATCCAAAACCCCCATTTCTAACTTTTACTAATTTTCTGTTAATAATAACAACAACTAAAGAGTCCTTGAGAGACGATTCGAGTTGTCGCACTATACTGCATTATTTTATAATCGCTCGTTCTTTTGGCGCGTGGCGACAGCTCGGCCAAAAATTGGCGCCGTTGCCGGGGACTCTGGTTTGTTGTTATTAGCAGGAAATATAAAAAAAAATTTGCTGAATTTGTCTGGTTATGGATCTTACTGATAAGCTCACTTATTTGAAGCAATTGTTTCAGCAGACACAATTTTGTGGCATGTGCGGCTCTCCTGAGCACCTGTATGAGGCATGCCCCATTCTGACAAATGCTACTTATTGGCCTCGAGCTTATACATTCCATCCTGACAATCAAGGCAAAAAGCTTGAGGATAATGAAGAACCTGTGGAATCAAATGCATGTGTTGAGAATGATGGGGTGGATGAACCGTGTGCAGAAAGTCCAGACAATCAGACCTTTACTAACTCAGTTTCTTTTACTACATGTACTAACTGTACTGACACTAACCCGTGTGATGTTTGTGCTGGGTTTCTTGACTCTATTTTGCAGGATGATAATGAGAATGAAGCAGCACCGATAACCATTTCTAACTGTTTGCTACCTCCCCCTGAGGAACCAGTGATGGAGTTTAAACCCTTGGATTTTGCACCATGGCCAGTCCAAGTGGTTGAGCCCCACTTCTATTGGGGAGATTTTATTGAGGAAGAGGTCATCTGTGACCCGAGAGGTAGTGAGAAGTCCGCCGCACTGGGTGGAGTCATTATAATTGTCAAGTGCTCACCTCCGCATCAAAGCTGCAAGTTAGGGAGGCTTGGAATGAATTTCAGTCCTTTGGCTACCATGTGGGACTTATGTTACAAGCAGTGGGATCCTGGTGGAACCACCACCTGCAATGAGCTTTCTTAACCCTTTCTCCTTTTTAATTTTTTTTTCCTTGTTTTATTTCTGTTTTATTGTCAATAATGCTCCTGAATAATTTGAGAAGCTCAGGAGTTGTGTTAAGTCTAGTATTGGCAAGTTTATTGGATTTGATTAATTTTTGCATAGATGATTGCATGATATGTATTGACTGTTTACCCCTAGGATTTGGAAAATTTTTGAAAATTTGATCCCCATGAGATTGAAAACTGAACTTTGAGATTTTATTATGATGACATGATTTATGATAAGTTTGGGGTGATAAGAAGCACACAATAGGGATAGAATCTCTTTCAAATAATTTGCAAAAATGTCCAGGTGAGGTTTTTGAGCCTCCAACATGTTTTAAACTGTGTGAAAATCACTTTTTAAGTTGCACTTTCCTGAATTTGCTTGAATCTCTTTTTGATTTGCATGATTATGTGTTTGCTTCATATGATTTAGGCATTTTCTTTGTAAATAGCTACTTAGCCTAAAAATAACCAATTCCTAATGCATGTTCCCTAGTTAGCCCATTGAGCCTTTTAGCCTGTTAATTCTTGATAACCTAATGTTATAAGCCCAAAAATCTGGAAAACCATGTTAACCCGATCTTAGGATTAGGAGAGCATGTAATCTTAGAATGGGTGCAAGAAACAAAAGTTTGGGGTGGCTACTACCCGGTGCAATGTGTTGTTTGGGATTGGGAAAAAGTGTAAAAATGAAAAAAAAATAAAAATGTGAAAAAATAAAAAAAAATAAAAAAAAGAAAAGAAAAGAAAAGAAAAACAGAAAAAAATAAAAAATGCCAAAAAGGCTGTTTGAATAAAGAGGTTGTAGCTACCCAAGGCAAAATGAAAAATGAAAAAGGAACTTGAGTTAAATTCAAAGTGTAAATAAGTTTCATGCTCTCTTAGTTCCTAGGGTCTTCTGCCTAGTACCTTTGTATATCCTACCCTTAGCCAGGCCCCATTACAACCCATAAAAGACCTTCTGATGTTGCTTGCATATTTTTACGTGGGAACTATTTAGAGATGAAAATCAAATTTATGGGAAGTGCTCTTAAAAGTGAAATTGAGTGAATTGTTGATAGCCGACACAAATTGAGCGATTGAGTGAACATAAATTTCCCTTGTGAGGAAGGCAGTTGTTTGATTTTGGTGATCTCCCTCTTGTGTGTAACTTGGATCCCCTGCTTAGATTTCTGATTGTCTTAATGATTAAATTCTCAACTGTTTAGAATAAATGAATGTGGGGATTGGATTGTTTTGCTTGTAAGGGGGGGAACATTGAAAGAAAAATTCTTTTGAAAAATTGCTTGAAATCTATGGAAAGTTGATTGAATTCTTAAGCTTGCCAGGTCTTGAGTCTTTTTAAGTTTTTGAGTGTAGTTTGCTTGGGGACAAGCAAAGTTTAAGTTTGGGGTATTTTGATGAGCCTCTGTTTGACTGGTTTTATAACTAGTCAAGACCTTGGCTTTGTGCTTATTTTATACCATTTTTACCCAAATTAGACTTGATTGTTCCTAAGTAGTATTTTGAGTCTGTAAATTGTTTTTAAGTTAATTTAGTTGTTTTAGAGTTGAATAATTATTTACTTTTATTTTCTATTTTCAGGTTAATAAAAAGTAATAAATCTGGAGCCACTCGCCCCGCGAATAATCTCTCGCCCCGCGAGTATTGCAACCATGAAAAAGTCAGAGACGATCACGGCTTGCCCGTGTTGAAGATCACAGCCGTGGCAATTCTGAAGTTGAAGCGTTTGCCTCGCGAGCATTCCTTCGCCTCGCGAGTCTTGGAAGATCAGAAGCCATCACGGTTTGGGCGTGTTGAATGCCACGGGCGTAACAGTTGGAAGCTGAATAGTTCGCCTCGCGAAGGATGTGCTCGCCTCGCGAGAAGACAAAGAGTTGCAGACCTTTCATGTAATTCGCCTCGCGAGCAGTGCTTCGCCTCGCGAGTACTCTGACTCCAGAAACGTGTATATAAGCAGTCTTAGGCAGAAATGAAGAGGAGTCAGAATTAGCCAGTTTTGGCTAGTTTCTGAACTTGTTAGCTTTTGTTTTTCTTAGTTTATTGTTTTCTTTTGTTATGGAGAACTAGTCTCCTAGATTAATCTACTGTAATTGGTTTCTGTTAACATTTGAGGTTCTGTATTTCATGATCATTTGCTTTTCTCTTTTCAATACCATGCTGTATGTTTCTGTTTGTTATTTCAGGAATATATAGTGTTGTATTGTTTCATCTCGGTGATGCTATGTTCCTATATATAATCGCGTTTGTTATTTCGCGTGTGTTCATTCATGTTCGTTTGTTCATGAGAGCTTAACCCCGTTTGTTATTTCGGGAATAGGAACATACATCTGTAGTAATGGTTTTCGTTTGTTAATTGTTGCTACAACCGGGAGGGGATTAGTATCTGCTTAGGATTTGCATGAACCAATGATAGTGGGAAACTGAGAACAGTAGGTTAATCGCTTTTGTCTATTTGCTATTCTCTTTAACTGCTTTGTTTTTAGTGTTTTGTTTTCTTAATTTAGTTTTCAATCCAAAACCCCCATTTCTAACTTTTACTAATTTTCTGTTAATAATAACAACAACTAAAGAGTCCTTGAGAGACGATCCGAGTTGTCGCACTATACTGCATTATTTTATAATCGCTCGTTCTTTTGGCGCGTGGCGACAGCGCGGTCAGGTATGCAATTGGAAAATTCGTATTAGAACCAGAACTGGAATTAATCACCTAGTAACCCTTGCGTCTAGGAATGGAGTTTGGTTTAATAGTAATCGCGTAATCCCTAATCTTAATGCAAATTCATTAATCTAGGCCACCTAAGGAATTAGGGTCTATTAGTGGATTTAGGCTCTTGTCATCTGAGGAATCAGGGCTTGAGTAATCTAGTGGGTTTATTTTAATATTTGAAGCATGAATGAGAGGTATCTAGTCCTGGTAGTGCATGAGGCAGAGGTTTGATGAAGTCTAGTCCCAACATATCCTTTTCGCATTCCAAGCGCTCAAAAAAAATTCAAAAAGATTTTGATTGTTTTCTTTTATTTATTTTGAATTCTCATCATAGTCTAGATAGTTGCTGAATTTGTGAATTGGTAATTGACATCCAATCCCTGTGGATACGATAACTGGTCTCACCACTGTATTACTTGTACGACTAGGTATACTTGCCTAGAACCGTCAACAATCGCCATCACGGCCGTGACGTGCATTACTTGGATCAGAAGCAACTGATTTGGATCTAATTTGAGTTAGGTTGGGATTCAAACTTCCCAAATCTATAAATAAGGCATCTGGGCAGAGGAAAAAAGGGACTTTTTGGGCTGCTACTCTTAGGCTATTTTTTAGGATCTCTCTTCTTCTCCTCCTCTCTTTTCTGAATTTTATTTTCATGTTGTTGTTAACCAAGCTTGTCATCACCATGGCAAGGCTTGAGTAGTAGTTTAATTTCTATGGATTGGGATTATGCCCAAGGTTTGTTTATGGCAATGAATTGATGTTTTATCTTTGTTAATTGCGAATTTACTTTAGATCTGATTTCTAGTGTTTTAATTACTCGTAAATATGGTGCGCACTTATTTACGTGTCGTAGATATTCTAAAGAGGAACTAGCGGTGAACTTAGGTATCGGATCTATAGAATCAGACCTAGGACTGAAATCACGAGAGTTAAAAGCCATCCTTCGAGGATTAACGAATTGTCACAAAACGTAAAGGGTTCAATCTAAATTCGACTACCACGAGAGTAGGGGTTGGTTTAATTGGGCACGGTTTTTGTAACCCGAGAGGGAGCTTAAACTATTTAGGGATAAATTCGCCTTCAAGGAATTTTCGATAATTAACAAGGGTTAGTCAATTTAGTAACATAAACGATCTTGTTGGTAACCCAAATTCCTAGGAATCCATTTAGATCTGAAAAACCATAAATTGATTTACTATTTGTTTTACTTGATTCTGATTTTGAGTTATCTCTTATTTCAAATATCAAAAACCTTTTCAAAAATCCTTTTCTAAAGTCCAGTTTAGTCAATTTGATAATTAGTTGCGATTTGAGATCACGGTTTCTGTGGGATCGACATCTTTTTATTACTTGGCGACAATCCGGTACACTTGCCGGATCGCACGACGTGCACTCGCATAACATCATTACACGCATGAGACATGACATATTTGAGTTATAATATGCTGTATGATGTTTGTCGCAATACCACCTATGATAGGGGTATCGAAAAGTAATACCACCGTAATGGGGTATCGAGAGTAACATCGCCATATAATTGGGATGTCAAAAAAGAGCAATACCGTCTAAAAATGGGTATCGAAAGTAACACCGCCACACGTTGGGGTGTCGAAAAGTGAGAAATATCGCCATGTGCTCATGGGAGGTATCGAAATAGAAATGTCCCCGACAGGAGGGTGACATCGAAACATTCCTCATGAGTAGGGGTGGGTAATGGGACGTCATTATCATGTGATGTGTGAATTTATGGCATGCCGGCAAGAGACCAATTTAATTAGGGGGTCTTCGGGTGGTCGCGCTGTCGCGCACGCGCCAAAAAGAACGAGCGGTTTATAAAAATGTAGTTTAGGGCGACAACTCGGATGTCGTCTCACAAGGACTCTTGACTTGTTATTTACCACAAAAATCAGTTTTTTTTGGGGGGGGGGGGGGGGGGTGGATTTGAATGCAATTAAGAAAACAAAGCAATAACAGAGCAATAAAACAGAGCAGTTGAAAAGATTATCAAATAGCTAAAGACAATTAATCTACTGTTCTCGATTTCCCAACTATCATCGGTTCATGTAATTCCAAGCCCTAAGCAGATTCTAATCCCCTTTCAGTTGTAGCAACAATTAACAAACGAAATCGTTACTACGGATATATGTTCCTATTCCCGAATTAAACAAACGGGGTTAAGCCCTCATGAACTAAACGAACATGAACGAACACACGTGAATTAAACAAACGCGATTAAGTATAGGAACATAACATCACCGAAATGAATCAACACAACACTATACACTCCTGAATTAAACAAACAGAAATGTATAACATAGTATTGAAAAGGGAAAAGCATACAAAACAGGAATTACAAGAACCTCAAGTATGATGGAAATCAATTACAGTAGATTAATCTAAGAAAATTAGTTCTCCATGGAAAAACGAAACACACAGAAAAATGTAAAAACAATGGAGAAGCAAAAGTTCTTCCAATCTGCTCAGAACAGCCTTTTATAGTATTCAGAAACTGAGCCCACTCGCGAGGCGAACCCTCACTCGTGAGGCGAATATCATGAAGAGTCTGCAACATTTGGTCTTCTCGCGGGGCGGAGTACTACTCGCGTGGCGAGGAATGGAAGAGTCATGGCTTCTGGTCTTCAGTCTCGCGAGGCGAGACATGGATCCGCGAGGCAACACAGAATGGGTTGCATCTCTCTGGAACAGTCAGCTATCAGGGTCGCGAGGCGAGGTGTTGTTCGTGGGGCGAACCAGAGAGGATGACATTTTTGCTGTTCAGCTGGCTTTCAAGTTCGCGAGGCGAGGAGACTCTCGCAAGGCGAACACCTCTAGACTTGAAATTTCCTCTGTTTCTTTATTCCCTTGACTTCTAACTTAACCTGAAAACAATAAAATAGCCATAAGTGCTTTATTTGACTCAAAACTAGCTAAATTAACCTAAAACTACTTTAGAGACTCAAAACCTTGCTTGAGGACAATCTAATCTAATTTTGGTGAAAATGAGATATAATTAGCACAAAACCCTGGTCATACTAGCCATAAAACTAGATGAGCCAGAGGCTTATCAAAATACCCTAAACTTAAACTTTGCTTGTCCCCAAGCAAACTACAACTCAAAAATCAAAAAGACTCAAGACATGGAAAGCTTAAAGATTCAATCAACTTTGCACAAATTTCAAGCAATTCATTAAAATAATTTTTCCTTCAATGTTCCCCCCTTCAAACAAAGCAATCCCCACAATAATTTATTCTAAACAATTGAGAATTTCATCATTCAAACAATCATTAATCTAAGCAAGGGATCCAAGATTACACACAAAAGGGAGATCACCAAATTCAAACAACTGCCTTCCTCACAAGGGCATTTAGTGTTCACTCAATCGCTCAGTTTGTCTAGGCTATCAACAATTCACTCAATTTCACCTTTAAAAGCACTTCCCATGAATTTTATTTTCATCTCAAAAATGGTTCCCACAGAAAACATGCATGCAACATCAAAATGTCTTTTATGGTTGTACTGGGGCCTGGCTAAGGGTAGGATATACAAGGGTACTAGGCTGAAGTCCCTAGGAACTAAGAGATCATGAAACACTTCAAAACATTGAAATTCCACTCAAATTCCTTTTTTTATTTTTCATTTTACTTTGGGTGACTACAACCTTTTTCTTTTCTAATACTTTTTTTTTTAATTTTCTGCTTTTCTTTTCTTGGCTCCAACCTTTTTATTATATTTTTTTTCTTTTTTTCCAATCCCAAACAACACATCATATCCTTGTAGCCACCCCAAACTTAGTTTCTTGTAACCATTCTCTTTACTAAGATTCCATGCTCTCCTAATCCTAAGATTGGGTTAACATGGTTTTTCCAGATTTTAGGCTCATAACATAAGGTTATCAAGAATTAACAGGCTAATTAGGCTCAAAGGGGCTAACTAAGGAACATGCATTAGGGATGGTTATTTTAGGCTAAGTAGTTATTTACAAAGAAAATGCCTAAATCATTTGAAGCAAACACATAAATATGCAAACCAAAAAAAGATTCAAGCAAATTCGGGAAAGTGCAACTTAAAAAGTGATTCTCACAGTCAAAAACATGTTGGAGGCTCAAAATCTCACCTGGACATTCATGCAAATTGTTTGGCAGAGATTCTATCCCTAGTGTGTGCTTCCCTTCACCCCAAACTTATCATAAATCATGCCATCTCAACAAAATCTCAAAGTTCAGTTTTCAATCACATGGGGATCACTTTTCAAAAACAAAATTTTTTTCAGCCTAGGGGGAATCATCACATCAATCATGCAATCAATCTGTGCAGAATTAATCAAAATCAATCAAGCTCACCGACCAAAGACTCATACAATTTATTCAAGAGCTAAAAGAAAGACAAGACAAAACAAAACTACAACTAGTTCCCTCCCCCACACTTAAAACATACATTGTCCCCAATGAAACAACATAACTATAAAATCAGAGTGAGGGAAAGGAAAGGGTGCTCCCTGATCAAGTGGCGGTATAGGTGGGAGCTTCCAAGGAGAGCTCCTCAACAGTAGCATCGTCAGGAACACCAGCAGCCACACCATGGAATGGCTTCAGCCTCTGCCCGTTAACCTTGAAGGACTTGTTGCTACCTGTATCTTTAATCTCTACTGCACCATAAGGAAACACATTAGTAACAACAAATGGTCCAATCCACTTGGACCTAAGTTTCCCAGCCATCAATTTCAGACGGGAGTTAAACAGTAAGACTTGCTGGCCCACAGAAATTTTTTTTCTAGTAATCATCCTATCATGAAAATATTTTGTTTTCTCTTTATAAATCCTGGAGCTTTCTTAGGCTTCTAGCCTAAGCTCCTCAAGTTGCTGCAACTGTAGTTTCCTTTCAATACCAGCTTTCTTCATTTCCAAGTTACAACACTTGACTGCCCAATATGCACAGTGCTCAACTTCCACAGGGAGATGACAAGTCTTACCAAATACAAGCCAAAAGGGGGACATTCCTATTGGCGTCTTGAAAGCGGTCCTCTGAGCCCACAATGCGTTTTCCAGACGGCGGCTCCAGTCCTTCCTATTCGGCTGCACTATTTTCTCTAAAATCTGCTTGATCTCCCTGTTTGATATCTCAGCCTGGCCATTGGTCTGGGGATGATAAGCAGTGGAAACTCTATGCACAACTCCATATTTCCTGAGTAAGGCTTCCATGGTGCGGTTGCAGAAGTGAGTGCCCTGGTCACTGATAATAGCTCGAGGTATGCCAAACCTGCAAAAAATGTTGGACCTAACAAATTTTGAAACAACTTTAGCATCGTTAGTCCTAGTGGGGATTGCTTCCACCCACTTTGAAACATAGTCAACAGCCAAAAGAATGTACAGAAAACCAAAAGAAGCAGGGAAAGGACCCATAAAGTCGATTCCCCACACATCAAAAACCTCACAAAAAAGCATGGGCTGCTGAGGCATCTCACTCCTATGAGTGATGGCAGGGCCTGTTGTTTGGCATTCCTTACAATTCCTGTAAACCTCATATGCATCTCTAAAAATTGTGGGCCAGTAGAACCCAGAATCTAAGACTTTTCTTGCCGTCCTCTGTGGTCCAAAGTGTCCCCCTACTTGAGAGGCATGAGAAAAGTTCAGGATGGACTCTGTCTCATAATCGGGGACACACCTCTGAATAACCTGATCACTGCAAAACTTCCAAAGGTACGGATCATCCCACACATAGTACTTTGAATCACTCTTGAGCTTGTGGAACTTGGATCTACTTGTACCTGCATGAACAACACCAGCAACAAGAAAGTTAACAATGTCAGCAAACCAAGGTGTTACCCCATACAGATGTAGAAGTCGCTCATCAGGAAAATCATCTTGGATGGGAGAAGGATCCTCATCCCTTGTTATTCGGCTCAAGTGATCGGCTACCAAATTTTCAGCTCCACTCCTGTCTTTTATCTCCACATTGAACTCTTGGAGAAAAAGCATCCACCGAATCAGTCTTGGCTTCGCTTCTAGTTTCTTTAACAGGTACTTCAGAGCTGCATGGTCAGTGAAAACAATAACATTTGAACCTAGCAAATATGACCTAAATTTATCAAGTGCAAACACAACAGCTAGCAGTTCCTTCTCAGTGGCGGTGTAATTTGATTGTGCAGCATCTAATGTCCTAGAAGCATAATGAATGACATGGGCAGCCTTGCCCACCCTTTGTGCCAGAACCGCTCCCACAGCAAAATTAGAAGCATCACACATGAGTTCAAAAGGGAGGGTCCAGTCAGGGGGCTGGATGATGGGGGTAGAGGTCAATGCTCTTTTCAGGTAGTCAAATGCCTTCTTGCAGTTGTCATCAAAATGGAACATGGCATCATTCTTTAGTAGGTTTGACAATGGCAGAGCTATCTTGCTGAAGTCCTTAATGAAGCGCCGGTAGAAACCTGCATGGCCAAGAAAAGAACGGATCTCGCGTACGCAAGATGGGTAAGGCAATGAAGAAATCACATCAATTTTTGCAGGATCTACTGAAATACCCTCTTTAGAAATAACATGACCCAAAACAATCCCCTGTTCTACCATAAAGTGACATTTTTCATAGTTCAAAATCAGATCAGTCTCAATGCATCTTTCTAAAACTAAACTCAGACTATGCAGACATGCATCAAATGAGGAGTCATATACAGTGAAGTCATCCATGAACACCTCCATGCAATTTTCAATAAATTCAGTAAAAATTCTGAGCATGCATCTTTGGAAAGTGTCAGGAGCATTACAATAGCCAAATGGCATCCTCCTATAGGCAAACGTGCCGAAGGGGCACGTGAAAGTGGTATTTTCCTAATCCTCAGGGGCAATATGGATCTGGAAGTACCCGGAAAAGCCATCAAGAAAACAGTAATGAGATTTACCAGCCAGCCGTTCCAGCATCTGATCTATGAACGGCAAAGGAAAGTAATCCTTTCTGGTGGCCTAGTTCAACTTCCTATAATCTATACAGACTCGCCAGCTATTCTGGACTCTAGTGGGTACAAGCTCAATCATTTCTTACCACAGTGAGGCCGGACTTCTTGGGTACAACTTGCACTGGACTTACCCAAGTACTATCAGAGATGGGGTATATAATACCTGCTTGCAGAAGTTTAGTCACCTCTTTCTTCACCACATCTAGAATCAATGGATTGAGCTGCCTTTGGGCCTGTCTAACTAGTTTAGCCCCCTCCTCCAACAGAATTCTATGCATATATCTGGAGGGGCTAATTCCTGGGATGTCAGCTAAGGTCCACCCAATCGCCTTCTTGTGCTTCTTCAGAACCTCCAATAGTTTGGCTTCCTGGTCAGAGTCAAGGCTGGAAGAGATAATGACTAGAAGTTTTTCATTTGTCTCCAAGTAAGCATACTTCAGGTTCCCAGGAAGTGGCTTGAGCTCTAAGGAGGGTGGCTGCTCAATGGATGGTACCTTTGGAGTAGCCATGATGTCAAGGACTTCTGCTGAACAGACAGCTTCACTCTCACTATCACCCTGCAAAGTTGAATCAAGAAACTCAGCACAAACAGCACATGGGTTAGTGTCAGTACAGTCAGTACATGAATATATATCATCAAATCCAGAAATAAATGGAAAATCAGAAACAAAGTCCTCATGGGTGTCATCAATAATCTTAGAAAGCAACTCTAATTGGAAAACAGAGTGCTCCTCCAATGGATGTTTCATAGCATCAAAGATGTTGAACTTTGCCACAATATCACCAAACTCCATAGACATGGTCCCATCATTAACATCAATCTTAGTCTTAGCTGTCTTCATGAATGGTCTGCCCAAGATTATTGGTGATCTACTGGAATTTGTCTCTCCTGCCATGTCCAGGATGTAGAAGTCAGCAGGGAAGATCAACTCATCAACTTGTACCAGCACATCTTCTACCATTCCCATAGGGCGGGCACTAGTCCTGTTGGCCAACTGGATAGTGAGACCTGTATACTGCAAGGGACCAAGATCAAGGTTATTAAAAATAGAGGTGGGCATGACATTTATGGAGGCTCCCAAATCCAGCATGCAATTTTCAAATTTTCTGTCCCCAATAGTGCATGGAATAGTAAAAGTGCCCGGATCCTTGCACTTCTGTGGTAATGCCTGAGTAGGGGCTGAGACAGTAACTTTTTCTGGTGCAGGCTTAGACTGGATAAGAGCTGAAACATTTCTTCACAAATTAACTCTCTCATTACCCTTCAACTTCCTCTTGTTGGTGCATAGATCCTTTAGGAATTTTGCATACTTGGGCACCTGCTTGATCACATCCAGAAGGGGAATATTCACAGCTACCTTTCTGAACACATCTAAAATCTCCCTCTCCTTGTCTTCACCACCAATCTTCTTATTTTTCTGTACTCTGTGTGGGAAGGGGATCGGTGGTATGTACACTTTCTCAGCTTCAACATCAACAGTAGGCTCAGGAGTTACCTCAACAGTTTCTTCATTTTTTTCAGAGGTTGCCTCAACAACTCTTCCAGATCTCAGAGAAATGGCACTCACATTAGGATTGGATGCATTGGGATTCATCACTGTCTGTGCAGGTAGTTGGTTTGACCCTTGAGCTTGCTGTATGTTATTTATGGAAGTGGCAAGCTGTCCAATCTGTGTCTGCAAGGCCTGAATGCTAGCATCGGTTCGCTGCTGAAACTGTGCCTGTGAGGCCTGGAACTGTCCGACTTGCTGCTGGAAAAGTGTAGTCATTTGTGCAGTCATTTGTGAAGTCATTTGTTTGAACATGTCCTCTAGTGAAGGTCAGGAAGGTGCAGAAGTGGTCACTTGAGGAGGGTTCTGTGGTACTGCCAACGGTTGTTGTTGTTGTGAGTTCCCATACCGAAGGTTAGGATGATTCCTCCAGTTGGGATGGTACCTATTTGTGGAGAGGTCTGGAGTCTTTGCACTGGCTCCGATTGTTGCCTTGATTGTAAGGATGGACTGTATAAGCCTGAGACAGATCAGTGACGAACTCTTCCTTCGGAATGGGGCATGCATCATACGGGTGCTCAGGAGAGTTGCACATGCCACACAACCTCGCAGGCTGAACCCTATCTATTGCCAATTGCCTTACAAAAGAAGTGAGCTCATCCATTCTATTCTCGTGGGCCTGGATGGAAGAAGAGCTATGGACCTCATTCACACCTCTTGTCTCAACAGAATTTTTCCTGGATGTAAACTGCTGGTAGTTCAGTGACATATTTTCAATTAATTGCTTGGCAGCAACTGGGGTCTTATCAATAAGTGCTCCCCCACTAGCAGCATCCAAAATATTCCTATCCATCGGTAGTAACCCCTCATAAAAGTACTGGATAAGAAGTTGCTCAGAAATCTGATGCTGAGGGCAACTGGATACCAAATGCTTGAATCTCTCCCAATATTCAGCCAATGACTCATTTCCTTGTCTGATGCCACATATTTCCTTCCTGATTGATGCAGCTCTGGAGGCAGGAAAATATTTCTCTAAGAAAACCTTCTTCAAATCGTTCCAGGTGGTAATAGAGTTTGACTCAAGATATAACAGCCAATCCTTTGCAGCGCCCTGGAGTGAGAACAGAAAAGCTTTCAGCTTGATGTTATCCTCAGTTACTCCCTCTGATCTCAAGGTTGTGGAGCAGACGACTTGGAATTCCTTCAAATGCTTGTGTGGATCCTCACCTGCAAGACCACTAAACTTTGGCAACAAGTGAATGAAACCAGATTTTAATTCAAAAGGAGTATCAGCACCAGGATATGCAATACACAAGCCATTATAATTAACATCAGGGGCAGCAAGCTGTCTTAATGTCCTTTGGTCACCCATATTGTCAAAAACAATTTTAGAATTAGAATCACCACTAGTGCTAGCCCGAATTTCTCTACGGCATGTGTGCAGTGTTCTTTCAATTTCAGGATCAAAATCACACAATTCAGGGCAAGTAGACCTAGTAACCATACCAATTCAAAACAAGAACGAAAATAAAAGAAAAAGAAAAAGAAAAAAAATGCGAAAATAACAAACAAGAGTCCCCGGCAACGACGCCAATTTTTGGTCGCGCTGTCGCGCACGCGCCAAAAAGAACGAGCGGTTTATAAAAATGTAGTTTAGGGCGACAACTCGGATGTCGTCTCACAAGGACTCTTGACTTGTTATTTTCTACAAAAATCAGTTTTTTTTTGGGGGGGGGGGGGGGGGGGTTTGGATTTGAATGCAATTAAGAAAACAAAGCAATAACAGAGCAATAAAACAGAGCAGTTGAAAATAGTATCAAATAGCTAAAGACGATTAATCTAATGTTCTCAATTTCCCAACTATCATCTGTTCATGTAATTCCAAGCCCTAAGCAGATTCTAATCCCCTTTCAGTTGTAGCAACAATTAACAAACGAAATCGTTACTACGAATATATGTTCCTATTCCCGAATTAAACAAACGGGGTTAAGCCCTCATGAACTAAACGAACATGAACAAACACACGCGAATTAAACAAACACGATTAAGTATAGGAACATAACATCACCGAAATGAATCAACACAACACTATACACTCCTGAATTAAACAAACAGAAATGTATAACATAGTATTGAAAAGGGAAAAGCATACAAAACAGGAATTACAAGAACCTCAAGTATGATGGAAATCAATTACAGTAGATTAATCTAAGAAAGTTAGTTCTCCATGGAAAAACGAAACACACAGAAAAATGTAAAAACAATGGAGAAGCAAAAGTTCTTCAATCTGCCCAGAACATCCTTTTATAATATTCAGAAACTGAGCCCACTCGCGAGGCGAACCCTCACTCGCGAGGCGAATATCATGAAGAGTCTGCAACGTTTGGTCTTCTCGCGGGGTGAAGTACTGCTCGCGTGGCGAGGAATGGAAGAGTCATGGCTTCTGGTCTTCAGTCTCGCGAGGCGAGACATGGATCCGCGAGGCGACACAGAACAGGTTGCATCTCTCTGGAACAGTCAGCTATCAGGGTCGCGAGGCGAGGTGTTGTTCGTGGGGCGAACCAGAGAGGATGACATTTTTGCTGTTCAGCTGGCTTTTAGGTTCGCGAGGCGAACACCTCCAGACTGGAAATTTCCTCTGTTTCTTTATTCCCTTGACTTCTAACTTAACCTGAAAACAATAAAATAGCCATAAGTGCTTTATTTGACTCAAAACTGACTAAATTAACCTAAAACTACTTTAGAGACTCAAAACCTTGCTTGAGGACAATCAAATCTAATTTTGGTGAAAATGAGATATAATTAGCACAAAACCCTGGTCGTACTAGCCATAAAACTAGATGAGCCAGAGGCTTATCATCGGGCCATTTGGATTAAAATAGAATTTACTTGGTATATGGAATGTGATGCATTGAGATAAGTTGTTGTTACGTTATATGCTATTGAGATGATGAGATTATTGTTGTTATTAAAAGTATTTTCTTTTATATATATTATTGTGGGAAATTAGCGGGTGTCATGGACAGCTTTTCCGGTTACCGCACCTGGTGAGAACAATACTATTTTCGAAAATATTTTATAAAACTGTATTATTGATCGCTGGGATTTTATATCTCAATATAAGTGTTGTTTTCAGATATCGATGACATCGTTGTTGAGGACCAGAGATATGAGGAGTCATCTTTTTATTACCTAGTTGGTTAGTAATATAGTATGGTTGAGAACACTATGTTGACGACGTTCTTTGGTTTACTTATTATTTTTCTCGAATTGTAATTAGACGCCCAGTTTTGAGGCTTTTGGTTTTTATTTATTATTCGAACGTATGGATTTATATTTATATTCATTACTTGGATCCTTTATTACTATATTATTTAATATGAGGTGTTTTCAGACTTTAAATATTTTTTTAATATTTTTTATGAGATTTATGTTTTAATTAAATGTTTTAAAGGGTTTTTATTGGTTTTATCTTGGGATTACTAATGTAACAAAGGACGTTACATGTAGCGCCTTATAGAATGACATCTCTAGAGTGGAGTGAGCTTAAGAAACAGTTAGAGGAGTTTAGGGATATGAATCTAAATGTATCTCTTAGTGCTATATGTATGAATTTGAATAGGTTGGAAATTTGCAGTAACCTTAGGGATGCGATTAGGCGAGAGTAGCTTTTAGACCATGAATTACAATTTCTTTTGGATCAAGAGAGTTAAGTGTTGTCTGCTGACGGTCTAGTGTTGTTTAAGGATAAGAATGTTGTTCCTAAGGAGAGGAGCCTTAGAGAGAAGGTTACAAAAGATGCTACTTGGGAACTTAAGGAAGATGTCAGACAACATCATCCAAATCTTTTCAGCACAGGTACATAGCTTAATGGTGCATTACCTTTAATCTATGTTTGCTTGGTTAGATAGGTATGATGTTAATCTTGGGGATGAAATTCTTTGATGGGAGAAAATGTAACATCCTAGAATTTCAATATAATTTTTGTTAGCAAAAATATTAAGTTAGTATGAGTTTTAGTGTAAAAAAAAAAATTTGGAAGATGGAAGTTACAAAATTCAACCCATTTCCGGCGTGAATTCCATAAGGAATTCATAGTAAAGAAAAATGGGACCCCTAGATGATTACATTAAATAATTTCAAGAAAAATAAAAATAAATATATACATACATTAGCGTGAGAAGGCTATTGAGGGACAGGGCCTTTTAGCAGCATCCTAATGTTAAAGTCAAATTGTTATATATATATATATATATATATATATATATATATATTAGAATGAAGAGAAACCTAATAAAGCAGTAAAAACTCTTGCGCCGCCGAACAGGACAAGAACGTGAAAAGTGGTTGCTGTGCAAACAGTGGAACCACACATATTCTCAAGAAAACGTAAGCAATTGTCTTAGAGAGTATCCGAGCATTTGGAGTCTAAAAAAAGTGAGTAAAAATGTTTTTTCTCACCTCTTCGTAATACAATTAAATTGGGATTTTTGCATGTATTTTGGCCTGCTATGAAAAATTAGTATTTTTGTATTATTGATCTGAGACTCTTAAAATATGTTGGTATTGTTTGAGGAATTAATTTAATAAGTAGATTTTCTTGGAATTTATAATGAAATAGCTTTATATTAAATTATTGTCTTGCGTATACATCTTTCTTTTAATTGTTTTATGGAAAGACAATTTTTAGAGGAAGTCTCACGTGAATTCATTTTTGCAATTCCAAGCTTCCTGAGTCTTAATTCATAAAATGGAAAATGGGCCCTATGTGTCATGTGCTTCTTTTAAAAGGAATAAAACTAATCACATGAATTGGAACCACAAATCTTTATTACGTCCCTGATGCATAAAGAGTATTATAAGGTACTTTGATTTATTTTAATTGTTATATTATTTGGAATATATATATATATATATATAATCATACGTTAGTAATATATTATTTTTATCAAATAAATTATATTAGAATTTTAGGATGTTACATTTTCTCTCATCCTTAAAGAATTTCGTCCCCGAAATTCATCTCATACTCACGCACTTATTTTAACATATGTCATGTTCAAAACGTAAAGGTTATCATATCTTAGATAATAAAATCTAGGTATTGACGTACGATGTCATCTTCCATCTCCCAAGTGACCTCCTCAGGAGTCAATCCTTCCCATAACACTTTCACCAATGAAATTGTCTGGTTCCTCAAAGTCTTAGTGCTTTTGTCCAACATTCGACTGGGTCTGGACTTATAGATCAAATTTTCTTTCAATTGTCCAGACTCAGGAGCTATCACATTAGATTCATCAGGCAAATATTTTGAGTTGCGACAAATTGAAAACATCGTGAAGGTTTGCTAAATGTGGCGGAAGAGCCAATTGATAGGGGCCCATGAAACAAAGAATTAGTTTTCTAAATTACATTGACCTCCCTATCCCAAACTTAGGAGTGACTTTCAAGATTATTCTCTTCCTAAAATTCTAAATGCTTTCTTTTCATGTCGGCATAACACTTTTTTATCTATTTTACGCAATGCGCATCTTTCCTTCAATTACTAATCCTAATTGCGACCTCTTGAATTAAATCGGGTCCTAACAAGATATTCTCCTCTACTTCTCACTAACATAAAGTGGACCTATCTTTCCTAATTACATCCTCGATATATGTATATAGTCAATAACAATTTTCACCAGATAATAAGCGTACAATTCGTGACACCTTAATTATAAAAATATATTTTATTTTATTAAAATAAAAGTCAATAATAATATTTATAAGATAAAATCATGCACATAAGAATTTGTTTATGTCCATCCGCCTGTAATTATAAACATTCTTACAAATTAAATTTATAACAAACAATCCATGAAAGAAAAAAAACTAATGTTTTATACCATCCATACGTGGATATAATAGTCTCTTTCAAACCCTACACCAAATTTCTCATATTATTCACATAACGGAGGAATTTTATAAATAAAATAAAGAAAGGAGAAGTGGTAGCGACATCCATATATTAATTCTCATCTTAGCCCAAGATAATAATTTCACAAGAAAAAAAAAATAGTTTCACCTACAGTTGATAAGAAAATCTAACTTAAAAGAAATGTGATAACAAAATGGAGGGTAAGATCTAATAAACTTGCAATTAAATTGTGCAGAAACAACTATAAAAATATACACCGCATTAGTGCTAAGAAATCAATTCCATCTTGATCTTTGAGTAGGCACATACAAATAAAAAAATAACATTTTTCACTTTTTGATAAAAAATATATAAGTTTGTTAGGATTAGACATGCCATTAATTATGTAAAAATAAATCCTAGGGGTATTTTAATCGCGATAAATATTTGGTCACTTGGGAATTAATTTGAAATTTCAAGGAAATTGATTCTCAATAAATAAATATATATATATATAAAACAAAATTACAACATAATAATAAAATTTGAGCACATATATAACTTATTCGATACAACATCCATTTTTATTCTCGTCCACTACTACATCTTTAAATCTTGATACATTTTGGTTATTCCTAGATGTATGGCTATCCTTTCATGGTATTTCATCTTGAAGGCTCCCCTCCTTAAGAACAATGATCCTATTCTTAAACAACACTAGATCGTTATCAAATAAACATAATTCTCCTGATCCAAAACAGATTGCAGTTCCTGGTCTAAAAACCACACTCGTTTAATATATTTTCTAAGGTCATTATAAATCTTCAACCTATTAATTTTCAAACTTAAAGGCTTAAAAAGACATCCAAATCCATATCTCTATACTTTTCTATTAGGTTCATCTGTTGCAACCTCAAGCTAGACATGTGCGAAAATTTCCTACTCAGAGCATCGACTACTACATTGACTTTTCCTGGACTGTACTTCAACTCAAAAAAAAAATCACAGTTCCTAGGAAATTTTATCCACCTTCTTTCCCTTATATTTAACTTTCTCCCCCTCTCTCCTTTTTTTAACAACTATTTAAGGCTCTTATGATCATAAAAAAAAACTTCGAACTTTATCTCGTACAAGAGATTTTCCTTTCTTAGTCAGCTTGGTGAGAGGTAAAGTTAGTCTAGAGAACCCATTTATAAATTTCTATAATACTCCTCCATCTCTAGATCTACTTTACTAACACAATCGTCACTCTACTCAACGATCTAAGGTCATCTATCATAGGCAAATGATACATATACCTAATGGTTACTTTGTCCAATTGCATATTGTCCACACACAACCTCACACTCCAATAAAAAATTTTCCACTAAAATCACTCAAAATTTATTACAAAATCAAACATATTTCTTACCATTGACTAAAGTGGAATTTGACTCATACTATAATAAAAAAAAATAATTAGGATCCGATAAAAATCATTACAGAGTGAAGCCGTGCATCAATATACATGAGCAAATTATGATTCCAAATAAGTCTAATTTAAATTTGGCAAAGTGAAACTAATTCAAACGTTAGTAACTTGACAAAGTGAAACAATGCTTCTAAATATTAAATAGAAAAGTCAATTCAAGTGAGATTTGCGATTTTGCCACCAAATAAAAAGAAAAAGTTAATTCAAGTAGCATAAACACAAATGAGATAGGACTGCACATTTTGTACGAAAATAAAACTAAGGAGCCACATATACACCACAACAAAAGAAACAAAACCACAATTAAAAGAATCAAAAAAAAATTAAAAAAATTATCAAATTAATTCATCAAATAACATTAACACATCTTAAGAATCCCAAATCAATAATCAAGAATCTCAAAACCTCGATTCTTCATATTAGACAAATATACATGTGAAAACCTCAATTCCCACTTTTAAAAAAAATCAAAACAAATTAAGAGATCACATCCTTCAATAATTCATTCCATTAAGATTTTAAGAAAGTGTTTTACTCACATGCTATGAGTATTACTCTCACGTCACTATAAATCTCCACCTTACTAGAAAACTAGAGTATGTATCGATCCTTGAGTTCCCTCAACTAAGCACTTATTAGAAGAAACAACCAATACAATAAGTGCTAACACCGAAGAAAAATCGATAGACATTGGTTGTGAAGAGATATCAAAATAAAAATAGTTCTATTAGAGTACTTTATGACAACAAGTCTAAAAGACAATCACTCCTTACCAAGAATAGAATCTAACCCAGACACGGATAACGAATAAGATTGAAGACATAAGGCATGTCCCGATGCACAAGAAAACAATAGAAACAACAACTTGAAGGAATAAGATTATCCCCCATAGAAGTAGAAACACGTGGATCAAAGGACAAAAGAAAGATAGGTAACTCCGAATTTCACACATGAAGGATATACAAAAGAATGTGTTGCTCCCGAATCAAACAATATAGTAACTTTTCTCCTGTACGATTTGAAGAAATTCAGCCTCCTTCGGATCTAAGTTGCCTCGGAATGATGGTGGGTTGTTCTTCTTGAATTCGGAAAGTCCCACGTGCTAAGGGTCCTAGGTTGCCACCACTCCATTAGTGATTGGCCTCCATTCCCATTCAGTTGACGGAGAGTCCCCGCCTGCGCTTGCATAACCCCGGCTATACAATCCAAACCTGGTGCAAGTGCAACGTTCGTCCCTCGCCAATTAATCGTCATAAATCTGCTCACTACCAATGAAATACTGGGTTAATCAGGTCCAATATCCCAAAGAATAGCATACAACATTTATAACTCTAACAAGCATCCTATGCGCCCAAGTTTTGTTTTATAAAATCCTCAATGCCACAGTCCGATTTAGAATCGAACTGCTCTGATACCATAAATGTAATGCCCTTCGTTACAGTTAGGGATGGCAATTTTACCCGTATCCGCGGTTACCCGCGGATAAAATCCGTAACGGGTACGGGGCGGGTAGGTAAACGGGTACCCACGGGTAAAATAAACGGATAATTTTAATACCCGTTTGTAAACGGGGCGGGGACGGATATCACACTATCCGTGCCCGCGGGTACCCGCACCCGTTACCTAATTACTATAATACCCTGACTATATATATATACTAAACTGCCTTAACCTAATTTCCCTTCAGTCCTACAATCCCTATGACCTACATGCGGCGCTGTGAGCCCCTTCTTTTCTTTCCTTCTTCTTCAGCCCACAGCCCCACACCAAACACTTAGCCACACGGCCACACCACCCCTTCTTCAGCGTTCATCCCCTGCAGAGAGCCTCGCCGCACCTCAAGCACCGCTCGTCCTCGCTCGCCAACGCTCGTCCAGTCGTCCTCGCTCGCCACCGCTCGTCCTCGCTCGCCAGCCCTCGCCACCGCTCGCCACCGCTCATCCTTGCTCGCCACTTCTCGTCCCACAAGCACAGCTCGCCGCGACTCGGGCAGTGTCCTTGCGCTCCACCACTCCTCCGCCGCCCAGATCCGTCACAACCTTGGGTTTTTTCTTCTTCAACCACGCATTGTCCCTGTCCCAAACCTTGGCTTTTTTCTTCTTCAACCACACTTTTTTTTGTTTGGTTCGAGAAAAAGCTTACGTTGAAGTTGGGTTTCAACCGTTTCGTTTTGACTATGTAAATTCGGAGTCTTTAACACTGTTGTGTTGTTTCTCTGAGCTCAATTTCAGATGGGTATGTAGTTGTTTTTAGAAAATCACTTGCATTTTCAAACATAAGAGCTTTTTCTTTTAATCTCTGCTTCTTTCTGCTTATTCTTCTGGTGGTTGCAACTGCGGCGAGTCTCTCTCTCAACGACTACGTTTTGGGGCTGATTGTGTTCAAAGCTTGCATTTCTAAACCTTGGATCTAAACATGTTTGCTTAAGTTTAGTGCGGGAATTTTTTTTAATTGAAAAACTGATTTTATGTTTTGTTCATAAGTACCCCTGGATACCCGCAAAAACCCGTAAAATCCGTTAAGAACCCGCTAAGCGCGTATCCGTGCGGGTAAGGGGCGGGCACGGGTGGATTTTTTATCCAAAGGGGCGGGTAGCGGGTAGCCAGTATCAGTGCCCGCCCCGCCCCGTTGACATCCCTAGTTACAGTAGTAACCCAAATTAATTTCAATAAAAATCCTTCAAAACATTTAATTAAAATACACAAGTCATAAAAATTTTATCAAATAACTAAGTATGAAAATACCTCGTATTAAATAAAATAATAGTATTTACAAAGTATTGAAAAATATTATTAAATCCAATCATTTGAATAAAAACTAAAAGCCTCAAAACCGGGTGTCTAATTACAATCTGAGAAAAATAATACGTAAACCAAAGAACGTCATCCGCATAATACCCTAAACTGTACTACATTACTAACCAACTAGCTAATCAAAGATAACTCTTCAGATCTCTGGATCCTCAACAGCGATGTCATCGGGCTCTGAAAGCAACACTTATAATGTGATATAAAATCCCAGTGCACAACAATACAATTATAAAATGTTTCGAAAATAGTGTTGTTCTCAGCCGCGCGGTAATCTGAAAAAACGTCCATGGTATTCGCTAATTTTTTAAAATAATATATAAAAAGAATACTTTTAATAACAAAAAAAAATTCATCAAGTCAAATGCATATAGCATATAACGTAACAACAACTTATCTCAATGTATCACATTCCATATACCAAGTAAATTCCGTTTTAATCCAAATGGCCTGAAGACCTCCTAATTAAATTGGTCTCTTGCCGGCATGCCATAAATTCACACATCACATGACAATGGCGTCCCATTGCCCACCCCTACTCATGAGGAGTCTTTCGATGTCACCCTCCTGTCGGGGACATTTCCATTTCGATACCTCCCATGTGCACATGGCGGTATTTCTCCCTTTTCGACACCCCAATATGTGGCGGTGTTGCTTTCGATACCCCTTTTTAGGTGGTATCGTTCGTTTTCGACATCCCAATCACATGGTGATGTTACTTTCGATACCCCATTAGGGCGGTATTACTCTTCGATACCCCTATCATAGGTGGTATTGCGGCAAACATCATAGAACTCATCATAAAGCATAAATTTCATGTCTCATACATGTAACAACTCATTTACCATAAATTAAATATTTAATCTTATCATGCATACCAAATATACTCATATCATGTCATCAAGTAATTTTATAACTACACTATGACAATCACGAACATCAAGACATAACATATGTCATCAAGCATATCATTCAACTAGTATAAATATCAATCATGTATTTCATGCCATCAGTAACAAGAGTAAATACTCAATTTAACAAATTAAGTTTTAATTGAAAACCCCTGATTTTAAAATTTAGGTTGGTGATATCATTCATATATTCAATTCAAATTCCAAAAAAAAACTATAAGGTAAACCCTTCCACACACATACAAACAATTATACCATGGAAAGTGTTCGCAAAAAGTACTGTTACTCACCTCTTGAAGACCTCCAAAATGTTCAACAAATTATGTATGATAAAACCTAGTTCTTTCCTAAAAATTCTTCTTCCCTCAGCTACAGTTTTTGGATCAGTGTGCTGGAACGGTCGCACTGCCACTCGCTCATTCCCTCGCTATAGTCACCTTGCGGCGCTCCTGACATCCTTTCCTATTCACAGTAACTAATTATATATATATACATGGAGAGAGGCAGCTCATGATTTGAAAATCATATAGTTTTTTTTTTGAACTTAAAGGTCATGTCACACCCGGGTGCTGATGAGGGCGGGGAGTGATCGCCGGTGCAAAGAGAGCACAGACAAGGAGCAGCTCCTGGAAGTCTTCGAAGCGGAGGGACACATGAATGAACCGATTACACACCTGAATGAGAGGGATCCTGAGACTGTGTAGGTTTGAGACTATACAGTTGAGGAAGGCTTATATGAATTGATTGGTACTACCTATACTAACAAGATGCATCTTCTTTTCGGGAGCCCATCACTTAAGAACTCCACAGTTAAGCGTACTTGACTTGGAGCAATTCTGGGATGGGTGACCTCCTGGGAAGTTTTCCCAGGAAGCATGTGAGTGAGGACAAAGCACGCTGAAAAGACCCGTGTTGGTCGTGGGGTCAGTCGTCAATCCATAGATCAGCCAGTGCATGAGTTGGTCATCACCTTCCGAGAAGGGATGATGGTATACATTCTATTTCGGGAATAGGATGAGAGATATCACCATCTGGGATGTGATATGAGGTACCTCCATCTGGGATGGGGAAGGCAGTGGGACACCATTGCTTGGATATGAGCTCATAGACCATAGTGGATCTGGGATTCACACCGGTTCTGGGAACCAAAGAGTCAAGTCAAGTGGTTCTAGGAATCACCGAGTCATGTTAATGGAGTTGCATTGCATTGAATATGCATGGTTAATATGATTAAATGGAATGAGATGTGACCGTAGTTGATTTTATGAGTTTGTGATTTAAATGTCTGATGTTGATTAATTTATATGTTATTATTTTAAAGGTTTATCATAATTATATTTTGCGGGTACCATGATTGATTTTTCCGGTTTCCGCACCGGCTGAGAACAACACTATTTACGAACCTTTTTATTAAATCGTTTTTATTCACTGGGATTATATCTCATTAAAAGTGTTGTTTTCAGAACACGAGGATGATGCCATTGAGACCAAAGAGGCTTGAAGACTTACTGAATTTTGTTAGTTATTTTTCTAGCTTGGTTAGTATCTTCTTGAATAAGGAGCCGTTTGTGACTAGACATATTTATTTATTTATCTTTGGCTTTATTAGTTGATGCGTAATTTTTAGAATAAAGGCAAGTGCACCTTGTCGCAAACAAGTAATACGGTGATGAGACCGGATATCGTCCTCAGGGATCGGTTGCCAATTACCAATTCACAAACTCAACAACTATCTAGACTAAACTATGGTATGAAGTAAGATCAAAATAGAAGATAAAATAAAGCAATAAAATATTTTTGGTCTTTTGGGTATTTTATCGAACACTTGGAGGGCAACAAAAATGTGGCCAAGATTGTCAGGGTTAGACTACACTAATCCTCACTTAATTGCAATGAAATGGTTACCAACACAATTCCTAATTCAATTATGACAATCAAGTTTTTTTAAATACTCAAACCCTAATGTCTTAGGTGGAATGAGCCTAAAACCCCAAATCAAACCCTAATGTCTTAGGTGGATTAACCTGAGATTTTGCATTAAGAGTCAAGACTAATAAGATTGCAAGCACCCCAAGACCTATGTCTAGGTTCATGAACTACTTGGCATTTGATTCATGAGCATGCCCTAACATCAATCTTTCAATTGTCTATCAAAGCAACAAATCATTCCATGGGTAGCTAAACCAAGAAAAGCATTAAGCATAGAATCAAACACTCATAAAGAAATAGAAACTTGCATTGAAACTAAATCAAATACAAACAAGTTCAGAAAAGCTACATCTAACCCCAACAACAAGGGGATTTAACTACTTATGATATATGACAATACAAAAGAGAATGGGAGAAGAGATGAAGAACTCTATGAAGAATCTCCAATCTTCCTCCATTCCCAGAGCAAGGAAAACCTCCCTTTTTAGGGTTGGAACCCTAGTCCAGCCGCAGCCTCTAAGTGTCTCCAAGTGCCCAACTTAAAAGCCCCCCATTATGCATCAGAACAGCCTATAAATAGGGGTTCTGAGTTTCGCGCGCTCGCGGGGCGAGACCTAGCTCGCGAGGCGAATCTTAAAAATCTGATCTTCGGGAATTGGTTCTCTCGCGAGGCGAGCTGGTGATTCGCGAGGCGAGACAGAAAGGTGACTGCTGCTGTTCAGACTGGTCTTCAGGCTCGCGAGGCGAGATCCTGTCTCGCGAGGCGAAAGTCCCAGAATTCCTTTTTCATGTTTTCTTCATCTTCCTTGACTCTAAGAGCTTCCCTTTTAACCCGAAATTATAAGATAGCAGTAAATGCTTTATTTGACTCAAAATTAGCTAACATATCCTAAAAACTACTTAAGAGACTCAAAGTGTTGCTTGAGGACAATTAAATCCAATTTGGGCGAAAACGAGATATAATTAGCACAAAACCATGACTTTTTCTAGTTATAAAAATAGATGAGCCAGAGGCTGATCATTAGTAGATGCTCGATTTTAAGACAAATGAATTTATTTTTTAAGGATTTACTAACATTTCTATTTATTATTTATGAGATATTTATTGTAAACTATTTTAGATTTTGTAAAATTTTTATTTTGACTATATTTTAATTATATTTTATTATGGGTTACTATTGTAAGGAAGGACGTTACATTAGTGATGATGAGGACCAGGTCATGGACTTTCAAGGACAACATAATCAGGAAAGGAAGATCGATGTTAATCTGTGTCTTGTTGGACGTTTTCTGACCCACAAGCCTATCAGGGTCTACATGATGAAAGACCGATTAACAACAATCTGGGAACCTATGCAGGGAATGACGATCAAGGAGTATGAGGAGGGAGTTTTTATATTTCAGTTTTTCCATAAGATTGACATGCAGAAGGTATTAAATGGGGGGCCTTGGTACTTTGACAACCATCTTTTGATCCTAAGCCAGATTGGAGAGGGTCAAATACCTACACAAGTACCACTCTTTCATGTTAACTTCTGGATCCAACTCCATGAGCTTCCTGTTGGATTCATGTCGGTGGAGGTTGGCATGGGCTTGGGGAACTATATTGGTCGGTTTTTAGAATATGACACTAACAACAGTTCTGATTTCTGGCTATCCTATATGCGAATAAGGGTGTGCGTAGACATTCGAAAACCACTGAAATGAAGGAACAGGATAAGAAAGGGTGGAGGAGAAGTGAAGATGGTGAAGTTCAAATATGAACGGTTGGGGAAATTCTGTTTCTACTGTGGAATGTTGGGGTATGCAGATACATCCTGTACTCTGGTGTTTAAGAAGGAGGACGATGATGGCGTTAGGTCCTGGGGGTCTGATATGAAGGTCGAGCGGCAACGGAATGGCGGCGGAGGGAGGAGCAAGTATCTCAGGGAGGATGATGAGGAGTACGCGTTCCCTGAAAATCCGGAGAATCAAAACGGTTCCGGAAATCAAGCCCATAAAAATGGTCACAATTACCCTAATAATGCAGCCAACAATGATAACAACAGAGATCAAGGAGGGAGTTCAATTTTTTCAAATAATTAACCATTACCAATAAATGAGGTGATTCGGGAGGATGTGATTGACGATATGGATTTGGAGGGTGATAAGAAAAGAAAGCGGGGTGGCAGAAGTAAAGTAGAAGGAAGCGAACATGATTTTTCTGCTGAAACTAATGAAGATAATGAGAATTTTTTAAAGGTAGGTCCAGGCTACCAGACCCACCAGGACCAATGATCATACTAAATTGGAATTGTTGGGGTTTGGGTCACCGAGTGCGGTTCCGGCGTTGAGAGGCCTAGTCCGGAGTCACAAGCCGGATATAGTTTTCTTGTACGAAACGTTATGCCTTGCAAACAACAACAGTCAGTGTGAAATTCTGAGCTACTCTCGTTCATGAGGAAAGTCAACATTTGTGGTGGCTAACTGGTTTCTACGGGATTCCTGACAGGGGGCAAAAGAGACGATCTTGGAATATGCTGAGGTCTCTTTCAATGCAATCCACTCTCCCTTGGTGCATTGTGGGAGATTTTAATCATCCTTTCCCATACAGAAAAAAGAGGGAGGATTGATCACCCTAATTGGCTCAGCAGTGGCTTCCGAGAAGCAATTATGGACTGTGGGCTTGTTGATATCCCCTTGGATGGTCATCAATTTACGTGGTTGCGGAGTCTGGGTAAAGATGGTGCAGTTGAAGAAAGATTAGATAGATATATGGCAACAAACTGATGGCTGGATCGTTTTCTGGATAGTAGTTTGACCAATCTGATTACGTCTTATTCGGACCACTCTCCGTTACTCATAGGGACTGAACAGAAGCATTATGTGTTGAAGAGGAGGCGTTTTTGGTTCGAAAATTCCTGGTTAACAGAACCGGAGCTTGAGCCTGTTGTCTCGGGTTGCTGGTATAAAAGTAATGAGGATCCAATGTTGATCAAACTGGTGAAATGTACAGAAAAACTGGACACTTGGGGCAGAAATTTACGCAGGAAATATAAGGAGTTGATTAATCAGTGTAGAAAAAGGCTTAATGAGGTATGTGAAATCCAAACTATGGAGGCAGATAGGGAGTTTATTGATCTGAAATAGAAACTGGATAGTTTGCTAACTCAGGAAGAAGCCTTTTGGAAGCAGAGAGCAAAGGTATTTTGGATGAGGGATGGAGACATGAACACAAAGTTCTTTCATGTAGCAGCTACATCTAGAAAGAAAAGAAATAAGATCATGCAGTTGAGTGATGAAGGTAATAACTTAATTGATACTCAGCATGGTTTATGCGATTTAAGCAAAAACTACTTTACTGAGTTGTTCCAAGCCCAGCAATCAAATTATAATCCTGTTCTACAAGCTATAGGCCGTAGGCTCAGTGTGCAAGACAATGATTTTCTTGTAGCCCCTTTCACAAAAGATTAGTTTAGAGATGCAGTTTTTCAAATGCACTCGGATAAGGCTCCTGACCCGGATGGTTTGAACTCTGCTTTCTATAGAAGATTCTGGAACATGTGTGGTGATGATATTTATCAGTCTTGTCTTCGATGGCTAAATGAAGGTACTATTCCTAGTTCTCTGGGTGATACAAATATTGTCCTCATTCCTAAGTGTGATACCCCTTTAACTATGAAAGATTTAAGGCCCATAGCATTGTGTAATGTTATGTATAAAATATTATCTAAGGCCTTAGCCAACCGTTTACAAAAAATTCTTCGTAAGTGTATCTCTGAAGAGCAATCTGGCTTTATATCTGGAAGATCTATTTTAGATAATGTTCTTGTTGCTTCTAAAATAATTCATTATCTAAAGTGCAAGATAGGCGGTAAGAAAGATGAAGCTGCTATAAAGATAGATATCAGCAAGGCCTATGACAGAGTGGTTTGGGACTATCTTTTCCTCATTATGGCCAGGTTAGGTTTTGATCAGAGATGGATTGGCTGGATGAGGATGTGCATTACAACGGTAAACTATTCTGTCTGATGAATGATGATTTAGTTGGTCCAATGCATCCCAGTAGAGGTCTCAGACAGGGTGATCCTTTGTCCCCATATTTATTTATTATATGTGCTGAAGGCCTAACCTCTCTTTTAAAACAGGAAGAAAGTAGAGGCAATATTCATGGTATCCAGGTGTACGGAAGGGCTGCAGTCATTACTCATCTCCTATTTGCAGATGACAGCTTTTTGTTCTTTAGAGCCAAGGACAATGAAGCCAGAGTTCTGAAAAATATTCTGCAAAAGTATGCCGATGCCTCAGGTCAATCTATCAATCTTCATAAATCCGAAATTTATTTTAGCAGGAATGTGGATGTTGCGTCCAGAAATTCACTTTCCAATATTTTGGAGGCAAAGGAGTGCTTGGGTACCGAAAAATATCTCGGGCTTCCTTCCATGATTGGTAGAAGCAAAAAATCTATTTTTAATTACATCAAAGTAAGGGTCTGGAAGAAAGTCTCTAGTTGGAGTAGCAAAATGTTGTCTCAAGCGGGTAGAGAAGTATTATTAAAATCTGTTGCACAGGCTGTTCCATCTTACTGCATGAGTGTTTTTCTTCTTCCAAGCTCTATTGAAGATGAGATTCAACATATGATGAACTCTTTCTGGTGGGGCTCGAAGAAGGGAGGAAAGCAAGGCATAAATTGGCTAAAGTGGGAGAAACATACAGTTAGAAAAGAATGGGGAGGCATGGGATTCTGAGATCTACATGGTTTCAATCTAGCAACGTTAATTGGGGAAACAAGATTGGAAATTACAGACCAACTCGAATGCTATGGTTATAAGAGTTTTCAAAACCAAATTTTCTCAAACGGGGACTTTTTAGGGGCTGCTATTGGGCATAACCCCAGTTTTGTCTGGCGTAGTATCTGGTCTTCCCGAATGGTGGTAGAAGAAGGTTGTAGATGGAGGATAGGCGATGGTTCCCACATTAATGTTTGGAACACCCCTTGGCTTAGATGCATGGAGGAGCCAAAGATTCAAACTGCCGTGAATATCCAGTTTTAATCCATCAAAGTCCAAGATTTAATTGATAGGCATTTGGGCAAGTGGAATGAGCAACTCATCAGAAACATTTTTGCGCCTAGGGATGTGGAGGAAATTCTTAAGATTCCTCTACTAAATCTCAATGATCAAGACTCCTTAATTTGGAAATATGACAAGAAGGGGATTTATACAGTTAAAAATGCCTACAGAATTTGTGTGGAGAAAATTGCAAATAGGGAAGATTTGAAAATTACAGGAGATTGGATGGCCATTTGGAACTTAAAGATCCCTCCAAAGGTTAGAGTTTTCATTTGGTGCCTTGTTAGAAATTGCATCCCTGTTAGAATGAATTTGTGCAACAAAGGTGTGGATTGCTCACCCTTATGTGTGTGTTGTAATGGTGCTGTAGAAGATAGTTGGCATTTGTTCCTCACATGCACAGGTAGTATAGCTTGCTGGCAGAATCTTGGAGTGTGGAGCATTTTCCAGGATGTGAAGCAAAGAGTAGATAGCCTTAGAGAGTTTTATTTCTCAGTTTGTAACTCTCTAAACACTAGCAAGATGGAGAAGGTTTGCATGCTATTTTGGAGTTTGTGGAGGAAGAGAAACCTGAAGCAATGGGAAGGAAAAGATGAGTCTTACGAGTGTGTTTGGGCAAGGGAAAATGAGGTTCTTTCTGCATGGAGCCATGCACGTTCGGGGGGCAGGAGTACAAAGGACAACTTGGAATGCATTGCTCACTACAACAGATTAGACTTTTAATAACGCACCTTTTATAGCATTTCCATGTGGAAATGCTATTAAAAGTGATGGGGGGACTTTTAATAGCGTTTCCTTTAGAAAACGCTATATTAGGTATCACCTAAGATAGCGTTTCCGTGTGGAACCGCTATTAAAAGTGCCACTGCAGGAAAAGATAGCGGTTCCACACGGAAACGCTATCTTAGGTGATACCTAAGATAGCGTTTCCTAAAGGAAACGCTATCTTAGGTGATATACCCGCGCGCGCCATCCTTCAATTCCCAGTTTCTGCGTACCAGCACTGACCTCATCAGTCTAGGGTTGCCATCTCCGCGCAGAGCTCGTCCCCTCTCACGCCTTCTCCCTCTCACTGTTGCTCTCACGCCCCCATTGCTCCGCCACTCATCACCACACCACCTACGACCAAGGTATGCTCTCTATGTCCCTCTCCCCTATTTCGACCAAGCTAATCAGTGCAAAGAACAAAGAGTAAAATGGACTTTGGATAATTGATTAACTGATATAAATACCAGGGAAATGACTGGTGGATAGGGGGTTGGGTTAGTTGAATCCTACATAAGAATTCATAACAGCAACAACCATTACAAAGTTATTGTCGTGGGGAATCCGAATTTTTGGGTTTTACTTGAGGGTTTTATAGACAAATTTGGTTATACATTTGGTTTATTAACTATGTTATGAGTTTTTCTTGATATATTTATTCTTCTGCATGTTTTTTGTTTCTGATGAAAGGAAAATTATGTTTTAGAAATGGTGGATTGTTGGCTTCCATGATATTCACCCATTCCTATGTTTTACTGTTTGCTGTCTTGTAGGTTAGATGTTCGATAAAATGTTAAAAGCAAATTAGCTCTCATGTGTTACGCACTTTCAGTAACTATTTTTGCTCTTCCAAACCACAATCTAAGGCATAGATTTTTATGTTGTTTCCACCAGGTTTGAGTTGTTGTTTTGTCTAATGTAATGTTCTCTTGAAAATAATTCACAAAATCTTAATGTTTGGGTCAAACATTTTTTTTCCCGGTATAAACATGTTGAATACTTAATAATTTGGATATTATTGCAAGTTAGTAAAATATGATAAGACTTTGGATTTGAACTAAATATGCATAGAATGGGTTAAGAGATGTTTACTTTTTCTGTGCTATTTAAATGCTGTTTCAAAATTGGTTTTGCTGCACATTTTTCTTATTAAGCTTTTGATTAATTGCCCTGTTTTGTTAAGAGTGGTGTTTATTGATATCAGATTTTTTTTTCCATCACAGCGTATCTATACATATAAGAAAAAAGAATGGTTGAATATTTTATGTTAATTGTTAAAGCCGTCCTTGTCCTTAATAAAGCTGAAGTAACATGATAATATGCCTAACACGAATAAAAATAAATAAATAGGTTATCACTTTTATCCTTTTTTTTAAAGCCGTTTCTTTTTTTTATTTTTATTTTTCTTTTTTACAGTGTATGATGGATATTATTTTTGCATGATTGATCTTAATATTATTGGATTGAGGAACAGGTCATAAGTGCTCTGCACAGTTGTAGTTAACATCAACTTTCTTTGTATTTTGTAAATCTTTCAGGAATGATATACTGGGTTCTGTTTTCATTGCACACCTTGTTGAGATTCTAAAGTCCTCTTCCCCTAGTGTACAAGAAAAAGTTGCATATGTGCTTGAGTTTGTGGCACTGACGGACCCAACTCTGACCCCTATTATATCTGTGGAAACTGAATCTGTTCTCGATTCTGTTTTTCAGCAAAAAATTTTGAAAATTTCAGGTAAGAGATTTATGCTCTATAATCCATGATTTGTTATAAGAACATATTCTTTTTTATCTGTTTGCCATGTTTTGATTTTCTATTTTAATTTGGATGTGTACTAAGTGGATAAAAATGATCTACCCTCATAGTAGTGTTTGTTTCAATATGTATATGTATGCGGTTTTTAAGAGAGACGTGAAGTTGATAAGAACTGGTTATTCAAGTAGAAGAATCAATCGATCTTGATTCACTGCTACTCTGAATTCCTCTAACAGAATAGAATTACAGATGGGAATGCCAACACTGTTGTTAAAAAAAATTATAAAATAAAGATATAATATTGCGGATTTGGGATTTGGGAATGTGTAATGCCTGACTTTGAAAACTTCGTTCTTTTGCATATTGACTTGTTCATCTCCTGTCAGTTGAAATGAGTTCTACCCAAAAAAAGTCTTCCTTTGTAATTTGTATGTTATGGATTGATATTTGTGTGAAATATATACCTTTATGTTTAGATACTAATATACCTTTAGAATTCTTATCCTGCCACACTGTTTTTCATCATCAATGCTGGGTTCATGGTATCTGCCACTCTACTCATGGTACTAGGACGGTGTCACGGGAATCTAACAA
Organism: Sophora flavescens; assembly: GCA_030762895.1. Lineage (NCBI taxonomy): Eukaryota > Viridiplantae > Streptophyta > Magnoliopsida > Fabales > Fabaceae > Sophora > Sophora flavescens. The sequence continues at coordinate 9,568,443 of CM061063.1, forward strand.
ATCTGATTAATCTTTTAAACACACTTAGTATTCTATATTATGCAATAGTTAATGGAATGTTGTACTCTGTAATGATATGATATAAAACTGAAGATAAGTACAGTTTTATTAACTTTCTTTCAGTGCTCCTCATCCTCTCCTTGAACAGAAAAGATACAACAGGTTCTTCAAGGGACCTGAAACTGCTACACTGATCCTTTCCTTTACCCAACTGAATAACCCCCCTCTCTCCCATCTTTCCCTTTTGATGCTTCCCCACTAATACACAGCCCCTATCCACACTCAATTTGCCATGCGGAAAACCGGTAACAGTTTTCATTCCTTTCATTCCTTTAATCTGTATACATTGCATGTAGACATCAACCACTCTAAACTCAAAGTAAATATGTTTAATAAATATTTTTGTAGATCGGGAAAGCATGGATCGGAAATGGATGTCTGCCAATCGTTTAACGAAGGAGTATGAGGATGGGGTGAAAGAGTTCATTAGGTTTGCAGTTCGGCATGCGGAAAACCCTAGTACAATCATATGTCCTTGTTTAGATTGTTGTTATGCAAGGCGAGTTAGTGCAGCCGATTTGGAAGAACATTTAGTGTGTAATGGAATCGATCAAAGTTATACATGTTGGACAAAACATGGTGAGACAAGAGCTGAGTCTAGTGAAATGAGGAATCGTGTGAGATATTCATCATACGATACCGACACAAATACTTATGAGGGCGATCATTTTGAAGACATTGCAAATCTGTTGTTGAAGAGGATCTTGGGATTGTCCTCAAATGTTTGAGAGGTTGGTAAGTGATGCAGAGCAACCATTGTATGATGGTTGTACTAAATTCACAAGATTGTCGGCGATGTTAAAGTTGTATAACTTGAAATCGGGCAACGGATGGACTGATAAGAGCTTTACGGACTTACTCACACTATTGAAAGACATGTTGCCGGAGGATAATGTGCTTCCTAGTCGGACATATGAGGCTAAACAAATGTTACGCTCTATTGGCATGAGCTACGAGAGGATACATGCTTGTCCTAACGATTGCATTTTATTTCTGATTGAATATGCATCGTTAAAGATGTGTCCTAAATGTAATGCCTCACGATATAAGAAGAAAGAATCAGATCTAGAGAAGGTTGTGTGGTATTTTCCCATAATACCCAGATTTAGGCGCATGTACCGTAGTTCAGAAGATTCAAAGCACTTGACATGGCATGAGGATGAAAGGATCAAAGATGGCAAGTCTGCGGACCCGGCAGATTCTCCTCAATGGAAGAAATTTGATCATGATTATCCCGATTTTGGGCAAGAATCAAGAAACCTACGACTTGCATTGGTCACGACGGATTTAACCCGCACGGTGTTCAAAGTAGCTCTCACAGTACATGGCCTGTGATTTTGGTGATTTATAACCTATCCCCATGGCTATGCATGAAGCACAAATTTATTATGTTATCTATGTTAATTTCTGGGCCCAAACAACCAGGAAATGATATAGACGTCTATTTGACTCCTTTGATTGAAGACTTGAAACAACTGTGGGAGACAGGTGTGGAGGTCTATGATGGGTATAAGGAAGAAAGTTTCAATTTGAGAGCTATGTTGTTTGGCACAATTAATGATTTTCCAGCCTACGGTAATCTGTCAGGATATAGCATCAAGGGTCAGTGTGCATGCCCTATATGTGAAGAGGGTACGGATTGGATGCGGTTAGAACATTGTAAGAAGAATGACTTTCTTGGGCATCGTAGATTTTTGCATCCAAGTCATCATTACCGGTGGTGGAGAAAGGCATTCAATGGGAACTCGAAAGAAGGTAGAGCTCCTTCACCGTTGACGGGTGATCAACTTTTTGAAAAGGTAAAGGATTTGAATATCCAATTCAGTAAACCTTTTGCGAGAGATATTGTCACAAGAGGGTGGAAGAAAATGTCGATTTTCTTTGAGTTGCCATATTGGAAATCATTATATGTAAGACATTTCCTCGATGTGATGCACGTTGAAAAAAATATCTGTGATAGTGTCATTGGTACGTTACTCAATGTGCCAGGGAAGACTAAAGATGGCATCAATGCAAGGTTGGACTTGGTTAGTATGGGAATAAGAAGAGAATTGGGACCGACGAAGAAGGGTAAAAGTACATATCTTCCTCCGGCTGCTTACACTCTATCTAGAAAAGAAAAAACTGTTTTTTGTAAGTTTCTTGAAGGAGTTAAGGTTCCGGAAGGGTACTCTTCAAACATTAGGAACCTCGTATCGATGAAAGATCTCAAGTTAAAAGGTCTAAAGTCCCACGATTGTCATGTTCTCATGGAGCAGTTGATACCCATTGGTATACGGTCTATTTTACCTAACAAAGTGCGGGGGGGCTTAACTAAACTCTGTTTCTTCTTCAAGGCAATTTGCAGTAAAGTGATTGACCCTGGGAAGTTGCCATCATTGCAAAGAGAAATTGTTGTGACTTTATGCGAGCTTAAGATGTACTTTCCACCTTCATTCTTTGACATAATGGTTCATCTAACCATTCACCTTGTTAGAGAGACACAACTGTGTGGGCCAGCTTATATGAGATGGATGTACCCGATTGAGCGTTATATGAAGATATTAAAAGGGTATGTGAAAAACCGATCACGACCAGAAGGTTGTATTGTTGAACGGTATATTGTCGAAGAAGCTGTTGAATTATGTACCGAATACCTATCCAATGCTGATTCTATAGGGTTGCCAAAGTCTCGTCACATATGGAGAATGATGGGGCAAGGAATTACTGGAACTGAAATAGTGACTATATCAAGGACAGAATGGGAGCAAGCACACTTATATGTTCTGCACAATGCCGATGAGGTTGAGCCATATGTTGAAAAACACAAGGACATGCTTAAGAGTTTGTGTCCAAATAAGAATCAAAATTGGCTAACTAGAGAACACAATCGTTGTTTTATAACGTGGCTAAGAGATCACATTTATGCAGAGTTGACTGAAAATGCTACTTCAGTTTCAAATAGATTGAGATGGTTAGTCAAAGGTCCAAGTTTGCATGTCTTCTCTTACCACGGTTATCAAATTAATGGGTACACATTCTATACAAAAGAACAAGATGGTCGGAGTACAATGCAAAACAGTGGTGTGACTCTTGTAGCTCAGTCGATGCATATCTCAAGTGCCAAAGAGAAACCCGATATATGCAAATATGTCATACTTTGGCGTCATTGAACGCATATGGGAGTTGGATTACACAAAGTTTAAGGATGGTGTGTTTGGTTGTAAGTGGGTTGACAATAATAACGGTGTGTTGATTGATGAGTCAGGGTTCATGCAGGTGGATCTTAATAGGGTGGGGTATAAAGATGAGCCTTTTATATTAGTATCTCAAGCTCAACAAGTGTTCTATGTCACTGATCCAGCTGATATGAAAAGGTCCATTGTTCTTTTGACTAACAAAATAATTACTAAGATTGATGATCAAGACCATGGAGATGTTGATATTGAAGATGATCCTTTCGTCGGGACATTACAATCACTTGAGATTGATCCAACTAGGGATGATGGTATGTATATGAGAGATGATCATGATGAGGGGCTTTTGGTCAATCCACCATTTCGTACTAATAAAGGACAAACAAATCTCAATCCAATGAAGAAAAGAAAAATGTTGACTTAAACATGTATGTAGTGTTTGTGTTTAAATGAACTTTCTGATCCTTTTATATTATAGTTAACATCTTCCGGTAATGCTAGTGTTGATTTTGTTATCAATTGTTGTTTTATATTTTGCATCAATTAATATTATATTAATGTCCATTGATGTTTTACTTGTGTCTAATATTTTTGTAGGTAAATGGCATCTTCAAGTAATTCTAGTGCTGCCAAAGTGACGAGACGTGGGCCAACAGTTATGAAGGCGGTCATCCGCGCTAGGAGTAAAGGACAAAAATTTGAGGTAATTTACTTACTAATCTAAGGATTTCATAATGTTGTTTGATATCTAGATTTAATTACTTTATTATTTTTATTAGGTTGAATGGAATTATTTGAACCAACCAATTCGTGCTAATGGAAAAATATTGAAGAGTTACATTGGGGTCGTTGTTCGGCAAACGGTCCCAATTATTTGTTCTAATTGGAAGGATGAAGCTTTGGATGCTTTCAAATAGAGCATATGGGCTGATGTACAGGTAATTGTTAAAATTTATGAATTATATTGTAAACTATGTAAACATACTTACTTTGACACGTTGTTTATATTGTTTTGCAGATGTCTTTTAATGTTGATGAATCTCGAAAAAAATTTGTACTTCCGGAAGCTGGTAACCTACATAGGGCATTCAGAACTAGATTGACAAAAAAATTTCAAAGAGATGCTAACGGGAGTATCATAGAGGAACCTCCATCACAATATCCACACATATCAAGGGATGAGTGGATAGATTTTATAGCAATACGCACAGGAGATGCACGATTCCTGGTATGTTTAATATCACGTTAGTCCTTATAATTATATGTATACGTACATATGACATTAACCATGTATTAATATTACTTATATGTGTCTGAATAGAAATTAAGCAATGAAAATCGCAACAGAGCGTTAGATCCTGCATGCCCTTACAAAGCATCACGTAAGGGGTATGCTGACATTGAGGATGAATTGGTATGTATATATATATTTAACTGCATGTGTAGTAAATATGACTTTTAAACTGTTTGGTTAATATATATTATCTCAATATACAGATACAGGAGGCGGGGCCAGAAGTTAAGAAAATTAAACGCCATATTGTGTGGAGGAAAGCCCGCGAGAACAAGGCGGGTGTAATTGACAACAAAAATACGCAGACCGTGTGGAATAAATATGTTAGTATACTAACGTTTACATTTTCATTTGTTATTTTCTTATGACAATATATAATAATTTTAACATTTTCATTTCACCAATAACTATGTGTCAGGAGGAACTGTCACAGTCTGTAATAGAGGGAGAGATATAAGATTTTGGTCGCCAAGATATTCTTGCTAAAGCCCTAGGTGTACCAGAGAACCCTGGTCGTGTTAGGGGTGTGGGTTTTGGCGTCTCTCAAAAAGACTACTTCCCACCTGAAGGTCGTGCAAAACATAACTCTGAAACGAAAAGGTGGGAGACATTGGTGTCTCAACTCTCAGAAAGATTGAACATTTTGGAAGAAAAGCTGAAAAAAAGGAGGATGAGGAGAGGTAGGCTAATTTCACAGCCCCAGCAAGCGTCAAATATAGTTGCACTCTACCATCTGCCATCAAGCTTCCAGAGGTAATGCATGCCTTCTTTTTTTTTACTAGTATTGCATTCGCAGTTAAATACATTCAATTGGATGCCTTAATTCACAGCTTATTCATCTATCATTGGATTAGGGCGTCAACTCATGTCAGCTATATTTATCAACCCCAAACTATCGTATGGTTGGTATGGGTAAAGTATACAATGAGCCGGGTGTTACACTGCACACTGGACCAGTACCCCTTAACCATGTGAAAGTTGGAGTTGATGTTGTAACTGTGGGGGATGCGCCATTGCCGGTACTTATCGATGGTGCAGATGTAATGACAGTAAGAGATGCAATAGGTACTTATGTGGCATGGCCAATTGATCTCGTGGTTGTAATTAATATGGTATGTAATTGCATTTTTCCACCTTTTCATATACGGCATATATTTATTACATTAGTTGATCACTAACTGGCATATTGAAATGCAAAATTTCCAGGCACCTGCAAAATCTAAAGGCAAGGGCAGAGTGTCTGGATATACAAAGTAGTCAATTACAACCCCAGAAAATAAAGGAGGCAACTCTGAGGCCAACCCTCCTACAGCTGGTTCAACTAACATTTCTCTGGAATATTTGAATTTTCTTAAAATACATGAACGAAAGAATATGAAAAATGATGACCAATTGGACATAGAGATGGAACAAAATATTCTTGGTTAGCATATCATTGAAATGATCAATACTGAAAATATCAGAGAAATTGTAAATCATGAATGGGTATCTGCCTCCGTTATTTCCGTATATATCAGGTACTAAATCAGGCTTAAAGTGTACAATATTTTTTTAGTCTTTCCATTTAAATATTGATGTCATTGGTGTAATCCATTTTTATATTTTAATTGAAGGTATTTGTATGAATAATTGTTGCTTCCAAAGGAAAGAACGAGGAGGTTTCTGTTCTTGTCCCCACACCAAACAAATACATACGGCTACTTCGGGAGGGATTCACAGGAGCTGACCGGTTTGCAACTACAGAAAGAGAATATCAGCCCTTGTTTTTTGCGTCGTGCAATGTTGGGTGAGTCACTTATCCTATAGGACTTAATTCACAATAATGAATTATATAATAGTTGAGGTGCTTAGGATTTGTTATCTCAACATTTTTGTAGGAATCATTGGGTGCTGTGCACGATAAATATTGTTGAAGAGATTATTTACTATCTGGATCCCTTGAATGTTGATCCTAGGAATCGCCCAGAATTAAAGAATCTGTTCGATAAGTAAGCATGCTTTTATATTTCTGATTTTCAATGATTCTGTTGAATGGCTTCCATGGTAGATACATGTTGCAAGTTGTCATAGTCATAATGTGCTTTTGATTTTTGACATTAGAATAACTGTGTTGAATTGACATATACTGGGTTGTTGCTGTTGTGGTTCAAAATAAAAAAAAACATGCGTGTGTTTGTGATGATTGAAAATATGTTTCTTAATGAAGTTTGTTTGATTTTGTGATTAGTGCTTTGCAAGTTTATCGCGCAGATATCGGAGCTAAGGTGCCGCGTTTAAAGGCAACCAACATTAAATGGATTCAGATAGAGGTATATTTGCAAAAACTTAATGCGCAATTAGATAAAAAAAAACTATATTGATTTACTATTTTATTTTTTATAGTGCCCAAGACAACCCAACAGTACAGATTGTGGGTACTATGTCATGCGTTTCATGAAGGAAACTATCTTGCAGAACCAAGTTAAAATACCAATGGCGGTATGTTGTTTACTTAGCTTTTAACTGTGACTGTTCAAATGTTTTAGCAATTGTAACTTAATTTATTTAATTTTTATGTCGCAGTACTTCCCTGACTTCAAATCTCCACATACTCCACTGCTCAACTATCTGAAGTCAAGGAAGATTGGTGTCGCTATATTGTTGAAAAGTTTATTTGATTATGTCAAATTGATCACAGTAGTTGCAGCAATACTCATTGGTATGTGAATAATGCTTTAGATTTCTAACTAGAGATCCACATCAACATTTTGTGTTGTTAATAGACTAATGGTCGAGGATAAAGGGTGCGTTTGGGTAAATAACTTAACTAAGCACTTATAGCATAAGGCCTTATTGTACAAGAGCTTATGCCATAAGAGCTTGAATTCAATAAGTCATGTGCGTTTGGATGCATATTTCCAAAAGCACTTATACAAAATTAAGGCGTTTGGATACATTACTATATAAGTTCTTATGGACATTTTTTTTATAAAATTACAATAAAAATGTAATTTTAACAAACAATTTGATTGCTTCAACAAAAAAAACCAAATAATTTGAAGTATTGTTTTTTTTTTTTAAGTTAATCTCAAAACATATTTATGATAAAATTTTTAGATGTTAATTTAAAATGTAATATTGTCTCATTTTGATAGAATATAGAATATTGTTCAATAACACCAAACAAGTTGCATTACTACCATAAGTTTGAGGCACAACCATCAAACTAGAATATTGTTCAAAAATACCATCAGTTGCATTAGTACCATAAGTTAGAGTTACAACCATCAAACTAGAATATTGTTAAAAAATACCAAACAAGTTGCAACATAATTAAACTAGATAAATCCAGGCATCTGGTTTCTAATGGTGTCTCTGACTTGCTCCATTTGCCTAACACTTTGTTGATTTGGTTCCTCCCATGTGACTTCTTCTGATGTAGTTTCATGTACATCCATATTATACTCTAATTCAACATTCTCATCAAATAAAAGAAATTCTTCATCACCTATGTCATTCCTTCTTATGAAGTTGTGCAAAACCATACAAGCAACAATTATGTGAGTCGCAGTTTTCATTGGGAACGGAGGCATGTTGCCTAGTATCTTCCATCTAGCTTTGCAACACCCAAATGATCGTTCGATCGTGCTCCGGAGGCTAGAATGTAAATAATTGAACACTTTGTTTCTTCCTCTAGCTCTCGGCCCAATTCTAAAATGAGGGAGATGATACCTAGTAGTTTTGTATGGTCCCAAGTATACTTGTGGTAGAAGTTTATGCTACATTTTTGTAATCTTGTTTTACTTGCCCTGCTTGACTACTTTGATCACGGAACAGAAAACAGATACAGACCCAGATAAGATCTCGCAAATCAGTTATGGCTTCCAATCTCATATTGCAAGAAATCCAAGATTTTATGAGAGTCTATATGAATTGGGAGCAATAACTAACCAAACCCATGTCCAGTCACAGATATTTCTTCATTCTTCAATGGTGTCCAGGATATTCCACAACTGAAATCAAGCTTTAAAAGGCTAAAGATAATCAAACTTAAAGACCTTATTGTCACGTACACCAACCAAAAAAGAAATGAAGACTAAAGAGTAATATATTTATAAAAGGACAGCAGCAATTTAGTGTGTGTAACCAAGGAAACACTCAGCTAATTAAAAGATCACTTTTGAAGAGATGCAACGGTAGTTACTTTGGATAACATGTCATCATATAGTCAAATATTCACGATCCCATCCAAGAAGATATGGAAAATAAGAAAACAAATTTGTTATTATAAAGTAAAATAATTAGAACTAAAAACATAAACTTATTTTGTCCAATTCAAAGTACTCTTTAACCAAGAAAGTCAAAAGCAACTTCCACTGTTTTTAAGAAAAATCTGCTATCAAGCAATAAAGTAGACAAGTTAATTAATCAATTAAAAAAACCAGATTTGTAGGAAAATGCATTTGGAAGAAAATGAAACTAAAAACAGTCACATTGCTTCTACATGAGCCCAATAAAAAAGACAGAGAAAACAAATAAAATCAATATATAATTGCCCTTGTTTTAATACACAAGGGTTCAATGGGAACAGATCAACAGCAACAGATCAAAGTAACAGATCAAGAAGGTTTTCAACATTATCAAGAAGGTTAAACAGATCGATCAACAGCAACAGATCAACAGCAAAACATCGAATCTCTCTGATAATTTTTTTTAACATAAACAGATCATCTAACAAAGGGGAGGGAGAAGGGGAAATGGAGAAGGGGAAAGGGAGATACAGGGAAGGGCGAAGGGAAAGGGAGAGAAAGGGAAAGAGAGAAGGGAGAAGGGAAATGGAGATTCAGGGAAAGGGAGAAGGGAAAGGGAAAGAGAGATACCTTCGTGGATGGCGTTGCTCAACAGATCTCGCTGGCGGAAGGCGGGAGGCGGAGCTCGGAGGAAGGCGGCGCTCGCTGGCGGAAGTCGGAGGCTGTGCTAGCTCTAGGGCTCGAAGTCGCAATGGGTCTCTGATCGAAGTAGAAGAAGAAAAGGAAAAACGAAAGAAAAACGAAGGAGGAGCTCAGATCGAAGTAGAAGAAGAAAAAAGAAAAACGAAGGAGCTCTGATCTCTGATCGAAGTAGAAGAAGAAAAAAGAAAATCGAAGTAGAAGAAGAAAAAAGAAAAACGAAGGAGGAGATCTGATCGAAGTAGAAGAAGAAAAGGAAAAAAGAAAGAAAAACGAAGGAGGAGGAGGCAGGATTCGAAGAGTGAAATCTTCGGTAACTTGTTCCGCAGAAGGAGCTTTTTAATTTTCCATAAGCTAGTTTCCCTGACTTATGAGAATAAGGTAAAAACAACTTATGAAATGCTATAAGTTCTTTTGATAAGTTGTGACAAACACGTGTCATAAGAACTTATGACATAAGATAAGTCATAAGGAGCTTATTTAAGCTCTCACAAACGCAGCCAAAGTATTTTGCTCTGTCTGACATTTAATTTAGTTTAGTTAATCAGAACTCATTGTTTTATATGTTGTTCATTGATGTTGGAACAATGTTTTCTCCAACCAATCATGTTTTGGCTGGCCTAGGTGAATCTTATGCTGTTATGAGATTGAAAATATCATATTTTTCACTGCCAAGAAGCTTGAGGATATTGTGCCCTCTTCCCACAACTTTGATGTACGTGCACTTAATTGTGTTGACTTATTGTGATTTCTTTCCTCTCAATGACTCACAGTAATTTTTTGTTGTCAGGTCCCTCATGTGAATCGTACTGACTACCAGCTCATTGATATCTCTGAGGATGGATTTGTGAGTTGTCATTTCTCTTACCAACTCCATCGATTCACTCATTATTTGTCTTCAGTACAGTAATGGTTAGTTTTGCTTAAAAGGTTTGGCAGGTGGTGTATGGCTTTCAAGAGGCTGTCACTTACTGACCTTAAGATTGATATTAAGAGGATCCCCAAGAAGAAAGATCTCATCAGTGCCATGGAGGCTGCTAGTTGGTACAAGTTTTCATGAGAAGTTGTTGATTGTTGATTTATTATTTGCATTCCTTTTGTTTATCGACTTGTTTTCTTGTTAAACAGATGTTAAGAACAAGGTTTTGATAGGTTCAAGATAATGTTGGCAAAGATCAAGGTTTGTTTCAATTTACTTGCATATACTTTTTCTTATTCGATATTAGTAGTATTATTATTGCCCTTCTTCCAGTTTGTGAAATAATTGTATTGGGTTTTAAGTATTACTGAAAGTGTCTAATCTATTGTGTTAGTATATTTTGGTGGTTGTGTTCTTTTTTGTTTAAGCAATTGATGCTAACACTCGTATTTTCAATTTGTGTAGAGGGCTGCTGTGGTTAGACAAGAGCTTGCTAAGCTGAAGAAGAGCGCGTCTTAGGCATGGCTTTATGTGTAATTTTCAAATTTTGTTATGAATTTCCTTCAGACTTTCATGTTAGAGGATTGATGTCATGTCAGTACTTCAAATCTCAATTGTTAGAATATTTGGTGTTTGTCTAAGCCGGTATACCCATTTTTGCTTTTGCTTGATGTTTGAATATTGGTTTTTAACAATGTTATTAAACTAATAGATTAATTTAAAGCTGCAAATCAGATTGGGCATCGCCTATGTTTTATAATCCTTTTTATGAGGATGATCTTATGATTGTATTTATTCCCCCTTTTTTCGAATTTTTTCTTTTAATTGGTGGCCTACCTTTGCATTGCTTTGGTACGGTGGTATTCATGTTTGAGGTATGGTACACGAGTGCTGTTCAACAAAATTTAGTCTGTGGGTAGTGTTAATTCAGGTGGTGTATTTGTTGAAGACCAGACTGTATGATCGAATTGTCAAAGTAGCTAACAATATATGCATATGGATTGTGCTTTATTTCTTTGTTTACACCTTCTGTTTTTTATAAACAATATGCAGGAATGGACGTAAAGTTAAGAAATATGTAAAATTAAAAAAAAAAGGGAATAGATAGCGTTTGTTTTAACAAATGCTATCTAAAGTCTGACTTTAGATAGCGTTTGTACACGGAAACGCTATCTGAAGTCTGAGTTTAGATAGCATTTCCGTGTACAAACGCTATCTAAAGTCACCTATTAATAGCACTTCCTAAATGTTATATTTGCTAACGAGTTTTAATAGCGGTGACATATATAACGGTTACAAACGTTATTAAATGGCATACGGAAACGTTATATAAAGTCTAATCTGTTGTAGTGGCTACTTGGAAACCCCCTCCTTTGGGTTACACAAAATGCAACGTAGATGCTGCGATTTTCAGAGACACAAACAGTGTAGGCATCGGTGCTTGTGAGAGAGATGCTTCTGGAAATTTCGTTAATGCTTTCACAACCTGGTGCCATGGTGCAATGTCTTCATTAGAAGCCGAGGCTTGGGGTTTATTACAATCTCTCCATTTGCTTTTTTCAGCAAACAAACATAATGTGATCATTGAGATGGATAGTAAACAGGTGGTTGATGATATGCACAGGGACAAACTAGACCTTTCTGAGTATGGCTCTATTATAACGCCATGCAGAACATTTTTATCTTTAAACAATAACTTCCAGGTTTTTTTTCCTAGGCGACAAACAAACGGTAGTGTCCCTGCTTTGACAAAAACTTTTACCAATTATGCCACTCGTACTATTTTTAGCATAATTCCCTACTGGATTTAGAACATTATTATAAATAAAAAAACCTTGATTTTGCTTGCATCAAAAACCAAAAAAAAAGTAAACCACGTATTGGCTTGTCTTCAAATAAACTTCACTTTGAAGTTTGTATGATTTGAGAGAATATTCTTGCAGCTTTGAAGATGGCACCATAGTCAGATAAATTTGCTTGTTTACCAAGAAGATTATCAACCACCATTTTGCTATCCATTTCGAAGATAATATTTTGAAAACCAAGAAAGTTGATCCAATGCAAAGCAAATAACAAACCACAAGACTCTCCTTCATGGACGTCCAAGCAAGGGGAAATCCATCAAGTTCTAGCTGCAATAAACCTGTCATCATTGTCCCTTGTACATATTCCCAATCCAGTCCTATTATGATCACTCCAAAACGTGGCAAAGATTAGTTGAAAATGCGTAAAAATCAGGGAATATTCATGCAACAACCCTTAATTCTAAAATAAAAGAAAATCAAGGAATATTAAGGACTAAACAGGGCATAAAGTTGAGTAATGGGCAATAAATTCTCAAATTTTGTCATGAAAATTAGATTTGATAATATAACAGATTATCAGGTATCTTTAACGATTGATTTAAAAAAGATAGATCCACAATACTATTTTTTTTATAACTTTTGTATTTATAGTTATGATTTAATTGAAATGTCATATTAGTGTAAAGATTTTTTTAAAACTATCAATCAATAATAATTTGTCATATTAATTCAAGAAAAAAATTTGTCATATTATTAAAAATGTTTGACTTTTAATATGTGATTGAATTGACAGTGTAAAAAAATTTATATTCACGATGCATGCTAATAACAATTTAACTCTTTATAGACATACACCACTGTTGAGATGTTCGCTTAGTTTCTACGTTAAATAACTTCATTCAAACAACTTTTTTTTTTCTACTACAAACAATGGTTTCTCGTTGAAATTAGTAAATGTACAATTATGGATGTAAAATTTGTATAAGTAATACTAGTATAATTACTCGTGCGTTACGCACGGGTGTTCAGTAAATAATTTTTTTTAATAATTTTAAATTATTTAATATAAAAATAATGTATTAGAATATATAGATAAAAATATAAATTTGGATACATATATAGGTCAGATTATTATCAAAGCATAAAATAACTATTTTAAGAATGAACACTATCACTGTGGCAGTTGGCTCATCAATTTGTTAGTCAGTTAGGCTATGCATAGAGTTTCTTGTCAACTATGTGATATCTGAAAAGTAGTTAAGTCTGTTAGGTAGTTAGATCTATTTTTCTATTATGTAACTACCTTGAGAGAGACTTGGGTTGTACAGATATATAAGTCATTGTTGAGAGAAACTTGAAATATAGAAAAAGTGTAATATACACGGAAAAACAGAGAGAGGAAGTGATTCATTGAGATCATAAAGAGAGAGCAAGTGAGGATTGAGAAGAGAGATAGCTTTCGACCCTGAAAGTCTTGTACCCAGATTCTTTTTGATCTAGTGGATAGAAAGTCTTGCCTCAGTGTGGATGTAGGAGCAATTTGCTCTGAACCACGATAACATATTGTTGTTGATCTTTTCTTTCGTATACTTCTGCATAATCTTGTTTCTTGCATTCTGCATTCTGCATTCTGAACAATATCGATTTCAGCATTTTCTGTCAAGTTACCATTTCCGTCAAGCAACGCATTTCTGTCAAGAAGCTTTTCTGTCGGAAGAAGCATTTCTGTCAAAGCAGAGGAATAGTGCGTTGGGCATAACAACTGGTTGCGATTTCTGTCAGAAGGCGATTTCTGTCAAGAAACGTTTTCTGTCAAGAAAGCATTTCCGTCAAGAAGCGTTTCTGTCGACAAAGCAATTTCTGTCGACAGCAGCAATTCTGACTTCTTGTCTTAACAACTGGTATCTAGAGCTTCGTTGAATCGGGGCTGCTTCCGCGATGGGCACTGCAATGTTCGATTTGGAGAAGTTCAATGGGGAGAATGACTTCAGCTTGTGGAGGATCAAGATGAAGGCCCTTCTTGTCCATCAAGGACTCGAGGAAGCATTAGGAGGAATCAACAAACTTCCTGAAACACTTTCAGAAAAAGAAAAGAAAGATTTGATCAACAAGGCTCATAGCTTGATCATACTTTCTTTGGGAGATGAAGTTCTTCGTGAGATAGCAGATGAGTCCACTGCTGCAGGTGTTTGGCTCAAGCTTGAAAGCCTATACATGACTAAGTCATTGACGAACAAACTCTACTTGAAGAAGAAACTCCATCAGCTGAAAATGGAGGAAGGATCATCAATCAAAGAACATGTCTCTCAATTCACCAAGGCAGTTCTTGATTTAAAGAATCTTGATGTAAAGATTAATGATGAAGACCAAGCTGTAATGTTGTTGTGCTCCCTTTCTCCCTCCTATGAGAACTTGGTTGACACAATGATGTTTGGTAAAGAAAGCCTCACATTGGAAGAAGTGAAAGCCACTCTCAATTCTCGAGAAATGAAGAAGAGAATTACTTATGATAAAGGTGAAGGTGGAGATGCAGAAGGGCTGTTTGTCAGAGGCAGAACTGATAACAGAGAAACAAAGGGCAAGAATAGGAGGAACCGATCCAAATCCAAAGGCAAGAAAGAGTGTTACTACTGCCATAAGGAGGGACATTTCATAAAGAACTGTCTTGAGAGGAAAAGGAAGAATAATGGCAAGCAAAACTCAAATGATATGGCTGTGGTAGCAGATGGTTATGAGAGCTCGGATGTGTTGGCAGTGACTGAATATTCTTGCAGTGAGGAGTGGATTCTGACTCAGGGTGTTCATTCCACATGACCCCTAATCAAGAATGGTTTGAATCCTACAAAAGGATCGATGCAGGAAAGGTGCTAATGGGGAACAATGTTGCTTGCAAAGTAGCTGGAATTGGCAATGTCAGGATCAAATTCAGTGATGGATCAGCAAAATTGCTCACAGATGTCAGACATGTACCCGAGCTGAAGAGAAATCTCCTTTCTCTTGGCATGCTGGATCAAGCAGGGTGTACATTTAAAGGAGAAGGTGGTGTTCTGAAGATATGCAAAGGCTCAATGGTCATGATGAAGGGAACCAGAAAGAATGGCTTGTACAGATTGCAAGGTACAACTATATCAAATCCTGCCAGTTTGATTTCTGCTTCAAAGTTGAATTCCACACAGCTATGGCACCTCAGACTAGCTCATGTCAGTGAAAGAGGCTTGGAAGAATTGTACAAGCAGGGTCTAATAGGAAATGGAGACTTTGAAAGGTTAGAATTCTGTGAACACTGTCTTTATGGCAAACAGAAAAGAGTTAAGTTTTCTTCTGCCATACACACAACTAAAGCCTCGGTTTATTATGTGCATTCTGATATATGGGGGCCAGCAAAGGTTCCCTCATTAGGTGGTGCTAGATATTTCATAACATTCATAGATGATTGGTCAAGAAAAGTGTGGGTGTATTTGTTGAAACACAAGAATCAAGCATTCAAGTGTTTTAAACAATGGAAAGCACTTGTTGAGAATCAAACAGGAAGGAAGGTTAAGGTACTTAGAACTGACAATGGACTTGAATATCTAAGTGAAGAGTTCACTGAGTTTTGCAAGGATAATGGGATAACTAGGCACAAAACAGTAAGACTAACTCCTCAACAAAATGGTCTTGCTGAGAAAATGAATTGGACCATTCTGGAGAGGGTTAGGTGCATGTTGTCCAATGCCAACCTAAGCAAGGTGTTTTGGGGAGAGGCAGTTCACACTGCATGCTATCTAATCAATAGGTCTCCTTCAGCTGCTATAGATTTCAAGACACCAGAGGAGTTGTGGACAGGTAGAGCACCAACCTATGACAACTTGAGAATATTTGGATGTACAGCCTATATCCATGTAAATGAAGGGAAATTGGAGCCTAGATCAAAGAAGGGAATCTTCTTGGGATATCCTGATGGTGTAAAGGGTTACAAGGTGTGGTTAACCAAACCAGGTGGAGGAAAGGCTGTTATCAGCAGATATGTTGTCTTCAAGGAAGAATGCATGCTTGAGGATGCAGGCCAGAAAGCTGAGATGTCTAAGGAACCAGATGAGCCCGACAACAAGGTTCAATTGGAGGTGGAGCATGGTACTGCAGATACAACAGATGACAGTACTCAGCCACCTACTGAAACTGATGAACAACATGCAGCAGCTAAGTCATCCTATAATATGGTCAGAGACAGGGCTAGAAGGCAGATCAGACCACCTTAAAGGCTCGGCTATGCAGACCTCATTGCTTATGCATTGAGTGTAGAAATTGAGGATCAGGTAATTGATCCTATTAACTACAAGGAAGCAATGGAAAGTTCAGATAAAGAGCACTGGAAAACTGCTATGACTGATGAGATAAACTCCCTTATGAAAAACAGCACCTGGGAACTTGTCGAAAAACCTACAAGTCACAAAATTGTAGGTTGCAAGTGGATTTTTAAGAAAAAACCAGAAATTCCAGGGGTTGAAGGAAGTAGATACAAGGCTAGACTCGTTGCAAAAGGCTTCACACAAAGGGAAGGAATTGATTACAATGAGATTTTTTCCCCGGTTGTGAAACACACAAGCATTAGAGTCATTCTTGCTCTAGTTGCAGTCTACAACTTGGAACTTGAGCAAATGGATGTAAAGACAGCCTTCTTACATGGTCAGCTGGATGAAAGGATATACATGAAACAACCTGAAGGGTATGAAGTAAAAGGAAAGGAACAAATGGTATGCCTGCTGAAAAAGTCCTTGTATGGACTGAAACAGTCACCAAGACAATGGTACAAAAGATTTGACACTTTTGTAGTGTCAAATTGCTACAACAGAAGTTCTTTAGATTGCTGTGTCTACTTCAAGAAAGCCAGCTCAGGTCACTACATATATCTCCTACTCTATGTTGATGACATGCTCATTGCAAGTAAAGATCTAGAGGCAATCACCAAGCTCAAGGGTCTGCTAAGTTCTGAATTCGAGATGAAGGACTTAGGTGCAGTAAGAAAGATCTTGGGGATGGAAATCCTGAGAAAGAGAGATGAAAGAGTTCTCTTCTTGCATCAGTCAGGGTATACTGAAAAGGTGCTTAGAAGGTTCAATATGCAAGATGCCAAGGCAGTTTCAACTCCCATAGCTGGTTATTTCAAGCTATCAGTTGAACAATCTCCCAAAACTGATGAAGACCAGCAGTACATGGATATCATCCCTTACTCCAATGCCATAGGGAGTTTGATGTATGCTATGGTATGTTCAACGCCTGATCTCGCCTATGCTGCCAGCATGGTCAGCAGATTCATGGGGAACCCAGGGAAGGAGCATTGGCAGGCAGTCAAGTGGATTCTTAGATACTTGAAAGGGACAAAATCTGTTGGATTGATATTTGGAAAATCAAAATCAGAAAACAGCAATGCAGCAGGATATGTGGATGCTGATTTTGCAGGGGATATTGACAGAAGAAGGTCTCTAATAGGATATCTGTTCACTCTCTATGGAAATGTGGTAAGTTGGAAGGCAAATTTGCAATCAATAGTTGCCTTATCTACCACTGAATCTGAGTATATTGCTTTGACTGAAGCCATAAAGGAAGCAATATGGCTCAAAGGTTTTGTAAAAGAATTGGAAGGGAGGGAAATTCCTATGACAGTATGGTGTGATAGCCAAAGTGCTATACATCTCTCAAAGAACCAAATGTTCCATGAGAGGACAAAGCATATTGACATCAGAATGCACTACATTCGTGACATCATTGCAAATGGCATAGTTGAAGTGAAAAAGGTTGCTACTGAAGACAATATGGCTGATATGTTAACCAAGGTGGTTCCAAGGGCCAAATTCCAGCACTGCATGAATTTGGCAAGTATTGGAACCTGTGATAAATAAGTCTCTTTAAGGAGACTGGATGCATACCTAGCTGGTACTTGAATTGAAGATCCAAGGTGGAGAATTGTGGCAGTTGGCTCATCAATTTGTTAGTCAGTTAGGCTATGCATAGTGTTTCTTGTCAACTATGTGATATCTGAAAAGTAGTTAAGTCTGTTAGGTAGTTAGATCTATTTTTCTATTATGTAACTACCTTGAGAGAGACTTGGGTTGTTGATGAGTGTGATTTCACCTCATTTTTCATGTACATTTCTGCATGCATTTGCATATAGTTTAGGCATTTTTAGTTTGATTTTGTTTAGTTTTTCCTTTGGAACGGATAAGGTGGTGTTGTGGTGTTGTTTTGCAGGATTTCATGATTAAATGCCCTAGGTTTGGCCATGATGAAGCTTGGATGAATTAGAGCCTTAAAAATGAAGAAAATGAGCCAAGCAGGATTCTGGAGATTCGCCCCGCGAGCCTGGATTCGCCCCGCGACCCTGAAAGCTGATTGTTGGAGAAAATGCAAGCCTTTCTGGTTCGCCTCGCGAGTCTGGAAACAGAAGCCATCACGCCCAGGCCCTGATGCTCCTCACGGGCGTATTGAAGAAAAACCTTTCGGTCTCGCGTCGCAAAGAAACTCTCGCCTCGCGAGAGTTCAATTCTCTGAATGCAGATTTTTAATATTCGCCTCGCGAGACATGTCTCGCCTCGCGAATGCGCGCAGCACTGACTGGTATAAGTTGCTGTTTTAGGGCAGAAAAGAGGAGGTTTTGGTGGAGAGAACTCTTGGGGACTTGAGGCTGCGGCTGAGCTAGGGTTTTGACCCTAGAGGGGAGTTGCTGAGAAGGGTTGCTGTGAAGAAGAAGGAAAGCTCCCATGGAGTCTCTCCTCTCCTTTTCTCCTATTTCCCTGGTTTGGTTTTCTGTAAATATGAGTAGTTAAATTCCCCCATTGTTGGGGTTAGATGTAGCTTTTCTGAACTTGTTGTATTTGATTTGGTGTTTTAATGCAAGTCTCTATTTCTTTATGAGTATGTGATTCTGTGCTTAATGCTTTCCTTGGATTAGCTACCCATAGGAATGATATGTTGCTTTGATAGATAACTGAAAGGTTGGTGTTAAGGCATGCTCATGAATCATATGCCAAGTAGTTCAAGAATCTAGACATAGGTGTTGAATGCTTGCAATCTTATAAGTCTTGACTTAATGCAAAATCACAGATTAATCCACCTAAGACATTAGGGTTTGATTTGGGGTTTTAGGCTCAATGCACCTAAGACATTAGGCTTGAGTATTTTAGAAAAGGCTTGATTGTCATAATTGAAGTAGGACTTGTGTTGATAACCATTTCATTGCAATCAAGGGAGGATTAGTGTAGTCTAACCCTAACAATCTTAGCCACATCTCTGTTTGCCTTCCAAGTGTTCGATAAAATTCCCAAAAGACCAAAAATATTGTTTTGCTTTCTTTATTTTCTGTTTTAATCTCTCATACTTTATTTTAGTCTAAATAGTTGTTAAGCTTGTGAATTGGTAATTGGCAACCGATCCCTGTGGATACGATAACCGGTCTCACCACCGTATTACTTGATTGCGACGAGGTGCACTTGCCTCTATTCTAAAAAAAACGCATCAAGTTTTTGGCGCCGTTGCCGGGGATCGGCTTTGCCAATATCAGTAGTAACAAATGAGACAACTAGTTTAGACATTTTTTTATTTTATTTTTCTGTATATAATTGACCTCTTTCTTTTGTTAGTTTTGTACATATTTGATTTTTTGCGTTTCTTTGATCTTGGGCTTAATTGTCTGTGAGGTGAAAAATTGATTAGACAGGATCATGGACTACAATTGCTATCAACCATCTGATGCAGAAATTGAGATATCTGAGCTGCAGCTGCGGGTAGATATGCTGCAGTTGGCCATAAACATCCAACAAGTGAGTGATGAGCTGTCAAGGGCACAAATCTCTCCTCCACCAATGGTAGGTTGTTCTGAATGGGGAAATCAATTTCCCAACACTTCTACTCCATGGTGGGGGAACCCTCCAAACAATACTTGGATTGATCAAGAGGAACATTGGAAATCTTCCACACCTTCATATCAACCACAACCATCTCAATGGTATGATGAGCCATCCCCATTGGAAGTTGCTTGGGAGAACTTCAAATCCGCATTCCCAGTCGAGGTTGAGCAACCTATCCCGGATAGTCAACCTCACTTAGAGGCTGTTTTGGAGAACTTCATGGTAACAACAATGGAAGAATTAAAAAATCAAGAAGACATCATTCAAAGTTTCGGGGTACGTATTGAGAAAATTTCTAACCAACTATCCGGAATGTCAAAAGGGAACTTGATGGATGATGATGAAGGTGATGCAATAAAGTATGATGATGAAGATGATGCCAAAATTGATGAGGAGGAAGAAGAAGAAGTGGGAGCAACCGAGTCAAGAAGTGAAGACCCTGTTTTGGAGAACATAGTTGCACCATTCCCCATTGAACCCTTGACTAAAGAGCCTGAAGGGAAGAGGCATTTGGAGGACATCTATTTCACCATGCTTGGGGATGATGAAGAACTTTTGGAATTAGATGATGCTATTGTGTCCTATGCATGTGTTGAATGTGATGGGAGAAACACTTGTGTGGTTTGTGCGGAGATTTCTGCATACTTGGAAGGTGATGGATTTGGCAATGCTGAGAGTGAAGATTGTACAGAAGCCAGAACAGCACCAATGATCCTCTCGAATTATTTGCCACCTCACATTTTAAAGCAGTCAACAATGGAGTTCATGCCTCTGCCTGAGAACCCAGATTTTGGATCTTTAAAAATGCAGGCACCATGGCCAGTCCAAGAGGTCCATTTTTATTGGGAAGATTTTGTTGATAAAGGGGTTATCTTTGACCCGAGAGGAATTGAAAAGCGCTTCCCATTTGAAGAAGTCAACATGAATTTCGAGCGCTCACTTCCACATTTTTGCTGCAAACCGTGGGATCCAGGTGAAAGATCTCACATGGTTAGCATCCCTTGGTCCTTATACCACAGGTTAAGGGATCCAGGTGGATGCTTCTTAATAAGTCAAGCTAGTGACGTTAAAGAAGCGCTTATTGGGAGGCAACCCAACTTTTCTTAACCCTTCTCTTTAATTAGTTTTTGTTTTTGATTTTCAACCTCTTGAATAATTTGAGAAGCTCAAGAGGAAAATAATAAATTGTCAATTGCCAAGTGTTTGCAGGGTAATAAAGAAGGAAGGGAGAGCAAGAAGACAAGGAGAAGAGCAAAAGGGGCAAAGAAAAGCAAAGTCAGCACCCGCTACAGCCTCGGTAAGCCGTTCCAATTTTTTGCTTTATTTTATTCTTCTTCTCCTCTCTCCAACTTGATTGTTTACGTTGGGGACAATGTAAATCTTTAAGCTTGGGGTAGGGGTAATCTTTTGCTTGCATTGTAAATATTGCATTCATATAGGCTTAAGTTTGCATGATCGCATGATTCGGTTACCCCTGCTTAGATTGAGCTTATGATTGTGAGAGCTAAGTGCCAATTTTTCTGTGATAGTGAATTTTTGGACCTTGATTTTCTATTCTTGTGATATGGCTTCATTAAATATGCTTGAGATGATCTTGGATAGTTGATGATTAGCATATGTTTCTTTAGACTTGTGTTTCTCACTGGTTCTTGAACTGATAAATGTGAGCTTTTGAGCCATTAGGGGGTACTCACTAAATCTGCCCCCATTCCTTGTGTAGAGTGTTATTCCTCTTGGTTTGTTTTCTCTAGAACTTGACTTGAAACCATTTTGAAGCTTAAAAATTTTTGAAAACATTTTTGAAAATGATTGAGGCAGTAGGTATTTTTCTGGCCTTCTGAGCTTTGAATGATGAAATGCTACCCCTTAGTTGCCCAATTTTGAGCCTGAATGAATGACATGCTTTTCTTGGTACCCTAAAAATTTTTTTGATAAATATACTTGATAAGGGACCTTCTAAAGTATTACAAAAAGGGTGAAAAAGGTAGTCGAAAGTTTGGGATAAAAATCAGAAAAAAATGATTCTTTTGAGTTGAAAAATCTTCCCTCTCAAAAAAAAAAAAAAGAGAAAAGAAAAGAAAAATATAAAGAGATGGGGATGAAAAAAAAAAACAAGAGAAGTGAGAAATAAAAGAAAAAAAAAGAGAAAAGAAAGGTGGAAAAATGTGTTGAAAACCCAAGAAGGTATTTTAGAAGGTGTCTTGTGTTGAAATGTTTGATATTTGGTTTAGCCTTTTGAAATATCCCTTTCTTGTTATCCCCACCTAAAGATTAATCCCATGGCCACGTTACAACCAAAATAAAAGACCTCTTGATTCTAAATTGTTTTCATGAATAAAGTAGAGATTTGGTTGATAGTCAAGCCTATGGTAGGATTCATTCCTTGAGGAAAATTGAGTGAAATGTCTTATCCCCTAAACACTTGAGTGAGTGAGGCAAGAAAGAGAGCCAAGCAAATAAACAAGCTTGGGGTGAGCTTCAAGTGAGCAAGAGTGCCCGAATCAGTGAGAATGTGAGTCTAGGAAACTTAAGCCCCTAATTGGACTTGAATTGATTGTCTCTTGCTGAAATAATTGAATGCCTGTTACTTGCATCATTTTACTCGGGTTCTTGGTTCACTATCCATGCTTTGACTGTTTATCTCTTCTGGCCTTAGTTTTTGCTTGAGGACAAGCAAAGTCTTAATCTTGGGGTAATTTGATGAGTGTGATTTCACCTCATTTTTCATGTACATTTCTGCATGCATTTACATATAGTTTAGGCATTTTTAGTTTGATTTTGTTTAGTTTTTCCTTTGGAACGGATAAGGTGGTGTTGTGGTGTTGTTTTGCAGGATTTCATGATTAAATGCCCTAGGTTTGGCCATGATGAAGCTTGGATGAATTAGAGCCTTAAAAATGAAGAAAATGAGCCAAGCAGGATTCTGGAGATTCGCCCCGCGGGCCTGGATTCGCCCCGCGACCCTGAAAGCTGACTGTTGGAGAAAATGCAAGCCTTTCTGGTTCGCCTCGTGAACCCATGTCTCGCCTCGCGAGTCTGGAAACAGAAGCCATCACGCCCAGGCCCTGATGCTCCTCACGGGCGTATTGAAGAAAAACCTTTCGGTCTCGCGTCGCAAAGAAACTCTCGCCTCGCGAGAGTTCAATTCTCTGAATGCAGATTTTTAATATTCGCCTCGCGAGACATGTCTCGCCTCGCGAATGCGCGCAGCACTGACTGGTATAAGTTGCTGTTTTAGGGCAGAAAAGAGGAGGTATTGGTGGAGAGAACTCTTGGGGACTTGAGGCTGCGGCTGAGCTAGGGTTTTGACCCTAGAGGGGAGTTGCTGAGAAGGGTTGCTGTGAAGAAGAAGGAAAGCTCCCATGGAGTCTCTCCTCTCCTTTTCTCCTATTTCCCTGGTTTGGTTTTCTGTAAATATGAGTAGTTAAATTCCCCCATTGTTGGGGTTAGATGTAGCTTTTCTGAACTTGTTGTATTTGATTTGGTGTTTTAATGCAAGTCTCTATTTCTTTATGAGTATGTGATTCTGTGCTTAATGCTTTCCTTGGATTAGCTACCCATAGGAATGATATGTTGCTTTGATAGATAACTAAAAGGTTGGTGTTAAGGCATGCTCATGAATCATATGCCAAGTAGTTCAAGAATCTAGACATAGGTGTTGAATGCTTGCAATCTTATAAGTCTTGACTTAATGCAAAATCACAGATTAATCCACCTAAGACATTAGGGTTTGATTTGGGGTTTTAGGCTCAATGCACCTAAGACATTAGGCTTGAGTATTTTAGAAAAGGCTTGATTGTCATAATTGAAGTAGGACTTGTGTTGATAACCATTTCATTGCAATCAAGGGAGGATTAGTGTAGTCTAACCCTAACAATCTTAGCCACATCTCTGTTTGCCTTCCAAGTGTTCGATAAAATTCCCAAAAGACCAAAAATATTGTTTTGCTTTCTTTATTTTCTGTTTTAATCTCTCATACTTTATTTTAGTCTAAATAGTTGTTAAGCTTGTGAATTGGTAATTGGCAACCGATCCCTGTGGATACGATAACCGGTCTCACCACCGTATTACTTGATTGCGACGAAGTGCACTTGCCTCTATTCTAAAAAAAACGCATCAGTTGTACAGATATATAAGTCATTGTTGAGAGAAACTTGAAATATAGAAAAAGTGTAATATACATGGAAAAACAGAAAGAGGGACTGATTCATTGAGATCATAAAGAGAGAGCAAGTGAGGATTGAGAAGAGAGATAGCTTTCAACCCTGAAAGTCTTGTACCCAGATTCTTTTTGATCTAGTGGATAGAAAGTCTTGCCTCAGTGTGGATGTATGAGCAATTTGCTCTGAACCACGATAACATACTGTTGTTAATCTTTTCTTTCGTATACTTCTGCATAATCTTGTTTCTTGCATTCTGCATTCTGAACAATATCGATTTCAGCATTTTCTGTCAAGTTACCATTTCCGTCAAGCAATGCATTTCTGTCAAGAAGCTTTTCTGTCGGAAGAAGCATTTCTGTCAAAGCAGAGGAATAGTACGTTGGGCATAACAACTGGTTGCGATTTCTGTCAGAAGGCGATTTCCGTCAAGAAACGTTTTCTGTCAAGAAAGCATTTCCGTCAAGAAGCGTTTCTGTCGACAAAGCAATTTCTGTCGACAGCAGTAATTCTGACTTCTTGTCTTAACAACCTCTTATTGTCTATTGATATTATTTGTTAATTGAACGCTTTTTTTTTCAGTGGATTATTTTCTTCTCTACTTGGCTTTTTTTTTCAGTGGATTATTTTCTTCTCTGGAGTTCTACCTCCTCAAAAGGAAGATATCCAACCATCAGAATATAGAGGATGACTCCACACGATGAAACATCTGCTGTCAACCATCATAACCTTGACTGCTGAGCACTTGCGAATGATGATTTTAGTAACAAACTGGAAATGCTAAAAAATGATAAGTGTACATCATAGTACTTAAAAACAATCAAATTTATATGAGTCATCATTAGATCACTTAGAAGAAATATGTAACTTGTCGGAAACAAAAATTGATACCTAAAGTGATTTTGCCTGATGCTTTTGAGTTTGATATATATCAATGTAATGAGATGAGAAAGCTCAATAATTATCATTTGACACATTAAATGATGAAGGAGATGAAAATGACTCCACTCTTAAAATAAAGGCTTTACTGGTAATGACTATCAAGGCGTCATATATTGATCTACACAATGAGTAAATTCAATTTAACATATGTGACTTACACAATGAGTAAATTCTGTTTAACATAGTCATTTGTTGAAGAGCATTTCTTTAATCAACTCGCAGCTCAGCCTCCTGTTCAAGTATCTTTATTATCTCCTTCTAATTAAGTATTTCACCCTGCAATTTTGTTCTGGACAAAGATGAAGAAAATTGGAGCTTATATTGAATGTTGTTTTCCTCCTTGACCTTGTCTACTTCATCCTCTAAAGTGTGCTTACGGGATTCCATGTTCTCCAGGATTTCTGCCTTACTACAATGGTCAACAGCAAGAGATCTATGCTCTTCCCGAGATTGTGAATGCATATGTTGAAGAGTTTGGAAAGCAGTTTAAGCCTCAATGAATCACAATCTCTCTTCTTGTAAGGAACTCCAGAGTTTACCCAATACCTTCTGCTTCTCACTAAGTTCTTCACTTTGAGACCCTAACTTTTGTGGTAAAGACTGCAATTTAGATTTCAGACTGTAGACTGAGATTCTATGTTTTCAATAGAAGACACTTCTGATCATAACTACGTAATTTTTCAGCCGCATCTATCTAAGAATTCAGTCTACGCACCTCGACTTCGGCACAAGAGAGTTTATGCGCCAAACTGGACATTGTCATCCACCTATGAAAATAGGCACTGCACATTGAGTTTGAAATCCCTAAAGTTTAGGTTTTAGGATTTAATTGATTATATCAACATGCATTTCATATGCAAAACACAGTTGAACATCACAAATTCACTTACCCAGTAAACAAAATCTCAACTTTATCAGATCCAAATCATTAAAACAATTTTTTTATAAAAAAAGCTAAAAATAAAAAAGATCATTCAAAATTCATAGCAACAAAATAGAGAAATGTGCAAGATTTGTGTTGGAGTATGACAAATATGCAAGACCTAGAAAAAGAAGGGAACTCAAGATCAAGGATTTTACACCATCTAGTCCCAAAAGCACTTTGTTCAACAGAATCCCAAATAGTTCTTAACTTCAAACAAATAATCGATTAGTGTTTGTTTGACCGATAAAATTCAACAAAATGGATGAATGTAAAACTCAGATTGCCACAAGCAGATGCAGATAACACACAGTGGGGAAAGAGGAAGGAAATAACTTACAGAAGTTCTGACTGCAAAAGTTAAGAGATCTAAATTGGACCACAAAGCTAAGACGGGGATTTTGTTGGGGTACACAACAAGCTCTCAGGGCTATAAAGTGTACAATATAAAGTCAAAAAAGATTGTGATTAGCAAAGATATTCAAGTTTATAAGAATGCATATTAGGAGGAAACCTCTACCAATATTCTTTATCAGACTACACGTTGATGACATTTTATTTGGACTTCAACCAAATCATTTGAGCCATCACCAATCACCATCCTTTATAACTCAAGTAAGTCTAACTATGAACATCACTCGTTATTTGTACAGCAAATTTAAGGGAATGATCATATAGTCACTTAAAAACACAAAAGTATGGTAATCACCCACTTCATTTCAAGCAACAGCAAACACAAATAGCAAATAATAAATATAAATAATAGATAATAATAACAAAAACATCAACCAAAAAAGAAAAATAAAACAGACACACCCACATGAAATTCTTTATAAAAAAAATAAAAATGCATGGGTCTCCATACCCAAATAAATATCAATAAATGAGAAATTTAAAGAAAAAAAAAATGAAATTTGAGAATTAAATATACCTAGCTCTGCCTTCAACCTCAAAGAAATTTTCATTGAAGGAACCCTTGATACCCACATCAACATTCTCTTCTCCAACACAAAAAGGTTCCAACTTGCCACCGCTTCCCAGAGACGACGTCGTTTTGGCCGAAGAACTTTCTTTAAGCCTAGAATTGGCAACCGACGGCCATAATTTGCGGCGGGGGTTTGAGGGTGTTGGCCTTAAGCTTGACTTCACACTTTAACCTTATTAGCTCTTTTTGCTTAAAACACAAAAAGAAAAAAATAAAATTTGAATATAAAAAATGAACCACGTTCGATGATTTTCACAAACTAACACTAATGAAATTGAATAACTACATGCTCATCATTCTTCAAGTTCTTGCGTTTTTGCCAAAGCCCACACTTCATTCCTTTTCTGCCTTTTCAGCAATTAGATAAGTTACAATTTAAGCAATTAGATCAATTACAAAAATCTGAATAACAAAAGAGCCCATAAACCAAAAATATATAATTTGTATAAAATAGACGGTGTTTGAAGTTTGTCATCAAATTTAGCTACAATTACACTTTATCCCACAAATGTAGCTACTAATATAATATAATATAATATATGAAAGTGAGTTAAAATTGGTTATCCAACTCTTACCAAGTAACAATGAGTTGAAAATCAAAACCTTTCCATCCCAATTGACATTTCCCACCTCCTCATATAAGCAAACCCACTCCCCAACATCAATTTATCCTACACTGCATCATTTCAAATTTCAAGGTTCAAATAACCCTAATAACTTATCATTTAATTGGGTAAAAGTCATCGTGGATGAAAGAGGAAAATGGTGGAGGTCCATCCTTCAAAGTTTTTTTATACTTTACTAATTGTTGTTTTAGATTATGATTCTATGACCCATTTGCAGTATTTCAAACCCTTCAAAATTCAATTACCCACAAGTTCTGCAAACAATGATCCACAAACATTTTATTACTTCCTAGCAACCAAATGGCCATGAGAAATGTTAAGAAGAAAACAATTCCGCTGGAGACATTATTGTACATACATATAACACTATACAGACTGCATTTGATAACAACAACATCTTAACTCTGTAAAAACCAAAAGAGACAAAATCGTTGTGAGATTCTCACAAAGCATTGTGAATAGATTAGAATAAACATGCCAAAAATGCACTGATTACATATGTCCCTATCAGCTGGAAAATACTTATAACCCAACTTTTTAAAGTTGAAATAAATAGCTCTCAAGATCACAGTGACAATAAGCAAACTCTAACTTCTTTTACCTTGTATTTTCCATGCTCCTTCAGACTCTTGGAGAGCTCATCAACTCTCTTTTTTGGGTCAGCTGCTCCCTTTTTAGCCTTTTTAACAACAGAAATGGTGGTTATCGTTTAACAAAGCAAGTTAAAGAAAAAAAGAAAGAAAGAAAGGTTGAAGACGAAGAGGGATGGATATATACATAAAGTAAATCTGGTATGAACCTTATAGAAGTAAAAATAATCTTACCCCGCATATGCTCCTTTCCAGTAACACATTAACACAACCCAAATGAAAAGGGGAGTCATTCCACTTTATTTCCTAAATTCATAACCATGCATCCTCATACCAAAATAATTAAAATTGAAAGAGTAAAATGCCAAACCCTTCCCTTTTCATTTTACAAACTACAAAACGATCCAACACACACACAGAGAGAGAACACTATAATAAAAGCAAGCACCCTTCTCAGCTATATAGTAGAATAAAAAATATATAACCACACTTCTTCATTCGGATAAGAATAGAATATAAAATATATAGAATAGACTAAACAATTCATAAAAGCCATATATTAAATCTTCTTTTTTTTGGTGTGAGATATAATTTGACATATATAGAATAGAGTAAACAATTCATAAAAGCCATATATTCCTTGTTTTTTTGGTGTGAGATATAAGTTGACATTCTACATTCAAGTATTTATGACTTAAAATTTAATCGAAATAGATCCACTTCTCACTTCCCTCTAAGTTTTCTACCTTTGCTATTTAGCACTCCCATATTCAAGTATCTAACATTATGGAGAAGCACGCTCACACATAGCTTACTATTGATAAATGAGAACTGAGAAAATTATTGATAAATGACAGATGACAAAACTCCATTGCTTCTGAGAAGAAATAAGCACATGTCGAAGTTATTCTCAATATTCAAACTGATACATATTTCAATTTTATCAATAATGAGGTCAATGTTGTCCAAATGCAAAGGACATGAATGTGGAAGGTATACCATGTTGATTTGGTGTAGTTTATAAATTCCAAAGATGAAATGTTTCTTCTTGACTTACTGATCAACAATTATTCACCAAAATGGAGTCACAAATCAAGAAACTTTATATAATGACAGATTGGATATATTTAGCAAATACATGTTTTTGGCCATTTTCATAGGCATCATCAGCAATCAGAGGAGCCTTCAATTCTGATTTGTCATTTAAATGGTTATACTTGTACATAATCTTGACCCTGAAACCGTCACAACTACACCATAGTAAACATCAAGATATTTATGAATGAGATAAAACTAAAGAAATTTAGTGAGAAAGCTTAAAAAGCTTCTTACCCACACTGAGGAAAATTCTCAAACACCTCATGTGCAATTTTAGAATCCATCCAATTCACATAAACAACCTAAAATCAAACCCCATTTTCAAAATCAATTAGTGTCATATAAATCAAACATAAAGAAATGGATATAACAGTAAATAACAAAGAAAATGCACTACAATACTCAGAAAATACGCATCAAATGTAGATTCAGGAGCAGGGTACTCACCTGAAAGAAGTAAAAACTTGAAGCTTGAAACTCATATCTTCATTTCTTCACAAACCCATCACCCCCACCATCTTCATCTCTTCTGTTCTTCGCAAACCCACAACCCTCTCTTCATCTCTTTGTTCTTCACAAATCCATCAGCCCCACCCTCTCTTCATCTCTTTTGTTCTTCGCAAACCCAAAACCCTCGTGTAATGAAGAGAAAGAAAAGAAAAAAAAATAGAAGTTTGCAGGACGGCGAGAGTGGGGAGATCTTGTGTGAAGAAGAAGGAGGAGGAGATGAGGAGGAAGAGGAAAGAGGAGAGGAGGAGGAAGAAGAAGAACCGAAGAATAAAGAAGAAGAAGGAATAAGAAAAATAAGAAGAAGAAAGAAATAGGGAACAACCTTCTGAGCACCTGTGCTGTAAGAGTAGGTCTGCTGTGTTGGTCAGACACTCCAAGTTGAAAACTTGTAAGAGAAGCCAGAAAATGTAATTTTAATTTTAAAACGCAAAATGGCCGGAAAAAAATAAGGGACTGACAAGTGGTAATGAACAGTAAATATGGATTCAGGGTTATTCAATACTAGGTTGTATACCCGTGCGTTACGCACGGGTCAATTATCCATCTAAATAAATTCAATGAAAGATTTGTCGATGAGTAATTGGTTTTAAGGGGATAATTCCCTCATTAATTGGCACAAACTAAATAGGAGCTAAGAAATGGGCCTATCTTAAGCCCATAATTGACGAATCGTGGAATAAATGAAATTTAAAAATAAATGAGTTGTGGTTTACATGTATCATAAACAGAGGACATATATGCAGTTACTTGCCACCAAAATATTGAAGGCAACAAATCCATGTTTGAAGATTGTAATGGTTCACACAAGGTAAGTAAAATATATTAGTACATGATCATAAAATAATTACAAACTGTATGGGTTGGATCATATTTTTTGGAAGACTTCGTTATAAACTACATTTTTAACAACAGAGCCTGCATCACCAGCATCATCACAGCATAAAAATTTCAAACCACCCCTAGATTTTACCCTAGAGATAGCAACATATAGTTGGCCATGTGAGAAGACTGGACGTGGCAAATATAAACCAACATGAGATAACGTTTGGCCTTGACTCTTATTTATGGTCATCGCAAAACTTAAGATTAATGGAAACTGGCGCCTTTGGAATTGAAACGGAATTCCAGGATCAGAAGGGATTAAATTCATCCTAGGAATGAAAACTTTCTCTCCAATATGATTTCCAGAAACAACTTTAGCACCGATGACATTTGTCCTTAGCTCACTAACAATCAATCTTGTCCCATTACACAATCCCGAAGATTGGTCTATATTTCTCATCAACATAACAGGAACTCCAACTTTCAATATCATCTTATGGTTAGGCAAACCCGAACACTTAATTTGATTAAGAAACTCGATAGTTAACCATTCAGAATTAACCCTTGAAACTTCTTCCATTTTAGAAATAGAATCTGAGCTAAGATATACTTGTTCTTCGCCAGGCAACAACCCTAGCACATAGTTATTGACTTTTTCTACAATCTCCAAAGTTGGAACCAATATTGCCCTATCTTGAAAGAATCGATAATCATTAATATTGTCAACCAAATCAGGATAAGTAGAGCGAACAATGGTTGCAATATGATTTGAACAACTCGGAAGCAAAAGTTCCTCGGGGATGTCAATTTCAGCATCACCATCACCATCATGGCTAACCCCTAATTTACCATCACCAATATCAAGGACCCACCTTCCAAATTCGGCAATTTGTTTTTGTTCCAAAACATCAAGACTTCCCCGGAGACGCATATTTTCTGTCAACTTAAGTACCCTACAATGTTTCCACAAGGTAGATGAATTAATAGTAGCCATAACAATGTCTGCTCTACTTGCCTTGGGTATCACTGGTAATATCTGTCTAAAATCACCGCCAAGAACAACAACCTTACCACCAAACGGTTTTGTTAAACAATCAAACCTCAAAGACCCCATCAAGTCTTTCAAAGTCCTGTCAAAAGCTTCAAAGGCCCACCTATTAACCATCGGAGCCTCATCCCAAATAATTAGGGTTGCCTCACGAAGCAAGTCGAGCTTTAAAACTGTTTTTTTAATATTACAACATGAGTCTTCATTCAATGCCAACGGAATGGCAAATTGTGAATGAGCAGTTCTTCCCCTGGTAATAAAAGCGAGGCAATACCGCTAGAAGCTACATTAAGAACAATCCTAGATTGAGAACGAAATCTATAAGACAAAGTCTTCCAAAGGTAGGTTTTACCAGTACCACCATAACCATCAACGAAGAAGAAACCACCAGCCTCATTCACCACTGCATCAACTATTTCATCATATATTAACCTTTGACCCACATTCAGTTGTTGCAAGCATTGGAGATGTTTGTCAACCATCTCATCTATGTCGTAGTCAAGTTCTCTAACAATATAAATATTATTAAAAACATCCAGGTCATCACAATTGGGATAAGGCATTTTGTGAAAATCCTTTAAAGATTTGCCGTTTATGCGCAACAATTTCTCAACTTCCACTAAACACATTAACTTTAGTTCATCTTCAGTCAAAGACAATCCTAGGAAAACATATATATGAAATTGTTAAACAGTTAGATAAACTTATTACAACAATAGTACACCAAAATAAAATACAATAAAAAGAGAAAAGTGGAAAACGGAAACATGCAGTACAATTAATAACAGGAAGTTTTACCTGGATATTGTAATCTCTTTCGTCTATCATACAAAATCCCATCTGCTAATAACTCCCATGTTTCTTCCCATACATAAGATGGGTTATCGATGGTATTGGACAACAATAACGTAACAAAAAGCCTCCTCAAGTATACTCCGAAGCCAAAATTGCAACCTCACGAATCCCATCAACAAATTCCTTATCATCAGACAATAAACCCAAGGAAGAGCATGCACCTTGAAAAGTTTCAAATGTATGATTATTCACTGTTTTTAAGCTTTCATAACTCGTGCATCCTTTTTGTATATTAAGAAGCAACCTCATGTAATACAATTCTCAGGTGCACTGGGGGACAAAGTTCAACCGACCGATCATTTGTCCTTTCTTCCTAGGGCGCCACCGCCTTTCTTGATCAAAGTAAACAAATTTGGATGGAAACTCAACATAGGTTAAGTTCCTACCCAGCAAGATACTTGCAATTAGCTTCCATCCACGCTTGAAACATAGTTCTTCTATCTTTGTTCCTTTCAAACACATTGTTGATGACGTCGTTGTCATTATATAAAACAAATTGTTCCTTATAAAGGTGAAAGGTCAACCGTTGTACAGGAGGCCATCTTTGATGAATGTCAAAAGCAAAAAGTCTCCATGCAGACTCACACGGAGACAAATATCGACAATCATAATAATGCTTAATCTCATCTACCATTTGTGATCGATCGTAATGATGTCCATCAGAACTAACCACAACTGTAACACGATCTGGTCCCTTGTTAACATATTTGAATAAATATTTAATACAGTCAGACTTATTACAATATTCAATATTAATATGGGCCCGATACCTCATCAATAACTTCGGATTATACGGCACGACAAACCCGGTTATCCAATTCAACACCACCCTTTATAATAGTAACACCAAGATCCCTTCTCCTATAGATCGGGTACCCATCATCATCAAATGTTGTAAGATTAACAAATTTTTTTGGGAAAAACTTTGAGCATTTCCCATCCTTCATGCAAGGAGCACTACGATGTGCATTACCACAAGGTCCATGAAGCATAAAGTTGGTAACAACATGAAATAAATTTGGAAACCTTTCCTTGTCTGGTAATTCAGCAGATATAATTGAGTCAATAAAATCAACAGATTGTAAGTTGTCCTTTTCCTCCAACCAAAGTAGTATATGGGCATGTGGCAAGCCTCTCTTCTGGAATTCAATTGTATACATACCTAATCATATAAGACAAACAATATTTTTTAAGCTTTCAAGACCCTAATCATTTGGTTTAAAAAACAAAAATCAATATTTAGAGTCAAAGAACACGAATACCTGTAATGACTTTTCCAAAAAATAGGCCTTTCTTAAAGTCGATCATTAGTTGATCCAATTTCATGTGAAAGACCCTGCATGAAATATCTGGACGATCAGATGCATTAAGTCCTTTTTCATGAAGAAAGTGGTGAATCTCATCCCACTTTGGATTACACGTGAAAGTCAAAAAAAGATCAGGATACCCATACTTTTTACAAATTGCCATTGCATCTTGACAATTGTTAAACATGTATCGACGACCACCTGTAAATGAAGAGGGTAGGATTACACGTTTCCCAATGGACATAGCTTCAACATCACCTTTGTCAACTGCTTCTTCGATACCTTTCAAATAATCACCCCTAATAGTGCTCTGATTAAGTTTAACCCACAACAACCGTTGTGCTTCAACCATTGAATAACAATCAACAATAAATTGTTGGAACAGCCTCTTACTTCGTAACAAAATAGTTTCCTCAAACACTCGATCAAATAACCTAAATGCAATCCATTCTCTGATAGCTACTCTAACTCTTGGTCTTTCTGTAGCAGAGGGATTAGTCTTCATCAATGGAATATGTTCCTGGTAACCATCTTCCCCAAATGGGAATAACAATGGATATTGAAGTGGAATAAATCGTATATGAGTCTCTTGAATCCTTTGTAGATCACCATCACGACTACGTACAATAATATCCCTGCCACAATCAGCGCTATCGAAATCACCAACAATCAAAGCAGCAACCTCATCCACGGATGGCAAGTTATACATTCGTCCATCAATAGGACGACTTCGGAACAGCCTCATGGACACATTAACATCGGGGTGTTCTTCAATTAAATCCCTAACTCGTCTAAACAACTTTGTAAGAGAATTAAACTCATCAACCATCCCCAATAAATCTTTCACCAAGGTTTGATCAAATTTATCTACTTCAGAATCACCTCTGTAGCCATACATCAATAATGCACATTCAATTGAAACATAAATATGTCAATGACAAAAGACAATTGTATTAATCATATAAAACAAATTGAAAATCATGAGATGTAAACATAGCCCACTTTTAAATGTAACCCAAAGCATGTTCAAACATGGAAAGAAATATTTTTAAAATAATTCCATCTGAAAATAGAATTGAAATCCTAACAAAACAATAGGTAGAAATTTGGTAAATGGATGAATCGAGATAATTTTTTTTTCGGATTATAATGGATGAATTAAAAAAACCATCAATCCATTATGATTCATTAGAAATTTATTAAAAAATCCAATCTATCCATGATCAATCTCATAAAAACCATCCAATCCATCCATTAACAACCTTTTTGCGGATGGATATCCAATACATCCATTTAAATTATTTTAAAAAAGCTGATAATTTTTATGAATATTTCAAAATATATTCTCTTTCATTCAAGCCATAAAATATTTTTTAAATTAAATAAGTTTTAGAATTACAAATATTTTCCCTCCTCTCTCTCCTCTCTCTACCCTCTCTTTCTCTAGCTCTGTCTAGGCTCTACCTCGTCACTTTTTTGTCACATGATTCTGAAACCATTTTTAAAAAATGGTTTTAAAATGTATAAAAAATAATCGATTACTTTCTTTTATGTTGATCAAATGGATTTCAAACAACATTGCATAGATCATTAACCATCCATTAAAAAATCAATCCAATCAAATCCGATTCATTTTCAATTTTTTTTCTTATCAATGGATGAATTAGATGGGTTTTCTCATGGATGGATTGGATGTTGGATTAATGGATAATTTTGTCAATCCTAACAACAGGTATGAAAAATGTCATATATAAAAATGTTCTGATAATCTGATACGAAATGACACATTCGATTTGCAACCTCATTCTCGTGTGTCATATATATATAATTGTGCAAATTTTGGTGGTTGTCCTTTGGTGGCAATAAACTTCCTATTCGGTGATAGTTTTGACCTCCAAGAATAAACTGCAGGAGGTCCACGACCAGAATTTACACCAGATTGAACTTTACCACCCAACGAAGTGAATGCAAACATACTATTATAAGAGCGAATATTTTCTAGAAAATGGCCACTTCTAGGGTCTATTCCATGGATCAAATTCCAAAGCAAGGTAGGTGGCCTATCCAAATATGGCAATTTAATTTTTCCCTTCATACAACAAATTGAGAATTGTACACTCGAAGAAGAGTGCTTGTCAGAACGCTCCTCAAACCACATCATAGCTCCACAGTTTGGGCAACAATAATCCATACCTCCAAAGTCAACGTAAACTGGAAAAGGAACAGGGTTGTGAATTTAAAAAAAACATTAATCTCAATCTAAAAAAATAAACATTTATAAATAATTGTTCGAAGTAAAAGACAAATACCTTCATTTTCTCCTTGGACAAACAAAATACTCTCCTCAACCCCAACCACTGAATCCACTATTTGAGATTGGACACCTAATAAAGGAAATTTTTAAAATAAACTTTATATGGTGAAATTTCATTAACCTTAACTACATAAAATACTGAAATGCTAAAAAGCGCAACATAATTAAAAGATGGAATACCTTGTAGATCTAAAGACCCACAACTCGTATGTTGTGAAATTTGTCACCATCAATGCGATGTTGGCATGCACGATTTCGACATGGTTGAAGACCATTGATATAGATCAAATCTATATTTTTAATAATAAAATCAATATCGTAGCATATAAATCAAAGTAATAATAAACAATATCAGTATTGCTTGAGGTTTTTTTGAATAATATGCAAAAGAAATTTTCAAACACATACATAAATTAGTTAGCAAAGAAATATATATCGTAAATTTAACATGCAAGAAATGTGGTTCATAAAAATGCCACACTTATTTACCAAATATAAAATGGTAAAAAAAATTTGTTGTTGCTTGTACAATAATATTCACAAAAAGGAAATGGGCATATACATCGTCAACCACGGGGAAAGCGAAAGCGAAACATCACTTACTGGATGCTAAATACCATTAGTATTAGGAAATAAGGTTTGAACTGTAGAAACCAAATTCATGTCAAAATAATAATATGAACAACATAAGTTAGTTTGAGATCAAATGATTTTGTTTAACACCATAAACAAAGAAACGCCGATAACCACTTTTATGGAGGAAAAATGCCAATTTCATAGGATTTGTAGACCATGACAATTGTAGCGTAAGTAATATACTTAGCAACATGAGTGAATTCTCAAAAGTTTAAACAAAAGTCAAAAAACAAAGAGCAAACAATAAGGAAAATAATATAGTAATATAATTTACAAAAAAATATTATCCAATGAAATATCGATTGACCAAACATTGGTGCAATTGGAATAAAAGAATCCACCACCGAATGATACAAAGAAATATAACTAAGATAACACATACCATTTTCGATAGAACATAGAGGGGTCATCGAACTACTTGACGAAACACCCCTTATGGATTGCAATGATGACAATGTCACACTCGAATTGCACCCACCTATTTAAATCCCCTTTCATTAGCAGCCAAAAAGAGTTGCATGTGGCGTAGTAGATTTTCTATAAAATATAATACAACCAAATAAAATTAAAATATATAAACCAGAGTTTTCCTTTAAACGCTTTGACTCCTTATCTCTAATCACTGCCATTCTCCGTTGTCTAGCATTTTTCCCAGGATTGCCACCAGCCTTCACGTCGTGTGTTTGAGGATTACGCATAATGGGGATCTAACAAAGAAGATCGGTTATTATATTTGTGGTACTTAAAGTAAAAAAAAATTATGATTTAGCACACACTTACAAATGGTAAAAAATTGCCAAAACAAAATATAAAGCACTACTCCTAATATGTTTGAGGATATATGATGAAAAAGATTATGGGAATTAAATAGTAAGGAAGAAGTTAAACCAAAAATGTAATTTCATCTATGTACAAAGTAGTTTATCCAATGTTTTAGGAAGGAATAGTTTTAATAGTAGGAGTTTAAAAATTTCAACGGATGGTCATGCTGAATCACAGAATTATTTTTATGTGGATGTTTAAGTCTGTTTGAAAACGATCGTTTGATGCACATGGACAATATGTATAAATTTTAGACACCGCAAAGTTTATCAAAACTTGGAATAAAACATATGTAATTGAATTATTCTTCTCATGTTGAATTAAGAAAGTGCTTGTCAAGCATCAAATATAAAGAAAATAAGTTGGAAAAGGGACTGGACAGTTCACCAGCAACAATATCATACAATGATAAACCACATGAACTTTAAAAGTAAAGAGCAAGTTTGGCATTAACAGGACAATGACAATACTAATAAATGAAAATACACAGGCTTTTGACAGCACAAGAAGATGTTGTAATAGCGTACATGAGTCACTTGATAGTTGAGAAAAAAAGAGAGTACATGTAGTTGGTGACATTAAAGA
Organism: Sophora flavescens; assembly: GCA_030762895.1. NCBI lineage: Eukaryota > Viridiplantae > Streptophyta > Magnoliopsida > Fabales > Fabaceae > Sophora > Sophora flavescens. The sequence continues at coordinate 9,606,730 of CM061063.1, forward strand.
GAATGGTGACAGTGTTAAAATAGAAGAAAAATCTAACATACATTCTTGTTCATTGAAATGCAGATAGTATAAATAGACTCCAACCATGGTAATATTATATTCCATGTTTTGATTAACACTGTTATTGACAAATATACATTGAGGAAGTAGAGTGAAATATAGTCCCATACATGGAATAAACATAGAATCCTGTATTTGGTAACTTCTGCCGAATCACATTTGCATTGCGTATGTCAGGGTTTGCAATAACATTCTTCACTAATAAGAGGATAGCAATAAATGAGAGAAATAAAAGGCATGAGAATATTGACAAATACCAAATAGAAATAAGGGAAAAAGTTAACCACAACTAAGATGGTACTGAGTGAAATCCATACTAAACCAGAAAAGACATAATAAGTAGTGCTACAATGAGCATCAACTTCAAATAAACATGTGCAAATAAGAGTATGTAAAAATATGAAGACATACCGACAAAAGATTGTATAAATGTGATGATGATCCTATCAATGATACTCAGCCCACATGTGTAGATAAAAAACACCCATTTATACAAACAACAGTTGATAAAAAAATGACACTAAGTCACTCTATTTATAAAGAGATGGCAGCTATATGTGTAGATCAAGCTAGCCTATAAAAAAGCATACAGTTTTAGTGTACCTTTAAAAAAAGCTATAGCATAATGACATAAAGGAAAAGTAAAGGTCAAAACATTAACATAATGACATCATCTTGAGATAGAATGAACAGTGAAAACTGAACTTCACCCATGAGCTAGTTATAAGGAAAAAAGCTAATTACAAAGCAAGCAATGATAGCAGTTTACCTGCTAGGAATAGGTAAACCCAATATACTTGCATCATATGCCTAAGGCCTATATAGGAGTCTCCCCTGATATATAAATAATGCAATGCAATTTATAAACTAAGCTATGATGACAGCCTGTGATCCTCATAAGTGTACTTTTTTACCTTTCAAGTAAAGAGAATAAGTTACCTAGCCTATTACAGATTGATATGCCTTGTCTTCATTTGGATTCCAATGCATATGATCTGCCTTGTCCAAATTTCTGAAGTAATACTGCAAAAGTGAGTATCATGTACTAATCACAGTATAGAAAGTTCAGTAAATAATGGTGCTAACTATTTATTTTGCCACCATTCTTTTGTAATATCTGCCACAGAATATAGGATCATGTTTTATTCAAATGTCATTGTTGAGTACAATTATGATGTCCTCATGCAACAAAATTAAAAATGAATATATGCTCAAGTTGTAAAAAAAATCAAAATGCTTTCCTGTAACATATAATGAAGTATAATCAGATCACCACCAAAGAATGCCAAATTGTTGATAGCAGATGGTCCATGAACCATTACGACCACACTTCTAAATAACTTAATCAAGGCAGATTATAAGACAACGAAAGTTCAAAATCACCACCACCAATCAAGGCATTTAGCAGATACACATACTCACCAAACAGAACACTTACATAATAATGTTTAAAAAAGGATGGTGAGTGGATTCATTAAGCTTCACATCCTTTGAAGGAAACACAAAAAAGGTTTAATTTTTAGAACTGAAGATAGGAACATCTAAGTGGTTTTCAAGATGCAGAGTTCTCATACCCATATATACATGAACTGAACTCTTCAGATAAAGGTGGTGACAACAAATTGAGAAAGTTTAATAAGAATGATAGAGAATAAAAAATAAGGAAGCAAATAACAATTACCACATGAAGCACTTGTAAGCATTTTTCCAACCTTATATCCATATCTAAAGGCAAACTGAATAATATATCATCATGTTATTCATTAAAAAGTAAAGTAGACATTCACCGACAATACAAAACTGAAGTATAGGCGTTTGTAGTGGAATAAGAAATCAATCAACAGGCAAAAAAGTATCATCACAAGAAGAATCTCTATGTCTACAATTGATTATGGGAATTACAACCATAAACCAATAAAATCTATAAGCAAATATTTGCATGCGTAGAGGAATTTCCTCATATAAAGCAATTATCACACAGACAAGAAGGCAGATTTGCTTAATAAAAAGAATCAGTAATTCTCACTTCAATAGCTGGAAAAATATGAACCTTAAAAACCAAGGTTAAAAAGGAAATAAAACCAGGAACATTGTTCTAAGCAACCAATGTCCTTGGCTCTAAACTTCTAATAGCATGTAATCTCATAATAAGGAGAATGGAGGGTGTGATAATGGTTTCATAATCCAACAATAGCTTGCAATATCTTTAATATATATATGAAAATTACATTTTGTTAGCAATGCAAGTTCACAGCAAAAATAAATGACATCTTATGCCCCATTTATTGATCCTATGTATAAGCCAATGTAACTTTTTATCATACTAAGGTATGAGGATTTAAACCAATAATTTGATTGCAAAATTGAGAATAAATGCTTAGGCTCTTGTGATATAATAGCAATAAAATGCTTGGTTAGGCTTATGTAAAGTCAAAAAGGGTAAACCATTATAAGGTAAACATACATGCTTTTGAACCTTTAGCATGGAACACCCATCTATACAAACAAGTAGTTGATAAAAAAAGCAAACTAAGTTACTCTATTTATAAAGAGATGGCAGCTACATGTGTAGATCAAGGTAGCCTATAAAATATCATACATTTTCACTGTACTTTTAGACAAAGCTATAGTATAATGGCATAAAGGAAAAGTAAAGGTCAAAACATTAACATAATCACATCATCTTGAGAAATAATGAACAGTTAGAACCGAACTTCACCCATGAGCTAGTTATAAGACACAAAACTAATTACAAAGCAAGCAATGATAGCAGTTTACCTGCTACTGAATTGATACATCCAATATACTTGCATCATATGCCTAAGGCCTATAGAGCAGTCTCCCTAATATATAAATAATGCAATGCAATTTATAAACTAATCCATGACACCTATGATCCTCGTAAGTGTACTTGTTAAACTTTCAAGTAAAGAGAATAAGCTACCTACCCTATTACAGATTGATATGTCTTGTCTTCATTTGAATTCCAATGCATATGATTTGCCTTGTCCAAATTTCTGCCACCAGCTATTGCTATCAAAAGCTTCACCCGTGATGAGAGAATTTGATGAGAGAATGTTGTAGCACACACAAACTTGTTGGTTCCCTGGAAAAGCAACAAAAGGCTTGGTTAGGCTTATGTAAAGTCAAAAGGGGTAAACCATGAAAAGGAAAACATACATGCTTTTGAACCTCTAGCATGGAACACCCATTTTTACAAACAAGAGTTGATAAAAAAGCACACTAAGTTACTCTATTTATAAAGAGATGGCAGCAACATGTGTAGATCAAGGTAGCCTATGAAAAAGCATACAGTTTTAGTGTACTTTTAAACAAAGCTATAGCATAATGACATCAAGGAAAAGTAAAGGTCAAAACACTAACATAATTACATGATTTTGAGAAAGAGTGAACAGTGAAAACTGAACCTCACCCATGAGCTAGTTATAAGCCACAAAGCTAATTAGAAAGTAAGCAATGATAGCAGTTTACCTGCTACAAATAGATACATCCAATATACTTGCATCATATGCCTAAGGCCTATAGAGGAGTCTCCCCTAATATATAAATAATGAAATCCAATTTATAAAATAATCCATTACAGCCTGTGACCCTCGTAAGTGTACTTTTTAACCTTTCAATTAAAGAGAATAAGTTACCTAGCCTATTACAGATTCATATGTCTTGGCTTCATTTGGATTCCAATGCATATGATCTGCCTTGTCCAAATTTCTGCCACCAGCTATTGCTGAAAAAAGCTTCACCCGTGATGAGAGAATGTGATGAGAGAATGCTGCAGCACTCACAAACTTGGTGGGCGTCTGGAAAAGCAATAAAAGGCTTTGTTAGGCTTATGTAAAGTCAAAAAGGGTAAACCATGAAAGGGTAAACATACATACATGATAATCAGAATGGTGGGACCACCAACACGGAAAGATAAAAGCAGCTTTCATAAATACAAACATTGATTAGAAGTCGACTTAGTACATGCATAGATTTACAAAACCTAACACCATACTCCATTCCACTAACATTCATATGTATAGGAAGGAGGGATAACATTAGTACTAAATACTGCAGACACCCCTAACTTAGACAAACTTATAAATGAAAGCATAAGATGAGGACAAATGTGTTTGTATTTGGAAGCCAAAACAGAGGGACATCCAAGAACAAACAAATTGCACCTCCCAAAACCATAAGGAACAACTTATCCCAAAATAAACAGACAACGGTCTAACGGAGCCTAATGCAATTACTATAGAGGAAACCACAAATCCCCTAGACCCACTCAAAAAAAGCACACCCTCCAAGTGTGAGAGCCCTCAATCCTTTTCAAGCTTCACTGCAACCAGCTGACAATTTGGTTGGTCCTCTTCTTCAATAGTGACAACAGTCTTCAACTTGGCACTTGAATGTTCAGCTTGGTTAACATCTTCAATGACAACAGCACTCTTCATCTTGCTGCTTGGGTGTTCAAGTTGAGAAGACAGAAATTCAGGTTCAAGACACCTCTTTGCTGGGGCAAATGTCCAAGCAGAGGGAGGGGAATCCGCTCCAAGGGAGGTAGGAGTATATTGACTAATGCATGGTATAGCCTGATCATTTTAACAATTAAAGATGAAAAAAATATTTGTGTTTAACTAAGACAAGTGAAATGGAAGAAAATTAAGTAAGAATATAAATGAAAATAACAAAACTACTTACAGAGGCTGACCCTTCAAGATCTACAAATATGCTGTCCACCTTTGAGAATGGAGGAGCAAAAGTTGCCTTCATGGGAGTGTTGTCTCCACTAGACATCTCAAACATAGCAAGAATGTGTTCATCATCACATATCCTCCTCACAGCGTAAGTTGTCTCACAGTGGACAGTTTGATGAGTCTTTGTCTCAACCTTAAACAACAGACGCCTACCAAGCAGATTTGCAATTAAATGAGGGAATCCAGTTTACAGAGGAACCTACAGAGGAAAAACAGAGTCAGAGGCAAAAAAGTAGACCAAATAAAACACCAAATAAGACTATATGAGTCATCGAATGTGGTAAACTAATGAGGGGAAAAAAGTGGAGGATATATACTTCAAAAGACTGCATAAGAAGCTCTTCACAAGATTTTTTCAGTAGCAAGTTAACATCACGATCGAAGAGGACAAAAACAAATTGTTCCCGAGTCATCAACAACCTCTACAATCACTTTGAACCCGAGGAATAATGAAGGTCATGTTTTCAATCTCAAAAAGTAATAGGGTATTAAAGGTAGGAAAAAATACAGGCTTTTTAAGCAAATTAAAAACCTTGGAGAGACTTGAAGCACGGCGCATCACAGGTTGTCACGAAATAAAAAATAGAGCGCAAGGATACAGATTTGTTGCATTTACATGCTAGGTAAAACCAGTCCCCGTCACCAACGATGTCAACAATAGTGCCTAAGACAATGAATAGGCCATCCTAATAATAGGAGGCAGCAACGTTTGGGAATCAGAAATTATGTTAAAAGTGCCCACCATATACATAGAAACTGTAATTTAAGCAAGTAGAAGGTTAAGACAGATGAAAGATAAGCATGACAACCTCCTGTATATCTTTAAGCTGAGCAACAGTTTTTTTGGGGTGAAGCTTCATAAAATCAGACTCAAGACCCTCCCTTGAGTTGTCAAGTATAATACAAAGCGGTTCAACATCAATGACACCATGTTCAGCGATCCTTGAATAAGTAATTACAGACAATGAGAACTTTACTTTAAAACGGGGACATTGGAAAAATAGATAAATGCAAAAGCAACAATAACAGGGAAGCATATAAGGACTGTATCGTACGTGTTTCTAAAAGAAAGAGCAGCTGGAATGTCAGGGTTAAACATGAGTTTGGTAGCATTGATACTGTTTTGTATAACAATGTGTCCTGATAATGGAAAAAAAGAAAGAAAGTAGTAGTTAGAAGTGCAAAAAATGGAATCAAAATGAGAAATTGAAAAGGCAAAAAGTAGGAAGGAATTCATAATTGTGGAGCAAACACCCACCCCTAAAGCTCTTAACTCTTGCAAGCTGAAGTATAACTATAACCTGCACATTGGCCTGCTGGTTAAGGAAACTCCTCAACTGGTCAACATAATCCCCAAACAGAGCACACTCTAATTTTCCACTATAATCACAAAACCAAAGTTAGTAACAACAAATGTTTTCAACTGGAAAATAATGAAGAAAAAGAAAGGGTTAGAGTTATATATTAACGTTGAGTCTGTGAGTTCCATGACCACCATATTAGTTAACCTCCCATCTTTCTCGTGATTGTTTTTCCGGGAATACCTCGACCAACACACCAATCACATCTGCAAATAACAACAACAAACATCAATAAAAAAGAGTGAGTAGTGTATAAAGTATGTTCTATGGTATTTTTAGTGCACCGAAGTGAAAAATATAAACACAAATGAAGCACACTCACCAATCAGAAATTCATGATTTTCACCCAAAGTCACAACCTCATTAAAAGGAATGAAGGAGAATCCAAATTCAGGTATTGAGCTATCCTCCATCTTCACAACGGTAGTCTTAAAAAGGAAGACCAACCTGAATTCATGCTGAGTCCCCCTATAATTTCCATTATTAGGGACAACACTAAAGTAGACCATTTTGTAGACAACAGACCCTCCTCCAAGACAGGGCTGAATTTGTAGAGAAGAGGCTTCCTAACACTTGCCTGGATCTTCCCTCCCTGGAAGGAAAGGACAATTGTTTAAATGACCATATAATGATCAATGTAAGACAACAAATCAACATGACAAAATAGCTTACATATTGATCAAGAAGTAGCAACTCGAGAGAGAGCTGGCCTGGGTAGGATTATTGAACATCGGGACTGTCCACATCCTAGCCACACGCACCTTCAACCTCACACACTCCCTGTTGAAGCGAATCTTACTAAGTTGATCAAAGTTTACAGCCATAGTAACCAAGTCAATTTTCAGTTTCAGACTAACCAAGAGAAGTTATAGCCAAGTGATGAAACATAACCAATGCATTCCACTTTATATAGACCACAGGACAAGGAAAAGATGTAAAATTCGAATTTCAAAACCATGGGAAAAAAGAGAGGAAGTTCTAGGTTTAAAAATGAACTAAAGTTCGATCATCCCTCAAAATAAGTAGTATCAGAAGCATACATACTAATCCCAAAACAGACATCAGGGTAGCAGCTGATCAATCAAATCAATAATAAAAAGTAATCATACACAACTAATATATGTGTTAATAAGCATGAGAGTAAATAATTAGACCTAAGACTAAATTATAAAATCTAATGCCGCATGCAACCAACAAACTGAACAAAGCATGCATGCTAACAAAACAATCATAACCTATTAGTATGATGAAATAAAAAAAAATAGGTATTGTTCAACACATAAGAAATCCTCTCAGCCGTCTACCTCAGTCACGATGGGACATACCACACCAACCCCTCCGAAAGTTGAGAGTTACAGAGTAAAACCACTCACTGTCCCTCTTCCCCAAGACTCCATGTCCACGGCAGAGCAAGCACAGACCCAGAGCTATTCAAAAGCATTACCCTAGAACTAAACCTACCCTTAAAATGCAACCTTACCAACTTTACCCAACTACTACCGGCGACGAATAGGAACCAGCGGAATGGCGGATGTGAGCCACCAAGCATGCGGTAACGATCGAAGATCTGAAGGAAACCCCCAGACACCCCATCCATTCAAATAGTCGCTACTTTGCATGTATCACTGAATCGATGGACAACATGGGTTTAGGGAAAATGGAAGAAAGGACAAATGTTGCCGTATTTGAGATTTGAAGCCATCCCTAAATCGGTGGAAAATAGATTGTAAAATGGAGATGGCGCTCCTTTTCTGCAGATGACAGACACGAGATGATAAAGGCAGGCAAATTATCATCTATGTAAAATCAAAGAAAGGACAGACACGGGTGAAGGAAGAAATGGTCACGCAACCTCGTCTGGTTCTGGCAGATGACACTCCTCCAAGCTTTAAAGATTGTACTTTTTTCCCTAATAAACAATTGATACGCATGGCCTTGTGAACTGAAGGTTGGAAACGTGTCATACTAACTACTAATCATAATAAATGATGTCCATTCCCGATACAAATGAGTTGGCCATTCATAACAATTAAAGACAAAGGCCAGTAAACATATTTGTGACAACAGAAAAAACGGAAATGGCTGAAAAAAATAAGGAACTGACATGTGTCTATGAATAGTAAAAATGGAACCAGGCTTATTTAATGTATAGATAGATATTAATTGTTCTTTTTATGCTTTTTTTTAATAAATAATAGGCCTTAGGCCCAAGAAAACAACAAAGAAACCATATGAGTAAAGCGTGGCTGCTCGAACACCACCACCTGAATCCCCGGATCACAACCCAAGTTAGTTGACATATCAAGACTCCTATTTGCCTCACAAAAGGCATGAGTAACCCGAACTTCCAGATCCAAACGTAAGAGAGATTTAAGCTCTCTAACAAGATTTAAGTCCAATTGGCTTTCTATGTATAAAAAACTAAAAGTATTAGAATTCTCTCTGAAATTTTATTAATATTTTAGTCCGAAAAATAAGACTATTTCAACAAGCATTTTGGATTTCTAAATGGGATGATTTGTGAACTTTCGCATTTCAATTTGCGAACTCATCGTCCAAATATAAAGCAAGTATGGAATTTAATTATATTTTTAAGACATCGAATATTTTACTTTTTATTTAATATATTTTTAAAAATATTAATAATTATTTAAAAGATATTTTGAGAGGAGAAGTGCTCAATAGTACAAAACAAATTTGTACCTTTATTTTGCATGTTCTCTCTTACCAATTTCACATTTTTCTCTATGTTGTCCACTTGTCCTCATGTTTTGTGTGGCGAAAATAAATTTCGTTGCTTTCAGTGCAAAATTATTTTGCACACTGTTGGGGCAAGAAGCTCACAATGCTTCACACACTCACACTAACACAATAGAAAAATTGAGAAGGAATAGAGAGGGAGAAAGAGGATTAGAAGAGAATATCACAAACTGAAATTTATTCACTAATATCACTTTACACACTTTACTACTTTACACAATTGTACATCTTCACACTATGGCACTAAGTCTATTTATAGACTTACACATACACTAACTAATTCTCCTAATAGCTCTCTAACTAATCACTCTAGTTACAACAAATTAATCACACTTTAACAAACTCCTAACAACTAACTCTATTTGAATTACTTCCAACACTCCCCCGTAATTCAAATATTCCACTTACACCTTTTATTATCACACTAAACTTGCATTCAATAATGCACACTTTTTTATCACTAACACACATTTGTCTACCTGGATCCCATGGAAAATTCAACAAGTATTGGGTTTGGCCCATTTGATCAGAAAAATAACCTCCATTCGAAAAATGTCATTTCTGATTTCTTCTACCATGGGCTAGGCCCATTAGGTCACAAAGGGGACTCAAATTTCGAATTTCCAATTTTGCCCCTTGCAGCATCTTCTCCTTCTCGATGGTTCTCCGTGTCTGCCACCTTGCATCCATCATCTTCTCCCTCATTCCACATAGCAGCTTCATATGGCAGACACGACACAGCTGCTTCTCACCGTCGAACATCCGATGAACCGTCGTGTGACTGACTTGGTCCGGTGGCTCCGTCGACACTATGACCGGACCTGGTTCAAATCTCTCCGTCCGAACTTCCTTCGTTAGTTGCAGAACTGGAATCGTCACCTCCATCTCAGTCGCGTTCCGGCCACCTCGAAGCAACTCCACCCAGACCAGGTTCTCCTCCTTCGTACGCACCACCGCACTGCCACCGTGAGTGAGTTGACTTCCCCATTTGTTTTTCTTCTTCGCAGCGGCGGTGACCATCGGTTTCGAGTCAGGCACCACCGACTTCGTCCCACCATTGTCGGCGGCGCTGCTGGCTTGGGTTTGGCGGCCGGTCACAATCTCTGGTGTGCCATCTTCTTCATCTGTTTTTTTTTTCAATTTCAATCCTCCTTTCCCTCTGTTTCAAGTAAGCATCAAAGAGATTGCCAGTGACACCTTCAATGGAACCATCAATAGGTAGAATGTAGACTTGCTTGCCATACTTAACATCCGAGCACTGATGCATGGAGACAACATCACCAAGACGAACCCTCAAATTTGATCCCACAACTTTGTTCATCCTGATCTTCGCCTCCTCACAACTCTCATCACCAAGAGCTATGCAAATCATATCCCTCCTTTTCTTCCCCTTAATGAGGATAGTGTCACCCCGGAAAAGCTGAAGCTTTTCCATGGTTTCAGGGTGCATCGACATCACGGAGTTGTCCTCGTTAACGGCCTCATCAACGACTAATCAGTTCAGCGATTTCTTCCGCTCAAGAATCACTGTCGAGAAGTCTTTCTTTCCCGATTTATTTTTCTCTGCAGCAGCTAACTCGATTGTCTGCTCATCTCCCTCCTTTTCACCCAAAGGATCAGCAATAGAACCTTCTTCTTTGGCTTTCACTAGCTCTTCACTGTTCTCCATATATGCACCATAGGAATCTTGATCAGTGACCCCTACTTCTGTTTTGATCTTTGTCTGTGGTGAACAAGTCTCAGAATCTACAACCTTCTTTGTGCACCCTCTTGCAGCTTTTTGACAACTCTTGTTTGCCTCAAGATCATCATTACTGCACTCTGTCTTGTTTGTTCTCTGCTTCTCTTTTCTCCCTGTGTCCTCTTCTTTATTCTTTTTTACACTTTTGATCTCCTTCTTGCTTGCAACACCTTTCTTCACATTTTCAGCATCTCCATAGGCTTGTTGCAAGATTTTCCATGCTTCTCTTGCATTTTTGGCTGAAGCAATCTTCTCAATATTCACATCATCCACACATTGATGAAGGATGATGAGAGCCTTGTAATCTCTGTTCTTGGATTCCTTGTAGGAGGCACTATCCTCTTCTTCTTTGATCCCATCTTTCACTGTTTCCAACACTTCATGGAAACCAAAGATTGCTTCCATCTTCACTACCCAATGCTCAAAGTTCTTGCCATCAAGAACCGGTAATGGGATTGAAAAATCCCCACCCATAATCTCTCCAATTTGCACCTCCATGGACCCATCACAAGTCCCTAATCTTGTAGCTCTAGATACCATTTGTTGGGGCAAGAAGCTCACAATGCTTCACACACTCACACTAACACAATAGAGAAATTGAGAAGGAACAGAGAGGGAGAGAAAGATGATTAGAAGAGAATATCACAAACTGAAATTTATTCACTAATATCACTTTACACACTTTACTACTTTACACAATTGTACATCTTCACACTATGGCACTAAGTCTATTTATAGACTTACACATACAATAACTAATTCTCCTAATAGCTCTCTAACTAATCACTCTAGTTACAACAAACTAATCACACTTTAATAAACTCCTAATAACTAACTCTATTTGAATTACTTCCAACACACACGATAGCAACACTCTTTTAAGAATCTTTCATCATGTTGGTCGAATGAGTGCGAAATTTACGCATCATTAAAATACTTTCTTCATATATTATTTTCCAGCTTTTTTTTTATTTTGGCCCCACAATGAAGATATACAACAAAAAGTAGTGGGAAACAAGCAACATAAAGGAAAGCAACAACAGGCTAGCCTACATAAAGGGAAGCCAGCGTCAGTAGAAATACTGATTATTGCTTTGAAGTTATACACATTTTTCCATCAATAAAGTTTGTTTTAACTGATGTACCATTTATTAATCTCCTATCATATCTACTCTACATTTTATTAACCTCTTACTTTTAAAAACTTCACATTTCACATATTGGGTTGTTGAGATATTTGGTCTCCTGCATGAATCGTATTGCTTTCATGGTTTCCACTATCTTTTGGGGTTAGAAAGAGTGCCACTGATATTAGAGACCAATTTTCAAAGAAAATCGTGGAAATGTCTCGTTCGATCGCCAGTACACTAGTTGTAATGCTGTTAAGAGAAGAGAATGAATCAGCCTACGATAAAGATGCATTTGTCTCTAAGGTGTCGAACTCAAAGAACCCCACCAGTAAAATGTAGAAAAGGCCTCCTCCCTTGGTTTAGCACTCAAAAAAGTCATGGTGCGAAGTGGCCACTCACTATGTTCCTATAATTGTCAATGGTAGTACGTTACAGGGTGACAAAAAAGTGTATTGTCACATCTATGACTGTAATCGATCTGCTCGCGTAAATCAGAAAATCTTGAGGGTCATCTCGGAATTTCTTCTTAGTAACATAGCATTAAGTATGCTATATGTATCGTGGTACCTATAAGTAAGGTTTTAAATTATAATTATAATTGTAGTGTGGTTTCGTTGTGTTTACCATAATTACGAAGAATTGCAAGAAAATAATATCGATACTGTCATTATTATGACCACATTTCGATTTTTGAGGCTTCCGAAACCAAATCATTGTAGCACTAATTACGGATTCGACCTTTATTTAAAATCTTGGCTACAACTACAAGTACGTAGTTCAAATAAAGAGATAATATAACTAAAATAGTAAATATTAAATGATAAACAGACAAACGTTTTCTAATTATGAGAGTTTAAAAAATTTCTTTATTACATGAATAATAGCAAGTACTATTTTCGCACTAACTTTTGGTGCAAAAATACATCACTTAGTCTATAAATAAGAGAGCATAACAAAGTTTTAGAGAGCTCTCTTGAATACATCGATTCCCTCTATTTTGTTCTTTACTTTATTTTCAAAGACGTGACATCTATTTTTCGTATGATATTGTGACTCTTCCTTAGAAAGAATAATGATTTTTACAGAATAATGATATTTACTTGATTTTGTAAACATATAATTCTTTCCTTATTTTACTTACTAGTCTAGAAGGCAAAGACCTCCATATATTTCTTTTTGAAAGAAACATGGTCGCTAAACTCTCTTTCATCGTGCAACATGGTGCAGATGTGAGGCACGGGTCTAAAGAATAATGGTGTCGTTTGGAAGAGCTTATTTAAGTTTCTTTTGACTTATCTGATGACATAAGCTCTTATGCAGTGTGTTTGGCAGAGCTTATAAAAATAACTTATGCCACCCCATAAGGAGTTTTTGACTTATTTTCATAAGTCACTGTAAGAAGCTTATGGAATTATCATAAGAGCTTATGCACTAAACACCCTCTCGGTGTTTTTCACTATTCGAATCTTCTCATGCCCCTTTCTTTCTTTTTCTTTCTTTAAGTGCTTATGGCATAAGCTCTCATGCGATAAGGTCTTATGTGATAAGCTCTTAATTAAGTTATTTACCCAAACGCACCCAATATCAATGCTAATGACAAAGACACGGTACACAGAAGTGCTGACGGGTTTTTCACAACTTTTTTACACAATAAACTAATTATAAACTATGATATGAGTGATTTTTAAAATAACGAATATAGAATTTAAATATTTTTAATAATATGTCAATTCATGATTGGTTGATAGTATAAAAAGATATTTACATTAAATCCATAAACAAATGTGACCTAAATTCTTTATCCTTAACCTTTCATGGGTCCGTTTGATTTAGATTTTGAAGAAATTGATTCAAAAAGGATTGATTTTATAAAATAAAAAAACAAACAAGGTTGAAAAAATTGATTTGTGTTTGTTAATGATGTTTCAAAAGTGAGTTTAGAAGAATCGATGAATGTTTGGATGATAAAGTAAAATTACTTTTGATGTATAAATATAAATAATTTTGTGGGTCACACACCCAGGATCAATTCTACTCAACGGAAATGCTAGAAATTCTTGCTTCCATCAAAATCAATTCTAACCCCACCGGAATCAATTATGTTGAACTGATTTTTCACCCAAAAACACTGGTTACTATAGTCGGTTACTGTAGCAACTAGGGTTTGGATGACAAACGCCCATTGGCGTTGGTAACCAAACGAGCACTATAACATTGTATTCTTTTTATTTTGATTTGTTTTTTCAAAAATATCCCCTAAAATACTTTCTTGAAATAAAATCTTACAAATTACTTTTTAACTTTAAAAAGTTCAATGTACCACAATCAGATTCAATAAATTGTGATATTTAAATTTATTCTATAAAATAAAATAAATAGCTACCTAGTCACTCGTTTCCTTTCATAGGTATTTATTATTTTTGATAATATATGCCAACAAAATGAGAGATATAAAAATTAAATAAATTTTCAAAATAATAAAGGATCAACTCAATTAAATTAGCACATATTTTAAATCAAATAGGTAACCATTCTCGAAATTGATAATGTACTCATAATCATCCTCCGAACTCAACCTACGAAATGTGTCGCTTTGAATGTGTCCAATTGCACTGATATATATTAATGAATTGGTGGTGATTCCAAAATCCTTTTCTTCTAATTAAATTTTTTTTGGCGCCCTTCAAACGGTGCGGCACAGGTAATTGATCATATTTTAATATCTAATAATGATAACGGACTTAGACCCCTTAAAAAAGTGGTCATGATGGACACTTCGTATCAATAACATGATAGTTTGCTCATAAAAAAAATTAATTAATAACATGGTAGCCCAATAAGAAAATTTTCAATATCTATTCTATATCCCAATAGACAATAGACTATATTTATTGCTATGACCATATTAAAGTAAGATTGAAGTGCTATTGTTCAAGGAGAGACTTTTTTTTTTTTGTCTAAAAAAGGAGACACTTATATTATCTTTAGAGAATAAATGATGTAGTGGAGAGAAAGAATTCATTTCCATTGTCATAATGAAGATTTAGGTTTTTTTATCTGGAAAGTGCAATTTCTTTTACAAATTATCAAAATAGTGCAAGTTGAAAAGATTTTAAATAATTGGGGTAAGTCGTATAAGACATATACGACTTCAAAATCATATATATCGTGTACGACTTCACTTTTTGTCTTTTATTATAAAATAACAGAAGTCGTATTTGGTATGGACGACTTCTGTTTTTTTAAGTTTTGAGAGAGTCGTACATACCAAGTACAACTTATGTTATTTTATAATAAAAGCCAAAAAATAAAGTCGTGCACGTATATATGACAAAGTCGTAAATGTCATGTATGACTTATCCCAGTCAAATAAAATCTTTTCAACTTATAATATTTTGGTAATTTACAAAAGAAATCACACTACACATGTCAAAAAGCCGAAGATTTATGTTTGAATTTGAAGGAGTAGTTTTAGTGCTAAGTTAAGTTTAAACAGGTTTAGGCTGACCAACGACTCGTGACTAATTCACTCGGCCATTATAATTTGGTGACAGACCCCTTGATTACTGGTTGCGGTGTTCAAAGTAGGGGGGCAATTTCTCCAAACCCTATTCTCTGATTCCCACCCTGAATCTAAATTCTGCGATATGTATGAGTATACGAGTCCTCGTGCTTAATTTTTATTATATATTGTTATCACTTGCAAATTATTATTACTGGCATAAATTTTAATTAAAAGGGATAATTACACTAAACTTCTTTGATGTTTAGCTTAATTACACGTGATATTTCCATTGTGTGAAAAGTTATACTTACTTTATTTCAGGGGAAAAGGCGAGTGTAATTTTAATATCATCCTAAAAAAAGTAAATATAATTCTCGCGACCGTTCAATCCAGACATCACGAAAAGAAAGTGAAAATAGAGAAGTCGCCATCAAAATTTTTATTGTGGGAAAACCTTGGAAACCCATTTACTTAAGGTAAACTGGTCTTTAACAAAAGAGAGAGATTTGAGTCCGGGAGTCGATTACGAATAGGAAATGTGTTAGCACCCTACATCGCTCGTTTAAAAAAGGTATCTTAAGTTAATTGTGCAAAAATTTTAATAACTTTTTAAATATTCATTTTACCCCAAAAATTATTAACAAGAAAGAATTATTTTTGTTTTTGGATATTTGTATTTTTATTTATGATTTTGTATATAAAAAATTTATTATTGATAAAACCTAAATGAGGTTGAACATGGCACATAAGTCCACAGGGCAACCTCAAATCTAAGGGATCGAACATGGCACCCGAGTTCCCGGGACATCCTTAAAAATAAACAAGTTTAATTATTTTGATTAACTACTTGAAAATAAAAAGAGACACTGAAAAAGGGGGAATTTAATTTTGGCTTGACAAAATGATTGATTTTGCTCCTACGTATTCCCAGGTGCGATGGAAAACTCAAAGTCACGTAGTTCTTTTAAAAAATACTTGATTGATTGATTGATTTTAATTTTTTTGAAAATGATTTGATTTAGAAAGATTTCTTTCTTTTTTTTTTCATTAAGAAACAAGGAGGTGAAAATTTCTTAAAAGGATTTTTCATTTTTTAAATTTTTAAATTTTTGAAAATGATTATTTTTTATTTATTTGAAAAGGGTATTTTGTATTTTGTTTTTGTTAAGCAACAAAGAGGAAAATACTTTTTTGATTTTTTTGTTTTTTTCTTTTTATATTTTGGAAAGGATTTTTTTTAGATCCAGATTACTCTTTTAATTTTTATTCTTGGCCAAAATTCTAATAAATAAATAAAAATAGACAACATAAAAAAAGCAAATGGACCACATGCTACACAAGCCCAAACCATTAGAACCAAATAACCTAATGACATAAACCAAACAGAAAAATTTAAAGAGAATAAAAAGGGAGTTTAAAGCGGGGTAAAAAAATATTGGCAAGTTCTAAGCCTCCTTCGTTACCAACAATGGCAGTCAGAGTGGCCAAGGAAGACAAGTCTGAAACTAGGGCGGCATTGTTTGGAGCAGATGGTGCGGCGGCGAAGCGAGGGACAGATGTGGGGGTCCTGGCGCGGTGGAGGACGAGAGCAGCGGAGCAGAACATGCGAACGACGTCTGTTAGCATATCTGCTTCGGGTCGTGACGGCGAGGGATAAGGCAGCAACGACGACGGCGGAGCTGGGTGGCATGTGGCGGCGCTTATGAGTCTGGTGCAGAGGGGACTTGGACGCGACAGTGACCGAATCTGGATTGGGCGGCGGTCGTCGAGGCAGCACTGCCTCGCGGTGGTTGCGGAACAGTTTTCGGTTCTTCTTCCTCATAACTATATTCTCTTTCTCTGTTTTTTTGTTTTTGAAAGATGAAACAGAATGGTAAAGATGGATTTTGATGAAAATGAAGTGAGATATTCAGGCAAAAGATGGAGGAGACTAGAGGAGAGAGCTCTCAGAGTATATTCTCACTGATTTTTTTCCCCTTAAATCAAGAACGTCTCCTCCCCTTCTCTACAAGATGCTTCTGTTTATATAGCAAACATAGGGGAAGATAGTGCCAAATTCGTTATTGGTTTCTTGAGGGGAAGGAGGAAGGTGCAGAGGGTTGGTGAAATGGTGGTGCTCCCACTACTCTGATGGTTGCAGCAGGTGCAGGGGTTGTTCCCCTTATTTTAGAAAAAAAAAAGCACAAGAAAATAAAAATGGGGAAATAAAAGAGAGGCTGGTTTACTTGAAATGGAAGAGGACAAAGCAAGGATGGGGAAAAAAGGACAAAAAATTTAAAAAAATTCGAAATAAAAATCAAAAGTCTTTTTTGTTTTTTTTTTTGGATTTGCACTACAAAAAAAAGGTCATTTAGCGACCAAAAATAGTGACCGACTTTTTTGGTTGGTTTTTGCGATCGAAATAGCGGCCGATTTTAGGATCTACATGAAACACTGGTGAGAGTTGATTATGCGACCGAAATAGCGACCGAAATAGAGCGTAGCAGAGATATCGGTCGCCATATCGGTCGCTAAACAAAGGAAAGTAAAAGTCAGAAACTTATGAATTTTTAGCGACCGAAATGGCGACCGATTTAAATGCAACGCTCAAACTTTATTTATATTAGCGACCGATTTAAAAATCCGTCGCTAAATTTATGAAATCATACTTCAAACTTTATTTATATTTGCGACCGATATTAATTCAGTCGCTAAACGGCGCGTAAAAAAAATTAAAACAGCACGTGTTAGCGACCGAAATTTAAATCGGTCGCTAAAATTATAAATTCAAATTCAAACTAACCATATTAGCGACCAAATTAGCGACCGAACTAATTCGGTCGCTAAAACTGAAATCCCTAAATTCGACAGAACCTCCTTCTTCCTCATTTTACTTGGCGCATATCTCTCTCTCACTGTTTCTCTCTTCCTAGCCGCGCGCTCCGACCACCACAAGACACCTCCTGTCACCACCATCATCCCTTCTGCTCATGTAAGCTCTCCTCTACTCCATCTCTCTCTCTGTCTCTGTTTCTCTCGCATCTCTCTCTGTCTCACTCTGCTTTTCTCTCTCTCTCTATCTATTTCTAAGGTCTCTCTCATCCATTCGCTTGGGGACTGGGGAGATACGTTAGCTGTCGGCGGATTCACAAAATACAGGTAACAAATTTGTTGTTGAAAACTGTGTGATTTGCTTTTGCTATGTGGTTTGTGGTTGGATTTTGATGTTTAATTTTCGTTTTTACATATGTAAGATTTTAAATACTTCTTTATCATTCACAAATGTTTTCATGTTTGTGTTTATATAAATGAATGGGAGAAGTTGTGTCTGATGTGGTCTGTGATGGTGTGAACACAGTGGTGACTGGGAGGTTTTCATGTTTGTGTTTGCAGAAATCATAAAGCATTGGAGCTAAATCTAAATTGATCTTATCATATAACCAACGAGTTAGAGACCTAGAACAAAATTAATCTATTAGGAACCCCAAGTGGTTGGTCTAGTAGAGCTAGCATGACATAATCTCGTATCTGACAGGTCGTGAGTTCGAGCCCCCACTAGTCTCCTTGAGGAAGGTAAATGTAAATCCCTCTGTATCATAGAGCCCGAGGGTTTTCCCTACCTTAGACTAGGGCATCATCACCCTAAATTATTCTTTTCAAACAAAAAAATCTCTAAGGGATGCCCACACAGCGTGAGGAGGGTAGTACTGATGCTACCTATGAGTTTTTCTATTTAGATTTTCTTGTTCAATGGGGATGATGAAACCCTGATTATTTTGGTATGCTATGTTGGCTTGTTGTTACTCAATATTAGAATTTAACACTTACTGAATTTGTGTTCCTATCGATTGATATAATTAAACGTTTCATGTGTTCAATCTTGTTTTTCTCATGCTTAGAATTTATTCGAGGGTTGCTGATAGTAGTTGGATATAAATTGTGATTTCCTATCATGGACACATTTGATGTTTGATAATTTACTATTGATTCAGGGAAATATAATCATACGTTTTCTTATTATTTTTTATGCTTCATTGATTATTTTTTCGTGAGCACTTGCTTTACCACTAGATATTCATGAGATAAATTATCTAGGTATAACAATTTAACATAGTAGATGACAAAATTCATCTTGGTAGATTTTGTCGCTTAGGTAATTTATATTTGATTAAATATAAATTTATTTATTTTTATTTATTTTAATAATGTAGGTTGTTTCACCTTTACAATTCATTTATTAATTGGGCGACAACTAGACTAGGAAAAATTTCTCAATATCTAAAATTTAACTCTAAGTCTAGGTGGAACCAACCTCATACTTGCTCCACTAAACTTTGGCAAGATTCCTGCACTCGTGAGTGTTTTTATGCCTTTCAAAAGTTACAAAAAAATGTCACAAGTGAAATAAAATTACGAAATAAATTCTTTAATTGTAACTAAAGTTGAAAATTGTACAAACCATTAATAGTATGCTTTTGAGCATTTTTTTATTTTTTTTTTATATTTTGGCATTTGTGATGCCTAATCTCATTTATTAGAATAATCATTTGTTATATAATTTGTTTAAATTTTTTTTTTCTATGCATCTCTATATATCCTTGTTTTGTAAAAAAAGATGAACAAAGAAAAGAAAAATGATCCAGATGAAATAGCAGGTATTTTGGAATCTCTCTCATCTCATTTGCCACCCATACACAACCACCCGCCACTGTGACACCCTATACCCCATATGTATTTATAAAACATTTAAATAAAAGGTATAAAATAAAAACATGCATTTATGTCATAAAATAAAAACTGGATAGAAAGTACCACATTGTAACAACATCTCAATGCGGAAAATAACAAAAGTTCGAAATAAAACATAACAAAACATAACATAAAAGAAAACCCAATCCCGATATCACATTACAGAGGTGATATAATTAGATCAAGTCTTTTTTTAATCACCAACAATTAACACAAGTCATATTAGTCCAAATTGAAGTCTACCTGCCGCAATGCATAGTAAACAGGGAACTTTTTACAGCTCATTATCTACTTGCATCGTTATCATGATTCATGTAGAATAGTCATATTTTGTGTGCCACCGCCTAAGCCTTTCTTATCAATTAAGTTTGTTTATATTTTAATAGTTTATTATGAAGTGTTGCCTATAAAAGGCCATGGTTGTACGTTGGCAATTTGATGATGGAATGAATTAAGAATATGAGAACATAAATTTTCTTCTCTTCCTTTATAAGTGTTGTGTGAGTTTTATGTGTTTGTATAAACACCAGAGTAGAGTCCAGGTCTGGATGATTTCATGAATCGTGACACTTGCTTTGCCCATCCAAAAAGCATTTGAAACATTCTTTTTTTTTAGTTTAGTTTATTATAGTTACGTTTTTGTCATTGATTAAAGCTTAAATTTTGTGTTTTGAATTTTTTTTTTGAGTTCTCAGACATGCAAATATGACAAACCACAAACAAATGGAATTTGTAATTTAAGATTTAAACCCTTACCTCTTCCAAGACTTAGGTTTTGGGAGAGAAAAGGTTCCTTAGTACTTTTCTCCCTTTGTTTCCTCTTCTTCTGATATAAAGGAGATGGGGAAGAGAGTTTAAAGAAGAAGGGAAGTTGCAAGTTGTTCTATATTTGTAACCGTATAATGTTGATTCTATTTTATATTAATTTATGTGTTTCTAGTCTTATAAATAGTTGTACTGGATTCTGTATATATAGAATAGTGATTTGATTTGAAATGACTAATTTCATTTATGCACGATAGGTCCTTGTTGTCATATTCTTCTACTCTCTGTTGGCTCCGGCTCCTCCCCTTATCCTTGCTCGGTTGTGTTTTCTCTCTCAGGTAAGTTCTCTAAACACTCAGTGTAATGTATTATGTGAATTATCGTGTTGTTTGGTAGTGGAGAGCTTAGCTCAATAGGATGTGATCTTGTCTGATTGTATGCTGATAATTTAATGTTTATGCATGTGTTTGTCAATATGTGTTGTTTGTTAGTGGAGAGCGGAGCTCAATAGGATGTGATCTTGTCTGATTGTATGGTGATAATTTAATGTTTATGCATGTGTTTGTCAATATGTGTTGTTTGTTAGTGGAGAGCGGAGCTCAATAGGATGTGATCCTTTCCGAAAGGCGGGATGCTGGTTGTGTGCTGATAATTTAGAAATAATGCATGTGTTTGACAATTAACTGCTACTTGTTAGTGGAGAGCGGAGCTCAATAGGATGTTTGCTACAATATTTAATCTAAGTTTGTATTGATTTACGCTGCAATTTATCTAAGCTCAACAATGTTGCAATATTTATAGGTTAATGGTTTTATTTTCTGTTCGAGTTAATAATTAATTTACGAAAGCCTTAGTTTCCTATTTGAGATTCAATATTAATGAGCATGCGTAACTTATCAAGGTATGCATGCTCATTGTATTGAATCTTGAATTGTCCAAGTGGGACAGTTTGGGAAAAAAAACCTTTTTCACACTCATACAATAGTCATTTCAATGTTCAAATGCCTTATATACTTGTTGAAATCTCGGACTGATGCATTTCATTTTGTTCTCCTGGTGCATACTTGATCGCGGTGATTCTGACCGTGCTCGAGTCGTGTAACTTGGAGACCGATGGGAAATGCTGCCAAAATTTTGTCAAGTATAAGGTATTTGAATATGGGAATAACTATCAGTAGCCGAGTGTGGCAAAGGTTTCTTCTCAAATGGGATAGGTTCATACCTTGCCATAAGAACCAGATTAATGGAGTTATTGGAATGCACCATAATATATAAGTGTTATTGTAGAATTGGTCAGGCTATTTAATTGCTAGCAAAGGATATTCCGGAGAATCGGAAATGGATGTATCGTAGGTTGGATCGGAATAAACGTCTTAGGGAAGAGTATAGAGTTGGAGTGGGTGAGTTTATAGAGTTTGTTGTTAGCCAGGAGAGATTTATACGGCTGGGCGGTGATCAATTGAGGTGTCCTTGCAAAAGATGCAAGTGTCAATCTTTCAAAAGCGTGGATGGAGTTGTAGCCGATCTTTATGAGAAGGGCTTCATGCCTGATTACTATTTGTGGAGTAACCATGGTGAGACGTTGCCTGACTTAAACCTGATTGTGGTTGAAGGTTTGTACTATGGAAGTGGTGACCGGAGGGAAGAATTGAATCCATACGAGCAGATGATAATGGATCATGCTGGACCTTCGGTTGGTGTTGTACTAGAAGAAGATGGGGGAGAAGATGGTGGAATGGGTTCCCAATACATAGAGGAGAATCCGAATCCCGAAGCTCAAAGATTCTATGATATGCTGAGTGCTGCACGATCTCCATTGTGGGAAGGATGTCGGGAGTACACGGAGTTGTTGATGTGCATGGAATGGTTGAGTATCAAATCTGACTACAATATGAAAGAAGGTTGTTTTAATCGCCTCACCAAGTCAGTGTCCAAGGCGTTGCCAGAAGACAATCGGATGCCTACTAGTTTTTATCATGCTAAGAAGTCTGTGGAAAATTTGGGTCTGGGGTGTTTGAAAATTGATTGTTGCCCGAATGGATGTATGTTGTACTATAATGATGATTCAGCGGAAAGCATAACATGTTGTCGATTTTGTGGTGCAGATCGGTATAAGACAACCACTAGGATGGGCATTGAGAAGAAGAGGTCGCTAAAAAAGATGTGGTACTTTCCGCTCGTGCCAAGACTTACAAGATTGTACTCTTCGATGGCCACTGCAGCTCACATGAGGTGGCATAGTGAGCATGAGAGGGAGCAAGATATCTTGTGTCATCCATCTGATGGAGAAGCTTGGAAGCATTTTGATAGGGTTCATATGGCATTTTCGCAGGACCCTCACAATGTACGATTGGGGTTATCTACTGATGGATTTAATCCTTTTGGGCAGTCTGGAAAATCATACTCTTGTTGACCGGTTATCCTGACTCTGTACAATCTTCCCCCGGGGATGTGCATGAAGCGGGAGTTTATGTTCCTAACAGTCATAATTCCGGGTCCGTCTAATCCAAAAGGTAAGATTGATGTGTACTTGCAGCCGCTGATAGATGAGTTGACATTGCTGTGGAATGATGGTGTGTTGACATATGACGTATCTTTGAGGCATAATTTCATCATGAAAGCAGCTTTAATGTGGACGATCAACAACTTTCGTGCTTATGGGATGATGTCGGGTTGGATGACCCCGGGGAAGCTTGGATGCCCAATATGTATGGAGCGATCGAAGGCATTCACGCTTAAAAACAGTCGAAAGATCTCATGTTTTGATTGTCATCGTCAATTCCTTCCAGAAGATCATCCTTATAGGCGGAACAAGAATGCATTCAAGAAGCGTTGTACGGAGACAACACCGCCTCCACCACGTTTGACTGGTCCTAATGTATGGCGCAGAGTACATTACTTACCGCTCGTCCATGAAACCCAAGGAGAACATATTCCTGATTATGGCGTCAACCATAATTGGACAAAACAAAGTATATTTTGGAGGTTGCCGTATTGGAGGACGCAGCTACTCCGTCACAACGTTGATGTCATGCATACTGAGAGGAATGTGTTTTTGAATGTGTTTGACACTGTGATGGACATCAAGGGGAGGACAAAGGATACATATAAAGCCCGTTTGTAAGTGGGTTAAAGAACTAAAGTTACCAGATGAGTATGCTTCCAATCTGGGTAGATGTGATGACATTAAGGAAGCAAAGTTACATGGAATGAAGAGTCATGATTGCAACGTGTTCATGCAACGGTTGCTTCCAATTGCGTTCGACGCATTACTGAAGCAAATTTGGAACCCACTTGTTGAGCTTAGTGATCAGCCTCTGACTCGACTAGTTTCTGACTAGTAAAGACCATGGTTTTACTCGAGTTTAATCTCATTTCCGCCCAAATTAGACTTGATTGTCTTCAAGCAACATTTTGAGTCTCTAAAGTAGTTTTAGGGTAATTTAGCTGATTTAGAGTCAAATAAAGCACTTACTGCTACCTCTTGTTTTCAGGTTAATAAAGAGAAGCAATTCTGGAGTTATTCGCCCCGCGAGAGGCTACTCGCCTCGCGACCCTGAAGCCTCACTGCGCCAGAAATGTCATCCTCTCTGTCTCGCCCCGCGAGAAATCCAACCCTGAAGGACAGAGACCATCACGGCCTAGCCGTGATGAAGGTCACAGCTGTGACAGATTGGAATTTGAAGTCTCGCCTCGCGAGAAAGCCAAACACTGAAGAGCTGTTCAGAATATTCGCCTCGCGAATAATGTCTCGCCTCTCGAGCGAGCGCAACCCAGAATCTGTATTTATATCTGTTTTAGGGCAGAACTGATATGTTCTCAGAACTCTCTTTTTCCTTTTATATTTTGACGGCTGCGAGATTGTTCGTAGGTTTTTGTCATAGTTATTAATGGAGAACTAGTCTCCTTCGATTGATCTGCTGTAATCGGGTTCCATTGACGCTTGAGGTTTTGTAATTCCTAAACTTAATGCTTTTCTCTTTCAATATTTGTTCTATATATTCTGTTTGCTTAATTCAGAATTGTATAGAGTATGTATTTATTTATCTCAATGATTGTATGTTTCTATACTTAATCGCGTTTGCTTAATTCGCGTGTGTTCAATTCGCGTTTGCTTAATTCACGAAGGGCTTAATCCGTTTGCTTAATTCGGAATTAGGAACATATGTCTCGTAGCGTCGGTTTCGCTTGTTAATTGATGCTACAATCGAAAAGGGATTAGAATCCGCTTAGGGCTTGGAATTATGTGAATCAATGATAGCGGGAAACCGAAAGCAGTAGGTTGATCGTTTAGCTTATTTGATAATTACTTAGTTTGCATAGTTTTCTGCTTTGTTTTCTTTATTTAATTTCAAATCCAAAACCCCCCAAATCTGACTTTTTCTGTTAACAACAACCCAAGAGTCCTTGTGAGACGATACTCGAGTTGTCACCCCCTATCTACATATTTTTACAAACCGCTCGCTTTTTGACGCGTGCGCGACAGCGTTTCACTTAGCCACTTTTTCAGGGAGCTTACATCGACAACACTAAATGTGAATCAATTAAAGGATATGGAAGTCAAGATACCCGTTTTGTTATGTAAGCTGGAGCAAATCTTCCCGCCGAGTTTCTTTGATTCCATGGAACATCTGCCAGTTAATCTACCTTACGAAGCAAGAGTTAGTGGCCCAGTCCAATACCGCTGGATGTATCCATTTGAGAGGTAAACAACATCAACTATTTTACTTAATACCTATGAAATTCACGAACACGAGAGCGTAGTTTAGCTTTCCCTAAAACTAGTAATTATTTGTATGTATCCCTCTGGAATAGGTTCCTGCACTCCCTTAAACACAAAGTCAAGAACAAGGCACGAGTGGAGGGTTCCATTTGTGAAGCATACTTAGTAGAGGAGAATTCTAGTTTTGCCTCTTATTTCTATCCGGAAGAAGTTAACACGAGAAGGACAAGGATGTCTAGAAACATTGATTCGGGCGAAGGAAGTTCAACTACTCCTCCTATATCAATATTCAACTATCCGGGCAGATTTAGTGGGAAATCAAAAGGATATTTCTTGGAGCAGCGTGACATTAATGCTGCTCATCTGTATATCCTTCAAAATTGTGAAGAGGTCGCGCCATATTTAGAGTAAGTTTCTACAATGTCTTTTATAAGTTCAATTGACATTTATGATTATTAATCGTCCTGCTGTTAATCTCCCATATGTAGGAAGTACGACAATTTTCTAAGGGATCTCCAACCTGACATTTCAAACGATCAGGTTGATCGAGAAATTACTTCTCACTTTACTACATGGTTCAGTAAATATGTAGGTTAAGCATCTTCATTTGTTGAAATACATTTTATCTCCTTAAATATATAGCATGTATAAGAATAATATAATATTTGATTTTTTATGTACTTGATCCAGAAAACAATGTTCAAAATCCATTGTTGACAAATTTGGCATGACGGCCTAACAGATGGGTTACATCATGGAATACTTATATTGTAAATGGATATAAATTTAACACAAAAACATTGAATGAAGGAATGCAGACGTGTAACTATGGTGTTTGTGTGCGAGCCACTGATGGCAATGTGGAGGATGATTTCTATGGGGTTCTAACTGACATCCTTGAACTCGATTATACCGGTTTCCCCGTGATGAAGTTAGTTATCTTCAAGTGTGATTGGTTTGATCCTACTATTAACGTAGGTAAAAAAATAGATAAAAATTATGGTATTGTTCAATTTAGGCTGTCTCGAAGGTATAATAAGTCGTACGACCCATTCATTTTTTCACAACAGGCAGAGCAGGTTTATTACTCGCCATATCTCGAAGGACATCATGGCTGGTTGGGTGTTATTAAGATAAAGGCTCGCAGTATAATTACTGATAATGTAATCAACCAGCCAGAAAAAGATGCTCCGTACCAAGATGATGAGTTTTCAAGACCCCACGTACCGTTGCAAATTACGCCGGACATTATTGTTAATTCTCTGGCGGACATTTCCGGAAATGGGGAAGAAGTTGAAAGAGAGTTAATGGATCAATCCGAGTTGGACGCATCTAGAGAAGGTACATTCTAATCAAGTGATACTGATGAGAGTGAGGGTGAATTTAGTGACGGAGATTCTACTTAGGTAATTTATTTATGTCATAGTTCATTGTGTAAATGTCATTCTACTTATTAGGTAATTTATTTTTGTATTATTTACACTGTTGTGTAATCATCTTTTCATTTTTTTCACAGATCGAAGATTCCTCTAGAGGTAGGGGTCGTCGTGGAGGTCGTGCTGTGAGAGTCCCTTCCCCGGCCGACCCACAGCCTTCAGATCGAGACCACCCTACTAGCACCTCTGTGGACGGGGCACCTCAGGGTGATGGAGTTGCACCCCCCACCCAGCCTCATGTGGTCGGGACACAGGCTGCACCCTCATCATCCACACATACGACGACAGAACCATCATCATCATCGGGACAGGAGAGTCGTGGTCCATCCGACAGGAGGATTCTTCTTATCCCCAGGGGGGATAACGAGTATGCTAATTTAATTTTTTAATATATATAAAGTATCGTTAATTTCTATTTACTTGTTTTTTTAATTTATTTAGAACATTTATTAATGCTGTAATTTTGCTGCAGCTTTCTTCCCGCGAAGGGCCCTTCTGATTCGATATCGAAGATCCTGCGACGCAAGTTTGATGGTCCATGGCCTACATGGAAGGCCATCCCACTGGCCATAGGGATTGGTTGTTTCTAGAGTTTAAGGTAACAATTTATTAAGTTATTTAAATTAAATTTACATTATATATATGTGCACACGAATTTCCTAACAACTGTATGTTGCAGAAAGAGTATAGGTGGGACTTAGCTTTAGAGGCTATCGTCAGGGACATATTTGAGCATAAAGGCTCACTGGTCATGAAGAATCTGACGAACAAGCTGAGGAAGGGTCAGAATAAGGGGTGGTGGGTGGATCCTGAGATCAGGAGGCAGCTGGACCAGTACTGGGCTACTGAGAAGTTCCAGGAGATCCAGGCCACAGCTCGGCGTAATCGAGCTTCTGATGGTGGCGCATGTGCTTGGATCGGTGGGTCTAAATCAGCCGCCGCCCACTACGACGAGCTGGTAATACATTAAACTTTTGACTTAATATACTATTTAATTAATTAGTTTTCATTTTTAATTATTCTTATGAATTTAATATTATATTTTTCTGTGCAGAAAGCACAAAAACAGCGGGCCCCGACTGCTATGGAGTTGGTGGAGAGGACGAAGAAGTTGAAGTCGGGGACATGGGTCAACGACAAGGTCCGTTACTATGCTGTAAGCAAAAAATTAATTTAGTGTTTACTTGTAATTTATTATAAATGATTTGTTAATATTAGATATAATTTTAACTAAATCTCTTCAACTATACTTTGTAGGTGGGCTTCAACGAGAAGAAGGACGATGCCATATCACGTGCCTCACAGTCACAAGATGAGGCTTTGACTGGTGATGGACCCTGCTCTCCTGTCTCCGTCGACGATAATGCCATTTATTTGGAGGTCGTCGGGGGCAGGAACAAGAAGGGGCACGTGTATAGCCTCGGACACCTGGGAGGCGAGTTTATCGCTTCATCGTCCGACACGCCTGCTCCTTCCTGCGCCGATACCGTCCCTCAGGAGCAGTTCCACCAAATGCAGGACATCATCTCGCAGCTGAACGCGGAGCTTCGGGAGAAGAGCGAGAGAGAGCAACAGATGGCGAACCAGATTGCACAGTTGACTCAGGCACACCAAGAGGGTGATGCGGCGGCGTCAGCGAGGGCGACATCTGCTGCGGCTGGTGTTGGAGCAGATGAGGATCCAGACTCCAATTGCTAAGGATGATGCTCTGACGGTTGTGCTGCTTGCTGCCGCTCCTCTAGTTCCGCCGCCAGCTACTGATGCTGCTACTCCAGAGGACGATCAGCTAGCAGACGTCGGTGATACGGACGTTGAGAATGATTGAATTCCTCCATCTCCCCCTCATCATGACTGATTATTTTTTCCATATTTTTTACTTTAAACGACTCTTGTACAACATTTTGGATTATTCTTTTTATATATATTTATTATTTTTTATGATTGTATATTTCATAAGTAATTTGGTGTATTTTATTAATAATTTTGCTAACATTTAAAGAAAATCAGAAAAAAAAATTATTTTAAAAATTAAAATTAAGTTTTTTTTAATAATAACCAGTTTAGCGACCGAATTAGAAAACAATAATTCGGCCGCTAAACTTTATTTAACATTTACAGATGGGGTATAGCGACCGAAAATCCGTCGCTAATATAGGTTAACAGTAACAAAAATTAGCGATCGAACTAGCAACCGATTATCGGTCGCTAGAAATGGTTACCCAAAAAATGCGACCAACCTAATAGCGACCGTTTATTATTATTTAGCGACTGAAAATTCGGTCGCCAATTAGCGACCGAAATATTAATTCGGTCGCTAAAACCTTAGCGACCAGGTATTCAACCACCACCATTAATCGGTCGCTAATTCGGTCGCTAAATTAAATAGCAACCGATTTACACTGTTTAGCGACCGAATATTACGGTCGCTAAACAGTTGTTTTTTTGTAGTGTTGGATCATTTGGATATTGGGCTCAACAAATCACTTGCAAAAAAAACGAAAATGGGCTCATCTAAATCTTTAACAGGCCAAGAACAAAAAACAACAAATTTTTTTTTTGGTTATTATATTTTTCAAAACATTAATTAAAGAAAACATCCGGACAAAATTAGGTGTTCACAGCTGCCCCTCTTTACTTGTTTCTTATTAGATGGTAGGTTCAACCGTAGTTAACATATTATCATTATAAGAAACAAGTAAAGAAATAAAATCCAATTTTGTCCGGGGTACACTAACAAACAAAGGATTCATGATTACAAGAGCTTACAGGGTGGGTTGCCCGTCAGAAGCTTGAACAAAAAGATAAAAAGAGCTTATGGGGTGGATTGCCGGTCAGAAGCTCGAACAGTAAAGTAAAGGAGCTTACGGGATGGATTGCCCATTAGAAACTCGAACATAAAGGTAAAAGAGCTTACAGGGTTTGGTCCCCGCCGAAGCTTGACAACATAACCGAGCTTACAGGGTCTGGTACCTGCTAAAGCTTGAAAACAAAAAACAGCTAACAGGGTCTGGTACCCACTGAAGCTTGAAAACAAAAACGAGCTTACAGGGTCTGGTACCCGCTGAAGCTTGACAAAACGATAAAAGAGCTTATGGGGTTTGGTACCCGCCCTAGCTTGACAACAAAAAGGAGCTTACAGGGTCTGGTGTCGAGACCAAAAAGAAAACTTGCATTTTCCTTTTAGAGAAATAACATGGAGTCACCACCAACTTTATTTAATTTCAGGAAAGTTGGAAAATATTTTAAGAAAAAGCTTTGGGTTCGGGAGTCGATTACGTCTAGGGAAGGCATGGAGACTTAACCCCACGGCACCCTAGAACATCCATGAAAATGGTTACCCAAAATTAGTTGTGTAAATTATTAATAACTTTGAAAATATTTATTTTACCCCGAAAATCGTTAAAAAGAAAAACATCTTTAGTTGTGAAATTTTTTATTAAACCTAAATGAGGTTGAACATGGCACGTAAGTCCACAAGGCAGCCTCAAAATCTAAAGGGCTGAACATGACACTTGTCATAGGGCAACCCAAGAAATAAGATTGTTTTAATTAAGTGATCATCTTCTATTTTTATGTAAAATAAATAATTTTACCTCTTGGAAATAGAACAGAAATGAAACGTAGAAATAAAATGTTTTACTAACTTATTCAGTAAACTGAGACATAGAAACATCATAGTAAACAGAGACAAAGATGAAACATTTTACTAATTTATTCAGTTTACCCAAAAACGAAACATATAGCACTCATCATACCGACTCATTCAGTTTCAATATCCATGGATTCTCCTTTCATCATAAACAGAGACACAAAAATAAGAATGTAAAGAGAAACTTATGAATAATATCAATAAAGAGAACAAGGATTACCAAATGAGAGCAGAATAACAATGATTTTGTTTTCTCCCAGTTGTAAGATTTTAAGATCAAAACCCTTACATTTCAATTTCACCGACTCTTTTAACTCTTCCTTCTTCTGAAAATTTGGAACCACTCTAATGACAGAGAAGAGATAAAAAAACTCAAATCCCTAATCTCTTTTCTTCACAAAAAAAATATCAGATAAAAATCTCTCTCTTCCTCTGTCTTTGTCTCCTCTTCTCTGATCCCCCCCCCCCTTTTATCTTTGTTATTTCCCCTTTTATAGATGGAGAAGGGGGCTTCATGCTTCTTCTTACCCAGTGGCTTCAAGGTTGGTCTTCACGAAATCCAGAGCTTGGGTGGTTCTGAGCAGAAATCGCGTGTGTCCAGATGGGGGCGACGCGAGCAGCAGAAATGAGGTGATTTGATGTGAAGGGTGCGTGATTGAAGAGAGAAGGATATGGGGTTTTGTCTGATATGTAAGATGGGTTTTTTAGTATTGGGAGTGGGGCTGCTAGGTTAAAATGAGGGAGGAGATGAGGAATAAGAAAGACCAATGGGTAGAGGAGGCGCAGTGGTGGTTGGATAGTGGGAGGAGGAAAAGAGGTCTTGTCTGATATGTAAAATAGGGTTTTTTAGGGTTAGGAGAAGTAACTCAATCTCCTTTCTTCTTTTCATTGATTGTCCTTTTCTCCTTCTTTTCTTCGTCCTTTCTTCATTATCTTCTTCTTCTCATTTCTTTATTCTTTAGCCTCCAGCCTGAAAACAAAATTGCAGTGGGCGAAACCTCTCCATCCAACAGAAACTCAAAGATGCAATGGAAGACCTACGCTTCCAACATAAACTTAAAAATGCAACGGAAGACCTACTCGTCCAACAGCAAATGTGATGTAATGGACTGGACCTCGCCGTCCAACAGCAAATACAATGGTCGGGACTTCCCCGTCCAACAACAAATGCAATGTGATGGGCTGGACCTAGCCGTCCAACAGCAAATGCAATGGACGGGACCTCCCCGTCCAACAGCAAGTGCAATGTAATGGACCGGACCTCGCCGTCCAATAGCAAATGCAATGAACGGGACCTCCCCGTCCAACAGCAAGTCCAATATAATGGACTGGACCTCGCCGTCCAACAGCAAATGCAAATATAATGGACTAGACCTCGTCGTCCAACAGCAAATTCAATGTAATGGACTGGACCTCGTCGTCCAACAGCAAATTAGTTATGAGCCTCCTCCTTTCTTCATTATTTTCTTTTTCTTCTTTCTCTCTTCACTATTATTATTAGTCTCCCTGAAACATGATAAAAGAAAAATAAGAACAAAATGAAGACGGACAAAAATGGGTGTTCACAGTTGCCCCTCTTTACTTGCATACTAAAAGACATGATTAGTCGTGACTTTTCATGTATTGTAGTAACGAACAAGTAAAGAAATTGAACACATATTTTGTCGGTCAAAACGTGAGGAGCTCAGAAGAAAACCTCACAATTTGAAAATGAAATTGCAGTGAGCCTCAAAGATCGAAAGTAAAATTGCAGTGAGCCTCAGCTCGAACAGTAAAATTGCAGTGAGCCTCAGAGCTCGAAAATAAACTTGCAGTGAGCTTCAGAGCTCGAAAATAAAAATGCAGTGGACGTAACCTCCTCGTCCAACAGGAAAGCAAATATGCAGCGAGCCTCAGAGCTTGAAAATAAACTTGCACTGAGCCTTAGAGCTCGAAAAAAAAATTGCACTGAGCCTCAGAGCTCGAAAATAAAAATGCAGTGATCTGGACCTGCTCGTCCAACAGGAAAGTAAATATGCAGCGAGTCTCAGAGCTCGAAAATAAACTTGCAATGAGGCTCAGAGCTCGAAAATAAACTTGTAGTGAGCCTCCGAGCTCGAAAATAAAAATACAGTGGACGGAACCTCCTCGTCCAACTGGAAATTAAATATGCAGCGATCCTCAGAGCTCGAAAATAAACATGCAATGAGCCTCAGAGCTCGTAAATAAAATTGCAGCGATCCTCGGAGCTCGAAAATAACATTGCGGTGAGCCCCAGAGCTCGAAAATAAACTTGTTGTGAGCTTGAGAGACCGAAAATAAAATTACAGTGAGCCTCAGAGCTCGAAAATATTCAATCAGTAATCTGAAACTAATGAGAATACCTTTCTTTTGAGGACAGCGGAGCCAAATACTCCATGAAAACTTCCACCTACTAAACCCTTGTTCACCGACCACTCTGAGACGAGGCATCATTCTTTCTTTTAACAACATGGGTCACCCAAGAACCTGATAACATATGCGGTGGATGTTATGTTTATTCTCCCAAGCCTATTTGCATCATTCTTTTGTCGTCCAGCGCATGCTATCTCTTCCATCGTATTTGAAATATTGAGTCCTTTTGGCTCAAACCATTCATTGGTGCTACCATTAGAATTATCAAATCGTACCATTAAACTTATATCTACTTTTATTGAGACATGACCATAATGAGAGTGAACACGACGGGGGAGTGTGAAGGAAAAGCCTCGAGAATTTAGTTTGTTAAAATAACAATATGAAAACAAAATTACAAAGGGATCGTGAAGATTAAAAGCAAAGATAAGCAAAGAAAATTACGAGAATCAGATAAAATTTGCCCTAGTGTTGGTCATTTGATTTTCATTTAATTGATTCCCCACTGTCTTTTGATGACACAGATCTTGGCTTCTGTTTCTGATTCCTCAAACACACCTTCTTCAATCATTCCTTAACAATTTTGTCCCAGTATACTCAGTCAGATAAAATTGCCCAGTGTGGTGAGTTCTTGCAGAAGTGTTGGACCATATCCTCCCTCTAGGCCGCCTTTGCAGGTTTTCAGTCTAAGGTTTCTTTTGCCCTAACTTTTGCCTAGGTTGACCTTTCAGGTTTTCAACCTAGCGGGCCTTTTCTTTTCTTTTGTTTTCATTGTTCTTTGCCCTAAGTTTTGCCTAGGCCGCCCTTTCGGGTTTTCAACCTAGCGGGCCTTTTCTATTCTTTTGTTTTCATTGTTCTTTGCCCTAAATTTTGCCTAGGTTGCCCTTTCGGGTTTTCAATCTAGCGAGCCCTCAAGCGTAGAACTTTTTTCACAGCATCAGAGTTTACTGGCCTTGGTAACTATTCCCCATCCATGTTTTGCATAATCAAAGCTCCTCCTGAGAATGCTTGTTTGACAATATAAGGACCGTCATAATTTGGTGCCCATTTTCCTCGGGCATCCTCCTGATTAGGGAGGATTTTCTTTAAAACCAGGTCTCCCGCACAAAATTTTCTAGCTTGAACCTTTTTATTGAAAGCTCCTGCCATTCTGCTTTGATACAATTGCCCGTGACAGATAGCTTCCAATCTTTTCTCTTCTATCATGTTCAACTGCTCATATCGAGTTTTCACCCACTCAGATTCTTCTAAATCTCCTTCCATCAAGACTCTTAGCGAAGGGAGTTCTACTTCGATAGGTGAGGCAGCCTCCATACCTACACCAAAGAGAAAGGGGTTGCCCCAGTGCTTGATTGTATATTAGTCTGATAAGCATGTAGAGCATATGGCAGCATTTCGTGCCAGTCTTTATAATTTACAACCATTTTGGCAACGATCTTCTTGATATTTTTGTTTGCTGCCTCAATTGCAACAAAATGAAACGATGACCATTGGAAGCCTTGGGATTAATGGGACCGATGACATCTATTCCCCACATCGAAAAAGGTCATGGGGATGCTAAATTGTGCAGCGGAAATGGAGTTGCATTAACCCGGTCTGCATACATCTGACATTTTTGGCAATTACGAACATGCTCTATACAATCTGGCTCCATAGTAGACAAAATAATAACCACTTCTCAAGATTTTCCTAGCCATCATGTGACCATTGGCATGAGTCCCACAGATTCCTTCATGAACTTCGATCATGATCAATTTAGCTTTGCGAGCATCCACACATCTGAGTAGGGTATCATCGTATCCTCTTTTATACAGGACTTCCTTTCTTAAGAAAAAGGCAATGGCCAGTCTTCGGATGGTCTTTCTATTTACTTCGCTCGCTTCTGCCGGGTATTCCTTATTCTGAATATATTGCTTGATATCATGATACCAAGGCTTACCATCAGGTTCTCCTTCCACATGAGCACAGTATGCCGGTTCATCTTGCACTCTAACTTGGATGGGTTGGACATTGGTATGGAAATCCAGCTTGGTCCTGGCAGCTAGTGTGGCTAAAGCATCAGTAAACTCATTCTTGTCTCGAGTTAAATGCGAGAAAGTAATCTCGTCGAACTTTACAATCAAGTGAGTCAAGTATTTCTGATACGGAATCAACTTGGAATCTTTGGTTTGCCATTCACCATTGACTTGGTAAATGATTAATGCATGAGATGCATGAAAAAAGATGAATGATTTTTCTATTCTTTTACTGGAAATGTGGACGAGTTACAAAAAAAAGTGATTTACATGAGTCCTTTTTTATTATTTATAGAATGTATGAGTTACAAAATATGAAGAAATATTTTTTCTTACTTTGTAAAAAAAAGGACTTGTGTAAATCAATTTTTCTTTTAGAAAAAAGCTATGGATTTTTTTGACAAAAATGAAAGAAAAAAAATAACATGCGGATGGGTAAGAAAAAATGATCCCTTTGTGTCCTAAGACGGGTAAGACTTAGGGTTTGACACACCTAAAGTTATGATTTTAACTGGCTAATCCTTAAGTTTACTTTATCAGTGAAAATTGAGTAGGTTCTAGACTTCTAAAATTCATGGTCCCCAGATTGCCCTTATCCCGAAAGATAAGGATCCGACTCATGAGTCTAGCCACAAGTAGGGATAAACCCTCTCAATACGACCATCTCATGATATCGGGTACAACCTGAGTGGTGAATCGACAAATATCAGGGGGGGAACAAGACCTCTTCAATGACAATGTTGAGACATCGTCTAATCCCTTGGTTTTGAGCAAGCACGGGTATAGAGCTAAAAGTGTATGCAATTTGTGATAGTGTTGTGTGTGACGGGAGCATACAAACCTGCACCAAACCTATTAAAATGAAAACTGCACCACACATGCAAAAAGAACAGCCAACAACATAATAATTCTCTACCCTAGGGTTGCAAGATATACAAAGGCATTTAATAAAGCATATAAAAATTTACAAAACAAATAAAACCAAGAGGGGTAAAAATAATATTTTCAAAGTTATTAAAAGAAGTTGCACAACCAACTATGATATACACGACTCTCTAAAATCCCGAGCGGAGTCGCCAGCTGTCTCGACCGTCCCGTCCGGGCGCCGCGAAAACACTACAAAATTAAGGTTATTTAGCGACCGAAAATAGTGACCGAATTTGTTGGTTGCTGTTTGCGATCGAAATGGCGACCGATTGTAGGATCTACATGAAACCTGTTTATAGTTGATACTGCGACCGAAATAGCGACTGAAATAGAGCGTAGCAGAGTTATCGGTCGCTAAATAAAGGAAAGTAAAAGTCAAAACTTGCTGACTTTTAGCGATCGAAATGGCGACCGATTTAAATGCAACGGTTAAATTTTAATTATATTTGCGAACGATGTTTATTTGGTCGCTAACTTAATGAATTGAAATTTCAAATTAACCTAGTTAGCGACCGAATTATTTCGATCGCTAATCATAAAAACCCTAAAACGCACACGACCCCCATCCCCCCCCCATCCCATTTTTCCTTTTCCCTCTTGTTTCTTCCCTTCCCTGCTCCTCTCCTCTCCTCTCCTCTCCTCCTCTCTTTGTCTGACACCTCCTCTGGTGAGGCCACCACGAGCGACCCCCACCCCCACCACGAACCAACACTTGCCACCCCTCCTTGCCCCCCATTTCCCTTTCCCTCTTCTCTCCCTCTCTTCCCTGTTACCCCCACCACTGCGAGCCCAGGTATCCCTTTCCCTCTATCTCCCTGTCTCTCTCTATCTCTCTTGCCCTCTATTGCTTTGTTTTTTTTAATTTTCTTTGTATTTTCTTTTGCCTCCCTACAGAGCCACCACCACCTGAGAGCAACCGTGTACCACCGGTCCACCACCACCTCCGGTAAGTTCCTTCTCTCTGCTCTCTGCCCTCTGCCCTCTGCTCTCTGCTTTCTGGCTGTTTGAAGGCTCTGTTTTGTTTGTATTTTTGGAGCAAAAATTGCAACTTGCTTCTTTTATTTTTATTTTCACAAATCCATTACCCTGTAAATCTGTAATGGTAAATAGTAGACCATATGTCAGTAATATGGGTGCACTTTTTAGAGAATGCATGAGTTGTATTGGTACTGTGATGAATATAACAAACTTGTGAATCTAGACAGCAGCATTTACTGTGTGTTTGAATACTGGATTT
Organism: Sophora flavescens; assembly: GCA_030762895.1. Classification (NCBI taxonomy): domain Eukaryota; kingdom Viridiplantae; phylum Streptophyta; class Magnoliopsida; order Fabales; family Fabaceae; genus Sophora; species Sophora flavescens. The sequence continues at coordinate 9,643,903 of CM061063.1, forward strand.
TTAACATGGATTATTGTGTTGCCTTCATATGGTTTGTTGTGTCAATCTGTTGTTATATTTCTTTTCTGTCATCATTTGTTTTTCATCTTAGGTTCATTTAATTAATCCTAATATTTATTCATGCTTCAAAACAAATTGATATGTATAACAGCAGTGTATCATGAAAGTGAAAATTTTGAATGGTTTTAATATAGGTGTAAGGTTCATTTAAATTGCTTTGTGTGGGTGCCCATGGTTCCTGACAACGAAAATGAAGAGTGATGCTGGAAAGTTTTTTTATGTTGGTAGCACTATTTTAAAGAGCAATGTTAGATACCCTTAAATAGCAATTTGTTTCAAAATATGTTATATGATACCCTTTTAACCCACTTTAAGACTATGCTTGGTTGATGATGCTTACTTTTTTTTATGCTGTCACATGAAGGCCTAACAGCTATGAGCCATGATCTTTTATTTATTTATTTATATGAATGCTCTGGTTTGATCAATTTATTGTTTTACTTTGTATGTATATGTGTGTGTACTGTATGGCTTATCTGTCATACAGTATTTGTTACATTCTGTTATTATTTACCCATCTAGCATACAAGCTACAACTTACAAGTGAGCACAAGAGAAGCTCATTTTAGTTACTCTGTGCAATGAGTTTGTGCTGTAAACTTTTAATAGGATCAGTGGGTTTATATGTTGTTTCTCGGTAGGATTTGTGTGCTGATAATTTAATGTTTATGCATGTGTTTGCCAATATGTGTTGTTTGTTAGTGGAGAGCATAGCTCAATAGGATGTGATCCAATCCGAAAGGCTGGATGCTGGTTGTGTGCTGATAATTTAGAAGTTATGCATGTGTTTGACAATTATGTATTACTTGTTAGTGGGGAGCAGAGCTCAATAGGATGTTTGCTACAATACTTTATCTAAGTTTTTATTGCTTTGCCACAAACAATTCCCGACTTAAACAAGCTATGGTACTGATATGTAATGAAAATATTTTGTTTATACTTTCATGAGTGGCAAGTGTGCAAGTAGGTTAATTGTAACATCCTAAAATTCTAACATAATTAATTCGAAAAATAATAATAATAATAAAAATAATATTAAGTTACTAAAAAGTGTAGTGCAAATAAAATATAAATGAGAAATTTAGTGTAAAGAAGTGATGGTATAAGAGTTATTGAAATTTATTAACTATTATAAATAATGCAAAGTTATATATATATATATATATATATATATATATATATATATATATGTGGAAAAAGAAAGAAAGAAAATAAGATACTTGGGCGTTAAGCCCAAGCATTTGGCCAAATAAAAAAAAAGTTCAAAAAAAAACCTGAACAACGCGTACAGTACACATATATATGTATATACTTTAGAAAAACGCAAGAAGGGGAACCGCACAGTAGAGAAAGGTGTTCCCATTCCTTGCCTGTACAATTGTAACAACACAGATCTAAGAACGCCACCAAACGGGAGAAGAATTTTTAGGGAAGCGCAAATCTGTATCATCAATAATTTTTAGAGCGCATTGGAGGTTTTCGAGAGGTGAGTAACAGTATCTTTTGATAACCCTTTCCATGGTACATGTGTTTGTTGTGTTGAGTGATTTGCATATAATTTTCGAGAGATTTTAACTGAATGATGCATGATATTAATAAACTAAATTTTTTTGAAATTAGGAGTTTTGAATTAAAATAAAATTTATTAAATTGGGTATTTATTCTTGTTATTGATGGCATGAAATATATGACTGATATTGGTATTAGTTGAATGACGTGCTTATTGGTATATGCTATGCCATGTGAGTTTTTTTGACATGCATGATAAGATAAAATATTTAATTTTTGGTAAATGATTGTTACACGTATGAGACATGAAATTGTGCTTTATGATGAATTGTATGATGTTTGCCGCAATACCACCTATGATACGGGTATCGAAGAGAAATACCGCCTTAATGGGGTATCGAAAGTAACATCGCCATGTGAATGGGATGTCGAAAATAAGTAATACTACCTAATAAGGAGTATCGAAAGTAACACCGCTATAGGTTGGGGTGTCGAAAAATGAGAAATACCACCATGTGCACATGGGAGGTATCGAAATGGAAATGTCCCCGACAAGAGGGTGACATCGAAACACTCCTCGTGAGTAGGGGTGGGCAATGGGACGCCATTGTCGTGTGATGTGTGAATATATGGCATGCCGGCAATAGGCCAATTTAATTAGGAGGTCTTCGGACCGCTTGGATTAAGCTTGAATTTATCTGGTATATGGAATGTGATGTATTGAGATGAGATTATTATTAATGTTAAAAGTATTTTCTTTATATATATTATTTTGAAAAATTAGCGGGTGCCATGGACAGTTTTTCCGGTTACCGCACCGGCTGAGAACAATGCTATTTTTGAAAATGTTTTTATAAAACTGTATTGTTGATCACTGGGATTTTATATCTCATTATTAAGCATTGTTTTCAGAGCACGAGGAGGACGTCATTGAGGCTGAAGAGGCGTGAAGACTTAGTGGTCTCCATTAGATAATCTTTCTAGTTTGGTTAGTCTGTTCTTAAATAAGGAGACGTATGTGGCTAGACGCAATTATTTATCGTTGGGATTGTAATTAGACGCCCGGTTTTGAGGCTTTTGATTTTTATTTATTTATTTATATCTATATTCATTACATGGATAATTTAATACTATATTATTTAATATGAGACATTTTCAGACTTTAATGCTTTTTCTAATTTTCTTTATGAGATATATGTTTTAATTAAATGTTTTAAAGGATATTTTATTGATTTTATCTTGGGAACACTAATGTAACAAAGGGCGTTACATTTATGGTATCAAAGCAGTTCGATTCTAAATCGGACTGTGGTAATGGGGCTTTTTCTAAAATAAAACTTGGGCGCATAGGATGCTTGTTAGAGTTATAGATGCTGCATGATATTCTTTGGGATATTGGACCTGATCAACCCAGTATTTCATTGTTAGTGAGCAGATTTATGGCGACTAATAGGCGAGGGACGAATGTTGCACTTGCAGCAGCTTTGGATTGTATGGCCAAAACTATGCTAGGGCAGACGGAGTCACGCAGTCAACTAAAGGGGAATGGAGGCCAGTCACTAATGAAGTGGTGTCAACCTAGGACCCTTAACACGTGGGGCTTTTCGAATTCAAGAAGAACAATCCGTCATCATTTTGAGGCAGCTTATATCCGAAGGAGGCTGAATTTCTTCTACTCGTTAAAAAAAAATTATTATATTGTCTGATTCAGGAGCAACGCATCCCTTGATACATCCTTTATGTGTGAAAATTTGGAGATGCCAATCTTTCATTTGTCCTTTGGTTCATAGGTTTCTACTCCTATAGGGATATTCTTGTTCTTCCATTGGTTGTTTAAATTGTTTCCTTGTGCATCAAGACACTCCTTATGACATCAAACTTATTGTTATCTATGTATTGTATGTTAATCTTGGTATTGACTTATTGGCATCTAGACTCATTGCCATAAGTATTCTGACAAAAATATCCTTATCTCTTCACACCCAATGTCTTTTGATTTCCGGTGTCGACCCGTATTTTATTCGTCATTTCTTATGATAAGTGTTTGGTTTAGAGAGCCCAAGGATACATACTCTCATTCACTACTACTATAGGGGCAGACAATGATGTAGCGACTATCTCTATGATGCGCAAGTTTCAATAGGGGTTGAGTTTAGCATAGATCTAGTGTCAAAAAGTAGACTAATATCTGTAGCGCCTTACAAGATAACACCTCTAGAGTTGAGCGAGCTCAAGAAACAGATAGAGGTATGTTACAAAAGGGGTTCATTGGGCCTAGTGTGTCACCTTGGGGAGCACCAGTGCTTTTAGTGAAGAAAAAAAGGATGGGAATATGAGGTTGTGTGTTGATTATAGGCAACTGAATAAGGTAACCATCAAGAACAAATATCCCTTGCCTAGGATAGATGATCTCTTAGATCAGTTAAGGGGAGCGTCAGTGTTTTCCAAAATAGGTCTAAGATCGGTATACCATCAAATTAGAGTTAGAAGCGAGGACATCCCTAAGACAGCCTTCCGGACAAGGTATGGGCACTATGAGTATGTAGTGATGCCCTTTGGCGTGACCAACGCCCCAGCCGTTTTCATAAACTACATGAATCGGATCTTTAGGACCTTTTTGGACAGGTTTGTGGTGATGTTCATAGATGATATTCTAATGTACTCTAGGACACCAGAAGAATATGGAGAACACTTAAGGTTGGTGTTGCGGATCTTGAGGGACGAGCGCCTTTATGCCAAACCGGAGAAGTGTGAGTTTTGGCTAGACGAGGTAAAGTTTTTAGGACACACCACCTCAAAGGATGGTGTAGCGGTTGATTCCTCTAAAGTTGATGCGGTGTTGGGATGGGAACAACCTAAGACAGTAACCGAAGTGAGAAGTTTCTTAGGCTTAGCTGGTTACTATAGGAGGTTCATAGAGGGGTTCTCTAGATTAGCCTTACCTTTGACCCAGTTGACTAGGAAAGGGAAACCTTTTGTGTGGGACCAGGGGTGTGAGGACGGGTTCCGAGAGCTTAAGAGGAGATTGGTGTCATCACCAGTCTTAACTATACCAGGTCCCTTAGTGAGTTTTGTGGTATACTACGACGCATCTAAGGATGGCTTGGGATGTGTCTTAATGCAAGATGGCAATGTGGTAGCATATGCCTCTAGGCAGCTTAGGCCACATGAAGGGAATTATCCTACCCATGACTTAGAGCTTTGACCGCGCTGTCGCGAACGCGCCAAAAAGAACGAGCGATTATAAAAATAATGCAGTATAGAGCGACAACTCGGATCGTCTCTCAAGGACTCTTTAGTTGTTATTATTAACAGAAAATTAGTAAAAGTTAGAACTGGGGGTTTTGAGATTTGAAACTAAATTAAGAAAACAAAATAATGAAAACAAAGTAGTTAAAGAGAATAACAAATAAACAAAAGACGATTAACCTACTGTTCTCGGTTTCCCACTATCATTGGTTCATGCAAATCCTAAGCAGATACTAATCCCCTCCCGGTTGTAGCAACAATTAACAAACGAAAACCGCTACTACAGATGTATGTTCCTATTCCCGAAATAACAAACGGGGTTAAGCCCTCATGAACAAACGAACATGAATGAACACACGCGAAATAACAAACGCGATTATATATAGGAACATAGCATCACCGAAATGAAACAATACCACACTATATATTACTGAAATAACAAACAGAAACATATAATATGGCATTGAAAAGAGAAAAGCAAATGAGACAGGAATCACAAAACCTCAAGTGTTAACAGAAACCAATTACAGTAGATTAATCTAGGAGACTAGTTCTCCATTACATAAATAAACATTAAACTAAAAGAAAAACAAAAGACTACAAACTCAAACTAGCCAAAACTGGCTAATTCTGACCTCTCTAAAAACTAGCTAACTTATCATTCTGCCATAGATCAGTTTATATACAAATTCTGGAATCCAAGTCCTCACAAGGCGAAGCACTGCTCGCGAGGCGAATTATGCGAAAGGTCTGCAACTCTTGGTCTTCTCGCGAGGCGAGCATATCTTCGCGAGGCGAACTCTTCAAATTCCCAACTGTAACGCCCGTGGCCTTCAACACGGGTAAACCGTGATGTTCTCTGACTTCCAGGTACTCGCGAGGCGAGTCCTCCTTCGCGGGGCGAGACAGAAAGTTTTGCAATTTCAGGAACAATCACCTTCTGGTTCGCGAGGCGAACAGTATTCTCGCGGGGCGAGAAACTCCAGAATTATTCCTTTTTATTTACCTGAAAACAGAAAATAAAAGTAAATACTTTATTCCCTCTAAATCAACTAAATTAACTTAAAAACAATTTACAGACTCAAAATACTACTTAAGGACAATCAAGTCTAATTTGGGTGAAAATGATATAAAATAAGCACAAAGCCAAGGTCTTTACTAGTTATAAAACTAGTAAAACTGAGGCTCATCAAGCTTGCAGCCGTGGCTTTTGCCCTTAGGATCTGGAGGCATTACCTTTACGGGGCAAAGTTTGAAGTTTTTAGTGACCATAAAAGCCTAAAATATCTATTCGACCAGAAGGAGTTGAACATGAGACAACGAAGGTGGATGGAGTTCCTTAAGGACTATGACTTCGAGTTGAAGTACCATCCGGGAAAAGCCAATGTGGTGGCGGATGCTTTGAGTAGGAAGTCCCTACACGTGTCAAGCTTGATGGTGCAAGAGCTGAACCTCATGGAAGAGTTTAGGGACATGAATCTGGAAGTGTTGGATGTGTCCATAAATGTCTTAAGTTTGAAGTTGAATAGGTTGGAAATTAAGAGTGACCTTAGAGATGATGTTAGGCGGGAACAACTTTTAGATCAGGAGTTGCAGTCTCGATTAGGACAAGAGGGTTATGAGTTGTTAGTTGATGGGCTAGTGAAGTTTAAGAATAGGACCGTTGTTCCTAAGGAGGGGAGCCTTAGAGAGAAGATATTAGAGGAAGCTCATAAGGGGAAGTTTACCATACATCCTGGAATAACTAAGATGTACCAAGACCTTAAGAGGATGTATTGGTGTCCAGGAATGAAAAAGGATGTGGCTAGCTTCGTAACTAGGTGTTTAGTGTGCCAAAAGGTTAAGATAGAACATCAGAAGCCTTCGGGGTTGTTACAATCCTTGGAGATTCCAGAATGGAAGTGGGAGAGAATTTCTATGGACTTTGTAATGGGGTTACCTAAGACACGTTTGGGCTTAGATGCCATTTGGGTGATAGTGGATAGGTTGACCAAGTCTGCCCACTTCTTGCCAATTAAGGCAACCTATAGCTTAGACAAGTTGGCATACCTCTATATCAAGGAAATAGTCAAGCTTCATGCAATACCCACATCTATAGTGTCGGATAGAGACCCGCGGTTTACCTCTAGATTCTGGAGAGCTTTCCAACAGGCTTTTGGTTCTAAGTTGAGTTTTAGCACAGCCTATCATCCCCAAACGGACGGTCAGTCGGAGAGGACCATTCAGACCCTTGAGGACATGCTTAGAGCGTGCGTTTTAGACGAAGGTGGGGGTCGGGATAAATTTTTACCTCTTATAGAGTTTGCTTATAACAACAGTTATCACGCTAGCATCGGTATGGCACCCTATGAAGCTCTTTATGGGAGGAAGTGTAGGTCCCCTTTATGTTGGTGTGAGGTGGGTGAGAAGACCCTGCTAGGACCAGAGTTAGTCCAGGAGACCACCGAGAGGATTAAAGTCATTAGGGAAAGGATGCACACTACACGGAGTAGGCAAAAGAGTTATGCCGACAAGAGAAGGAAGCCTTTAGAATTTCAGGAAGAGGAACATGTATTCTTGAGAGTCACTCCTAAGACTGGGGTTGGGAGGTCAGTGAAAGTCAAAAAGCTCAACCCTCGTTTCATGGGTCCGTTTCAAATCCTAAAAAGAGTCGGGCCTGTTGCTTACCAATTGGCTCTTCCACCTCAGTTGTCGAATCTCCATGACGTCTTCCATGTGTCTCAACTCCGGAAGTACGTACCAGATATTTCACACGTGATAGCTCCTGAGTCAATACAATTGAAGGATAATTTAATCTTTAAGCCCAGGCCTATTCAGATCATTGACAAGAGCACAAAAACTCTGAGGAACAAGATGATCCCATTGGTGAAGGTGATTTGGGAAGGGTTGTGATCAGCCTCTGGCTCATCTAGTTTTATGGCTAGTATGACCAGGGTTTTGTGCTAATTATATCTCATTTTCACCCAAATTAGATTAGATTGCCCTCAAGCAAGGTTTTGAGTCTCTAAAGTAGTTTTAGGTTAATTTAGCCAGTTTTGAGTCAAATAAAGCACTTATGGCTATTTTATTGTTTTCAGGTTAAGTTAGAAGTCAAGGGAATAAAGAATCAGGGAAATTTCAAGTCTGGAGGTGTTCTCCTCGCGAGAGTCTTCTCGCCTCGTGAACCTGAAAGCCAGCTGAACAGTAAAAATGTCATCCTCTCTGGTTCGCCCCGCGAGCAACACCTCGCCTCGCGACCCTGATAGCTGACTGTTCCAGATAAATGCAACCCGTTCTGTGTCGCCTCGCGGATCCATGTCTCGCCTCGCGAGACTGAAGACCAGAAGCCATTACTCTTCCATTCCTCGCCACGCGAGCAGTACTTCGCCCGTGAGAAGACCAAACGTTGCAGACTCTTCATGATATTCGCCTCGCGAATGAGGGTTCGCCTCGCGAGTGAGCTCAGTTTCTGAATACTATGAATTGTATGATGTTTGCCGCAATACCACCTATGATAGGGGTATCGAATAGAAATAACGCCTTAATGGGGTATCGAAAGTAACATCGCCATGTGAATGGGATGTCGAAAATAAGTAATACTACATAATAAGGAGTATCGAAAGTAACACCGCCACAGGTTGGGGTGTCGAAAAATGAGAAATACCACCATGTGCACATGGGAGGTATCGAAATGGAAATGTCCCCGACAAGAGGGTGACATCGAAACACTCCTCGTGAGTAGGGGTGGGCAATAGGACGCCATTGTCGTGTGATGTGTGAATATATGGCATGCCGGCAATAGGCCAATTTAATTAGGAGGTCTTTGGACCGCTTGGATTAAGCTTGAATTTATCTGGTATATGGAATGTGATGTATTGAGATGAGATTATTATTAATGTTAAAAGCATTTTCTTTATATATATTATTTTGGAAAATTAGCGGGTGCCATGGACAGTTTTTCCGATTACCGCACCGGCTGAGAACAATGCTATTTTCGAAAATGTTTTTATAAACTGTATTGTTGATCACTGGGATTTTATATCTCATTATTAAGCATTGTTTTCAAAGCACGAGGAGGGCGTCATTGAGGCTGAAGAGGCGTGAAGACTTAGTGGTCTCCATTAGATAATCTTTCTAGTTTGGTTAGTCTGTTCTTAAATAAGGAGACGTATGTGGCTAGACGCAATTATTTATCGTTGGGATTGTAATTAGACGCCCGGTTTTAAGGCTTTTGATTTTTATTTATTTATATCTATATTCATTACATGGATAATTTAATACTATATTATTTAATATGAGGCATTTTCAGACTTTAATGTTTTTTCTAATTTTCTTTATGAGATATATGTTTTAATTAAATGTTTTAAAGGATATTTTATTGATTTTATCTTGGGATCACTAATGTAACAAAGGGCGTTACATTAATGAATTCCAAGTTTATACTTTTATCACAAGAGCCTTTGATGATGTTATTATTTTTCTTACAGTTTTCTTTGTCGATTGAGAACCGCTCTAGTCGTCACCCGTTTTCACTATTTGCTTAGAGTTGAGGTAGGTCAAATACTCTATCTTTTTCTTTGTTGCTAGTGGTTCTTGAAGACTTTGAATTGATTTGTTGATTGTTAGTGAAGAGCCGAGCTCAATAGGATTCTGGTTGTGTGCTGGTAGATTAGAAATGATGCATGTGGTTGCAATTGAATATGTTGTTTGTTAGTGGAGAGCTGAGATCAATGGGATGCTGGTTGTGTGCTGGTAGATTAAAATTGATGCATGTGGTTGTAAACTTTATATGTTGTTTGTTAGTGGAGAGAAGAACTCAATAGGATGGATGTGTCAATTCTATGGCTTGATTGCCATTTTTATGACCTTATTAATGTTTTTGTCGCTAAAATTGTGCTATGTATATAGAGTTAAATTTGTATCTTCTGTTATGGTTAATGAGTTAGAATAGCCTTAGTGGAGAGCAAAGCTCGATAGGATGTGATCCTGTCAAAAAGGCGGGATGCTTGTTGTGTGTTGCTAATTTAGAGGTTATGCATGTGTTTGACAATTATGTGTTACTTGTTAGTGGAGAGCGGAGCTCAATAGGATGTTTGCTACTATATTTTATCTAAGTTTGTATTGAAATATGCTTCAATATATATTTGTTGAAGTATGCTGCAATCCTTATAAGTCAATGGTTTTATTTTCTGCTAGAGTTAATTATTAAGTTACGAAAGCCTTAGTTTCCTGTTTGAGATTCAATATTAATGAGCATGCGAACCTTCTCAGGGAACGCATGCTCATTGTATTGAATCTTGAATTGTCCAAGTGGGACAGTTTGGGAAAAAACCTTTTTCACACTCGTACAATAGTCATTCCAATGTTCAAATGCCTTATATACTTGTTGAAATCTCGGTCTGATGCATTTCCTTTTGTTCTCCTGGTGCAAACTTGATCGCGGTGATTCTCACCGTGCTCGACTCGTGTACTTGGAGAGTGATGGGAAATGCTGCCAAAATTTTGTCAAGTATAAGGTATTTGAATATGGGAATAACTATTATTAGCCGAGTGTGGTAAAGGTTTCTTCTCGAATGGGATAGGTTCATACCTTGTCATAAGAACGACATTGATGGAGTTATTGGAATGCACCGTGATATATAAGTGTTATTGTAGGATTGGTCAGGCTATTTCATTGCCAGCAATGGATATTCCGGAGAATCGGAAATGGATGTATCGTAGGTTGGATCGGAATAAACGTCTCAGGGAAGAGTATAGAGTTGGTGTGGGTGAGTTTATAGAGTTTGTTGTTAGCCAGGAGAGATTTATACGGCTGGGCAGTGATCATTTGAGGTGTCCTTGCAAAAGATGCAAGTGTCAATCTTTCAAAAGCGTGGATGGAGTTGTAGCCGATCTTTATGAGAAGGGCTTCATGCCTGATTACTACTGGTGGAGTAACCATGGTGAGACGTTGCCTGATTTAAACCCAATTGTGTTTGAAGGTTCGTACTATGGAAGTGGTGACCGGAGGGAAGAATTGAATCCATACGAGCAGATGATAATGGATCATGCTGGACCATCGGTTGGTGTTTTACTAGAAAAAGATGGGGGAGAAGATGGTGGAATGGGTTCCCAATACATAGAGGAGAATCCGAATCCCAAAGCTCAAAGATTCTATGATATGCTGAGTGCTGCACGATCTCCATTGTGGGAAGGATGTCGGGAGTACACGGAGTTGTCGATGTGCATGGAATGGTTGAGTATCAAATCTGACTACAATATGCAAGAAGACTGTTTTAATCGCCTCACTGTTGTTACGCCGGCAAGTGTACCGGGTCGTCGCAAGTAATAAAAACACGGTAAGAATTTACCGAGGTCGAACACAGGGATTGGGCTACCAATTCAACTAATCCGCGGGAAATCCGATAGGTTCGGTTAAGCGAAGGAAGTTGTTGTGAGAGGGAGAGATTAATATCGCAATTCAAATATCAAAACAAATAAAGCTACGGTTTTAAAAATCAGAAATTAAAATATCTAGGGTTTCAAATCCACCTACCCAATCATGCATAGTACCCAAGTGATGATGTATTCCTCCCTAGGTTCAATTACAATGTCAACCGGGACACCCAATTTCTCCTAAATTCACAGCCGTGCGCAATAGGACGTATTCAACGATTTAGATTAATTACTCACCAAGTCTCATAATCCTAATCCTCGAATTCTGTTAATTCTTGTTCCCTACGTGGTTGCACTAATCTCCTACCCACTGTCGTGCAATATTCAATTAGTGATCCCAATTCAAGTTCTAAAACGCGAATTGCCGGTCGGCCTTAACACGTTTAACTAATTAATCACGCTAGCATATGATCAACACAATAATATCAGAATTGAAAAAAAAACATTTATTGAGAGAAGGGGAGAAAAACATACATCACATGAACACTACACAGCCATGGGTGGCTTCATCGATCCCCTAGACGAGGGGATTAGTTCCACATGTTCGTAACAACACCGCACGTACAATCGGAAATCATCCTAAGAATAAGAATTAAGAGAAGATAAGGGGAGACGCAGCTCCAGAATAAGGATTCTAAAAGATCTACAATCAGTTCTGATCCAAAAAGTCCTCCAATTCTGTTCTGCAGTGCCTTATTTATAGGGAGGCCACGCGTCACGGCCGTGATGGTCATCACGGCCAGGCCGTGACGGCTTCTGTTTCTGGCGCTTCTGTGGGATTCAAACCCTCGCGACGTGAAGGATTTCTCGCGACGCGAGCCTTCTTGTCACGGCCCGTGATGTGAATCACGGCTAAGCCGTGACGGTCTCTGACTTGTGTGGGTTTTTGATCACGGCCGTGATACACATCACGGCTAGGCCGTGATGGTCTCTAACTTGTGTGGGTTTTTGGTCACGGCAGTGATACACATCACGGCTAGGCCGTGATGGTCTCTGACTTCCAAGTCTTCATTATTCGCGAGGCGAGAATCCTGTTTGCTGGGCGAGACCTCCAAAAGTGCTTTTTCCCGCTGCTTCTTGACTTTCCTTGATTCTCAGAGCTTCACTTATTTACCTGAAAACACCAAAAGCAACCAAAAGCATAATTCTATCCAAAATAAGCTAAAAACTACACAAAAGACGCAAAACGAGTCAAAGTCCAACTTAGGAACAAAACAAGGCAAATTTGGGCGAAAACGAGAGTGAACTCGACTGATTGGCACATAAACCCTAGTTCATCTAGTCGTAAAACTAGATAAGCCAGAGGCTTATCAAAACACCACAAACTTAAACCTTGCTTGTCCCCAAGCAAGCTAAAACTCAAAAAGGACTCAAGACTTGGCAAACCTGAAGGATCTAATCAATTTCGCACAAATTTCATGCACTCAAAACAGTTTTTCTTCTTTGATTCCCCCTCTTTTTCATCAATGTAATCCCCACATTCATCTACTTTAAACAATTGAGAATTTATCATTCATGCCATCATTACTCTAAGTTGAGGCTCAAAGATACACACAAAGGAAGATCACCTATTTCAAACAATTGCCTTCCTCACAAGGGCATTTAGTATTTCACTCATTCGCTCAAGTTTGTCTAGGCTATCAACTTTTCACTCACTTTCACATTCTAAGAGCACTTCCCGTGAATTTGATTTTCATCTCAAAAATGGTTCCCACGAAAACATGCATGCAACATCAGAAGGTCTTTTAAAGGTTGTAAGGAGGCCTGGCTCAAGGTAAGATATTCAAAGGATAGAGGCTAAGTCCCTAGGATCAATGAGAGCATGAAACTAATATCACAACAATTGAATTCACTCTCATACTATTCTCTTCCTTGCACTTGGTGGCTACACACCTCTTCCTTTTTATATTTATTTTTCTTTGCCCTTTTTGGCACATTTTCAATGCTTTTCATCACCCCTTTTTTTTTTTTCTCAAGCCTTCGGCCCTTACTTCCGTTTTTCTTTTTCTCAACTATGATTCGTGAACTTGTAGCCACCCCAAACTTAGTTCCACAACAACACTCACAAAGCTAAAATTCCATACTCTCCTAAATCCTAGGATAGGGGAAAATCATGGTTTTTCTGAGTTAATGGCTTGTAATGTAAGGTCATCAAGAACAATAGGCTTCAAGGCTCAATGTGGCTAACTAGGGATCATTCATCAAGGTTGGTTCAATTTATGGCCAAGTAGTTAATTCAAAGAAAATTGCCTAAATCATTTGATGCAACACATAAACATGCAAACCATATAGAGATTCAAGCAAATTCGGGAAAGTGCAACTTAATAGTGATTCACACAATCAAAAACAAAGTTGGAGGCTCAAATCCTCACCTGGACATTTCGCAAATTGTTTGACCGAGATACGATTCCTAGTGTGTGCACCCCCTCACCCCAAACTTATCATAAATCAAGTAATCACAATAAAATTCTCAAAGTTCAGTTTTCAATTTTTAACATGGGGATTAATTTTTATAATTTCACAACCTAGGGGGAAATCATCAATGGTCAAATAATTCATGCAATCAGTTTATGCTCAATTTAATCAAAATCCAACAAGCTTGCCGACACGACATTCATACAACAACTCTTGATCTTCTCAAATTATTCAAGAGTGACAAACAAAACAAAAACACAAACAAAAACAAAAGTGAGGAGAGGAGAGGGATACCTAGCTTGGGTTGCCTCCCAAGTAGCGCTTGTTTAACGTCCCGAGCCTGACTCAAGTCACCCCTAAGGGTTAATCCGAAGGAAGATCCTGCTTGCCATGCCATTCCTTGGCCCGTTCTTTGTAGGTTTGTGCCCATTTATATGCTCGCATGCGGTTCCCGGACAGCTCATTTAAGTTCAGGACCTTTCTATAATCAGCACGAACTCTCCACTCCGTGGTGGTCTTTTTTGGGATCAACTTATTGTTTTCATTGACCACCACGGTTGTGCCACCTTTCGACTTCGGTGCTTTATTATCCTTTTTCATACCCTTGTTGTTGAGCTTTTCCCTTGCACATTCATCCTCTGGGAGACTCGATAAGGCTTCCATGTCTTTTAACCATTCAAGATAGACCTCATCCCCCGAAGGGCCTTTTTCCTCTCTATCATCATCATGGGATTTTACCAACACTTGAGCACGTGAAGAACCATGGGCTTCTCTAGTTTGCCTTTTCCTTGACAGTTGGATCCACCATATCCACTCGATACACTTCCGTCCTCTCTGCAGGGTGCTTCATTGTTTCAAAAAGATTGAAGACTACCTCATCATCTTGCACCCTTAGAGTGAGTTTCCCTTGTCGCACATCTATCAAGGCACCCCCAGTGGCCAAGAAGGGCCTACCCAATATGAGAGGGACCTCGGCGTCTTCATCCATATCAAGCACTACAAAGTCCGCCGGAAATATAAGCTTGTCCACCTTTACTAACAAGTCTTCTACCACCCCATAAGGATATTTTATAGAGCGGTCGGCTAGTTGGAGCGACATTCGTGTATCCTTGAATTCTTTGATCCCCAACCTCTTCATCATAGAGAGGGGCATCAAGTTGATGCTTGCCCCTAGATCACACAATGCCTTCCCTACAGTCATCTCCCCAATGGTACATGGTATCGAAAAGGAACTGGGATCCTTCAACTTTGGAGGGAGTTTTCTATGAAGGATGGCACTACACTCCTCGGTCAAAGCAACCGTTTCCTCATCCACTATTCTCCGCTTCTTGGTGAGAAGATCCTTCATAAACCGGGCATATGATGGCATTTGTTCCAAGGCTTCCGCAAATGGAATGTTAATCTGAAGTTTGCGGAAGACATCAAGGAATTTGTTGAACTGCTTATCCTGTTGAGGCTTCTTCAATCTTTCAGGATATGGTACCTTCATGTAGGGCGGGAGGTCTTGGGGTTCAACCCACTTCTTCCTTCGGAACTCTTCATCCACAAGCTTCAGCCTTCCCCCTTGCTCCGGTGCCTTGTCACTTGCCAACTTCTCTTTTTCAGGTTGCTCTTCCTCAATGTGTGGTTGTTCCGGGGCCTTGTCATCCTGAGAACTAGTTGTACCCCTGTTAGGTTCCAACACCCTTCCGCTTCTAGTAGATATGGCATTGCAATGGTTCTTAGGGTTGTTCTCGGTATCACCTGGGAATGTGCCTGGGAGACGCTCATTAAGTTGCCTTGCGAGCTGAGCAACCTGCGTCTCTAGATTGTGAATTGACGCCCCTGTATGCGTTGCCAACTTGTCAACTGTCGCAGTCACCTTCTCAAAAGTTGTGCTTGTATCAATTGACAACTTCGCAACTGCCGCGCTCACCTTCTCAATAGCCAACTCCCAAGGTTGCCTTCCATCATCTGTTATTTGCAACTGATTAGGCCCCGAAAGAGCCTGCTGGGTATTGCGCCGCTGAATTCCAATGTTTGGCCTCAGACCCTGTGGAGGTTGTTGCCAATTTTGTTGAGGATGTTGCTGCCCGGATAGACCAACACTAGAATTACTCCAAGTGAAACCCGGATGGTCTCTCCTCATATACCCCCTATTCTGATTCTGACTGTAGTCATTCTGTCTGTTTCTCTGATAATTGTTCTGGGGCACAGTGTCATAGAAGTTGTGGCATGAGTCCACATGTTCAGTGGGCAAATCTGAGTGTCATGATCTCCATTACAATTTGCACAACCCGGAGGCATTCCCTCGTGTATCGCATTAACCCTCTTGTTCCCAGACAAAGCCTCATTCTGCATCTTCAAAAGTCTGTTTTGTTCTAAAATGGCTTCCATTGTCGCAGAACTGACTCCACTCAAGGTTTCCCTACCACGGTTGTAATCATCATAAGACATTTTCTCCAATAATGCCCATCCATCCTCAGCTGATAAGTAGGAAAAAGAGCCGCCAGCTGCGGCATCACAGTTCATCTGATAGCGTCCCCTCAACCCATTAAATAAATGTTGAACTTTAGAGACCGGGTCAAAGAACGCTGAGGGACATCTTCTCAATAATCCATTGTACCTCTCCCATGCTTCATTATACGTTTCATCCTCTGTCTGCCTGAAAGATGTAACGGCTATTCTTGCTTGTGCCGCTTTCTGAGGAGGAAAATATTTGGTTAGGAACTTCTGTGCCATTTGCTCCCAAGTTCTGATCTTTGTTCCTATCCAAGTCTGTCTACCCAATCGCGAGCGACATCCCTAAGAGAAAGAGGGAAAAGCCGCAAGCGAAACTCATCCTGAGAGACTCCCCTGGTCTTCTGCAAGTCACAAGCTTCAAGGAAGCGAGTGATGTGTCTATGAGGGTCCTGTTTGCCACTCCCATCAAACTGATTCTCACGGATCTGGAATGTGACACATGCTTCCACTCAGAAGGAGTCTGTATTCAGGTTGCCCCTCACAATAGAAGAGTCACAATCTCCCAAGCTTGGTAGATCGTACTCGAAGAGAGGCTTGTAACGAGGAGGAGGAGGAGGGTTTTCTTCAGTCATGCCCTCTATTTTAATTCCTTCAATTCTTTTTCGTTCCCTGGCTTCTTTCCTTAATTGCCTCTCGGTCCTGGTGATCTCGGAATCAAATAGCAAGTCCTCTTGTAGAAGGGTACCTCGCATACAAAAACAGGCAAAGACCAAGTGGAATCAAAGAAGCAGAGAAAAATAATAGCAATTAAATAAAAGAAAATAAAACTAAAAGTCACCTTAACCAAACAGCCGAATTTCCTAAAAATTAGGAAAATTGGTCGTGCCAATCCCCGGCAACGGCGCCAAAAACTTGTTGTGACGCCGGCAAGTGTACCGGGTCGTCGCAAGTAATAAAAACTACACAAAAGCAACCAAAAGCATAATTCTATCCAAAATAAGCTAAAAACTACACAAAAGACGCAAAACGAGTCAAAGTCCAACTTAGGAACAAAACAAGGCAAATTTGGGCGAAAACAAGAGTGAACTCGACTGATTGGCACATAAACCCTAGTTCATCTAGTCAATAAACTAGATAAACCAGAGGCTTATCACTCACCAAGTCAGTGTCCAAGGCGTTGCCAGAAGACAATTGGATGCCTACTAGTTTTTATCATGCTAAGAAGCCTGTGGAAAATTTGGGTATGTGTTGTTTGAAAATTGATTGTTTCCCGAATGGATGTATGTTGTACTATAAGGATGATTCAGCGGAAAGCATAACCTGTTGTCGATTCTGTGTTGCGGATCGGTATAAGACAACCACTAGGATGGGCATTGAGAAGAAGAGGTCGCTAAAAAAGATGTGGTACTTTCCACTCGTGCCAAGACTTACAAGATTGTACTCTTCGATGGCCACTGCAGCTCACATGAGGTGGCATAGTGAGCATGAGAGGGAGCAAGATGTCTTGTGTCATCCATCTGATGGAGAATCTTGGAAGCATTTTGATAGGGTTCATATGTCATTTTCGCAGGACCCTCGGAATGTCCGATTGGGGTTATCAAATGATGGATTTAATCCTTTTGGGCAGTCTGGAAAAGCATACTCTTGTTGACCGGCTATCCTGACTCCGTACAATCTTCCCCCGGGGATGTGCATGAAGCGGGAGTTTATGTTCCTAACAGTCATAATTCCGGGTTCGTCTAATCCAAAAGGTAAGATTGATGTGTACTTGCAGCCGCTGATAGATGAGTTGACGATGCTGTGAAATGATGGTGTGTTGACATATGACGTATCTTTGAGGCAGAATTTCATCATGAAAGCAGCTTTGATGTGGACGATCAACGACTTTCCCGCCTATGGGATGATGTCGGGTTGGATGACCGCGGGGAAGCTTGGATGCCCAATATGTATGGAGCGATCGAAGGCATTCATGCTTAAAAACAGTCGAAAGATCTCATATTTTGATTGTCATCATCAATTCCTTCCAGAAGATCATCCTTATAGGCGGAACAAGAATGCATTCAAGAAGCGTTGTGCAGAGACAACACCGCCTCCACCACGTTTGACTGGTCCTAATGTATGGCGCAGTACAGATTACTTCGCTCGTCCATGAATCCCAAGGAGAACATTTTCCTGATTATGGCGTCAACCTTAATTCGAGAAAACAAAGTATATTTTGGAGGTTGCCATATTGGAGGACGCAGCTACTCCGTCACAACATTGATGTCATGCATACTGAGAGGAATGTGTTTTTGAATGTGTTTGACACTGTGATGGACATCAAGGGGAGGACAAAGGATACAAATAAATCCCGATTGGATCTGGCTAAAATTTGTAATCGGAAGGAGCTTGAGTTGCAGGATGGTGGTCGTGGCAGACTTATCAAACCGAAGGCAAGTTATACACTAAGCAAAACACAGAAAGTGGCCGTCTGTAAGTCGGTTAAAGAACTAAAGTTACCAGATGGGTATGCTTCCAATCTGGGTAGATGTGTTGACATTAAGGAAGCAAAGTTACATGGAATGAAGAGTCACGATTGCCACGTGGTCATGCAACGGTTGCTTCCAATTGCGTTCGACGCATTACCGAAGCAAATTTGGAACCCACTTGTTGAGCTTAGCCACTTTTTCAGGGAGCTTACATCGACAACACTAAATGTTAATCAATTAAAGGATATGGAAGTCAAGATACCCGTTTTGTTATGTAAGCTGGAGCAAATCTTCCTGTCGAGTTTCTTTGATTCCATGGAACACCTGCCAGTTCATCTACCTTACGAAGCAAGAGTTGGTGGCCCAGTCCAATACCGCTGGATGTATCCATTTGAGAGGTAAACAACATCAACTATTTTACTTAATACATATGAAATTCACGAGCACGAGAGCGTAGTTTAGCTTTCCCTAAAACTAGTAATTATTTGTATGTATCCCTCTTTAATAGGTTCCTGCACTCCCTTAAACACAAAGTCAAGAACAAGGCTCGAGTGGAGGGTTCCATTTGTGAAGCATACTTAGTAGAGGAGACCTTCCACTTTTGCCTCTTATTTCTATCCGGACGAAGTTAACACGAGAAGGATAAGGATGCCTAGAAACGTTGATTCGGGCGAAGGAAGTTCAACTAGTCTTCCTATATCAATATTCAACTATCCGGGCAGATTTAGTGGTAAATCAAAAGGATATTTCTTGGAGCAGCGTGACATTAATGCTGCTCATCTGTATATCCTATAAAACTGTGAAGAGGTCGCGCCATATTTAGAGTAAGTTTCTACAATGTCTTTTATAAGTTCAATTGACATTTATGATTATTAATCGTCCTGCTGTTAATCTCCCATATGTAGGATGTACGACAATTTTCTAAGGGATCTCCAACCTGACATTTCAAACGATCAGGTTGATCGAAAAATTACTTCTCACTTTGCTACGTGGTTCAGTAAATATGTAGGTTAAGCATCTTCATTTGTTGAAATACATTTTATCTCCTTAAATATATAGCATGTATAAGAATAATATAATATTTGATTTTTTTAGGTACTTGACAAATTTGGCATGGGGGACTAATAGATGGGTTACATCATGGAATACTTATATTGTAAATGGATATAAATTTAACACAAAAACATGGAATGAAGGAATGCAGTCGTGTAACTATGGTGTTTGTGTGCGAGCCACTGATACATGCTATATATTTAAGGAGATAAAATGTTTTGCAACAAATGAAGATGCTTAACCTACATATTTAATGAACCACGTAGCAAAGTGAGAAGTAATTTCTCGATCAACCTGATCGTTTGAAATGTCAGGTTGGAGATCCCTTAGAAAATTGTCGTACATCCTACATATGGGAGATTAACAGCAGGACGATTAATAATCATAAATGTCAATTGAACTTATAAAAGACATTGTAGAAACTTACTCTAAATATGGCGCGACCTCTTCACAATTTTGAAGGATATAAAGATGAGCAACATTAATGTCACGCTGCTCCAAGAAATATCCTTTTGATTTACCACTAAATCTGCCCGGATAGTTGAATGTTGATATAGGAGGACTAGTTGAACTTCCTTCACCCGAATCAACGTTTCTAGGCATCCTTATCCTTCTCGTGTTAACTTCGTCCGGATAGAAATAAGAGGCAAAAGTGGAAGTCTCCTCTACTAAGTATGCTTCACAAATGGAACCCTCCACTCGTGCCTTGTTCTTGACTTTGTGTTTAAGGGAGTGCAGGAACTTATTAAAGAGGGATACATACAAATAATTACTAGTTTTAGGGAAAGCTAAACTATGCTCTCGTGCTCGTGAATTTCATATGTATTAAGTAAAATAGTTGATGTTGTTTACCTCTCAAATGGATAATCCAGCGGTATTGGACTGGGCCACCAACTCTTGCTTCGTAAGGTAGATGAACTGGCAGGTGTTCCATGGAATCAAAGAAACTCGGCAGGAATATTTGCTCCAGCTTACATAACAAAACGGGTATCTTGACTTCCATATCCTTTAATTGATTCACATTTAGTGTTGTCGATGTAAGCTCCCTGAAAAAGTGGTTAAGCTCAACAAGTGGGTTCCAAATTTGCTTCGGTAATGCGTCGAACGCAATTGGAAGCAACCGTTGCATGACCACGTGGCAATCGTGACTCTTCATTCCATGTAACTTTGCTTTCTTAATGTCAACACATCTACCCAAATTGGAAGCATACCCATCTGTTAACTTTAGTTCTTTAACCCACTTACAGACGGCCACTTTCTGTGTTTTGCTTAGTGTATAACTTGCCTTCAGTTTGATAAGTCTGCCACGACCACCGTCTTGCAACTCAAGCTCCTTCCGATTACAAATTTTAGCCAGATTCAATCGGGATTTATTTGTATCCTTTGTCCTCCCCTTGATGTCCATCACAGTGTCAAACACATTCAAAAACACATTCCTCTCAGTATGCATGACATCAATGTTGTGACAGAGTAGCTGCGTCCTCCAATACGGCAACCTCCAAAATATACTTTGTTTTGTCCAATTATGGTTGACGCCATAATCAGGAATATGTTCTCCCCTGGATTCATGGATGAGCGGTAAGTACTATACTCTGCGCCATACATTAGGACCAGTCAAACGTGGTGGAGGTGGTGTTGTCTCCGTACAACGCTTCTTGAATGCATTCTTGTTCCGCCTATAAGGATGATCTTCTGGAAGGAATTGACGATGACAATCAAAATATGAGATCTTTCGACTATTTTTAAGCATGAATGCCTTCGATCGCTCCATACATATTGGGCATCCAAGCTTCCCCGCAGTCATCCAACCCGAAATCATCCCATAGGCGGGAAAGTTGTTGATCGTCCACATCAAAGCTGCTTTCATGATGAAATTCTGCCTCAAAGATACGTCATATGCCAACACACCATCATTCCACAGCATCGTCAACTCGTCTATCAGTGGCTGCAAGTACACATCAATCTTACCTTTTAGATTAGACGGACCCGGAATTATGACTGTTAGGAACATAAACTCCCGCTTCATGCACATCCCCGGGGGAAGATTGTACGGAGTCAGGATAACCGGCCAACAAGAGTATGCTTTTCTAGACTGCCCAAAAGCATTAAATCCATCAGTAGATAACCCCAATCGGACATTGCGAGGGTCCTGCGAAAATGCCATATGAACCCTATCAAAATGCTTCCAAGCTTCTCCATCAGATGGATGACACAAGACATCTTGCTCCCTCTCATGCTCACTATGCCACCTCATGTGAGCTGCAGTGGCCATCGAAGAGTACAATCTTGTAAGTCTTGGCACGAGAGGAAAGTACCACATCTTTTTTAGCGACCTCTTCTTCTCAATGCCCATCCTAGTGGTTGTCTTATACCGATCCGCACCACAAAATCGACAACATGTTATGCTTTCCGCTAAATCATACTTATAGTACAACATACATCCATTCGGGCAACAATCAATTTTCAAACACCCGAGACCCAAATTTTCCACAGACTTCTTAGCATGATAAAAACTAGTAGGCATCCGATTGTCTTCTGGCAACGCCTAGGACACTGACCTGGTAAGGCGATTAAAACAGCCTTTTTGCATATTGTAGTCAGATTTGATACTCAACCATTCCATTCACATCGACAACTCTGTGTACTCCCGACATCCTTCCCACAATGGAGATCGTACAGCACACAGCATATCATAGAATCTTTGAGCTTCGGGAATCGGATTCTCCTCTATGTATTGGGAATCCATTCCACCATCTTCTCCCCTATCTTCTTCTAGTACAACACCAACCGATGGTCCAGCATGATCCATAATCATCTGCTCGTATGGATTCAATTCTTCCCTCCGGTCACCACTTCCATAGTACGAACCTTCAACCACAATCGGGTTTAAGTGAGGCAACATCTCACCATGGTTACTCCACCAATAGTAATCAGGCATGAAGCCCTTCTCATAAAGATCGGCTACAACTCCATCCACGCTTTTGAAAGATTGACACTTGCATCTTTTTCAAGGACACCTCAATTGATCACTGCCCAGCCGTATAAATCTCTCCTGGCTAACAACAAACTCTATAAACTCACCCACTCCAACTCTATACTCTTCCCTAAGACGTTTATTCCGATCCAACCTACGATACATCCATTTCCGATTCTCCGGAATATCCATTGTTGGCAATTAAATAGCCTGACCAATCCTACAATAACACTTATATATTACGGTGCATTCCAATAACTCCATCAATCTCGTTCTTATGACAAGGTATGAACCTATCCCATTCGAGAAGAAAACTTTGACACACTCGGCTACTAATAGTTATTCCCATATTCAAATACCTTATACTTGACAAAATTTTGGCAGCATTTCCCATCGGTCTCCAAGTTACACGACTCGAGCACGGTCAGAATCACCACGATCAAGTATGCACCAGGAGAACAAAATGAAATGCATCAGACCGAGATTTCAACAAGTATATAAGGCATTTGAACATAGAAATGACTGTTGTACGAGTGTCAAAAAGGTTTTTTCCCAAACTGTTCCACTTGGACAATTCAAGATTCAATACAATGAGCATGCATACCTTTATAAGTTACGCTTGCTCATTAATATTGAATCTCAAATAGGAAACTAAGGCTTTCGTAAATTAATTATTAACTCTAACAGAAAATATAACCATTAACCTATAAATATTGCAACATTGTTGAGCTTATATAAATTGCAGCGTAAATCAATAAAAAAAATTAGATTAAATATTGTAGCAAACATCCTATTGAGCTCCGCTCTCCACTAACAAGTAGCAGTTAATTGCCAAACACATGCATAATTTCTAAATTATCAGCACACAACCAGCATCCCGCCTTTCGAACATGATCACATCCTATTGAGCTTCGCTCTCCACTAACAAACAACACATATTGACAAATACATGCATAAATATTAAATTATCAGCATACAATCAGACAAGATCACATCCTATTGAGCTCGGCTTTCCACTACCAAACAACACGATAATTCACATAATACATTAGAAGCACCACACATATCAGTACCTATTAGACAAAGCAAAACCTTAAAAGAGAGTATTGAGAGAACTTACCTATTCGACAAAGCAAAACCAAGTAAGGATATGGGAGAAGCCGCGGACAACGAAGATCAGACAAGGACCTATAATGCATAAATAAAAATAATCATGTCAGAGCTGAAATGACAACATTTGATAATATTACTTTAACCTTATACTAATTTGATATATATTTTTATAAACCAAATTTCATATTGAGATTTTCACTTTAAAGAGTTATGATTTACTTTTGGATCCATGCAGAGTTGGGAAGTTATCATGGTATTGCAACTGCTTATTAAAAAAAACAGTGAAACACAAAAATGGTTTGGTTGATCTTATTCGTTGATGACACGGATGCCCATATCCCTCTCTCTTCTTCTCAAGCCATCTCTCCCTATCTGTCGTCCCATCATTCCCACTCACAACCAAGTGGATATATTATTCTATCCATTTATCAAATTTTATAGCTTAGAGTTTTATTTTTATTTTTTTATTGCATTAAAATAACATATCATATCATCCTTTATCTTATTTATGTATAAAGACAAAACAACACCAACAAAATCTTTCCTATTCAGGAAACTGAAAGTCCTCCTCTCTTCCACAACTCATGAAACCCTCTGCCATTGAACGTCTTGATTTTGGAAAGATGGTATATGGTTTGATTCCAATAATCATATAGCCAAAGTCTTCAGAATGACAAGAGATAGGCTTGCTGGCCAAAAAGTTCCTAACTTGAAATTGAGGTTGATTAGTGATGAGTGTGATTTCACCTCATATTTGCTTATCATATTGCATGCATTTTCATATAGCTTAGGCATATTTAATTTGATTTTTGTTAGTTTTTACCTTGGAACGGGTAAAGAGGTTTTGTGGTGTTGTTTTGCATGAATTAAGGATCAAAATGCTCAAGATTGACCATGATGGAGCTTGCATGAAGATGGGGCTTGAAAAGTGAAGAAAAATGAGCCAAACAGAGCCCATCACGGCCTAGCCGTTATAGGCATCACGTCCATGATCGAGCAGGGCTGAAAAAGAAAGAAGAACGAAAAAGTCAGAAGCTGTCAGGGCCAGACCGTGATGACCATCACGGTCGTGACAGACCAACCAGTGAAGAATTTCCAAGGGAGAATCCGTCACGGCCTGGCCGTGATGGCCATCACGGTCGTGACACGCATTACTTGGATCTGAAGCAACCGATTTTGATATGAATTTGTGTTAGATTGGGATTCAAACTTCCCTAATCTATAAATAAGGCATCTAGGCAAGTACCTACGCATTGGTTTAGGTATCGAGTGAAGTGAAATTTTGCTATTCTGATGGTTTTCGAGTAGCTATTGGTTTTGTGCATAAAAATATAGCTAAACAAGTTTGTTACCAACTTAGATAAATGGAGAAATGGTGAGAAACGGAATGAAGCATAAACTTGGAGAAATGGCCTAGAAAGTGGAGTTTAGAACTACATAATGCTTAAAATCATGATTCATGACTATACAATACCAAGTGGATCAAAGGAAGTTAGGACTGGTTTATCAGCTTCCCTATAACCCTTAAGTGGTGATATAAGGTGGTACACCAAGTTTCAAAGCTGAGTTTTGAGTATAACCCAAAATAAGCCTCTAGGCTAAAGTACCTAAGTATCATCCCAAGCTTAACTTCAAATTGGCATGACTCTCAATTGAAAAATGATATCGGCATAGAGTTTGTCCGTATAGTTTTCATTTACCAAACTATAATTGTAAACCAGAAAACAAACCAAATAAACAACCAAAACTCAGATTGGACCCCTAGAACCAAAATCATGACTTGAAGGTTAAAAATGGATGGCTTAAAGGGTCAAATCTGAAATATGAAATCTGATGTAGAAATGAAACAAACTCTTCACCAATAGTCTCTATAGGTAGAAATAAACTTGGATTCAAGGGGATAAACCAATCTAAGCAATAGAACTCAGATTTGCCCCATAAATTCCAAATCAAGGTTAGATTAACCAGAAAAAGGTATAATGATACAACTCTAAAATCAGAAGGAGTTTATAATGGAACCCTTTCCTATAGTTTCCTATGACAAAATTAGGATTGTTTATCATAAATCAAGTCAAATGGTTAAGTTGGTACCAAACTACAAAATTACCAGTGAGCAGTGGTACTGGTGGCCAGAGATTGAGAGTGGCAATGGCAGTGAGCACGTAATGGTAGCCGAAGTTGGGAGCAGGGACTGGGAAACAAAGAAAAAATTGATATTAGATGCGAGAAACAGAGAATGAGAGATGAGGAGAGAAGACAAGGTAGCTTACCCTTGGAGGTGGTGGTGTCACCGGAGCTGCGGACAGTGGTGGCTCAAGGGAGGCGGCTCAGGTGCGCTATAGGGACAGAGACAGAGAGACATCAGAAAGAGAGAGAGAGAGAGAGAGAGAGAGAGAGAGAGAGCGGGGGGGGGGAAGGTGGAATCACTCACCGGAGGTGGACTGGTGGTGACCGGAGCACAGACGTCACGTGGTGGCAGGGAGGAGCAGAGTGTGCAAGAGAGAGAAGAAAAGATAAGAAATGAGATAAATGGGGAAGAAAGGGGAAGGGCTCGCGATTTAGGGATTTTAGTTTTAGCGACCGAGTTATTCGGTCGCTACTTCGGTCGTTAAATCGGGTTGATTTGAAATTTGAATTCATAAATGTAGCGACCGATTTAATATCGGTCGCAACGATAAATAAAATTTAACCGTTGCATTTAACTCGGTCACCATTTCGGTCGCTAAAAATTCACAAATTTTTTACTTTTTCTTTCCTTTATTTTGTGACCGAAATAGAGACCGATAACTCTGCTACGCTCTATTTCGGTCGCAATATCAACTCTAATCAGTGTTTGATTTAGATCCTACAATCGGTCGCAAACAGCAACCAACAAATTCGGTCACTATTTTCGGACGCTAAATGACCTTTTTTTGTAGTGGACGACGGAGCTGGGTGGCACGCGGTGGTGCTTAAAAGTCTTGTGCGGAGGGGACTTGGACGCGACAGTGACCGAATCTGGATTGGGCGGCGGATCTACGATTCAAGCTTCTGTTCTGAGACGTGGCGGAGGGCATGGGCAGAGCCGGTTGACGTGGTGGTCGTCAAGGCGGCACTGCCTCGCGGTGGTTGCGGAACAGTTTTCGGTTCTTCTTCCTCAGAACTGTATTCTCTTTCTCCGTTTTTTTGTTTTTGAAAGATGAAACAGAATGGTAAAGATGGATTTTGATGAAAATGAAGTGAGATACTCGGGCAAAAGATGGAGGAGACTAGAGGAGAGAGCTCTCAAAGTATATTCTCACTGATTTTTTTCCCCTTAAATCAAGAACGTCTCCTCCCCTTCTTTACAAGATGCTTCTGTTTATATAGCAAACATAGGGGAAGATAGTGTCAAATTCGTTATTGGTTTCTTGAGGGGAAGGACGAAGGTGCAGAGGGCTGGTGAAATGGTGGTGCTCCCAATACTCTGATGGTTGCAGCAGGTGCAAGGGTTGTTCCCCTTATTTTAGGGGGGAAAAAAAGCACAAGAAAATAAAAATGGGGAAATAAAAGATAAAGCTGGTTTACCTGAAATGGAAGAGGACAAAGCATGGATGGGAAAAAAAGGACAAAAAAATGATTTTTATTTTTATTTTTATTTTTTTCAAATAAAAATCAGAAGTCTTTTTTTTTTTGGATTTGGATCATTTGGATAATGGGCTTAACAAATCACTTGCAACAAAAACGAAAATGGGCTCATCTAAATCTTTAACGGGCCAAGAACAAAAAACAACATTTTTTTTTTGCTTATTATATTTTTCAAAACATTAATTACAAAAAACATTCGGACAAAATTAGGTGTTCACAATAATAATAACAGGGAGATTGATATAATTTTTTAAATAAAGAGATATATTCACTATAATTCAAACAAATTTCAAGAGTAGTCAATATAATTTTCATAATTAAAACTAAATATGTCTGAAATTATACATAGGAAGTTAGTGAACTCGTGTGAGGTCCCTATCATTATTATTTTAAGAGTATAATTGTAAAATATGTAATGTAATCGTCGTGAGATAATTAAATAAGTAAAAAACTTAGAAACAGATCTTTAGCTATTGTTCTTATTGTTTTCTCTCTGAAAATATATCTTAATTATTACAATCTATCTCCAAAAATATACCTATTTATTCTATAAAAAAATACACCTAATTATTGAAAATAATTGCATTTTTTGTATGAAACAATACCAACTATATACATAGTACTATACCTAAGTTTAGTCCATTAAATAAATGGTCTTGCTAACGAGTGCCGCAAGGACATTGTTTTAGGAATCAACAAAAGTAAAGTTTGTATTGGGAAACTAATAAGTATGACACTTTTCAATTAAATACAATATTTTCCCATACAAATTTTCCTATATTGGTTCCTTGAATAATGTCCTAAGGGCACTCGTTAGCATTCTCCTTAAATAGAATTTAATATAAATTACGATTTAAAGTGTCGCGACTGTCCCGTCCGGGCGCCGCGAAAAAAGAAGATAAAAAAAAAGAGGAGTCGCCACTAAAATTTTTATTGGGAAAATCTTAGAAAAACTCAATTATTTAAAGGTAAACTGGTCTAAAAAAAGATAGAGATGAGTCCGGAAGTCGGTTACGAGTAGGGAAGGTGTTAGCACCCCACATCGCCCGTTCAAAAAACGGTACCTCAAGTTAATTGTGCAAAACATTTTAATAGCCTTTTAAATATTTATTTTACCCCAAAAATTATTTGCAAGAAAGAATTATTTTTAACTTTTAATATTTTAAATTTTTATTAATTATTATAGTTTTAAACTTATTGTTTATAAAAACTAAATGAGGTTGAACATGGCACATGAGTCCGTAGGGGAACCTCAAATCTAAGGGACTGAACATGGCACCGTGTCCATAGAGCATCCCTAAAAATAGAAAAGCTTAATTATTTAGATTAATTATTTTAACATAAAAAGAGGCACAAAAAAGGAAAATTTAGTTTTGGCTTGACAAGATGATTTATCTTGCTCCTACGTATTCCCGGGTGCGATGGGAAACTCAAAGCCACGTAGTTCTTTAGAAAATATTTGATTGGTTGGTTGATTTTAATTTTGATAAAGATTTGATTTTTTTTATTTTTTGTTTTAGAAAAGAATTTTATTTTAAAATAAATTCACCTTTGCAAAGAGTCTAAGATAGCAGTGCTATACGATAAACCCTTACAATTCATACGCCACTTGAGGATGAAAAAATCATACACCAACGTCGTAAATTGTTGCGTGAATTAAAAAGAGATTTTTTATTTTTATTTTTACAAAAAGGTTGGATAGAATTTGTTAAAGAGCAAATTGAAAATATTTTATTATTCTTAATAAAAGGGAATTCATTTTTGCACAGGGTTCAAGATAACAGTATTATACGATAAACCCTTATAATTCTTACAACACTTGAGGATGAAAAATCATACATCAACATTATAGATTGTTGCATGAATTCAAAGAAATTTAATTTTTTTGTAAAGTTGCATA
Organism: Sophora flavescens; assembly: GCA_030762895.1. NCBI lineage: Eukaryota > Viridiplantae > Streptophyta > Magnoliopsida > Fabales > Fabaceae > Sophora > Sophora flavescens. Next base: position 9,673,106 of record CM061063.1, read on the forward strand.
AAATTTTGTTTAAGAAAGAGTAAATTGAAAACATTTTAAATTTTACAGAAAGAAGGAATTCATTCTTGCACAGGGTTAAAGATAGCGAAGCTATACGATAAACCCCTACAATTCATGCAACACTTGAGGATGAAAAATCATACATCAACATTGTATATTGTTGCGTGAACTCAAAAGATTCTCTCTTTTTATTCTTATAACTTTTTTTTGGTTTTAACATAATTCTTTTAATTTTTATGCTAATTAATTTTTTACTAAAGCATTTTTTTTATAAAAAAAAGGTGAAAGAATCTGACCCAAATCTGAAAAGGCCCATATCATTAAAAAAGGAGAGACCTAGTAGTTAGTCCACAACTTATATTTCATGCTGATGGGTCTAACTACATCCCTGGCCCAATCGCAAAATTTTGAAGACAAAATCAGGCCTACCAGATAGAGCCCAAAACATTTTAGAAACAGATTACTCTTTTTGTTTTCTGTTTGGCCCAAATTCTAAAAATAATAAAAACAACATAGATAGAAAACAAACAAATGGGCCACATGCTACAAATCCAAACCCAAATAAATATCAAAACCTAATGAGCTATCAGCATAAGTCAAACAAACATATAAAGGCAAAAGAATAAAAAAAAAAGGAAAATGGAAGGGAAGCAACAGAGGCTCCCAAGCCTCATTGTTACCAACAATGGAGCTCAAGGAGATGTTGGTGGATGTGGCTGGAACCAGCGGCAAGGGCGAACAGCAGCGTGGACGGCGAGCTGAGCAGAGCGGGGATCGGGTTGCGGCGGCTTGCTCTACAACGACGCACGACCACGGTGGAAGCAGAAACCGATGGTGGCGGCCAAGATGGAGGAGAAACAGGGATCAGTTCTGGGCGGTGGCGGTTCGCGTGTAGCTCGCAGGCGACAGATCTGTGGGAGGCTCGTCAGCTCGCTGCTGCTCTTTCACCATTGATCCCGTTGCACGCGGAGGAGGATGACTCAAACCAGATGGTGTGGGGGTGGCGCCGATCACCGAGGAAGGACATGGGAGAGCTGCTTGCTATTTCAGTTTCAGATCTGCACGGCGGAATGTGGCAGCGCAGTGGGCAGCGATGCGGCGGCACAATGAGGGCGCGTGGAATGAGGTACTGTGTAGGGTGGTGAGGGGAACGGTGGCAAGGTCGTGGTGTTGATGGAGGAAATAAAAACTTTGGTTGTATGGGTGTTGACACTAGTGGAAAATATACATTAGACGGTAAAGGTTTACGTCAGTTAACCAAAAACTAGAAGTTAAAAAGGGGGCGGTGGCAGTTTTGTAAATATCAGACTTCATTAATTCACTGTTAGCGTCAGTTGTTTTAAGGACTGACGTTAAAAGTGAGGCGGTGGCAGTTTTGTAAATATGAAATCACTATTTGCGTCAGTTGTTTAATGAACTGACGTTAAAAGTGTTTTGCAAGAAATTATTAAAACTTTTAACGTCAGTTGTTTATAAAAGCCGGCGTTAGAAGTGTGATTTTTACTTCAGTTAAATAAATAACTGACGTAAATAATCAACTCATTCCTATCTTTCTTTCGTTGTCATCTCCCTGTTGTCACTCTTAACGCAGATCATCACTCCATATAGTGCAGTTTATTTCTAATCTTTTTTTTTTAAAAAAGTTTATTTTTAATCTTAATTAATTAGCTTGAATTAGTAAATTAACAAATTCTTGTGCAAATTAAAATAAATAAACACTTAACATAAAACAAGTTATATATGTATAATCAAATCGTATCTCATTGAAGCGATTCATAAGTTACAATTACATGTTTAAAAGATAAAAAAATTTCGCAAGATAGCACTAAAATATAAAAAAGTTTCTGCTTCAACATCATTTTCTTCTCAGTCCTGTCCTCAGAATCTCCAACATTGAATGCATCCCCTCCCTCATTTGAAGTCGATGCTCCATCTGAATCCACAGTCACTTTGGAGCCGTGGCAGAGTGAAGGGTGCACTCGATCTGTTTCAGCAATATTCTTGGAACAGTCACTTGGTTCCAAAGCTGAGGTTTTGGAACTGTAGCTGCTGATTCTCCAAAAGGATGATGGTGTGTGCAATTCACATAATGTGATTTACACACCCTTATCACCCATGTAATGCGATTTACACAACCTCAGAATTTGTTTGACCATTAAGACAGAGACCTTTAAGTCTAGGTATAGGAAGAAAGAGTGATGAAGTTAATCTCCATGGCAGAGCCATATTGTGAAGCAGAAAAATTAAAGGAAGGAAGGAAGCTATTTATAGGAGTAGGGGATGAAGATACTAGGCGTCGTAAGTTGCTAAAAAATTAAATTGATCATTAAGAGCATTAGGTTCCAAGGCGCATTGGGAGTTGGCAGTCATATATTATAAACGTGCAGAAAAGAAAACGCCCGAAGGAATAGGAAGAAACTTATACACTTTTAACGTCAGTTGTTGAATAAAACTGACGTTAAAAGTGTTTTTAAAATAAAAAATATTTATTTTTAACGTCAGTTGTTTATACAACTGACGTTAAAAGTGTGATTTTTACTTCAGTTAAATAAACAGCTGACGTAAATAATACTATATCCCTATCTGAAATGCCCTGTTGTCACTCTTAACACAGGTTTGTTAACGTCAGTTGTTGAATAAAACTGAAGTTAAAAGTGTTTTTAAAATAAAAAATATTTATTTTTAACGTCTGTTGTTTATACAATTGACGTTAAAAGTGTGATTTTTACATCAGTTAAATAAATAGCTGACGTAAATAATCCTATATCCCTAGCTATCTGAAATGCCCTTTTGTCACTCAATTAACACAAGTCTCAGAGCCATTTTGTGAAGGAATAGAAATATAGAGGAAAAGAAGAGAAGCGTGTACTGATTATTCTGAGAAGAATGTTACTTTAACACTTTTAACGTCAGTTGTATTCAACAACGGACATTAAAAGTGTTTTTTTAAAAAAAATATTAATATTTAACGTCAGTTTGTTAATAACACTGACGTTAAAAAATTAATTGTAACGTCAGTTGTTTAATACAACTGACGTTAAATGTTGTTTTATATAACGTTTACACTCGCGCGCCTTCTGCACTTCGCTCTGTACGTACGTCTCTTTTCTCTTTTCATCACGCTCAACCCTAAATCACTCTCAACCCTCAATCTCACTCTCACCCAGCACAGAACCCTAATCGCGAGCTCATCTCCACCGCAACCACCGCGAGGGCTTCTTCGCCACCACCGTGAGGTACACTATTAACCCTAACTCTGTCTTTCCATTCATTCTTTGCAATAACTTGACGTACATCTCTCTTTCCCCTTCCCGCGCACTAACTCTCCTTGTCCCTCTGCTCTCAGTAACCACATCGAAAGTTGGCCACCACTCGAGCTCCCCTCCCCACCACCACGCGAGCACCTATTTCTGGTGAGTATTTAGGGCACATTTTTGTATTTTTGGTTTTGAGTGTATGTTGAAACTGTAGTCTCGGTAGTTGAAACTTGAAACCGTGAGTTTGAGTTGTTTGGAATGTACGTCTCTGTTTTTGGTTTTGAGTGCATGTTGCTCTGCTGGTTGATCTGTCACGGCCGTGATGCTAATCACGGCTAGGCCGTGATCAGTTCTGCCTGTGACGGCATGGTCTGCATTCGATTGTACGTTACGGCCGTGATGGACATCACGCGCCAGGCCGTGACGAGTGCTTGGCAATTAATCTTTAAAAACTATAGTTTTCAATCTCCCGTATTGTCCTTATATTGGATATATATATGTTTTGTATATCTATAGGACCTATCTAGTTATGGATCGTAGTTGGATGGTTTGTAAGCGTACTAGTGCTGAGTATTTGAAGGGGGTGGGAGAATTTATAGAATTTGCTCAAAGGAATGTTCCTAATAGTAATGGAATGTTCTGTTGTCCTTGTGTCAAGTGTTTGAATACGAGGAAATGTACGGTGAAGGATATACGTACTCATTTGATTTGTGAAGGGATTTGCTTGAGTTATACAAGATGGATATGGCATGGTGATATGTTGTTGAGTAGTAATACGGCGAGTGTCTCCCAAAGTGAGGACGTTGACGTAGATATGGAGGATGATCGAGTAGAGGACATGATCCGTGATATTGGACAAGAATCTTTTCATCGAGCGCATGTGTATGATAGGTTGTGCGGTGATGCGGATAAGCCTTTATATCCAGGGTGTACTACTCATACACGGTTGTCGGCGGTGCTAAAATTGGTTTGTGTGAAGGCGAGAAATGGTTGGAGCGATAAAAGCTTCACGGAATTGCTTGAAGTGTTGAAAGACTTGCTTCCGGAGAACAACACATTGTCTGACCGTAACTATGAGGCCAAGAAGGTATTGTGTCCTATGGGTATGGAGTATAAGAAGATACACGCATGCTCCAATGATTGCATATTGTACACCGGTGTTCATGAAGACAAACACGATTGCCCCAAATGTGGGTTATCACGATACAAAGTAAAGGGTGGTGATGATGATGATGATGTTGATGATGTGAGAAAAAAGGATCCTCCTGCGAAGGTGTTGTGGTATCTTCCAATAATTCCAAGGTTCAAGCGATTGTTTGCCAATGCGAAAGATGCGAAGAATCATAGATGGCATAATGATGAGAGGAAACGTGATGGAAAGGTTCGTCATCCTGCTGATTCTATTCAATGGAAGAATATCGATACTATGTTTCCGGATTTCGCCGATGAGCCAAGAAACCTAAGGCTTGGACTTGCTACGGATGGAATGAATCCTTATGGTAACATGAGTAGTATTCATAGTTCATGGCATGTTCTGTTGGTGATTTACAACATGCCCCCTTGATTGTGCATGAAGCGCAAATACATGATGTTGTCTATGATGATTTCGGGCCCAAAGCAACCGGGAAATGACTTAGATGTTTATCTAGGTCCCTTGATTGAAGACTTGAAAACGTTGTGGGTGGAAGGTGTTGATGTAGTTGATGGGTATTCTCATGAGACTTTCAAGCTTCGTGCCATGTTATTTTGCACCATCAACGACTTTCCAAAGATACGGTAACTTGTCCGGATACGAGTGTCAAGGGGCATAAAGCATGCCCTATATGTGAAGAAGGCACATGCTACACTCTCGGTTGCATCATGGAAAGAAGACGATTTACCTTGGGCATCGGAGATTTCTTAGGCGTGATCACCCATATCGTAAGATGAAAAAAGCTTTTAATGGATGCCAAGAGACGGAAGAAGCGTCGGCGGCCTTAATTGGAGAGCAGGTTTATCGGAGGGTAAAGGACATCGATGTTATATTCGGCAAGTCCAAAAAGAAAGGTAAAGCTGTTGAGAAAAACATATGGAAGAAGAGGTCGATATTCTTTGATCTTCCCATCTTTGGCGCAAGCTTGATGTCGACATCTTGCATTGATGTGATGCATGTGGAGAAAAATGTGTGTGATAGTGTGATCGGGGACGCTTCTCAACATTCAGGGCAAGACAAAGGATGGTGTGAATGCTCGTCTCGACCTCGTTGCTATGGGTATACGAGAGCAGTTAGCTCCAGTTGTTGAGGATGGTAAACGGACTTATTTGCCGCCAAAGATGTCATACTTTGTCAAAAAAAAAAGAGACAAAGTTTCTGCGGGTGTCTTCAGGGCATCAAAGTTCCACATGGTTACTCTTCAAATATGAAGAGGCTTGTCTCTAGTGATCTTAAATTGGTTGGCTTGAAGTCTCATGATTGTCACATCTTGATGCAACAACTTCTGCCCGTTGCTATTCGTGGTATTGCTACAAAAAATGTGAGACATGCCATTACTCGGTTGTGCTCATTCTTCAATTCTATATGTAGCAAAGTCGTTGACCCCCGTATGTTGGATGACTTGGAGGTTGAGGCTGCTACAATCTTGTGCCAATTGGAGATGTATTTTCCTCCTTCCTTTTTCGACATAATGGTTCACTTAATTGTTCATTTGGTGAGGGAGATTAGATTATGTGGGCCGGTTTTTCTGAGATGGATGTACCCAGTTGAGCGCTACATGAAGATCTTGAAAGGGTACGTGAAGAATCCTCATCGTCCGGAAGCATCTATTGTTCAAAGGTATGTTGCAGAAGAAGCTATTGAGTTTTGTTCGGACTACCTTCATAACATGGATCCTATAGGGGTTCCTAAGCCTCGGCATGATGAGATCAGATGTCAAGGTAAGGGTACACATGGCTTAAGAATTAATAGGAAGGATCGGGAGGAAGTGCTTCAAGCACATTTGTATGTATTGAACAACTTCGAATGTGTTCAGCCTTTCTTATTTGAACATAAAAGAAAAGTCAATCAAGAAAACCCTCGAATGAGCGAAAGGTGGTTGTTGAACAAGCATAACAAGACTTTCTTACCATGGTTCAAGGAAGAAATGCTTAAGGATGGTAATCTTGCTTCTCATGACGAAAAATGGCTAGCACTTGGGCCTAACTTCAACGTCATATGTTGGAGCGGATACGACATAAATAACTTTTCCTTTTATACAAAGGAACAAGATAACAAGAGTACCATGCAAAATAGTGGGGTTATGATCGTGGCCGAAGCAATGCACTTCTCTAGTGCAAAGGACACTAAACGGTTTACTGCTCCGATACCTTAATTTGGATATATTGAATTTTTTTGGGTTCTCGATTACACTAAGCTTAGGGTGCCGGTATTTAAATGTAAGTGGGTTGATAGTAACGGTGGTGTACAAACCGACGAATTGGGGTTCACATTGGTAGACCTCAACAAGTTAGGTCATATAAATGAGCCTTTCATAATGGCTTCCCAAGCAAAACAAGTGTTCTACATCACTGATCCTTCTAACAAAAAGGTTGTCCGTGGTTCTCCAAGGAAAAAGCATGTATAATGGTAGTGATGAAAATGAAGATTCAAATCTTGATATTCCTGAGACTCCTTCTTTTTCAACAAACATGCCTACTATAATCGAGGAGACACAGGTGGACGATGTACATGCCACTCGTGATGATCATCACGAAGGGATATTGATATAGGTAGTTTAAACTTAGTATATATTTATAACCTATGTTAATAAATATATATTGTTTTGAACAGGCATACATATGGATCATTGTTCCATTTTTCCTTTGCAATTCAGTAATGTGTGTGATATTACGTATTCTTGGGATATTTTCATGAGTGCGAGGATGGCTTAGGGGAGTGATATTTTAAAACTGAATTTAAAAAAAAACTATTAACGTCGGTTGTATCATACAAGCCGGCGTTAAAAGTATTTTATAAAAATATACAGTACACTATTAACGTCAGTTGTTTATTACAACTGACGTTAAAATTAAGACCTTTAACGTCAGTTCTTGATAACAATTGACGTTAGTTTTAACAAAATTTACGCCGGTTTTGTTAAAGACAAAATTAACGTCAGTTGTGTTAAAGAACCGACGTTAATAGTGTTATATTTAACGTCGATTCTCAAGCGGCGTTAAAAGTTAAACTTTTAACGTCAGCTGTATTTACGTCGGTCAGTATTCTGACGTAAAAAATCAATTTTAACTGACGTAAAAAGCACTTATTGCACTAGTGTGATGTGGGAGATGAAGATGATGGCTATGGGTGTTGATGAAGGTGGCCTAGGTGAGGTTGTCAGTGAGGAGGAAGAAGAAGAAAGAAAGAAAGAAAGAAAGAAAGAAAGAAAGAAAGAAAGAGAAAAAAAAAAGAAAGAAGAAAGGGCTTTTTCTGATTTTTGTTCTGGAGAGTATTTGGGTGTTTTCTACCATTTTTTCCCTCTTTGGTCACTGTTCAATGCAATATGTAGCATAAAAAATGAAGAAGATGACAAATCTTCTTATTAGGCCAGCTGGTGTGGGTACAAGTAGTGGGGAGCAAATCAGCTTTTGCTCCACCACCTTGCTTGGCTGGTGCAAGGGTAGGGAGGGTTGTATCATTATCCCTCTTTTTCTGAAAAAGAAGATGATGACGTAGAGGGGTACAAACATGGGAGCATAATTTTTTTTTTACTTTTTATTATTTTTATTTTAACAAATCAGAATAATAAAAAAAACAATTTTTTGGTTGGATTTAGGATAATGGGCCCAAAAGATAACTTGGAATAAAAACGAAAATGAGCTCCATTTGATGATGTTATGGGCCAAGAATAAAAATTTTTTGCAAAGTGTTCTTTTTTCTTTTATTTTTATTTATCATTTTTGTCTATTATTTTCTTCAAAACATTAATTAAAACATCCGGACAAAATTAGGTGTTCACATAAAGGTTACTCCTTAGTAGAAAGTCTTGGATGGACACAAACCCAGCACCTCATCCTTAGGCACACCCAATAATAGGGTGACAACATATTAAAATTTAGGAGACCAGTGTCCTAAGGACATTAGTTAATGATCTAAAAAATAGAAATCTGGCATTAGGACTTGGTGTATTTTATATTTTGACCAATGATAAACTCAATTTTCTAATGAACTTTTTTTTTTCCTCGATCAATATTCTTAGAGTACTGGTTAGTATGACCAAAAATTTAATACAGTCATTTTAATGTGAGAAACAACGGAGGTTGAAGGGGGAGAGAAAACCTCCTGGGTGGGAGAGATGAATGAGTTTTAAAAAAAAAATTTAAATATATTAAATTTTGATGTGTTATTGTTATGAGATGTTATGTTTGTGTTTTTTTAGAAAGGAATGCTGACTTGCATGTGACTTTTGCTCTTTTCCAACAAAAAAAAAAAAATCTGACTTGCATGGTCATGACAATGTGGTAGGAAAATCCTTCATTTCCATCAATTTTTATTTAGCCTCGCAGCCGTTTAACATCTGTTTGTTGATCAAGCGGTGAGAAGCTTGATTTACTTTAACTTTTTTTTTTTTTTAAGATGAAAAAAAGTTTTACTTTAGGAGAAGACATGTCCCCTTATAAGATCAGAGAATATTGATGAGCCTCTGTTTTACTGGTTTTATAACTAGTAAAGACCCTGGCTTTGTGCTTATTTTATACCATTTTTACCCAAATTAGACTTGATTGTTCCTAAGTAGTATTTCGAGTCTGTAAATTGTTTTTATGTTAATTTAGTTGTTTTAGAGTTGAATAAAGTATTTACTTTTATTTTCTGTTTTTCAGGTTAATAAAATAAAAAGTAATAAATCTGGAGCCGCTCGCCCCATGAAGGATCTCTCGCCCATGAGTATTGCAACCATGAAAAAGTCGAGAGATGATCACGGCTTGCCCGTGTTGAAGATCACAGCCGTGGCAATTCGAAGTTGAAGCGTTCGCCGCGAGCAATCCTTCGCCTCGCGAGTCTTGGAAGATCGAAGCCATCACGGTTTGGGCGTGTTGAATGCCACGGGCGTAACGAGTTGGAAGCTGAAGAGTTCGCCTCGCGAATGATGTGCTCGCCTCGCGAGAAGACAAAGAGTTGCAGACCTTTCATGTAATTCGCCTCATGGCTGGTGATTCGCCTCGCGAGTACTCGACTCGAGAAAGCGTGTATATAAGCGGTCTTAGGCGAGAAATGAAGAGATGGTCGAGTGCTTGATTTTGGCTAGTTTACGAGCTAATCTTAGTTAGCCTTTTGTTTTCTCTTTTAGTTATGTTTTGTTTTCCTTTTGTAATGGAGAATTAATCTCCTAGATTAATCTCTGTGATTGGTTCTGTTAAGACTTGAGGTTTTACGTAATCCTGTTTCATTTCCTTTTCACTTTTCAATGCCATGCTTTATATTTCTGTTTGCTTAATTCAGGAGTATATTGTGTTGTGTTGGTTTATCTCGGTGATATCATGTTCCTATATATAATCGCGTTTGCTTAATTCGCGTGTGTTCGTTTCGTGTTCGCTTAGTTTACGAAGGGCTTAACCCCGTTTGCTTAATTCGGGAATAGGGATATATATCTGTAGTAGTGGTTAAAGCTTGTGAATTGTTGCTACAACGGGGGAGGGATTAGAATTTGCTTAGGGTTGCATGAACCGAGGTGATAGTTGGGAAACCAAAAGCGATAGGTTAATCGTTTTAGCTTATTTGGTAATTGCTCTATTTTCTTGTTTTGTTTTTCTGTTTTGCTTCTTTATTTTATTTTAATCTCAAAACCCCCATTTCTAACTTTTACATTAATAATAACAACACCTAAAAGAGTCCTTGAGAGACGATCCGAGTTGTCGCTCTATACTACATTATTTTTGTAAACGCTCGTTCTTTTTGGCGCGTGGCGGCAATGCGGTCAAAAATTGGCGCCGGTTCTTGGGGACTACGGTTTGTTGTTATTAGCAGGAAATAATTTTAAAAAAAAAAAAAAAAAAAAAATTGCTGAATTTGTGCGGTTATGGATCTTCTTGATAAGCTCACTTATTTGAAGCAATTGTTTCGTGGTTTCTGATTTTGTGGCATGTGCGGCTCTCCTGAGCACTGTATGAGGCATGCCCCATTCGACAAATACTACTTATTGGCCTCGAGCTTATACATTCCATCCACGACAATCAAGGCAAAAAGCTTGAGGATAATGAAGAACCTCTGAGAGGCACGATTTATTCTTGAAAATACCTCACGAGGATGAGTCCGATATTGATACTACATTCTTGAATTGTGTGTTGAATCCACGATGATTGTTATTGTGATGGCAATGCTTTGTGTGTAGATTGCTATTTTGAAAGGTATGTTAAGCAAAGCATCCATATGGATCGGGAGGATCAAGAGAACATCTGCTCCCCGTGCACGAAGATAAAGAAGAACCTTTGGGAGTAGATGATTCAAGTAAAACAATTGAGCGTGTTGAGAGTAGAGGGGTGGATGATGAATTAATTGCAGAATTTCCAGACATTGTAGATTTTTCTGATTCATTTTCTTGTAATATATGTACTAACTCTAACCTTTATTTGGTGTGTGCTGAAATTTCTGCGTGTATAGCAGGTGAAAAATTTGTTAATGCAGTGGATGGAGACATTGCAGAAAAGGAAGCAGCACCAGTAACCGTTTCTAACTGTTTGCCACTTCCCCCTGTGGAACCAAAAGTTCTGGACTTTGCACCCTTGGATTTTGCACCATGGCCAGTCCAAGAGGTTGAGCCCCACTTCTATTGGGGAGATTTTGTTGAAAAGGAGGTCATCTGTGACCCCAGAGGAAGTGAGAAGTCCGCCGCACTGGGTGGAGTTATCATGGTTGTCAAGTGCTCACCTCCGCATCAAAGCTGCAAGTTAGGGAGTCATGGAATGAATTTTTGTCCTTTGGCTACCATGTGGGACTTATGCTACAGGCAGTGGGATCCCGGTGGAACCGCCTCTGAATGAGTTTTTCTTACCCTTGCTTCTTTTTAATTTTCTTTTCTTTACTTTATTTCTGTTTTATTGTCAATAATGCTCCTGAATAATTTGAGAAGCTCAGGAGTTGTGTTTGTGTCTTGGTTATGGCAAGTTTATTGGATTTTATTAATTTTTGCATAGATTGATTGCATGATAGTGTTATTTGTTTTCCCCCTAGGATATGAAATTTTTTTGAAAAATGATCCCCATGTGATTGAAAACTGAACTTTGAGATTTTGTTATGATGGCATGATTTATGATAAGTTTGGGGTGATAGGAAGCACACACTAGGGATAGAATCTCTGTCAAATAATTTGCAAAAAAATGTCCAGGTGAGGTTTTGAGCCTCCAACATGTTTTTGACTGTGTGAAAATCACTTTTCAAATTGCACTTCCCTGGATTTGATTGAATCTCTTTTTGGTTTGCATGATTATATGTTTGCTTCAGATGATTTAGGCATTTTCTTTGTAAATAGCTACTTAGCCTAAAAATAACCATTTCCTGATGCATGTTCCCTAGTTAGCCCCATTGAGCCTATTAGCCTGATAATTCTTGATAACCTAATGTTATAAGCCCAAAAATCTGGAAAACCATGTTAACCCGATCTTAGGATTAGGAGAGCATGTAATCTTAGAATGGGTGCAAGAAACTAAGTTTGGGGTGGCTGCAAGGTGTAACATGCTGTTTGGGATTGAGAAAAAAATTTATGTAAAAAAAAAAAAATTTGTTGTGAAAAAAAAAAATGTGAAAAAAAAAAAAGAAAGAAGAAAAAAAAAAAGAAATAGAAAAAAAAATGAAAAAAAAATATAAAAGTGCAAAAATGCCAAGGTGAAATAAAAAGGTTGTAGCCACCCAAGGCAAAATGAAAAATGAAAAAGGAACTTGAGTTAAATTCAAAGTGTAAATAATGTTCATGCTCTCTTAGTTCCTAGGGTCTTCAGCCTAGTTTCCTTTGTATATCCTACCCTTAGCCAGGCCCCATTACAACCCATAAAAGACCTTTTGATGTTGTATGCATATTTTCTGTGGGAACCATTTTGAGATGAAAATCAAATTTATGGGAAGTGCTCTTAAAAGTGAAAATTGAGTGAATTGTTGATAGCCTGACACAAATTGAGCGATTGAGTAAAATACAAATTTCCCTTGTGAGGAAGGCAGTTGTTTGATTTTGGTGATCTCCCTCTTGTGTGTAACTTAGATCCCCTGCTTTGATTAATGATTGTTTGAATTATGAAACTCTCAATTGTTTGGAATAAATGAATGTGGGGATTGGATTGTTTTGCTTGTAAGGGGGGAACATTGAAAAAAAAAAAAAAAAAAAAAAAATTCTTTTGAAAAAAATTGCTTGAAATCTGTGTGAAAGTTGATTGAGTCCTTAAGCTTGCCATGTTTTGCCAGGTCTTGAGTCTTTTTAAGTTTTTGAGTGTAGTTTGCTTGGGGACAAGCAAAGTTTAAGTTTGGGGTATTTTGATGAGCCTCTGTTTTACTGGTTTTATAACTAGTAAAGACCCTGGCTTTGTGCTTATTTTATACCATTTTTACCCAAATTAGACTTGATTGTTCCTAAGTAGTATTTCGAGTCTGTAAATTGTTTTTATGTTAATTTAGTTGTTTTAGAGTTGAATAAAGTATTTACTTTTATTTTACATTTTTGAGGTTAATAAAATAAAAAGTAATAAATACGGAGCCGCTCGCCCATGAAGGATCTCTCGCCCGCTGAGTATTGCAACCATGAAAAAGTCGAGAGATGATCACGGCTTGCCCGTGTTGAAGATCCTGGCCGTGGCAATTCGAAGTTGAGGCGTTAGCCCCGCGAGCAATCCTTCGCCTCGCGAGTCTTGGAAGATCGAAGCCATCACGGTTTGGGCGTGTTGAATGCCACGGGCGTAACAGGTTGGAAGCTGAAGAGTTCGCCTCGCGAATGATGTGCTCGCCTCGCGAGAAGACAAAGAGTTGCAGACCTTTCATGTAATTCGCCTCGCGGCTTGTTGATTCGCCTCGCGAGTACTCCGACTCCGAAACGTGTATATAAGCGGTCTTAGGCGGAAATGAAGAGATGGTCGAGAATTAGCTGATTTTGGCTAGTTTACGAGCTAATCTTAGTTAGCCTTTTGTTTTTCTCTTTTAGTTATGTTTTGTTTTCCTTTTGTAATGGAGAATTAATCTCCTAGATTAATCTCTTGTGATTAGTTCTGTTAAGACTTGAGGTTTACGTAATCCTGTTTCATTTCCTTTTCTCTTTTCAATGCCATGCTTTATATTTCTGTTTGCTTAATTCAGGAGTATATTGTGTTGTGTTGGTTTATCTCGGTGATATCATGTTCCTATATATAATCGCGTTTGCTTAATTCGCGTGTGTTCGTTTCGTGTTCGCTTAGTTCACGAAGGGCTTAACCCGTTTGCTTAATTCGGGAATAGGGATATATATACTGTAGTAGTGGTTACAGCTTGTGAATTGTTGCTACAAGGGAGGGGATTAGAATTTGCTTAGGGTTGCATGAACCGATGATAGTTGGGAAACCAAAAGCGATGAGGTTAATCGTTTTAGCTTATTTGGTAACTCGCTCTATTTTCTTGTTTTGTTTTTTCTTTTTGCTTCTTTATTTTATTTTAATCTCAAAACCCCCATTTCTAACTTTTTTCATTAATAATAACAACACCTAAAAGAGTCCTTGAGAGACGATCCGAGTTGTCGCTCTATACTACATTATTTTGTAAACGCTCGTTCTTTTTGGCGCGTGGCGGCAGCGGTCAAAAATTGGCGCCGTTCTTAGGGGACTCGGTTTGTTGTTATTAGCAGGAAATAATTTAAAAAAAAAAAAAAAAAAATTGCTGAATTTGTCCGGTTATGGATCTTCTTGATAAGCTCACTTATTTGAAGCAATTGTTTCAGTGATTCTGATTTTGTGGCATGTGCGGCTCTCCGAGCACTGTATGAGGCATGCCCCATTCGACAAATACTACTTATTGGCCTCGAGCTTATACATTCCATCCACGACAATCAAGGCAAAAAGCTTGAGGATAATGAAGAACCCTCTGAGGCACAATTTATTCTTGAAAATACCTGCGAGGATGAGTCGATATTGATACTTACATTCTTGAATTGTGTGTTGAATCCCACGATGATTGTTATTGTGATGGCAATGCTTTGTGTGTAGATTGCTATTTTGAAAGGTATGTTAAGCAAAGCATCCATATGGATCGGGAGGATCAAGAGAACATCTGCTCCCCGTGCACGAAGATAAAGAAGAACCTTTGGGAGTAGATGATTCAAGTAAAACAATTGAACGTGTTGAGAGTAGAGGGGTGGATGATGAATTAATTGCAGAATTTCCAGACATTGTAGATTTTTCTGATTCATTTTCTTGTAATATATGTACTAACTCTAACCTTTATTTGGTGTGTGCTGAAATTTCTGCGTGTATAGCAGGTGAAAAATTTGTTAATGCAGTGGATGGAGACATTGCAGAAAAGGAAGCAGCACCAGTAACCGTTTCTAACTGTTTGCCACTTCCCCCTGTGGAACCAAAAGTTCTGGACTTTGCACCCTTGGATTTTGCACCATGGCCAGTCCAAGAGGTTGAGCCCCACTTCTATTGGGGAGATTTTGTTGAAAAGGAGGTCATCTGTGACCCCAGAGGAAGTGAGAAGTCCGCCGCACTGGGTGGAGTTATCATGGTTGTCAAGTGCTCACCTCCGCATCAAAGCTGCAAGTTAGGGAGTCATGGAATGAATTTTTGTCCTTTGGCTACCATGTGGGACTTATGCTACAGGCAGTGGGATCCCGGTGGAACCGCCTCTGAATGAGTTTTTCTTACCCTTGCTTCTTTTTAATTTTCTTTTCTTTACTTTATTTCTGTTTTATTGTCAATAATGCTCCTGAATAATTTGAGAAGCTCAGGAGTTGTGTTTGTGTCTTGGTTATGGCAAGTTTATTGGATTTTATTAATTTTTGCATAGATGGATTGCATGATAGTGTTGACTGTTTTCCCCCTAGGATTTGAAAATTTTTTGAAAAATGATCCCCATATGATTGAAAACTGAACTTTGAGATTTTGTTATGATGGCATGATTTATGATAAGTTTGGGGTGATAGGAAGCACACACTAGGGATAGAATCTCTGTCAAATAATTTGCAAAAAAATGTCCAGGTGAGGTTTTGAGCCTCCAACATGTTTTTGACTGTGTGAAAATCACTTTTCAAATTGCACTTCCCTGGATTTGATTGAATCTCTTTTTGGTTTGCATGATTATATGTTTGCTTCAGATGATTTAGGCATTTTCTTTGTAAATAGCTACTTAGCCTAAAAATAACCATTTCCTGATGCATGTTCCCTAGTTAGCCCCATTGAGCCTATTAGCCTGATAATTCTTGATAACCTAATGTTATAAGCCCAAAAATCTGGAAAACCATGTTAACCCGATCTTAGGATTAGGAGAGCATGTAATCTTAGAATGGGTGCAAGAAACTAAGTTTGGGGTGGCTGCAAGGTGTAACATGCTGTTTGGGATTGAGAAAAAAATTTATGTAAAAAAAAAAAATTTGTTGTGAAAAAAAAAAATGTGAAAAAAAAAAAAGAAAGAAGAAAAAAAAAAAGAAATAGAAAAAAAAATGAAAAAAAAATATAAAAGTGCAAAAATGCCAAGGTGAAATAAAAAGGTTGTAGCCACCCAAGGCAAAATGAAAAATGAAAAAGGAACTTGAGTTAAATTCAAAGTGTAAATAATGTTCATGCTCTCTTAGTTCCTAGGGTCTTCAGCCTAGTTTCCTTTGTATATCCTACCCTTAGCCAGGCCCCATTACAACCCATAAAAGACCTTTTGATGTTGTATGCATATTTTCTGTGGGAACCATTTTGAGATGAAAATCAAATTTATGGGAAGTGCTCTTAAAAGTGAAAATTGAGTGAATTGTTGATAGCCTGACACAAATTGAGCGATTGAGTAAAATACAAATTTCCCTTGTGAGGAAGGCAGTTGTTTGATTTTGGTGATCTCCTCTTGTGTGTAACTTAGATCCCCTGCTTTGATTAATGATTGTTTGAATTATGAAACTCTCAATTGTTTGGAATAAATGAATGTGGGGATTGGATTGTTTTGCTTGTAAGGGGGGAACATTGAAAAAAAAAAAAAAAAAAAAAAATTCTTTTGAAAAAAATTGCTTGAAATCTGTGTGAAAGTTGATTGAGTCCTTAAGCTTGCCATGTTTTGCCAGGTCTTGAGTCTTTTTAAGTTTTTGAGTGTAGTTTGCTTGGGGACAAGCAAAGTTTAAGTTTGGGGTATTTTGATGAGCCTCTGTTTTACTGGTTTTATAACTAGTAAAGACCACGGCTTTGTGCTTATTTTATACCATTTTTACCCAAATTAGACTTGATTGTTCCTAAGTAGTATTTCGAGTCTGTAAATTGTTTTTATGTTAATTTAGTTGTTTTAGAGTTGAATAAAGTATTTACTTTTATTTTCTGTTTTTCAGGTTAATAAAATAAAAAGTAATAAATCTGGAGCCGCTCGCCCATGAAGGATCTCTCCCCATGAGTATTGCAACCATGAAAAAGTCAGAGATGATCACGGCTTGCCCGTGTTGAAGATCACAGCCGTGGCAATTCTGAAGTTGAGGCGTTAGCCCGCGAGCAATCCTTCGCCTCGCGAGTCTTGGAAGATCGGAAGCCATCACGGTTTGGGCGTGTTGAATGCCACGGGCGTAATGAGTTGGAAGCTGAAGAGTTCGCCTCGCGAATGATGTGCTCGCCTCGCGAGAAGACAAAGAGTTGCAGACCTTTCATGTAATTCGCCTCGCGAGCTGGTGATTCGCCTCGCGAGTACTACTCGACTCGAGAAACGTGTATATAAGCGGTCTTAGGCGAGAAATGAAGAGATGGTCGAATTAGCTGATTTTGGCTAGTTTTCGAGCTAATCTTAGTTAGCCTTTTGTTTTCTCTTTTAGTTATGTTTTGTTTTCCTTTTGTAATGGAGAATTAATCTCTCTAGATTAATCTATTGTGATTAGTTCTGTTAAGACTTGAGGTTTACGTAATCCTGTTTCATTTCCTTTTCTCTTTTCAATGCCATGCTTTATATTTCTGTTTGCTTAATTCAGGAGTATATTGTGTTGTGTTGGTTTATCTCGGTGATATCATGTTCCTATATATAATCGCGTTTGCTTAATTCGCGTGTGTTCGTTTCGTGTTCGCTTAGTTCACGAAGGGCTTAACCCCGTTTGCTTAATTCGGGAATAGGGATATATATCTGTAGTAGTGGTTCCGCTTGTGAATTGTTGCTACAACCGGGAGGGGATTAGAATTTGCTTAGGGTTGCATGAACCGATGATAGTTGGGAAACCAAAAGCGATAGGGTTAATCGTTTTAGCTTATTTGGTAACTGCTCTATTTTCTTGTTTTGTTTTCTGTTTTGCTTCTTTATTTTATTTTAATCTCAAAACCCCCATTTCTAACTTTTTCTGTTAATAATAACAACACCTAAAAGAGTCCTTGAGAGACGATCCGAGTTGTCGCTCTATACTACATTATTTTGTAAACGCTCGTTCTTTTTGGCGCGTGGCGACAGCGCGGTCAATATCATAAACTTTAATGATGATTTATAGTGGAATTTGCATATTGTCTATCAACGGGAGATATTTCGGAATCAAATCCAAGTCACGAGCTAGTATGAACGGAAGGCTTGACAAGATGTGTCAACCCCTGTTGACACTTTAGGTAAGCTTTTAAGCTTGAGTTTTATGAGAGAAAATAATAGGCACATTAAGAGATTTGTTAATTTCCTTAAATGTTTTTTTTATATCGAATCAAATCGAGTTCAAAATAATTTGACTATCAAGAGTCTATCAAAAAAAAAAATCTTGGCTAAATTAGAGTTTTGATCCCCTACAATTGATAATATGCGATTTCAATCTTAAAGTATTTTTCGTGCATATTTGATCTCCAGTTTTTGTAATGTTACAAATTTGGTCATTATGTTAATTTGCAATAATCAACATAAGAGAACCACTCATCTAAACATACAGAATCACTGCCCTAAGCGCATAAAACCTCTTTTTGAGTTTTTATGACAAATGATCATGTGGTGAAACCAAAAAAAGATTGCGGAAAAGAGGAACAAAACCAATAAATAACAGAGAGGAATCACTGAATCATATTAAATTGGAAACGCAAAGGAGTGATAATTTCAACCAGAGGTTGTGTGTGTTTAAAGTAGTGGTTCCTCTATGTTATAATTGAAAAATTTGAAAGACATTGGACAGAATGTCCAAATTTGCAATATTAAAAAAAGATGAAGACCAAATATGTACTAAAAAAAACTTTATGAAACAAAACCGCACATGACAAAAAATAGGGGACAAAAACTACAGTTAAACCAAAAATATTTAATCTTACGAAAACGTGAACAAGCTGATTAAAAAATTACGGAACAAGCCTTCTCTTATTTTTTTTTTTTTAAATATTAATTTTAAGTAAAAAAAATAGGTTACCGTCGATATTCAAATTGGACCACTGGATTGTTAACATTTTGTTTTTGACTATTAAATCTTATTTAATAAATTTTGTTATTGATAATGCTTGAGTTTTTTATTTTTATATATCAATTGTCCTTTTTTCTCTTAATTAAAATTAATTAATAGGTTAAATTAAGGTTTTGATCTTCAGAGGTGTTCATATCCAAACCAATAAAAAAAAACCGAAAACCGTTCTCGAAAATCTAAAAATCAAACAAAATCGATGTTTATTGGATTTTTTTGGATCTTATTTCGTATTTCAAATTCTTTTTTGTTGAAACCAAACTAATCAAAACCAAACTGCTTATATAAAACTTAATATATGTTTACTCTTCTTTTAAGATTTTTCTAATTTGTGGTTTTTACTTATTAGTTTGACGTGACATAATTTTTTTTTACTATTTTTAGTGTTCCAAACATAATATTTGATGTGACATAATTTTTTTTAATACACTACAAAAAAAAAGATCATTTAGCGATCGAAAATAGTGACCGAAGTTTTTGGTTGCTATTTGCGACCGAAATAGCAGCCGATTGTAGGATCTACATGAAACATTGGTTAGAGTTGAGTCTGCGACCGAAATAGAGCGTAGCAGAGATATCGGTCGCTATGTCAGTCGCTAAACAAAGGAAAGTAAAAGTTAGAAATTTATGAATTTTTAGCTACCGAAATGGCGACCGAATTAAATGCAACGGTCAAACTTTATTTATATTAGCGACCGATTTCGAAATCCGTCGCTAAATTTATGAATTCATAATCTAAACTTTATTTATATTTGCGATCGATATTAATTCGGTCGCTAAACAGTGCGTACAAAAAATAAAATAGCGCGTGTTAGCGACCGAAATTTAAATCGGTCGCTAAAATTATAAATTCAAATTCAAACTAACCATATTAGCGACCGATTTAGCGACCGAATTATTTCGGTCGCTAAAACTGAAATCCCTAAACCGCGAAATCTCCCATTTCCTTCCTCACTTCTTCATTTTTCCTCTCTCAGCTCTGCTCCCTACCTCCACCACCGCGCCAGTCCGTCGTTCGACTCCACAACCGCCACCACCGCACCAGTACGGCCACCACCGTATCCCAGTACGTAAGTCTTCTTACCTCTCATCTCTTCCTTTCTTCTCTTCCTTTTCCTCCCTCTCATCTTTGGTCTTTCCCTCCGCGAGAACGATTGCCACCAGTAGAGCTCCCGGCCACCACACGGACAACCGCAAGGACCACTGTAAAGGTATCCCCTCCTTCCTTCTATGTATCACCTGCGCCCTTCATTCTGTTGAGGCTTGTTGAGTTTTGCTAGGCTTGGTCATTGTATTCTGTTAGTTGAATAAATATGTTAGTTAGTTGTTTTTCTGTTTTTCTGTTTTTTTGTTAGTCTAGCATCTCTTAGTTGGTTGTGTTAGTTTCCTTTTATTTTGTACTTTCTATATAAAGAGCTTTGGTCTCTCAATTCAATAACAAGAAAGTTCACTCATTCCATTAAAGAAGTTGATCCAAGCTTAACACATTCTCCGTTTTATTGTTATTTCACAGTCTCTGAAATTCTTTTTGCGACAATGATGGTTACTATTTTGGTTGCTTTGTGAGTGTGTCCAAAAATTCTGGTCTGGTGGTATGTCTAAGAGGGTCCAAAAATTTTCTGAGGGTTCATCTTTTTCTCTCTGAATTTCAGAAGCAAGAGAGGAAGGAACTTTGAAATGTTCCTTTTTTTTGTGTTGCTGTTGGTGGTCATTATATTCAAAGGAGGGAGTACTCTAAATTTGGCATGTAGTATCAACATAAAGTGGAAATTGTTGTCACTCTTTTTGTGTTGTTGTTGGTGGTCATTATTTTCATGTTTGTGTTTGCAGAAATCATAAAGGAAATGAATCAACAATATAAGAACATAAATTTTCTTCTCTTCCTTTATAAGTGTTGTGTGAGTTTGAGAGTTAAAAGTGAGAGAGAACAATTATCCTGGGTGAGTTTTATGTGTTTGTATAAACACCAGAGTAGAGTCCAGGTCTGGATGATTTCATGAATCATGACACTTGCTTTGCCTGTCCAAAAAGCATTTGAAACATTCTTTTTTTTTTAGTTTAGTTTATTATAGTTACGTTTTTGTCACTGATTAAAGCTTAAATTTTGTGTTTTGAATTTTGTTTTGAGTTTTCAGACATGCAAATATGACAAACCACAAACAAATGGAATTTGTAATTTAAGATTTAAACCCTTACCTCATCTTCCAAGACTTAGGTTTTCTCCCTTTGTTTCCTCTTCTTCTGAAATAAAGGAGATGGGGAGGAGAGTATAAGGAAGAAGGGAAGTTGCAAGTTGTTATATATTTGTAACGGTATATTGTTGATTCTATTTTATATTAATTTATGTGTTTCTAGTCTTATAAATAGTTGTACTGGATTCTGTATATATAGAATAGTGATTTGATTTGAAATGACTAATTTCATTTATGCACGATAGGTCCTTGTTGTCATATTCTTCTACTCTCTGTTGGCTCCGGCTCCGGCTCCTCCCCTTATCCTTGCTCGGTTGTGTTTTCTCTCTCAGGTAAGTTCTCTGAACACTCAGTGTAATGTATTATGTGAATTATCATGTTGTTTGGTAGTGGAAAGCTAGGCTCAATAGGATGTGATCTTGTCTGATTGTATGCTGATAATTTAATGTTTATGCATGTGTTTGTCAATATGTGTTGTTTGTTAGTGGAGAGCGGAGCTCAATAGGATGTGATCTTGTCTGATTGTATGCTGATAATTTAATGTTTATGCATGTGGTTGTCAATATGTGTTGTTTGTTAGTGGAGAGCGGAGCTCAATAGGATGTAATCCTGTTCGAAAGGCGGGATGCTGGTTGTGTGCTGATAATTTAGAAATTATGCATGTGTTTGACAATTAACTGCTACTTGTTAGTGGAGAGCGGAGCTCAATAGGATGTTTGCTACAATATTTAATCTAAGTTTGTATTGATTTACGCTGCAATTTATATAAGCTCAACAATGTTGCAATATTTATAGGTTAATGGTTATATTTTCTGTTAGAGGTAATAATTAATTTACGAAAGCCTTAGTTTCCTATTTGAGATTCAATATTAATGAGCATGCGTAACTTATCAAGGTATGCATACTCATTGTATTGAATCTTGAATTGTCCAAGTGGGACAGTTTGGGAAAAAACCTTTTTCACACTCGTACAATAGTCATTTCAATTTTCAAATGCCTTATATACTTGTTGAAATCTCGGTCTGATGCATTTCCTTTTGTTTTCCTGGTGCATACTTGATCGCGGTGATTACGGCCCGTGCTCGAGTCGTGTAACTTGGAGACCGATGGGAAATGCTGCCAAAATTTTGTCAAGTATAAGGTATTTGAATATGGGAATAACTATTAGTAGCCAGAGTGTGGCAAAGGTTTCTTCTCGAATGGGATAGGTTCATACCTTGTCATAAGAACGAGATTGATGGAGTTATTGGAATGCACGATAATATATAAGTGTTATTGTAGGATTGGTCGGGCTATTTAATTGCAGCAAGGATGGATATTAGGAGAATCGGAAATGGATGTATCGTAGGTTGGATCGGAATAAACGTTTTAGGGAAGAGTATAGAGTTGGAGTGGGTGAGTTTATAGAGTTTGTTGTTAGCCAGGAGAGATTTATACGACTGGGCGGTGATCAATTGAGGTGTCCTTGCAAAAGATGCAAGTGTCAATCTTTCAAAAGCGTGGATGGAGTTGTAGCCGGTCTTTATGAGAAGGGCTTCATGCCTGATTACTATTGGTGGAGTAACCATGGTGAGACGTTGCCTGACTTAAACCCGATTGTGGTTGAAGGTTCATACTATGGAAGTGGTGACCGGAGGGAAGAATTGAATCCATACGAGCAGATGATAATGGATCATGCTGGACCATCGGTTGGTGTTGTACTAGAAGAAGATGGGGGAGATGATGGTGGAATGGATTCCCAATACATAGAGGAGAATCCGAATCACGAAGCTCAAAGATTCTATGATATTGTGAGTGCTGCACGATCTCCATTGTGGGAAGGATGTAGGGAGTACATGGAGTTGTCGATGTGCATGGAATGGTTGAGTATCAAATCTGACTACAATATGCAAGAAGGCTGTTTTAATCGCCTCACCAGGTCAGTGTCCAAGGCGTTGCCAGAAGACAATCTGATGCCTACTAGTTTTTTTCATGCTAAGAAGTCTGTGGAAAATTTGGGTCTGGGGTGTTTGAAAATTGATTGTTGCCCGAATGGATGTATGTTGTACTATAAGGATGATTCAGCGAAAAGCATAACATGTTGTCGATTTTGTGGTGCGAATCGATATAAGACAACCACTAGGATGGGCATTGAGAAGAAGAGATCGCTAAAAAAGATGTGGTACTTTCCGCTTGTGCCAAGACTTACAAGATTGTACACTTCGATGGCCACTGCAGCTCACATGAGGTGGCATAGTGAGCATGAGAGGGAGCAAGATATCTTGTGTCATCCATCTGATGGAGAAGCTTGGAAGCATTTTGATAGGGTTCATATGGCATTTTCGCAGGACCCTCGCAATGTCCGATTGGGGTTATCTACTGATGGATTTAATCCTTTTGGACAGTCTGGAAAAGCATACTCTTGTTGGCCGGTTATCCTGACTCCGTACAATCTTCCCCCGAGGATGTGCGTGAAGCAGGAGTTTATGTTCCTAACGAGTCATAATTAAGGTCCGTCTAATCCAAAAGGTAAGATTGATGTGTACTTGTAGCCGCTGATAGATGAGTTGACAATGTTGTGGAATGATGGTGTGTTGACATATGACGTATCTTTGAGGCAGAATTTCATCATAAAAGCAGCTTTAATGTGGACGATCAACGACTTTCCTGCTTATGGGATGATGTCGGGTTGGATGACCACGGGGAAGCTTGGATGCCCAATATGTATGGAGCGATCGAAGGCATTCACGCTTAAAAACAGTCGAAAGATCTCATATTTTGATTGTCATCATCAATTCCTTCCAAAAGATCATGCTTATAGACGGAACAAGAATGCATTCAAGAAGCGTTGTGCGGAGACAACACCGCCTCCACCATGTTTGACTGGTCCTAATGTATGGCGCAGAGTACAGTACTTACCGCTCGTCCATGAAACCCAAGGAGAACATATTCCTGATTATGGCGTCAACCATAATTGGACAAAACAAAGTATATTTTGGAGGTTGCCGTATTGGAGGACGCAGCTACTCCGTCATAACATTGATGTCATGCATACTGAGAGGAATGTGTTTTTGAATGTGTTTGACACTGTGATGGACATCAAGGGGAGGACAATGGATACAAATAAATCCCGATTGGACCTGGCTGACATTTGTAATCGGAAGGAGCTTGAGTTGAAGGACGGTGGTCGTGGCAGACTTATCAAACCGAAGGCAAGTTATTCACTAAGCAAAGCACAGAAAGTGGTTGTCTGTAAGTGGGTTAAAGAACTAAAGTTACCAGATGGGTATGCTTCCAATATGGGTAGATGTGTTGACATTAAGGAAGCAAAATTACATGGAATGAAGAGTCATGATTGCCACGTGTTCATGCAACGGTTGTTTCCAATTGCGTTCGACGCATTACCGAAGCAAATTTGGAACCCACTTGTTGAGCTTAGCCACTTTTTCAGGGAGCTTACATCGACAACACTGAATGTGAATCAATTAAAGGATATGGAAGTCAAGAGACCCGTTTTGTTATGTAAGCTGGAGCAAATCTTCCCGCCGAGTTTCTTTGATTCCATGGAACACCTGCCAGTTCATCTACCGTACGAAGCAAGAGTTGGTGGCCCAGTCCAATACCGCTGGATGTATCCATTTGAGAGGTAAAGAACATCAACTATTTTACTTAATACATATGAAATTCACGAACACGAGAGTGTAGTTTAGCTTTCCCTAAAACTAGTAATTATTTGTATGTATCCCTCTGTAATAGGTTCCTGCACTCCCTTAAACACAAAGTCAAGAACAAGGCACGAGTGGAGGGTTCCATTTGTGAAGCATAGTTAGTAGAGGAGACTTCCACTTTTGCCTCTTATTTCTATCCGGACGAAGTTAACACGAGAAGGAAAAAGATGTCTAGAAACGTTGATTCGGGCGAAGGAAGTTCAACTAGTCCTCCTATATCAATATTCAACTATTCGGGAAGATTTAGTGGCAAATCAAAAGGATATTTCTTGGAGCAGCATGACATTAATGCTGCTCATCTGTATATCCTTCAAAATTGTGAAGAGGTCGCGCCATATTTAGAGTAAGTTTCTACAATGTCTTTTATAAGTTCAATTGACATTTATGATTATTAATCGTCCTACTGTTAAACTCCCATATGTAGGATGTACGCCAATTTTCTAAGGGATCTCCAACCTGACATTTCAAACGATCAGGTTGATCGAGAAATTACTTCTCACTTTGCTACGTGGTTCAGTAAATATGTAGGTTAAGCACCTTCATTTGTTGAAATACATTTTATCTCCTTAAATATATAGCATGTATAAGAATAATATAATATTTGATTTTTTAGGTACTAGATCCGGAAAACAATGTTCAAAATCCATTGTTGACAAATTTGACATGGGGGCCTAACAGATGGGTTACATCATGGAATACTTATTTTGTAAATGGATATAAATTTAACACAAAAACATGGAATGAAGGAATGCAAACGTGTAACTATGGTGTTTGTGTGCGAGCCACTGATGGCAATGTAGAGGATGATTTTTATGGGGTTCTAACTGACATCCTTGAACTCGATTATACCGGTTTCCCCGTGATGAAGTTAGTTATCTTCAAGTGTGATTGGTTTGATCCTACTCTTGACGTAGGGACAAAAATAGATAAAAATTATGGTATTGTTCAAGTTAGGTTGTCTCGAAGGTATAATAAGGCGTACGACCCATTCATTTTTTCACAACAGGTGGCGGGTTTATTACTCGCCATATCCCGAAGGACATCATGGCTGGTTGGGTGTTATTAAGATAAAGGCTTGCAGTATAATGACTGATAATGTAATCAACCAGCCTGAAAAAGATGCTCCGTACCAAGATGATGAGTTTTCAAGATCCCACGTACCGTTGCAAATTACCTCGAACATTATTGTTAATTCTCTGGCGGACATTTAGGAAATGGGGAAGAAGTTGAAAGAGAGTTAATGGATCAATCCAAGTTGGACGCATCTAGCGAAGGTACATTCCGATCAAGTGATACTGATGAGAGTGAGGGTGAATTTAGTGACGGAGATTCTACTTAGGTAATTTATTTATGTCATAATTCATTGTGTAAATGTCATTCTACTTATTAGGTAATTTATTTTTGTATTATTTACACTGTTGTGTAATCATCTTTTCATTTTTTTCACAGATGACAGATTCCTCTAGAGGTAGGGGTCGTCGTGGAGGTCGTGCTGCGAGAGTCCCTTCCCCGCCGACCCACAGCCTTCAGATCGAGACCACCCTACCAGTACCTCTATGGACGGGACACCTCAGGGTGATGGATTTGCAGCCCCCACCTAGCGAGGTACATTCCGATCAAGTAATACTGATGAGAGTGAGGGTGAATTTAGTGACAGAGATTCTACTTAGGTAATTTATTTATGTTATAATTCATTGTGTAAATGTCATTCTACTTATTAGGTAATTTATTTTTGTATTATTTACACTTTTGTGTAATCATCTTTTCATTTTTTTCACATATGGCAGATTCCTCTAGAGGTAGGGGTCGTCTTGGAGGTCGTGCTGCGAGAGTCCCTTCCCCGCCGACCCACAGCCATCAGATCGAGACCACCCTACCAGCACCTCTATGGACGGGACACCTCAGGGTGATGGAGTTGCACCCCCCACCCAGCCTCATGTGGTCGGGACACAGGCTGCACCCTCATCATCCACACCTACGACGACAGGACCATCATCATCATCGGGACAGGAGAGTCGTGGTCCATCCGACAGGAGGATTCTTCTTATCCCAAGGGGGGATAACTAGTATGCTAATTTAATTTTTTAATATATATAAAGTAATGTTAATTTCTATTTACTTGTTATTTAAATTTATTTAGAAAATTTATTAATGATCTAATTTTCTTTGCAGACTTTACGCATGAAAGGCCCTTCTGATTCGATATCGAAGATCCTGCGACTCAAGTTTGATGGTCCATGGCCTACATGGAAGTCCATCCCACTGGGCCATAGGGAGAAGCTGTTTCTATAGTTTAAGGTAACTTTTTATTAAGTTTTTTAAATTAAATTTACATTATATATATGTACACACAAATTTCCTAACAACCGTAAGTTGCGAGAAAAGAGTATAGGTGGGACTTAGCTTTAGAGGCTCTCGTCGGGGGACGTATTTGAGCATAAAGGCTCCTTGGTCATGAATAATCGGCGAACAAGCCGAGGAAAGGTCGAATAAGGGGAGGTGGGTGGATCCTGAGTCGGGAGGCAGCTGGACCGATCTTGGGCTCTTGAGAAGTTCCGGAGATCAGGGCCACGGCTCGGCGTGTCGAGCTTGATGGTGGCGCATGTGCTTGGAAGCGGTGGGTCTAAATCAGCCGCCGCCCACTCTGACGAGCTGGTAATACATTAAAATTTTGACTTAATATACTATTTAATTAATTAGTTTTCATTTTTAATTATTCTTATGAATTTAATATTATATTTTTCTGTGCGAAAGCACTAAAGCAATGACCCCCGACTGCTATGGAGTTGGTGGAGAGGACGAAGAAGTTGAAGTCGGGGACATGGGTCAACGACAAGGCCCGTAACTATGCTATAAGCAAAAAAATAATTTAATGTTTACTTGTAATTTATTATAAATGATTTGTTAATATTAGATATAATTTTAACTAAATCTCTTCAACTATACTTTGTAGGTGGGCTTCAACGAGAAGAAGGACGATGCCATATCACGTGCCTCACAGTCACAAGATGAGGCTTTGACTGGTGATGGGCCCTGCTCTCCTGTCTCCGTCGACGATAATGCCATTTATTTGGAGGTCGTCGGGGGCAGGAACAAGAAGGGGCACGTGTATGGCCTCGGACACTTGGGAGGCGAGTTTATTGCTTCATCGTCCCAGACGCTGCTCCTTCCCTGCGCCGATACCGTCCCTCGGGAGCAGTTCCACCAAATGCGAGGACACCATCACGCAGCTGAACGCGAGCTTCGGGAGAAGAGCGAGAGAGAGCAGCGGATGGCGAACCAGTTACCACGGTTGACTCAGGCACACAAAGAATGCGATGCAGCGAGCATCAGCGAGGGCGGACATCTGCGGCTGGTGTTGGAAGCAGATGAGATCAGACTCGATTGCTCGAGATGATGCTCTGACGGTTGTGCCGCCTGCTGCCGCTCCTTCAGTTCCGCCGCTAGCTACTGATGCTGCTACTGCAGAGGACGATCAGCTAGCAGACGTCGATGGTACGGACGCTGAGGATGATTGGATTCCTCCATCTCCCCCTCATCATGACTGATTTGTTTTTCTCCATATTTTTGACTTTAAACGATTCTTGTATGACATTTTGGATTATTCTTTTTATATATATTTATTATTTTTTATGATTGTATATTTCATAAGTTATTTAGTGTGTTTTATTAGTAATTTTTCTAACGTTTAAAGAAAATCAGAAAAAAAATTTATTTTAAAAATTAAAATTAATTTTTTTTTAATAATAATCAGTTTAGCGACCGAATTAGAAACCAATAATTCGGTCGCTAAACTTTATTTAACATTTACAGATGAGGTATAGCGACCGAAAATCCGTTGCTAATATAGGTTAACAATAACCAAAATTAGCGGCCAGAACTACCAACCGATTATCGGTCGCTAGAAATGGTTACCCAAAAATGCGACCAACCTAATAGCGACCGTTTATTATTATTTAGCGATCAAAAATTCGGTCGCCAATTAGCGACCGAAATATTAATTCGGTCGCTAAAACCTTAGCGATCAGGTATTCAGCCACCACCCTTAATCGGTCGCTAATTCGGTCGCTAAACTAAATAGCGACCGATTTTACAGTTTAGCGACCGAATATTACTACGCTAAACAGTTGTTTTTTTGTAGTGATAATAATACTTATTAATTTGATGTAACGTAATTTTTTAATATTTTTAGTGTTCCAAACATAATATTGAATCTTGTTAATCGTAAAATTTTAATTTTTAGTATGTTATATTAATGTTATTTAGACTTCTTTTTTAATTATTGTGTTCGCAAAATCCAAATCATCAAATCCAATCCAAACCGCTTTTAGTCGGATTGGATTAGTTCGATTTAATATACAAATCAATCCATATCGCAATTTTTTTTTCTACATCGGTGAATTTTTGGCATTGGTCCTTATATGTGACTTGATTCTTCATTTAGTTCTTATATGTAAAAAAATAGGAAATGAGTCCCTACTTATGTAAACATTTGCAAGTTCGGTCCATGTATGTGCAAACATTAGCAAATTTGTCATTATTGTTAGCAAATTGGTCTATGTGACATAAATCTTTTTATTTGGTCCTTAAACTTGATTATTTTTTTAAAATCGAGTAATATTATTAAATGTAATATTTCTAATACAAACTTACTTTTTTTATTCTTTAACTAGTGTCCGAAAAGAAGTGGTTGTAATCAAAATTCTAGCAAAATCAAGCATAGTCGACCTGCATAATATTCTATAAGTGATGCATGAATATTTGGAAAGGAATATATCATTTTGATATAGTTTAATACTTTTTAATCGAGTATTAATTTCTTTTGTTAGAATTTCTTTCAATACCTTCAATTTTGAAAATAAATCAAGACAGTTAATATCATATTACTCACCAAGTACCAACATGTGGTTGGTCCAAATAGTAAGTGACTCGGGCACTTTAAGCAAGTGGTCAATAGTTCGAATCATGACTCTTGTGTATGGAGAAAACCTGGTTGCGAGAGGAGAACCCTCATTGTGTGCCCAACAGGTTGACTATCAATAGAAGAAATAGGTTGATAGTATAGAAAATAATTAGTACGAAAAGAGTTTTTTAGTTGGGTCAGAGCTCCTTAAAATACGGCAGGAACAAAATTACAATTGATTTCACATATAGGGATCAAGTTAATTTTTTTTCCAACTTTAGGGACCAAATCAAAAATTTATGTCACATATAAGAAGCAATTTTGGATGGCAAGGATGAATTTGCTAACGTTTGTACATGTAGGGACCTAATTTGCTAAGGTTTGCACATACACTACAAAAAAAACATATTTAGTGACCGAAGATTTCGGTCGCTAAACATAATAATTCGGTTGCTATATTATGTAGCGACTGAATTAAGGGGGTAGCAGAAACCCTGGTTGCTAAATGTTTAGCGACCGAATTTGTATTTCAGTCGCAAATTTGCGACCGATATTTCGGTCACAAAATTATATATTTCGGTCTCTGTATAGTTGGTCGCATGCTCAGATAACCGAATTTGGTGACTGATATTTGGTCGCTATTTCGGTCGCAAATTTTGAATTTTTTTTTTTTTGTAAAAATTTTCCTGTAACTTAATCCTACCGACCAAATTTTGTTTTTCATCTATTACCCCGTTGATTTTTAATTTCTGATATAAACAAAATACACCAATATTTTTTTTGAATAAATAGCAAACATAAATATGATGTACTAACGATCCAAAACACCACAGTCAATATGATCAAGAAAACACATACATTAATTAACGCAAGTTTAATAATTGTTTATAAAAAAAAGTTTAATAATGTACTAATTAACTATCAAAACATAAAAACACACCACAATCAATAAGTACTAATCAAAGTATCAAAACTTATCAATCTTCCAAAGGGATGAACATGTAGAAGCGAGAACCCCCAAGGTACTTAAACTTTACCGATGCACCAGTGGACAACAAATACAACTCCTTGATACCATTTGTATCTGTTGCAAAATATGGGCGATCCTCATGGATTACTATATTCCCATTGAACAGATTTCCGCATTTGTCTTCAATAGTCACAACACGCGGTATTTCTTTTCCCCAACGACGATAGAATGATCGCGGGATTGAAATCAAATCCTGCAAATACACAAGAAAAATTTAGTAATGATTAGTTTATGCCTTAACCATCATTACGTGAATCCGATCGTTATTCCTAAGTTGATGAGATCATGCACTGGTCTAAATGGATGGTTGTCTCAAAACATTTAGTCGGATCCATTTTCTGATAAAACGATAAGGTAAACAAGTCAAATGTCTAAACTTCATCAAGTGATAATAAGAAAAGATGGAAAGATCCATGTAGCATACTAGCATGTTAAAATAGAACAAAGAAATGTAACTTCACATGCAACTTTACAGATTAGCAAACATAGTAGTTTTCAGGAAAGCAGATGTTTTTACGTCGTTTTGAAGGATGGTCATAGAGAGGATATTTCCCTCTGGAAATGCCTAGATAACCTAGTAAGGATGGTCATCAACAACTCTTTTCGGAAAGCTCCATTGCCTAGTAAAACAAATGAGTAGAAAACCAGAGTTGCTTTCATAATATTGTGTACAGAGCTGCTTTCTAATGTGAATAATGTTTGAATGATGACGGCACATCATGTGTCTGGCAAATTGTGCCCCACCCTTCATTTTATCCAACCCTATACTTAATCCTTCATTATCTAAGACCTTGGCCTTAAGGCAGAATTAAAGAAAAACCTCAAACTTCAAGAATCCTTCAAGCACATCCAAAATATTGAATGAGCATGCGTGTCCTGAGAAGGTACGCATACTCATTAATATTGAATCCCAAATAGGAAACTAAGGCTTTCGTAGCTTAATAATTAACTCTAGCAGAAAATACAACCATTGACTTATAAGAATTGCAACATACTTCAACAAATATATATTGAAGCATATTTCAATTCAAACTTAGACAAAATATAGTAGCAAACATCCTATTGAGCTTCGCTCTCCACTAACAAGTAACACATAATTGTCAAACACATGCATAACTTCTAAATTAGCAACACGCAACAAGCATCCTGCTTTTTTGACAGGATCACATCCTATTGAGCTTTGTTCTCCACTAACAAACAACACATAATTGCAAATACATGCATAAATATTAAATTATCAGCACACACTCGGCATCTTGCCTTTTAGGCAGGATACCTTCCTATTGAGCTCAGCTCTCCGCTAACAAACAACAAGATATATAATTCACATAACACATTACAAGCACCACACAATCAGAACCTTTTAGACAAAGCATAACCTTAAAAGAGAGTATTGAGAGAACTTACATATGCGACAAAATGCAAAAACAAGTAAGGATAAGGGGAGGAGCCGCAGACAAGAAGATCGGGAACTGATAAATATAATAAGACAATATGAAAGCAAATTAATATCCTTAGATCCAACTTAATTGTATTCAAGTTAGTAATATAAAAGTTCAACAAATTGCCATTACGACCAATTGATTACCTGTGGAGATGGAGAGGGGACGAAGGGACTCGGTTTCAACTCACGAGAAATAGAGCAATGACCTATAATGCATAAATAAAATTAATCCTGTCAAATACTAACATTTAAGAAACTAACATTTAAGAGTTTGTTGAAAGCCATTAGGCCTTTTACTTTTGTCCTCTCTTTGTGTGTTTTAAATCATTGCTATATTGGGTCTTGAACTCTTTGAATTTCTTAAGGATATACACATGAATAACAGATTTGAATAGAGATAGAGTTGTACAGAAAGCAATGCAAAATAGTTGATTAAATGAACCTTCAGCAAACTTCAAGCAAATGAATCTATTTCTATATTCATGACATGAATAGAACAGAAATAAATTAGATAACCATGTATAAAATAATCTATCATCAATGACTTAATGCACCACTTATAATATTTAAGTCGTGAAGTATATACCACTTGGGTGTGGAGCATAAGGCTTGGTGAAACATCCTTACTTCCTAGCAAATTGGTTTGTTTATACAATACAATATACATCAAACAAGTTCAATGTAGAGTTTACCATTCAAGTCCAGACCGTTTGATAATCAGGCTTCAGATTATAACTATTTAATATAAAAAATAGTGACTTGATAACCTACCAACAACTAACATTTCAACAAACTGACAAATATTTGGTCGTTGGTGGTTGTCTGCTTG
This sequence comes from Sophora flavescens, assembly GCA_030762895.1. NCBI lineage: Eukaryota > Viridiplantae > Streptophyta > Magnoliopsida > Fabales > Fabaceae > Sophora > Sophora flavescens. The sequence goes on from CM061063.1 coordinate 9,706,007, forward strand.
TTCCTTGAATGCTTGTTATTGTGGTTATAGCTCACAAGCATCTAAGTCAATACTTATATTTATAATAATCTATTATGATATCTAATTTCTTATCAATTTGTCATTGACTTGGTCTTCAAACTCATATTAAATTAGTCTTCCTTATGTCTAATACAATATGCCTGTAATTTACTAATTACATTCTTGGCTTCATATTTGCTTATTTTATGCAGGGATGGCCATGAAACTTATAGTAGTCCTACTTCCAAGCATTACAGTCGAAGAGATAGTGAATCAAGAGGAAACTAACTTATATTATCTATCCAATAAGTTATTTAAATCAATATACCCCTACTGTCAAAATTTGTCTACTCTGGATTTCACTAGAACAACATCAATGATTAATTTGACAGCATAAATAGCCATACTGACAGAACTTCCCTAAACCCTAACCTGAGACAGAACTGATCAGAGGAGACTGTGGGGGTGATGGTTGCGCAAACAGAACCCCTTGAGATGGTGGTGGTGGCCGGAGGAGGAAGTGACAACACCTGAGAGAGACATTGAGAGAAACTGAGACAAAGAGAACCGAGCAAGAGAGAGAGAGAGAGATACAGAGAGAGAGAAGAGGAGACCTTACCAAAGAAGGAGGTCACGGTGCTACAGTGGTGGTCGTGGTGGCGGTGGTCGCACGGTGCTGCTGGGAGGAGGAAGAGAGAGTGAGAGACAGAGAAGGAGAAACACAAAATGAGAAGGATAAGGGGAGAACCTTACCAAGTGGTGGCCAGAGGAGGACGAGACGCTGAGAGGTGGCAATGCACGGTCGGAACAGGGAAGGGGCGGAGCTGTGCGTGAGAGAGAATAGAAGAAAAGAGAGAAATGGGGGAAGAGAGGAAGGAAATCACGATTTAGGGATTTTATTTTTAGCGACCGAATTATTCGATCGCAAAATCGGTCGCTAACTGGGTTAATTTGAATTTTGAATTCATAAATTTAGCGACCAATTTTTAAATCGGTCGCTAACACACTCTATTTTAATTTTTTGCGCGTCATTTTGCGACCGAATTAATATCGGTCGCAAATATAAATAAAATTTAACCGTTGCATTTAACACTACAAGAAAATCAGCTTTTAGCGTAGGCCAAAAGCCCACGCTACAAGGCAAAAGCCGACGCTAACGGCCACTTTAGCGTCGGCTTTGCGTCGGTGTCGTGGTCGACGCTAAAAGCCTCGACGCAACGTTTAGCCTCGCAAATGATGGCCGACGCTAAAATTAGCGTCGGCTAAAAGCCGACGCTAAGTGGCAGCAAAGACAACAGGGAATGACCGACGCTAACCTTAGCGTCGGCTTTAGCCGACGCTTTGGTAGAGCAGTTTAGCGTCGGCCATGGCCTTCGCTAAAATTAGCGTCGGCCTTAGCCCACGCTATTTCAGATCATTTTAGCGTCGGCTTGGCCTTCGCTAAAATTAGCGTCGGCCCAGCCTTCACTAAATTACTTAGTAATAGCGTAGGCATTAGCGTCGGCCTAGCCTACGCAAATAATGTTTTTTTTTTAATTTTTTTTTAGTAAGTAGATATATAACATACCTGGAAATATAAAATAAAAAATATCCTTAATAAACAATAATAGCCATGCTTTTGCACCGATATCCTTAATAAACAATAAAGTTGTTTTCAATATTTCCTATATAAATTTTTTAACACAAAAACGGAATTAAAATAAGATGATAGTTTTGTAATTATTTTTTAAAACAAGAAATGAAAACATAAAACTGGAAATAAAACAAACACAGCCTTGAGTTTACAATCCCAAACTTAAAACCAAACATAACCTTTGTGATCCAACCCCAATGCTTAACACCTCTATCCAATCCCTTCGAGTTTTCTTATTGTGTATGTTATTCCAAAAGAACTTAATTTTGATTCATCGCTAATATTTTAACCGTCAATATGATATGATAATTTACAATTAACAATGTTAAAAATATTTACAATAAGAGTGCATACAAGTTGAATCATTCAAAAACATCAAAGTTTCTTGCGTGTTCATATAGAATGTTTACATCTAGCACAAAATATTTTGACGCTATATGCAATTGTATTGGTGCATGCACCCATCATATACGCCACTAGTCTACTACCTACATGCCGATTAAAAATAAAAATTTGTGCACAGACTACACACGACAGCAAAAACAAATATAAGAAATCAAGCCACCAAATTTATGTTTTTTAAAGTCTGACAAACATAATATTTCACAAAAAATTGGAAAAAGAAAAAAAAGGGTAACAAATATGCCATGACAGATTCAATGATCCCAACCAGTTCTGATATGCAGTGTCAAATAAAGGCAACGTTCTATATACTGAAACAAAAGGGAGAAGGATAAAAGGCAGGACAGAATCCTTCAAGCAACTGCCAACACTCTTAGTAGTGAGATTATGTTGATGTACTGGCACCTGTACAAAATTTGAATGAGACATTACAATAACATTAGAAGTCCTTAAAAGGAAAGTGAATATTTTTTTTTTTTGTGCTGAAATCAAGTATCAGAAAGACCTTAAAAAGACAAAGAAACCAAAAACCAAAACAATTTCAAAAGTTTACTTCACTTTGTACTCTACATGCAGAGATCAGATTCACTAAGAAATTCTTGGTTGCATTTACATCGAGAAAACCTTTTTACTTTGATACTTTAAATGAGTACCATACCAGTTATGCAGACAAGGCAATCATTGTTTCTTACTTCGAGTATTTGACAACATTTTGGAGCAGCTAACAATCTCTCCCCAAAAAAAAAAAAAGAGGTCAGTATTAGACTCCTCCACTCATTAGCAATCTATGAATGATATTTTATGAAATCCCAAAATTATTACCAAAAGGGTAAAAACTATTGAACAGAAAACAAAAGAGAGAAGAAAAGTCAACATACAATGTAGAATGAAAGACAATTCAGATGCATTCTAAAATGCTTTAAACAGTAGCTCCTACTTATATATGTAAAGCTTTTAAACAATGTCTAAATAGAAATAAGAAGTATTATGCAAAAGCAAAGGTACATTTTTGAGACTGAAGAAAAACCACATTTTAAAGAGAAAGTCATGGGTCAAGTTCAGAATAGAGTCATAATCTATCAATAGCTCAACCTATTGGCAATGTTGAATAGTAGTAGGGGCCTATAAAACACACAATTTTCTAACCATAAGTGTCAGTTCATAATTCCTACATACAACTTCACAATTATCAATATAATAAAAGAGGATGGGTTGTGGGGGAAGAGAATTACCTGATATGTTGACACAATTAGTCCAAATGATTTTTGGTTCAAACTTGCCATTGATGTTGCATGTTTCCGGTGAGTAAATCCATGTAAGTTTTATGTGTTTTGTTTTTGTTTAATGAAAGCCCTAAAAAACTTCCATGCATTTGACCTGAAACAAAAAAATAACTTACAATAATATGTCTCTTCAAGTTTCACCATTTTTAAAAATAAAAAACACATCAATACCGGAAACTTGAACTAAATACTATCTTCAATATGTTCTTACCACCTCTGAAGGGAGGTTCAGATCAAATGGCTTATAACTTGGCCCAAATCCTGTGGTAAGAACAATAACTATCATGTCAATTTCAGGATTGACATGTTTGTTATCACGAAGATAGTCTTCAAAACTGGTCTGATTATCCCCGTGCAGATAAAAGCGGAGACTGACTAAAAAAGGCAAACAACTAAAAATTATCTAATAAAAAAGGCAGCCAACTAAAAATTAGTTAGTTCGACAACAAAATCAATTGACCATCCCCTCCATCTTTGATGTGAACTGTCCACCACATTGTTTGCTATAGCTTAGTTAAAATATTCTTTTCATGATCCTCATTGGCACAACGTCAAAAAGTAATCTGCAGTGACCTCTTTCTGCAATTATAAGAGAAAGAGATATAAAGAAAGAAACTTAGTAAAAGCTACTCACCTATTCCTCAAATGCAGCCTTGTTCATGTCAGTTCCAAAATGCAGCCCTGTTCTAGTAATCTCAAGCATGTTGAAGCTTAATGCATGCATCCTAACCATACTCTCAAGCATCTTTGAACCTTAATGCATGCGTACTAATCTATACAAACATGATTTTCACCACATAAAGTGCCAAAAAAGTGCATCCAACCTTCAGATATTCCTCACATTCCTCCTCCATGCAATCTTTATTATTCATCTTAATTAGTTGGTTCAATCACCAACCAAAGAACACAACACACAAACAAATGAGACAAACACAAAATGCTATACAAAGCATATAATCTCAACATAGACTATTTGTGTCTTTCTAGTTGCTTATCTGCTTGGAGTACCCATTTTGAGCTATTCACTGGATATTGGGAAAGAGCATGTCAATCTCATTGATGAGAAGATTGAAAAACTGATCTATAGCGGATGACTTGATGCTAAAGAGCTAGATAGGTGTTTACCAGGCAGCTCTAATTACTCTTAATGTTGAAGAAACAAACATACAAACTTGTAGTTTTCCAATAACCAAGTACCAAGATGCATATGATATGTAAAAACATGCATCTGCAAGACTCCACTTGAAGAAATAGGTAAACTTGTAATTGCTTCTTTTATTTTTCAGATTGGTTTGTTGTGTCAATGGCTGGACTTGCAGTGAAGGTTTAAAATATGATAAGGTGGTTGGTCAATCTGCTGATCTCTTTACTCTCCGTGTCCGAGATCTCTATTTACGTAAGATATGGATATTATTACTACTCACCATCTCAAATAAAGAAAAATATCTGTTTCCCTACAGAGGCTAATAAAGCGAAGCAAGCCACAACTCACAGCAAAGATCAGCAACAAAATCTCACTAGATGGGCCGTATGTTCTTCTAACACAACAACTATGCACAACATTATATATTATGTTTGTAACAGTTTGAACAAAGCCAGGAATTCATGTATCCCCAAATTTATGCATTTAATTAGAAGAAACTAAGATTTATCCTAATAGGATAAATTTATGCATTCCCAAATTTATGCATAACCTTTTCCAACTTCAATCATTTAATTAGAAGAAACTAAGATTTATCCTTTTCTTACCACAATATATGTGACCTTGTGCATCATATTATATGAAGACCATCTAGTGTACGAAATATGATATATAGGAATAGGAATAAACGAAAATCTATTGAAACGGACCCGATCATGAAAGGTAAAGCACAAGCACGAGCACAAACAGAGAGGAAAGGTAAGGTAAAGCTCGAGCAAAATTAAACCAATCCCATTTCCACCATATAAGTGAACATATGTATCCATCACATTGTCAAACTCAACAAATTTGAAACATGAAAAATGAACAATCCCTCACAAAATAAGCATTCAAATAAGAAACAACCCAAAGTTTCAAAATACCAAGAGGGTTAGAGCCCTTACCTCATTTTGCACAAACCCTAAGTCTTAGAGAAAGAATCTCCTCATTAGCTCTCCTTCCTCGTGTTTCCATCGGGGCTCCAAAGCTCCTCTACTCTCCCTTTCACTCTCACTTTTTTCCGATTTTTTGTTTACGTTAAGGCAAAAATGGAGGAAAGGGAAAGAGACCCGAGGAGATGTATCTCGACCGCAGCGGTGGCATTGAGGGACGACGAAACAAGACTGGAACAATGGGACCGAGAGAACCGAGAGAAGAAATTCGCGGCGAAGGAGAGAGGGGAACGATGGTGGCGAAAGCAGACACGGGCGATGGCGGTGAGATGGTGGAGAGAGAAAAATGATTTAGGGATTTGAAGAAGAAAAAAAGATAGGAGATGGGAGAGTGAAGGTATGCGGGGGGGAAGAGCCAGGAAGATGGAGGTGTTACAGAGAGAAATAGAGAAAGAGATAAAGGAAAGATAGCGTCGGCTTGGCCCACGCAAAATGTCTTAAAATAGCGTCGGCCTAGCCCACGCAAAATTGAATCCAAAGTAAAAAAAAAAAAAAATTCGGGTAACAGTATTGCGTCCATTTTGCGTCAGCTTGGCCGACGCTATAGCGTCGGAGTCGTGGCCTACGCTAATAGTTCGACGCTAAATCGTGACTTTCTTGTAGTGTAACTCGTTCGTCAGTTCGGTCGTTAAAAAGTCAGCAAGTTTTGACTTTTACTTTCCTTTATTTAACGACCGAAATAACGACCGATAACTCGCCTACGCCTATTTTTTGTCGCTATTTGGTCATGATATCAACTATAACCGGTGTTTCATGTAGATCCTACAATCGGTCACCATTTCGGTCACAAACAGCAACCAAAAAATTCGGTCACTATTTTCGATCGCTAAATAACCTTTTTTTATGGTGATATATGAGTTCATTTCCAAATATCTTACTTATAAGAACTAAGTGAAAAATCTATTTATGCTTTAACGGCTGATGTTTCGTGTATTTATTTTCCTAAAGGTTTTCAGTTTTTTGGGGCCTAGCCCCTTTTGTTCATCAATTTTTTTTTTAAGTTCGTTTTATGTATATAAAAAATAAGTTGAATAAATTAAAATAAATGAATAATCGGAAGAGTAATTTAGCCAATCTTATAAATAAGCCCCTTCAGAATCGAAAAATCACGTTGACTACACCTAAATCACAGCTGGATATAAAATCTTTAAAACAAAAAAAAAGCATGTACATGTAGAATGATGTCACGGGATGTGATCAGTGCGATGACGTCATTCTTAAACTGGAATCCACGCGTTACGACTTGCATTTGAATCATGGTTATATAAGCAAGAGTCTGCGGTTTCATTTCATCAATCTTCAAAGTTTAAACTTCAAAGCAGCTTCCGCAAATAAAGAGTGTCGGTTTGTGTTATTATTATTTTTGCTGTATATAACAATATATTTGCCAAATTACTGGCTGCTGAAACTGCCTTCCCCTCTCTCTGGCTCCTATCTGTAATTTGCTCCCTCTACGCATATCCATTAATATAAAAAAAGGCAAAGCATATGGGAGAAGTGGCTCAAGATCAATATTTCAAATCAGAAATAGCTCTGTTTCAATACTCAGACGCCAACTTCAAACCTAAACTCTCCCATCTGTTCATACACATTGATCCACCCGATTCACAAGGCCACACTTCTCCCTCTGATGAATCTGACCCCTCTCTCACTACCCAGCAGGATCAAAATCCCAAAGATGCATGGCTTCCTATCACAGAGTCCAGAGATGGGAATGCCTACTATGCAGCCTTTCATATTCTCAATTCCAATATTGGATTTCAAGCTCTGATGCTCCCTGTTGCCTTTGCCACTCTTGGTTGGTAAGTGCCTGCGCTCCACATATTTTATTTCATTCAAGTATAATTACTAGGGGTGGTTATGATGGACCCCTATTTTATACCACCCACATCACTCATGTGGCAAATTTTGGACCAATCAAATTGTCACGTAGCTCGGTCAAAATTTCAAACTTTCTAGTTGTATTATACTGTATGAATAGAGTATATTGCAATATTAATTTGTAATATAATCTGTTTTTTTAATCAAAAAATATTATTTTAATATGGGTTAAATTTGTGAATACAAAGAGTACATATATTATACTATAATATATTGTATTCGTATATTTGACTACAGTAGAAATACAACTAGAAAGTTTGAAATTTTAACCAAACCCATATGATAATTTAATTGATCCAAAATTTACCACATATGAATAATATAGGGAATAATACAAAATATGATGTTACACCTTATCCCAACCCTTAGTTAGCCACAAAACCAATCAGAGTGTTTCAGCGACAAATTCCACCTACCTCGGCCTTCGCTTTTGGATCCAAACATGAATAATTAAATGCACGCCCTATAATTCCACATGTACTAATCGCTAAATTTAAAATTGACCGTTCCTGATTTTTTCACAAGAGCTAACAATATAAATAATGTTAACCAGTGGTTTGAGGGTTGGGCACTGTAAGCTTTTATACGAAAATAATATAATTATGAACATAGAAAATAATATAGTTAATGTATGAAGAAGCCAAGTTTTTAATTTTTTTAATAAAATTTATTTTTTTAAAAATTATTTAATTAATATTCTAAGAACATTTATTAACAATACCTTATGGCATTGTAGTACTTGGGGGAAATGCTAGGTTTGCAAGAAAGAGGGTGAGTGGCGAAGTAACATCCAATTTTTACTTGTAAACCAACTTTTTCCTCTTTCTCTTTTATGCTTGCCACCTAATCTTCTTTGACAAATTTGTAGAAATTTTGTTTGGGAAGCTAACATTGATGAAAACCACATTATTCACGTGTACGAGAGGGGCAATAAAAGGCAACTTTAATTATATTAAATAACTGAGTTGAAAATTCAAAGAGAACTCGATCTAATTACAGGTTTAAACAAAAACTTTGGATTCTGATGTTCAGACTTTTCTTGGAGGGGCTGAATTGTATTTTCAATCCTCCTTGAAAATCTTTAACTAGCATTCAGATGAGTCACGGAAATGCAAAGCCTAGTAGAAGTAGCCAATCGATCTACTAAAAATAAAAGTAGCCAAGTGCGGACTACGCTTTGGGTGGCCCAATGGTGTACATCTTTCATCATTCTAATTTGTTTATATTAAATAACTACAATATAGTTATTTAATATAATGTTTTTTTAATAAAAAACATTATTTTAATATGGATTAAATTTGTGAATACAAAAAGTACATATAATATACTATAATATATTGTATTCATATATTTGACTATAGTAGAAATACAACTAGAAAGTTTGAAATTTTGACCAAACTCATGTGGCAATTTGATTGGTCCAAAATTTGCCACATATGGATGGTGTAGAAGGTGGTGCAAAATATGGGTGGTGCATCTTAGTCCAACCCATAATTACTATTATGCATCACTCCATTTGTTTATAGATTAGTTAGCGGGTGTGGCTATGGTGCACCACCAAAATTTCACACCACCCATGTGGCAAATTTTGGGCCGATCAAATTGCTCAAAATTTTAAACTTTCTAGTTGTATTATACTGTAGTCAAACTATATGAATACAGTATATTGTAGTATAATATATGTGTTTTTTGTATTTGTAAATTTAACTCATATTAAAATAATCTTTTTTATTAAAAAAATTAATTATATTGCAAAATATTATTCACAACGAATATTATTTTAATTCATATTAAAATATTAATTTATAATATAATCAGTTTTTTTAATCAAAAAATATTATTTTAATATGGGTTAAATTTGCGAATACAAAGAGTACATATATTATACTACAATATATTGTATTCATATATTTGACTACAGTAGAAATACAACTAGAAAGTTTGAAATTTTAACCAAACCCATATGACAATTTGATTGGTCCAAAATTTACCACATATGAATAATATAGTAAATAATACAAAATATAGATGATACACTTTAGTCCAACACTTAGATAGCCACAAAACCAATAAGAGTGTTTCAGCGACAAATTCCACCTACCTCGGCCTTCGCTTTTGGATCGAAACATGAATAATTAAATGCACGCCCTATAATTCCACGTGTACTAATCGCTAAATTTAAAATTGACCGTTCCTGATTTTTTCACAAGAGTTAACAATATAAATAATGTTAACCAGTGGTTTGAGGGTTGGGCACTGTAAGCTTTTATACGAAAATAATATAAATTTTTTTTATGAACATAGAAAATAATATAGTTAATGTATGAAGAAGTCAAGTTTTTAATTTTTTTAATAAAATTTTATTTTTTTTAAAATTATTTAATTAATATTCTAAGAACATTTATTAACAATACCTTATGGCATATCGTAGTACTTGGGGGAAATGCTAGGTTTGCAAGAAAGAGGGTGAGTGGCGAAGTAACATCCAATTTTTACTTGTAAACCAACTTTTTCCTCTTTCTCTTTTATGCTTGCCACCTAATCTTCTTTGACGAATTTGTAGAAATTTTGTTTGGGAAGCTAACATTGATGAAAACCACGTTATTCACGTGTACGAGAGGGGCAATAAAAGGCAACTTTAATTATATTAAATAACTGAGTTGAAAATTCAAAGAGAACTCGATCTAATTACAGGTTTAAACAAAAACTTTGGATTCTGATGTTCAGACTTTTCTCCAGTATGTTGGAGGGGCTGAATTGTATTTTCAATCCTCCTTGAAAATCTTTAACTAGCATTCAGATGAGTCACGGAAATGCAAAGCCTAGTAGAAGTAGCCAATCGATCTACTAAAAATAAAAGTAGCCAAGTGCGGACTACGCTTTGGCTGGCCCAATGGTGTACATCTTTCATCATTCTAATTTGTTTATATTGACACTGAATAATATCATTGACTTTCAGGGCATGGGGTACTGTGTGTTTGTCATTGGCATTTGTTTGGCAGCTCTACACAATATTTCTCCTCGTTCGACTTCATGAATCTGTCCCCGGGATTCGTCACAGCAGATACCTCTTCCTCGCCATGGCTGCCTTCGGTATGGACCATTGATCTTTCCTTTTTTTTTTATTTATGTTTGCAAAGTATTATCTCATCAAAGGTTATTTTTTCTTTCATACACACACAACTTAGATACACATTTAGAATGAGTGGTTCAGCTTACGATATATCACTGTCATTATGCATATTAGGGAAAAGGTTAGGAAAAGTGGCAGCATTATTCCCAGTAATGTACCTTTCTGGAGGTAGCTGCGTCATGCTTATCATCACTGGTGGTGGGACAATGAAGCTATTGTTCAAGACACTTTGTGACAACAATCATGGCGAGACGTGTAATGCTCATTCGCTTAGCGGTGTTGAGTGGTTTCTGGTGTTTACGTGCGTGGCCATTCTCATAGCTCAATTGCCCAACCTCAACTCAATGGCTCTTGTTTCTCTCACTGGTGCCGTCTCCGCCATCACTTATTGTACCCTCTTTTGGGTTCTCTCTGTTAAGAAGGGTAGGCCCACAGGCGTATCCTACACTACATCCCTGTCCCGAGATCATTCCACTGTAGCTAAGATCAGTGACATTCTGAATGCTGTTGGAATCATTGTGCTAGCCTTCAGAGGTCACAATGTTTTGCTCGAGATACAGGCAAGTCACAACTACATGATATATTGATATTCATGATTCATTATCCATGTTTTACATTAGCCAATGTTTTACAAGTTAACCAAGTACGAGTTAATTTTAATACGTTTTGTCAAAAAAAAAAAGTTCATTTTGAAACGCTGTCACACTAAAAAATTGTATACCATGAATCAATCATATATTAATTTATCAACTAAATATAGTTATTATTCAGTTCGTAGATAATAATTTATTAGCATACAATATTTGACAATGACTTTTTTTTTTTTTTGGTTGATAGGCTTGAGCTTGACAATGACTAATTGATTATTAGTTAATTAATTACCTATAAACAAACAATATGCATGTATTGAGAGGCATAATGTGCTTTGGGGTGTGGGGCAAAAGTATTGGGAGGTATAAGATGTGTAAGATTCAAATATCACCCCTATTAATGTAACAAATTAATAACTCATATTTACCTACTAAAAAAAACAATGTAGGTATAACCAAAAATTTGTATATTTTAATCAGTATAAAAATGATGTAAAAACAAGTACCGTGCATATTAGTGCTTTAAGTTGTCTTTTACTTTTAAAGATTTAGAAGTAGTTACGTATTAGTTTCTCTATTACATGGCATATAGCCTCAACTGAAGGACTCTTTTGGATTTTGGTTATATATGCAGGGGACACTGCCTTCAAATCTGAAAGAGACATCAAAAGAACCAATGCGTAGAGGAGTGAGCGTTTCATATGTAGTGATTGCCATGTGCGTGTTTCCCCTTGCAATTGTGGGATTCTGGGCTTATGGAAACCAGATACATGGAGGGCTGTTAACTGCGTTCCCACAATTCCACAGGCAGCAAGTAACCAAATTCTCAATGGGTGTAATGTATGTTTTGGTAATAATACATTGTTTGAGTAGCTTCCAAGTCTATGCCATGCCTGTTTTCGACAACTTGGAGATGAGATACACTAGCATAAAGAATCATAGATGCCCACGATGGGTGAGAACATGCATCCGAATATTGTTTGGTGGGTTGACATTTTTCATAGCAGTCACGTTCCCATTCTTGCCAAGCCTAGCAGCCTTGCTTGGAGGCATCACCCTGGTGCCCATCACATACGCATACCCTTGTTTCATGTGGTTAGCACTCAAGAAACCTCGTGCAAAGGGTGCGGTCTGGTGCTTCAACGTTGCACTTGGTTGTTTAGGAATGCTTCTTGGCGCTCTTATGGTCGCTGCAGCGGTACGGACTCTAGCGGTCACAGGCCTAAAAGCTAACTTCTTCAAACCATAATAATAGTAAAGTGGTTAACAAACGCAAGACAAAGTTTTTATTAGGAGGTAATATATTTAATTTTAATAATTAACAACAACTTGTTTATTCCAATTTTGTGTCTACGCATAACCCACCCCATGTTGATTCATGAATCGCCTCAGAGTCAGCTTTAGTTACATAAAATCAATTTTGAACATGTAAATTAGTACGTATTTTTGGTTTCACGGTGTAGTGTACTGGGATGTTGGATGCACATGTAAAGATGAAGTTAATTATTTATCTATGCTTGATGAAATATATACAGCAAAATATTACAGTTGTTTGACAAAATTTGTACTTCTTTTTTCCTTCATAACACGCATGTTTTTCCCCCACAAATTTACCAAAACATATTATTGCATTTTCTTTTCAACACGAATACTTATACTTATTTGGGTTTGATATTACACTACAAAAAATTTGATGATTAGCTACCACAAATTTGATAGCTAATTTATAGCTTCAGAATTGGTGGTAGCATAAATTGAGTGGCAAATTAGCTAGAAAAATTTTCCTAGCTAATTCATAGTTAAACTTAAAATAGTCCTGACTATTTGGTAGCAACCATCTAGTAATATCTTATTATGAACTGATTTTTTTCTAGCTAAATAGCTACGATATTGTCGTAGCGATTTTGTAGCCAATCTATAGCAAAATTTCTTAACGATTTTTTAATTATTTCCTGGCTAATTCAATTCAAAAAAATTAAAAAAATCAATCACTTAATTGATCACAAACACCTGTTCTAGGGACCAATTTAGCGATCGATATTTGTCAACTTTATTATCTGGTTCTAGCTCTAAAACCACATACCAAGACAAAAGCAACAAAACCTACAAATAACAATAAAATAATTCATAATAATTCACTAGGAAAGCAAACAGACAACAATATATATACAGTTTAATTCACAAGAAAGGCATGCCTCTGATAGGCTCTCTCAACATCCATCTGCTTGGAACTGGCATAAATGAAACCTTCAATACCACGAACAATATGCCACTGAAAAAGTTGTAACCATCATGTTGATTAAATATTTGGCCAAACAAAAAGCATCATAAACTTATTAAATGGTAACATATAAAGACACCTTAGAGTTAACAGCACAAGGACATATTTACAATCAAAAAATATATAAGAAATGCACAAGCTGCCAAAAATAGTTTCACAAAAACTATGAAAAGGATAAGGTATTAGCATAAAATTCAGATACCTTGAGTGCAGGAACAAGTTTAACTGAAAATCTGGATCTTACTCCACTCTACATGTTCTTCACTGCTGCATTAAAAAAATAAGGAAAAAAACTCATCGAAATATCTTGTTGGATCGGTGAGGAGGCTGAGGTAAGTTCCATGTTTATTCTTTCAATTCCTGATTCAGCTTATTTTGTTTCAAACCCCTCATAATCCTTGTGAATATTTTCCAAGACTTCTTAGTTTTTTGATAAACTGTCTAAGAATTCAAATGGAAGAAAAAACAATAAGATATCCATAGTGCTATTTGGCCATGGCCATCAGAAAATCATATACCTATAGAAGTATATCCCTTGGCAAAATAATAGAAAGATCCTCTGCATAGAAAGTTACAAGAAAGGGGGGGGGGGGGGGGGGCCCGACCATGAACACCAGTAGAAGGCAACAGCAAAATTTAGACCACAAATCTATTAGACAGGTATATGTCATACCTTGCCACCAGTTTCCTCTTCAAGCACTTCCTGAATCATCTTCACCATCTTTCTTGTACTGACAAATGAAAAATCATGTTAGGCATTCCTAACGGTAGAAAATTTATCAATCAAATAAAATACAATAAACCCAAATATTAACTAATTCTTGAGTATGACTCAATCTGTATTGAATCCATATATAGGGCTCACTCTAAAATGATTATCATCTACCTTAAAGTAATATAAAGGGGTTGATTACTTGATTTGATATCTGCAGATTATCTAGTAACTCATCTTTCTATAAGAGTATTCGACATTTTATACGAGTTAGCAAGGATATGCTCTTGACATATCTAAAATACATTATATTTTATTTTATGGAAACAACATAAGATATAATCACAAATAAAAATAAATGCAATCACCAAAGAGTAAAACCAGAATCCTGTGTACTCTGAGGATGAGAATATATGTCCTGGCCTCCGTAATAGATTGATGAACTTAGGTGACAAGGCTGATTCACTATCTGTTCCTGATAAATGGAACTCATATGATCCTTACTTGCTGTGCTAGGAGTTTCACCATCCTTTCCCTTGCTGATGTAATTTGTATTGACACAAGGGTTAAGGCAGAGAGAATAGCATAAAAGATAAATTGAAAAGCAATTCCACAAATTAATCAAAAGCATTAAAGAATTGAATAGATACCTATTACATATTATTTCATTTCATATATGAAAAATCTTGACAAAATAAATTCTATATGAAACAAATAAGTTTATGTATAAGCTTTTCTAATATAAAATAATAACTAGCCATAAAGTGTATATAGTAAGTTGGTGAATTGAATCAAGGACAACATAATTTTTAACGTATCAGACTTGTTACCCATAAGTGAATATAAGAAAAATACATATTTTTTAACACCAAAATCTGACATGGAATAAGTAAAAAATAAGGATATCAAATAATTAAAGAGAGAATGATATTGTATAAGAAAGGACCCTGATTCAAATTGTTGATAGTTTAGAAAAATCCAAAATATTCTTTGACTGGACATCTGCAAATGCATAAATGTGAAACTAACCAATAAACATTTCCATGTGGCAAATAATCCAGAGCTTAAGAGGAAGAAGAGAATCAAGGACTATAACGTGTTGACAACGAAGGGGAAGCTTAGCACCAACAAGTTAAAAATCATCAGGAACCAATGAAGTAGTGCATGGAATAGCCCACTCCTCTAAATGCCATACCAATCAAGATGTGCAAAAGTCACCCAACTGTTACACATCAAAATTAAACATCAATAGCCCAAACCAACCATATCACGTGCCATTAGCCAGGGAAATCTAAATGAACAGATTGTAAAGGAACTACGTATATGATCTTACGGTTCTTATATAACAATTGGATAAAGTGACTTAATATCAAATAGTTGGTGATAATAAACTTGAGTTAAAAAGTGATTTGACATGATAAATAGTCAAGTAGTCAACCAGCATTCTTAATGAAAGCATGGGTTTTGTCAAGTTGACAAGGAAGGGACTATATACACAGAAAGGACAATGACATTATTCAATCAGTTTGATAAAATGTTACTACTTATCAAGCGTTGTTATTATAAAGAAATAGGTAGATGAGAGCAATTACAAATGAATTATAACCTTTTCATCATGCCTACAGTGGCCCCAAGAGAAATGAGATAAAAAATAATAATTAAAATATCAAATCCTTGTTGCATTATGAACAATGAAAAATTGAGAAAGATGCAGAATTTATGGAAAGCATATGATAGAATTAGTCCAACTAAAGAATATGGTAGAATTAGTCCAACTCTATGATTTGAGGCACACTGATGTAACCAAATTATGAGGGCTTTTGAACCTTCTTTATAGCCTTAAGCTGCTCCTCATTCAACAAATAAAACCGTCCCGACTTTGTCATCAACAGCGAAAGTCCACTAAAAAAGCCACTGCCAGCTACCTTCTTTATGACGGTGTAAAATTTATCACAAACTAAATCACAATAATAACTAATAAGTGCATCTCAGCTATATGACCGTAACACAAATAATTAGCACTGATTTTTATAATTTCATAACATAGAAGCTTCAAAGATGGTTTCATGAAAAGTCAAAGTAGTTATCGGTACCTTGTTCTTCAGATTCACCAAAATTAGATGATTCTAAGAGCCTGCCAATGATAGATAAAGGCAGCTACAAAACCAAATCTCACAGAAAGGAATCAAAGAATTGAGTCTAGCAGCTCAACCGTTGACAAAATATGATTTTAGGCATTTTATCGAACAGATAGCATGCAACAATAACTTCTTTTTTTTTGATAAAACATGCAACAGTAACTATCACTACATCAAATGGGAAAGATGGACGAACTAATCAGAGCAACAATTGAAATAATAAAGCACTAATTGTTCAAGTTAACATTAAAAGCACTAATAATAATGAAAACCCTAATTTATCCATTTTCATTTTCCTTCCATTCCAGCAACATGTGAGTAAAAGATTAGACAACTGTTGAAGAAAATAAATCGCAAAGAAGAGGATTCAAAGTGAAAATTCACATCAAAATTCCGAGTTTGAAATTTTCAGAAATCAAAGTGAATAGGAAATCAAAATGAGAAGACTCAGATTGAACCTAACCTACAAATCGCAGATCCAAAAAAAGAGTGTGTGTAGATCGAATATAGAGTGAGATTGGAGAGAGAGAGAGAAATCGAACCTGAGAGAGCTTGAGAACGAAGAGAGCAAGAGTGAGAGAAGTGCCGGTGGCGTGAGACTGGGAGAACGAGAGTGAACGGGATTATGTTTAACAGAGTGAACGGGAATGTTGTAATGAGACCTCGTTAAAAGCATCTATATCAGTTGATAAGCATCTGGCTTATCTAGTTTTATATCTAGATAGACTGTGATTTTTGTGTAAATTATTTGAGTTCAATCTCGTTTTCGTCCAAATTTGGCTTTGTTTTGTTCCTAAGTAGACTTTGACTCGTTCTATGCATTTTTAGTAGTTTTTAGTCTATTTTGAATAGAATTACGCCTTTTGTTTCTTTTTTATTGTTTCAGGTTAGAAGTGAAGCTCCGAGAGTCAAGGAAAGTCAAGAAACAGTGGAAATTGTCATTCTGGAGATACTCGCCCCATGAGTGGATGCTCGCCCGCGAGCCGAAGATCAACAAAACGAAGAATGATCATCAATTCTGTCTCGCCCCGCGAGTCACATGCTCGCCTCGCGAACCTGAAGGCCTGACTGTGCCAGAGAAGTCATCCTTTCGGGATTGCCTCGCTAATCACAGTTCGCCTCGCGAGCATTCAAACTCAGGATGGAGCCAAAACTGAAATTCACCCCGCGAGAGGCTTCTCGCCTCGCGAGAGTCCAAGTTGAATGCGCGCCAATTTTAATGTTCGCCTCGCGAGAGTCTGTTCGCCTCGCGAGCGAGCGCAGAATCAGAACTCTATATATTGCTGTTTCAGATCAGAATTGGGGGGATGCGAATCCTAGTTTTTCCACTTGTTTAGAGTAGCGTTTAGGACGATTTCTTGTCTATTTAGAGCTGCGTCTCCCTTTAGGACTATTTTCCATTCGATGTGATGTATGTCTTTCTCCCTTTTTCTCAATTAATGTTTTCCAATTCTGATTTGATTGTGTTGATCATATGCATGCGTGATTGACTAGTTAAACGTGATGAGGCTTAGGAGGCAATTTGCATTTTAGAACTTGAATTGGGATCATCGATCGAATATTGCACGAGAGTGAGTAGGAGATCGGTGCAACCTTATGGGAACCAGGTTTAATAGAGTTTGATGATTAGGGTTATGAGACCTAGTAAGTAATTAACTCAATCATTGAATACGTCCTAATGAGCACGACAGTGGATTTAGGAGAAATTGGGGGTCCTGGTTGACATTGTAATTGAACTTAGGGAGGAATTCATCATCACTTGGGTATGCATGATTGGGTAGGTGGATTTGTGACCTTGGACATTTTAATTCCAGATTTTTAGTTAATTAGTTTTATTAAATTTGTTAATTTAGATTGCGACCTTATATTTTCTCTCCCTCAACCACTCGCCTCGCTTGACCAACGTATCTAATTTCCCGCGAATTGGTAGAATTGGTACCCCAATCCTTGTGTTCGACCTCGGTAAATTCTTACCGTGTTATTTTATTACTTGCGACGACCCGGTACACTTGCCGGTGACTCAACAAGTTTTTGGTGCCGTTGCCGGGGATTGGCACAACCAATTTTCCTAATTTTTAGGGAATTTGATTAATTGGTTAAGTTGATTTTATTTTTATTTTTATTTTTCTATTATTTATTTATTTATTATTTCTCTCTACTTCTTTGATTCCACTTGGTCTTGCCGTGTTTTTGTATGCGAGATACCCTTTCACAAGAGGACCTGCTATTTGATTCGGAGATCACCAAGACCGAGAAGCGCTTAAGGAAGGAAGTCAGAGAAAGAAAAAGGCTTGAAGCGAGTGATCTTGAGAGAATGGCCGAAGAAAATCCTCCTCCTCCTCCTCCTCCTCCTCCTCCTCGTTACAAGCCTCTCTTCGAGTACAGTCTACCCAACTTGGTTGATTGTGATTCTTCCATCGTGAGAGGCAACCTCAATACAGACTCCTTCAGAGTGGAAGGATGTGTCACAGCCTATATCCGTGAGAATCAATTTGATGGGAGTGGCAGACAAGACCCTCATAGGCACATCACCCACTTCCTTGAAGCTCGTGACTTGCAGAGGACAAGAGGTGTTTCTCAGGATGAGTTTCGCTTGCGGCTATTCCCTCTCTCTCTTAGGGATGTCGCTCGCGATTGGTTTGACAGACTTGGATAGGAACAATGATCGAGAACTTGGGAGCAAATGGCACAAAAGTTCCTAACTAAGTATTTTCCTCCTCAGAAAGCGGCACAAGCAAGAGTAGCCGTTACATCTTTCAGACAGACAGAGGATGAAACTTTTAATGAAGCTTGGGAGAGGTACAATGTGCTCTTGAGAATATGTCCTTCAGCTTTCTTTGACCCGGTCTCCAAAGTTCAACGTTTCTTTAACGGGTTAAGGGCACGCTATCAGATGAATTGTGATGCCGCAGCTGGCGGTTCCTTTTCCTTTTTATCAGCTGAGGATGGATCGGCATTATTAGAGAAGATGTCGTACAATGATTACAACCGTGGTAGGGAAACCTCAAGTGGAGTCAGTTCTGCAACAATGGAAGCCATTCTAGAGCAAGTTAAATCGTTGAAGATGCAAGTTGCGGCTTTGACAGAGAACAAGAAGGTTAATACGGTACACGAGGGAATGCCTCCGGGTTGTGATAATTGTAATGGAAATCATGACATTCAGAGTTGTCCGTTCAACTTCTCTCGAGAACATGCGGACTCATGCCACAATTTCTATGACAGCGTGCCCCAGAACAACTATCAGAGGAACAGTCAGAATCAGAATAGGGGCTATATGAGGAGAGACCATCCGGGTTTCACTTGGAGTAATGCTAGTGGTGGTCTAGCCGGGTAACAACAGAATTGGCAACAACAACCTCAACAGGGTCTGAGGCCAAACATTGAAATTCAGCAGCGCAATACTCAGCAGGCTCTTCCGGGGACTAATCAATTGCAAATAACTGATGGTGGAAGGCAGCCTTGGGAGTTGGATTTTGAGAAGATGAGCGTGACGGTTGAGAAGTTGTCAATCGATACAGGCACAGCTTTAGAGAAGGTGAATGCGACAGTTGACAAGTTGGCAACGCATACAGGGGCGGCAATTCACAATCTAGAGACGCAGGTTGCTCAGCTCGCAAGGCAACTAAATGAGCGTCTCCCAGGCACTTTCCCAGGTGATACCGAGAACAACCCTAAGAACCATTGCGATGCCATAACAATTAGGAGCGGTAAGGTGTTGGGATCTAACAGTGCAACTAGTTCTCAGGAAGACAAGGCCCCGGAACAACCACATGTTGAGGAAGAGCAACCTGAGAAAGAGGAGTTGGCAAGTGACAAGGCACCAGAGCAAGGGGGAGGCTGAAGCTTGTGGATGAAGAGTTCCGAAGGAAGAAGTGGGTTGAACCCCAAGACCTCCCGCCCTACATGAAGGTACCGTATCCTGAAAGATTGAAGAAGCCTCAACAGGATAAGCAGTTTAACAGATTCCTTGATGTCTTCCTCAAACTTCAAATTAACATTCCATTTGCGGAAGCCTTGGAACAAATGTCATCTTATGCCCAGTTCATGAAGGAGCTTCTCTCTAAGAAGCGGAGAATAGTGGATGAGGAAACGGTTGCTTTGACCGAGGAATGTAGTGCCATTCTTCAAAGAAAACTACCTCCAAAGTTGAAGAATCCCGGTTCTTTTTCGATACCATGCACCATTGGGGGGATGACTCTAGGGAAGGCATTATGTGATCTAGGGGCAAGCATCAACTTGATGCCCCTCTCTATGATGAAGAGGTTGGGGATCAAAGAATTCAATGATACAAGGATGTCGCTCCAACTAGCCGATCGCTCTATAAAATATCCTTATGGGGTGGTCGAAGACTTGTTAGTGAAAGTTGACAAGTTCATATTTCCGGCGGACTTTGTGGTGCTTGATATGGATGAAGACTCCGAGATCCCTCTCATATTGGGTAGGCCCTTCTTGGCCACTGGGGGTGCCTTGATAGATGTGCGACAAGGGAAACTAACTCTAAGGGTGCAAGATGATGAGGTAGTCTTCAATGTCTTTGAAGCAATGAAGCACCCTTTTGAGAGGTCGGATGTGTGTCGAGTGGATGTGGTGGACTCAACTGTAAAGGCAAAGGCAACTCGAGAAGCCCATGGTTCTTCACTTGCAAAAGTGTTGGTAAAATCCCATGATGATGACAGTGAGAAAAAAGACCCTTTGGGGGATGAGGTCTATCTCGAGTGGTTGAAAGACATGGAAGCCTTACCGAGTCCCCCAAGGGATGAATGTGCAAGGGAAGAGCGCAACAACAAGGGCATGGAAAAGGATGATAAAGCACCGGAGTTGAAAGGTGGCACAACCGTGGTGGTCAATGAAAACAACCAGTTGATCCCAAAAGGGACCATCACAGAGTGGCGAGTATGTGCCGATTATAGAGGGCTTTTGGATTTAAATGAGTTGTCTGGGATCCGCAAGCAAGCAATCTACAAAAAGCGGACTAAGTAAAGGCATGACAAGCACATCTTGCCTAGGAAGTTTGAGCCCGGACAAGCGGTACTTCTTGACAATTCAAGGTTGAAACTCTTTCCGGGAAAGCTAAGATCAAGGTGGTCGGGACCATTCAAGGTCCTCCAAGTTTGTCCTCACGGAACAGTAGAGTTAGAAGGGGCCTCTGGTAACTTCAAGGTGAATGGGCAAATGATAAGGCATTACCATGGGGGATCAGTCCCAATTTGCAAGCAGTTTCTTCCTGCGGATTAAACCTTAGGGGCGACTCGAGTCAGGCTCAGGGCGTTAAACAAGCGCTACTTGGGAAGCAACCCAAGCTAGGTATCCTTTATTTTTAGTTTCTGTCATTTTCATATATATATTTTTAAAAAAAAAGCTTGATTCGCCAAGTCTTGAGTCCTTTTTGAGTTTTAGCTTGCTTGGGGACAAGAAAGGTTTAAGTTTGGGGTGTTTTGATAAGCCTCTAGGTTATCTAGTTTTATAACTAGATAGACTGTGGTTTTTGTGCAAATTATTTGAATTCAATCTCGTTTTCGCCCAAATTTGGCTTTGTTTTGTTCCTAAGTAGACTTTGACTCGTTCTAGGCATTTTTAGTAGTTTTTAGTCTATTTTGAATAGAATTACGCCTTTTGTTTCTTTTTTATTGTTTCAGGTTAGAAGTGAAGCTCCGAGTGTCAAGGAAAGTCAAGAAACAGTGGAAATTGTCATTCTGGAGATACTCGCCCCGCGAGTGGATACTCGCCCCGCGAGCCTGAAGATCAGCAAAGCAGCAACAGTCATCAATTCTGTCTCGCCCCGCGAGTCACATGCTCGCCTCGCGAACCTGAAGGCATGACTGTGCCGGAGAAGTCATCCTTTCGGGATCGCCTCGCTAATCACAGTTCGCCTCGCGAGCATTCAAACTCAGGATGTAGCCAAAACTGAAATTCGCCCCGCGAGAGGCTTCTCGCCTCGCGAGAGTCCAAGTTGAATGCGCGCCAATTTTAATGTTCGCCTCGCGAGAGTCTGTTCGCCTCGCGAGCGAGCGCAGAATCAGAACTCTATATATTGCTGTTTCAGATCAGAATTGGGGGGATGCGAATCCTAGTTTTTCCACTTGTTTAGAGTAGCGTTTAGGACGATTTCTTGTCTCTTTGGAGCTGCGTCTCCCTTTTTCTTTTTCTTATTTTACCATGGTGGTTATGTCCGATTGTTTGTCTGTGAGCATGAGGAACTAATCCCCTCGTCTGAGGGAACAATGAAGCCACCAATGGCGGTGTAGATTCGATGTGATGTATGTCTTTCTCCCTTTTTCTCAATTAATGTTTTCCAATTCTGATTTGATTGTGTTGATCATATGCATGCGTGATTGACTAGTTAAACGTGATGAGGCTTAGGAGGCAATTTGCGTTTTAGAACTTGAATTGGGATCATCGATCGAATATTGCACGAGAGTGAGTAGGAGATCGGTGCAACCTTATAGGAACCAGGTTTAATAGAGTTTGATGATTAGGGTTATGAGACCTAGTAAGTAATTAACTCAATCATTGAATACGTCCTAATGAGCACGACAGTGGATTTAGGAGAAATTGGGGGTCCTGGTTGACATTGTAATTGAACTTAGGGAGGAATTCATCATCACTTGGGTATGCATGATTGGGTAGGTGGATTTGTGACCTTGGATATTTTAATTCCAGATTTTTAGTTAATTAGTTTTATTAGATTTGTTAATTTAGATTGCGACCTTATATTTTCTCTCCCTCAACCACTCGCCTCGCTTGACCAACGTATCTAATTTCCCGCGAATTGGTAGAATTGGTACCCCAATCCTTGTGTTCGACCTCGGTAAATTCTTACCGTGTTATTTTATTACTTGCGACGACCCGGTACACTTGCCGGTGACTCAACAGTAGTTAATACGTATCTAATTAATTTCAGAATATGGTGGCGTTTGGAAGAGCTTATTTAAGCTCCTTTTGACTTATCTATGACATAAGCTCTTATGCAGTGTGTTTGGCAGAGCTTATAAAAATAACTTATGTCATCCCATAAGGAGTTTTTGACTTATTTTCATAAGTCACTGGGAGAAGCTTATGGAATTATCATAAGAGCTTATGCACTATACACCCTTCCCGTGTTTTTCACTATTCAAATCCTCGCATACCCCTTTCTTTCTTTTTCTTTCTTTAAGCGCTTATGGCATAAGCTCTCATGCGATAAGGTCTTATGTGATAAGTTCTTAATTAAGTTGTTTACCCAAACGCACCCATAATATACTAATTTTATAAGTAAAGTTAGTAGTTAATTTAAAAAATTCTTGTAGTGTTATGCGTATATCTTCCTCAAATCTGCAATAACACCACGGTGCCTGTGCACATACATACCCAATAGGCGGTCTATTTTAGGGAATGAAAATTTATACCCTATCTATTCTATTGGGTACCCGTAAAAATTATTTACGATTGGTAAAGTAATTACCCGTATAATGGGTAAGGGTCTGAGTATAGGTAATTATCCATAAATTTGAATGAATATGAGTATGGGTACGGGTACTATGGTACCCGCTCCGCACCCGCATATATGTATATGTATATATAATTATTTATATTTATATTTCTAATATATATAAACTTAACTATAATATAAATTTTAAAACTAAAATTAATAAAAAAATTCTTAACTTTCTAAATCTAGTTAGATCTATAATTCTTTTTTGAATTTTTTTATTTAAATATTTTGATTTATAATGTTTAACGAGTAGATTTAAAAGACCTTTGAATCGTTTTTTTAATTGTTATAACATTTCTTTTGTTATTTATTGTTTTTTCACATTTAAAGTACAGGTAATTGGTCCGGATAACTTTTTCAAATACAGGTATGAGGATGAGTACTATAATACCTTACCCAGATCTACTCATTGCCATCCCTAGTCTATTTTCTCCAACTTGATGTTTTCGGTATTATGGATCTCTTGAATATGGGTTTCGGACGTTCTAAGTTTGTTTCTGGGCTTTATTCGGTTAATCGCAAAATGGGTTTAGAGATATTTGAGCCCAATCTAATTCTCATCAGATACTGTTTTTGGGTAATGGGCTGCATCGCCCGCAATAGGGACTCCCTATCTGATTGCACGATGTAGCAGCAGCAGCTGTACGGACTATAGTGGTCACAGGCCTAAATGGTATCAATTTTTTGATGGTGCGGTCAGTTTTAAATAGAACTATGCAGAATATTAAGATGTAATATGCATACACTCAGATAAGATTATACAGACATATTAAAGCTCTAGAACTGTAGGAACATCAAAAAGGATAAAGGATATTGAATTGAACACAATTTACATGGAAATTGGCAGACATATATCTACGGAGACTCAGCATCCATTACAAATGAGAAGTTCTATAGTACCAAACAAAATCCAATGGAAACATACCTAGAAGACCATATAAAGAAATTGGCTCTACAAGATGATAGGTAACAAAGAATAATAAGAGCCAAAAATGTAGCAGCTATCTTCACATGAAGCACCTAAAGTGTATCTGAACAAGGGGTAAGAATTAATTACTTGTAGACACATGAATCTTTCAAATTAAGAGGTTTTCCAAGTTGGTTGCCATGCAAAGTGACGGAACATGTGATTCTTCGATAGAATTTAGACTTAACCATTCTTCCCAAGACGTAAGCCCTTGATCTCACTACAAATGTCAGGTTCAGAGGCAATGCAACACGGTCCAAGTGCTCCTTTGTATTCCCAAGAACAGACACCCCACCATAGAGTGGAACCTGATACCCGAAAACCGCTACCGCTAACTTCCGCTGACTCTTCCTCGACTGATAGAACTCCTGCATCTATTTTTCCCATTTATATTTACAAGAGTCAATATATGCAAGTGCAGCTTGCCAACGTCCTATCCCAGACTGTCTAATAAAATAACTAGAAAATAACCAATGTCCTTAACAAGAGTACTATGACATCTATGCAATGGAAGCAAAAGGAAATGCATTGGAGTATACGTGATAGTCCATTTAAAACAAAAACAAATAATTAAAATTATCAAAGAAAAAAAACAGAGGAAGTAATTATTAAATTATACATTATTAATTACTAATGATGGGTAAAATGTAATATAAATAAAAAGAATGATAACAAGTATTTTCTTTTTTCTTTTTTGCCTTCGCTAACAAGTATCCTTAGATAGAAATCAAGAAAAAAAAATTATATGAAAAATAATATATTTAGTATTTCAAAAAGTGTTACAGTTAGTTTCCAAATAGAAAACTTTTTTTTTTGAATTTCTTAATCAATGTTTTGATTATACTCTGTAGAAAAACCCATATAAAAAATATCTTTAGGCATTGTCCTAAAAATATTGACTAAGAAATCCAAAATTATATTTAATACACGATATTTCTAATTCTTTAATCATACTCCTCCTTAATTACTTAATGACAATAACTAGCATTCTCCATATTTTTATAATGAGATAAAAATTCTTGAAATGTGCAGTACAAGCAGTGATGTTAAAGCGTGTGGTGTCATAGAGAGTGGGAAACCGGGAATGTCTGTGCCTCTGCAATATTAAAATTTCTGCGAAACCCACGTGACCAGTAGCATTTGCCTATGCAGTATGCAATAAATTTATCACTCATCAAAATTCAAAAGAATCATCTCTTCGTTGAAAAATTAAAAAAAATGGTAGTATAAAACTTGTAGGTCATAGGTGGGTCCCCACAAGTAGGGATGAAAAAGGCGAACTTGTTAAACAGTGTGTCTTTGCAGACTCTGACCGGACTGGATGATCACATTTGACCCCACTCTCACAGGCAACCCTTTGGACTCCGCCAAACCTCCATCGAGACTTTTTCTTCGTTCTAACTTCTAATTAATTAAAGTTATAAAAATGCAACGCATAAATTAGGAGTCTAAACTTTTATTTATAAAACAGAAAATGACCTAGTCTAAAATTAATGAAGCTTATATAATATAATATAATAATATAAATAATTGAAAGATGGGAAGAAGAATATAGAAAAGGGTACCTGGCCAGAGGCTAGTTTGAGCTGGTAGTAGCTAAGGAGAAGAGGGGTGGAAGTGACGTGAACGCCGAAGAAAGTGGCAGGATTTCTATACAAGATCCTCACCGTTGAGTTCAAAGACAGCATATCCGTTGGTACCCCGCTTCCATCACTCCCCGATTGTACATTCAACTTGTCGAATATTATGTTCTGTCAATGTTTTTAACCCATCAATATATTATCATCCAAATAAAACAAACAAATAACAGAAGAAGAAGAAGAAGAATCACTCAGTCCCTGGCCCCACAATATTAAATTCCCAAATTTATGATCTTTCAAATTCAATCCAATCCAATGCGCTGATAAATTAAATGCTAAAGAAGAGAGAGGGGCAGTTGTGGAATTTCGCCACATGAAATGAATTATGAAGGATGAACCCTCTTTGAGTGTGACCAGCTGAAAGTTGAAAACCAACCAAACAAAGAGAAAGAATCCAACGGCAATGTACGAAGCACGCAACGCGTAATGATATAAATTTCAGCGTATGTTTGGTTCTATGAATAGAATATCAGAATTGATTTTGCTTACAAACAACCTAAAATAAAAAGCACATAGTAAATTTTAAATTTAAATAAAAAAAAATACAAACATAATCACTATCACTACCCTCTAAACTCATTGATAATCAAATCAATTTCATTAAATAAAAACAAAACACATTTATCAAAAGTTGATCCCAATGCACGATAATGAACTGAGTGGGCGATGATAGTAGTACCTTAACAACGACATGAGGCTTGTAGCTCTTGCTGGCACCCCACAGGATCAAAGAGAAGAGTGCGAAAAGCAACACGAAAAGAAGGAAGAAGCAAAAGTACAACCGAATGGTGTGACCGGAGTCCTGAACGGCGTCGTCTTCATCTTCTTCTTCTTCGTGGTCAGCGTTGGGGTGTTGGTGAAGTTTCTTCCAGGAGCTTTTGAGGGAAGCTGAGAAGCGAGTGGTAGAGGACTCGCGGGAGTGGTGAGTGGGAGAGGAGAGGTAGTAATGGTGGTGATGTGGTGAAGCAGCGGGACTTGAACCGTATGACATTTTCTCAACGTCGTGGTTGGAAGGGCTCTGAACGTAGTACAGTGGCCGCCGTGGTGGGGAACGAGCCGGCGACGACGGCGACTGCTCGATGCTCGTCACCTCCGACTCCGATTTCCTGTGCATTCTGCCTCCTCCTCCTCTCATTTCCTTACACAAACAAGGAACAAAAGGAAAGCTTTTAATAATTAACAACTCAGTTATTATCACTATCAAAACAATATACCAGTTCCTCTATTACTTGATTGAAAGCTGGAACCAGAAACAATTTGTGCCACTGTGCCTTTATATAAATGCTCTGCTAGTAAAGAAATCATTTTTGACAAATGCTAGCTGACAAAAAAAGGTAAGAAATCATTTTTTGTTTTCTAAATAACATTTTTTTCTGCTACTTTTTTTTTGCTTAAAATATAAATGTTTTTCAATTTATTTTTGGTAAAACTTTTTTTTAAAATATTTTTTTCTAATTAATTTTGTTTCTGCTACTTTTTTTTTTAAAAAAATATTTTTCTAAAATAAAAATATATTTTATTCTTTTTTTTTTCTAATACTTTTTTTTACTACATCATTGTCTTTGTTTTTTCTATTTTAAATAATAAATCTATATTTATTAATAAGGAAAAATACTGATTTTAAAGCAGTACAATAGTGCAAGTCACATGTCAAGTTATGGAATTTTTTTATTATTTTATTATTTATTTTCTAAAACTTATATATTTTTTTGTTTTAAATATATTTACAAACCGATAAATATAAAATGTTTTGAGAGTCAAACATGACAATATCTGATTTTTAATAAAAACAAGCAGAACTGTTCATATTTTCTAATACTTTTTTTTGCTATATCCTTGCCTTTGTTTTTTATTTTTTAAATAATAAATTTATATCTATATTAATTAATTAATAAGGGGATATGTGATATAGTTTGAGAAATTATACTTTAATGTTTAGTATTTTTATATTTTAATCTTTATATATAATTTATAGTTTAATATTATATATATATATTATTTTCACTATTCACAATTGCTGCTACTTTTTTTTTCTTAAAATTTCGTTTTTTTTAATAATTTTTTTCTAAATGAGTATTTTTTTCGCTAATCCGTTTTTTTGTACTACTTTTTTTTTGCTTAAAATATATATAATTTTTATATTTTTTTTGCTTAAAATATAGGTTTTTTCCCTTTTTTAGGTACCCTTTTTTTTAAATATATTTTTTTCTAATTTCTTTTTGCTACATCATTGTCTTTGTTTTTTCTATTTTAAATACTAAATATATATTTATACTAATTAATAAGGATAAATACTGATTATAGTACAGCACAATAGTACAAGTCACATGTCAAGTAATGGAATATTTTATTATTTATTTTCTAAAACTTATATATATTTTTGTTTTAAAATATTTACAAACCGATAAAGATACAATGTTTTGGAACTCAAATACGGCAATCTCTGATTTGTCATGAAAACAAGCAGAGTTATTCATATTTTCTAATACTTTTTTTTTTGCTACATCCATACCTTTGTTTTTTCTATTTTAAATAATAAATCTATATCTATACTAATTAATAAGGGGATATATGATATAGTTTGTGAAATTATACTTTAATGTTTAGTATTTTTTATATTTTAATATTTATATATAATTTATAGTTTAATATTTTTTTATATTTATATATATAAAAAATTTATATATACATATCATTTATATAGATATATATATATATATAAATTTTTTCGGGTACTAACAAAACCGAACCAGTTTGATTGGTTCATAATTTTATATTATTTTATTATTGACTTTTTAAAGTTTTTAATTTTTTTTTATAAAATTTTAATTTATAAAATATTTTTTTCCCCATTAATTTTTTTTCCTACTCCTTTTTTTTCTAATTAAATTTCATTGTTGAGTAATGGGTTGCTGGCATATGGCGACTGTAACGCAACTGTAGAGTTGTTTTTTATTTAGAATTTTTTTAAAAAAACTAAAATAAAAAAAATAACTTCTTTTCATTATTTTTTTTGCTACTACTTTTTTTTGCTTAAAATATTTTTTTTCTATTTTTTTTGCTACTACTTTTTTTTTGGTTTAATTTTTTTTCTTTTTTTTTAAATATTTTTTTCTAATTTTGTTTTGGCTGCTCCTTTTTTTTCTACTACTTTCTTTGCTTAAAATATATATTTTTCTAAATTTTTTTGCTTAAAATATTTTTTTTTAAATTTTTTTGCTAGAATTTACTTTTTTACAAATTTTTTTGCTTAAATTTTTTTTTCTAACTTTTTTTTGCTAATACGTTTTTAGAAGAATATTTTTTTCCTAATTAATTTTGTTTTTGCAACTCTTTTTTTTTAAAAAATATATATATATTTGTTTCCTTTTTTTTTGCCGATACTCTTTTTTTTACATCCTTAACTTTGTCTTTTCTATTTTAAATAATAAATATACATATCTGTACTAACTAATAAGAAAAAATGTTTATTTTAATATAGCACAAGAGTGCAAGTCACATGTCAAGTTATAGATTTTTATTATTTGTTTTCCTAAATTTATATATTTTTTGTTTTAAAATATTTACAAACCGGTAAATGTATAATGTTTTGTGAGTCGAACACTGCAATCTCTGAATTGACATGAATAGTGACAGAGCTATTCATATTTTCTAATATTTTTTTCTTTGTTACATCATTGTCTTTGTTTTTTCTATTTTAAATAATAAATTTATATCTATACTAATTAATAAAGGGAAATGCGATATAGTTTGAGAAAATATACTTTAATGTTTACTATTTTTTATATTTTAATATTTATATATAATTTATAGTTTAATTTTTTAATACATATATATATATGTATTACTTACATATATATATATATATATATATATATATATATATATATATATATTAATATTTTCGGGTACTAACTAAACCAAATCAAATCGATCCAGTTTTGATTGGTTCGGATTTTTATATTTCTTTATTATTGACTTTTTAAAATTTTTTTTTTTAAAATGTTTTAACCATGAAAGGTAGCTTAGTAGCAAAGCTGCTGTGTTCTTCGAAAAAGTTTAGGGGTTCCGAACCGAATCGAATCAACCCCGATGGCAATATAATTGGGAACTCCGTTTTTACTATTTTGTAACTGCACCGGCCGAAGATATAAGGCCGAGGATTGTCAATACGACCGAGCTCATTCTCGTAAGTGGACATTCACCCGAACTCCCATAAAGCCGAAGACCTATTAATACACTCAACACCCGAGGACAACTACTCGGGCCTATCCCACACCAGACCACGAATGAAGATATCTCGGCCTCCGCGCTATCCAGCCGCAACTGACTGGGCCGAATATCTCACTGGTCCAAATATCTCTCCGTATAACTCGGAGCCTTATCCATATCAGTTATCTAACCGCAAGAACGATCTGATCCTAACAAATAGGATCTCGGCAACCGTCTTACTCAAGCGGTTGCACTGAAAATATCTATAAATAGGGGTCCAACCCCCTCACTCAGAACTACATTTGCTTTGATTCCCATTTGGATACGTAGGAGCAGAATTCACATTCTGTCAAGCTAATTCCAAAACACTCACACTAGACTTTCTCCGGTCGAGTATCTCCTATCTGAGATATTTGGACGGAACATTTGGCGCCGTCTGTGGGAATCGAAGCAAAACTTTCCCATACCACAAACCATGGTGAGAACAAGGAGCGGGAACTGCAGGAGAGAGGAGCCAGAGAATGCTAACAATGGGGATAATGGAGAACAATCCATAAACCCAACAATGACGACTGACAATCCCATCATTCAAGAACTCCTCGCGCAAGTGGCAATGCTGAGAAGGGAGAATGAGGAGATTCGTCGGCAAAATAGTCGTCGGGAACGAGAACAAAGCAGAGAAAGGTCCGCCTCTTCTCCACATGAGAGAGAGCGTCAGACAGCCGAGAATGAAGGATCCAGAAACACGCGCAGAGAAGGAGGCACACAACCCCGTGTTTCTCATCATGTTGACCGAGCAGGCGAGGAGGAATTTCCTAGGCAGGCCCCTGAGCTTTCACTTCAGGCAAATATGCCTAATGAAAGGGCCGGCGTGCGGAGGCCGAGACATCCCTTCACCGACGCCATCATGGGGGTTCCTCTTCCAGCCAACTACAAACCAATAAACATTGACAGGTATGATGGCACCTCGGACCGTGAGCGTCATTTAGATGCTTTCACTACTCAGATGTACCTCTTCACCGACGATGATGCTGTCATGTGTAAAGTCTTTCCTACTACTCTGAAAGATGCTGCATTAAGCTGGTATACCCAGCTACCGCCAGCATCAGTTGACTCCTTTGACACTTTCATGACTAAGTTCAATGCTCAGTTTGCTACGAGCCGAGCTCATCAAAAATCCTCAGCCTCGTTGGTAAACTTTAAGCAAGAAAAGAACGAGTCTCTGCGTGATTTTATGGCCAGGTTCAGCAAAGAGACTATCCTCATCCGGAATCTCAGTGCCGATGTCGCACTGCATACTATTCTGACCGGGTTACGGCCTGGCCCTTTTGCCAGACACCTAGCTCGGAAGCCTCCATCCAGTATGGATGAGTTGAGGAGAAAAGCTGCCGGATTCATTAATATGGAGGAAATAGAAGAGTCTAGAAAAGGGAAAGAACCGATGATTCCGATAGACGAGAAGGGAGAGAGAAGAGGAGGGCTGGAGGTGACAATCAGAAATTCAAAAACACATCTGAGCATAGGGGGCCAAAGTATGAGTACTATACCCCCCTCAACACCAATCGAGCTCGGGTATTTGAGGAAGCTTACAACGCAGAACTTTTGCAGCTCCCCAACCGTGGCCACACGCCCCAGAATGCTGATCGACAGAAGCATTGTCGGTACCATCGCAACTACGGGCATACCACCGAGGAGTGCTGGGTCCTGTGTGATAAGATTGAAGAGTTAGTGCAAGCTGGTCATCTGAATAATTTCGTTCGGAGAAATCACAACAATGGTGAAGGGCGTGGCAGAGATAGAAGACGAGGAGGTGACCAAAGCCCTGGAAGGGGCGGCGGTTGGCAAAATAATGAAAGAGAAGAAAATAGGGAAGATCAGAATGAAAGGAGGAATGAGGATAATACTGTCCGAGGTGTAATAAACACTATTTCAGGTGGATTTGCGGGAGGAGGCACAACGAGTTCAGCTCGTAGAAAACACCTGCGGGCTATTCGGGCTGTAAACTCGGTAACTGGCAAACCCCCGAGGATTTCCCCATCGATTATTTTCTCCGGTGAAGACTTCTTGGGTGTGGATCCTAATCAGGATGACCCAATGGTAATCACAGTGCAATTGGCCAACTTCTCGGTCAAGAGAACTCTTGTCGACTAGGGAAGCTCGGCTGATATCCTATATTATTCAACATCCCAGAAGCTCGGTATCCCAGAAAAATATATTCAGCCATACGATAGTAAGCTCGTCGGCTTTGCTGGGGAACAGGTGGATACCCGAGGATACATTGACCTCCTAACTACTTTTGGAGAAGGCAAAGCATCCAAAACTATTCTGGTCAGGTACGTGTTGGTTAATGCAGTAACATCGTACAATGTCTTAATCGGAAGACCATCTTTGAACGAGCTGGGAGCCGTGGTCTCTACACCCCACCTCACAATGAAATTCCCTTCCAACTCGGGAGACATAGTTGCTATCCGGGCGGATCAGAAATTGGCCAGACAGTGCTATGCTGATAGTTTGCGTGTAAGCAAGCTCAAACCTACATCTGCAGAAACACTAGACAGGGGGAAAGACAAGTCTGTAAATTCTGTCAGAACTAGACCCGAGAATTGACACGCAAGAACAACGGCCACAACCAATTTAGGAGTTGGAGAAGTTCCAGCTTGGATCGCAGCCCGATCAGTGCACTAAGCTACAGTTGATGTATATAGTCAGGTGATGTACTCTTTTTCCTACCTCGGTATTTTATCCCAAAAAAAGGGTTTTGACCGAGAAGGTTTTAACGAGGCACACCGCAGACTTTTTTATCCAATAACAGAATTTATTATGGACATTGTTTTCTTAATTTGCCGATGTGTTTATTCTGCGAACATTTAAATTGTTAAGGCCGAGTTCGAGCCTAAAGGCCGAGTACGAGCCACTAAATTATTGAAGGCCGAGTTCGAGCCATTGAAGTTATTAAAGGCCAAGTTTGAGCCTAAAGGCCGAGTTCGAGCCTAAAGGCCGAGTACGAGCCATTAAATTTTGAAGGCCGAGTTCGAGCCTAAAGGTCGAGTACGAGCCACTAAATTATTGAAGGCCGAGTTCGAGCCATTGAAGTTATTAAAGGCCAAGTTTGAGCCTGAAGGCCGAGTTCGAGCCTAAAGGCCGAGTACGAGCCATTAAATTGTTAAGGCCAAGTTTGAGCCTAAAGGCCGAGTACGAGCCACTGAATTATTAAAGGCCGAGTACGAGCCATTAAATTGTGAAGGCCGAGTTCTAGCCTAAAGGCCGAGTACGAGCCACTAAATTATCGAAGGCCGAGTTCGAGCCATTGAAGTTATTAAAGGCCAAGTTTGAGCCTGAAGGCCGAGTTCGAGCCTAAAGGTCGAGTTCGAGCCTAAAGGCCGAGTACGAGCCATTAAATTGTTAAGGCCAAGTTTGAGCCTAAAGGCCGAGTACGAGCCACTAAATTATTGAAGGCCGAGTTAAAGCCATTGAAGTTATTAAAGGCCAAGTTTGAGCCTAAAGGCCGAGTTCGAGCCATTGAAGTCATTAAAGGCCAAGTTTGAGCCTAAAGGCCGAGTACGAGCCACTAAATTATTTAGGGCCAAGTTTGAGCCCGAAGGCCGAGTTCGAGCCATTAAAGGCCAAGTTTGAGCATGAAGGCTGAGTACGAGCATTTGAAATTACTTAAGTGAAATAAAATACGAGCAGTAAGGAGAATAAAATTGTAATCTAAAGGCCGAATCCGAGCCATTAAAATTTATTGATAATACCGAGTACAATGTCGAAAGTAAAAACAAGGTACGAGTCGAGTACTAGAAAGTACTACGACCTACATAAAGAGCTGAAATTGAAAATAAGGGTCCCCCCGGCTTGCCAGTCGTCCCCCCAATTAGGGCAGCGGCAAGATCAGGTGGCCAGTAGTCCCCCCAATCGGACACCACGGCTTTCCCTCAAGGGGGAAAGTAATCACTTCCCCATGCGAAAGCTGGACGATGAGGTGCTCGGCCCGCTCAGGGAGTAGACGGCCTCTACCCCTTTCTCGACGCCCGAAGACTGCCATTCTCCCAATTAACATCCTTCTTGGAGGATTGAATTGTAAAAGGAATTCTGGATCCCATCTCTCACTTACATCCTTTTTGGCAGCTGTGAAACTCAAAAAAGGATGTTAACTGGGAGAGGGGAGCGTAAACCCCTAACGCTATCATAGAACTACTCGGGTTGAAGGAAAACGAATTTGGGTGGTGGGAAAGAATGAATAAGTGGAGCAGTGAAATAGCCCTATTTATAGGGGGTGAGAGGCGTTGGAAAGGAAGAAATATACGCTGGGAAAAGATTTGTTGGAAAAACAAATCTCGAAACTCAGCAAAAAGCAGTAATTGCATGAACCCACTGCGGTTTCCAAAGCATATAATGCGTGACTGCATGCGTAAGGCGTGAAACATGTGTTTCACGTGTAGCAACTACCGTCCATTTTTGATATGGACGGTAGAATACCTCGGTCTTAACCGAAGACTTGTTTAAACAGGCCGAATACAACGTCGGAAGGTAAAAAAAATGCTTCAAGTGTATCTCGGCCAAATAAGAGCTACGAAAGGTCGCCAAAATGGTGCAACAATTTTCATTAAGTCAAAATTAAAGTTACAAGGGCAAAAGCCCCTTACAAAGGATAAAGACTACAAAAAACTAATACAGCTACTTGTCCCTAGGACCCTCTTCGGCCTCGATGTGATCCCGAGGAGAGTCTTCCTCCCCTTCCACCTCCTCTTCCTCTTCAAGAATTATGGGAATAAGTTCCCCGTCCACCACCTCCTTATTCACGTCGACTCCCGAAAGATCAACCCCCGGGGCAAGAACCTCAACTTGAGCGATGGCCTTGTCAAAACCTTTCCGATGCTCGATGATAATGCAGTTAGTGGCCTCTTTTACATCCTCCTAGAGCTCCATCCTGGCCTTGGTCTCGGCCTCCAAGGCAGCTTTAAGTTGCTCAATTTCAGCTTGAGCCTTCTTGAGCTCCTCTTCAGCACGAGCTCTACCCTCTTCAGCCCGAGCTTTACTCTCCTCAGCAAATGTTGCTTTGGTGTTGAGCTTGGAGTTATGGCCATTCAACTCGGAAATGGTGGCATTCAGGAGATTATTAGCCTTGGCCAGCTCGTCACGCTCCGTGGAGGTCCGGGTAAAATCCCCCTTCAGCTTCTCAATAGAAGCCAGTTCGGCTCCCAGTTGCCGAGACTTCCTTTCAGCCTCCACTAAATCTCGGCTGCAAAAGCGGGCCAAGGCAGCAGCTCGGATGCAGTAGGTGGAGAGAGCCTCCATGCTAGATTGAGCCCCTTGTTGCCTCATTAACCGGAGATTTGCGGGCTTCAGGAAGTTTGAGTCGAAAGAAGGGAAGGGGTTAAAGTCTTCACCCCAGAGGGATGAGGTCCCTGCCTTTAGAGAGGTATTGTACCATTTCAGCTCGGTGGATGGAGGAGGTTGTTCTTCTCGCCCCGCGGTTCCAGTCTCCTGAGTAGTAGGGTGTGGGGGACTTGGGCGAGGTGGGGGAGAATCTTCGGTGTCAACTGCAACCTCTACCCTCTTTATTTTTTTAAGGGGCGGATGATGAAGTTCCCTTCGCAGAGGCCTTGGTGGGAGGAGGTCTTTTCTTCTTTTTCTCAGTTGAGGAGGGCCCCTGGCCCTCTTTTGCAGCAGCCTTTACAAGCTTGGAGAAGTCGAATTTCCCCATAATGACTGCCAAAAAGAAAGAGTTGTTAGTACAGCAACACATACAGAAAAGATTCAAAAACTCAAAAGCTGAGCACTTACTTTTCAGGTCAGTTCTCGGAGTAGATGAGAAGGGGAGTTTCAGAAGGCGTCCACAATGGAGGGGTTGATAAGCCTCTGGCTCATCTAGTTTTATGACTAGTATGACCGTGGTTTTGTGCCAATTATATCTCGTTTTCACCCAAATTAGGCTTGATTGTCCTCAAGCAAGGTTTTGAGTCCCTTAAGTAGTTTTAGGGTTATTTAGTCAGTTTTTGAGTCAAATAAAGCACTTATGGCTATTTCATGTTTTCAGGTTGACTTAGAGTCCAAGGAATGAAGGAAACAATGGAAATTGCAATCTGGAAACACTCGCCACGCGAGCAGATACTCGCCCCGCGAGAGTGAGGACCAGCCAAGTGCGGAAAAGTCATGTTCTCTGCCTCGCCCCGCGAGCTATTGCTCGCCTCGCGAGCCTGAAGTCAGCAAGCATTACGGTCATCCCGTGACACCCATCACGGGCGTGAAGAGAAACCCCTGAAGACAGAGACCATCACGGCCTGGCCGTGATGAAGGTCACGGCCATGACAGATAAGCACCCGAAGACAGAGACCATCACGGCCTGGCCGTGATAGGCATCACGGCTGAGACAACCCAGGTTTTGAAGACTCGCCTCGCGAGAATCACGCTCGCCTCGCGAGAATACAAATTCAAGAAGGCGCCATTTTAATATTCGCCTCGCGAGAGGCCACTCGCCTCGCGAGAATGCGCAGTTTCTGAAAGTTATAAATAGTTGTTTAGGGCAGAACAGAAGGATCTTTTGCTAATCCTTGTTTTCGAATTTCTCTGGTTGTATTGCGTTTTTGATGGAGAACTAGTCTCCTTGATCAATCTGCTGTAATCGGTTCGCACTGCCGCTTGAGGTTATGTAATTCCTGATTTAATTGCTACTCTCTTTCAATATCTATTCTATATTCTCTGTTTGCTTAATTCAGTTTGTATCGAATGGGTATTGATTTGTTTCGATGATTGTGTGTTCCTAAACTTAATCGCGTTTGCTTAATTCGCGTGCGTTCAATTCGTGTTTGCTTAATTCACGAAGGGCTTCATCCGTTTGCTTAATTCGGAATTAGGAACATATGTCTCGTAGCGTCGGTTTCGCTTGTTAATCGATGCTACAATCGAAAAGGGATTAGAATCTGCTTAGGGCTTGGACTTATATGAACCGATGATAGTGGGAAACCGAAAGCAGTAGGTTGATCGCTTAGCTTAATTGGTAATTGTTTAGTTTACATTAGTTTTCTGCTTTGTTTTCCTTGTTTAACTTGAATTCCAAAACCCCCCAAGAAAACTGATTTTCTACGATAATAACATTACGGGAGTCCTTGTGATACGATACCCGAGTTGTCGCACTCTAAACTACATTTTTACTAACCGCTCATCTTTTGACGCGTGCGCGACAGCTCGTCAAATTGGCACCGTTGCCGGGGACTCTTGTTATTAACAGAAAATAAAAAAAAATAAAAAAATAAAAAAAATAAAAAAATTCATTGCTGAATTAGTTATGGCTGCTTTGTCTAGTTATGAATCGTAGTACTGCCATGGATAATTACATGCAAGGTTATATGCCTTATGTTGATTATGAGCCACCACCATGCATATATTATCCTAACTTTGCTGAAGGCTATGAGTCTAGTAGTGGTTTTGGCATGATTGGAGTAAATGAAGTCCAACCCAGCCTGGATGAGTTAGCTTCTCTGATGCAACAACATATGACAGAATTTCAAGCAAATCTTCAACGAATGACAGAACAAAATCTTGAAAGCCATCGGAGAGGAGAAGCTGAGTCTCAGAAGTTGTCCATTCTAATTGATCAAATTGTCGCCAACTCTGCTGCACTGCTAACTCCACACCCCCTTGAAGAACATACAGATTCACAAGTTATTCTTGACAATACCTCTGGGGATGATTTTGATAATACTTCTGTTGATGAACTGTATGTTGAATCCCCTGATTCTAATGCATGTGCTGATTGTACTGACACTGCTTTGTGTATAGAATGTTATGCAGGTTTATTCTTTTCAGGAAACGTAGAAAATGAGGATCAGGAGGATCAGGAGGACATCTGCTTCACCATGCTTGAGGATGATGAAGAACCTTTGGAAGTAGATGATTCAATTAAATCAAATGCATGTGTTGATAGTGACGGGGTGGATGAATTGAGTGCTGAATTTCCAGACATTCAGACCTTTACTGATTCAGTTTATTGTGATATATGTATTGACTCTACTAACACTAACCTTTGTGTGGTGTGTGCTGAAATTTCTGCATGTATAGCAGGTGATAAATTTGTTAGTGCAATGAATGAAGAAAATGCAGAAGCTGAGGCAGCACCAGAGACATCAGTGTCCTATTTGCCACCTCCCCCAGAGGAGCTACCAGTGATGGAGTTTAAGCCTTTGGATTTTGCACCATGGCCATTCCAAGAGGTTGAGCGCCACTTTTATTGGGGAGACTTTGTAGATAAAGAGGTCAACTGTGACCCGAGAGGTAGTGAGAAGTCCGCCGCACTCGGCGAGGTCATCATGATTGTCAAGCGCTCACCTCCGTATCAAGGCTGCGAGTTAGGAAAGCATGGAACAAACTTCAGACCTTTGGCTACCACGTGGGCCTTATGCTACAGACAGTGGGATCCTGGTGGAACCGCCTCAATGAGTTTTCTTAACCCTTTCTCCTTTTAAACTTTCTTTTCCTTGCTTTATTTCTGTTTTGTTTTCAATAAAGCTCTTGAATAATTTGAGAAGCTCAAGAGCATGTGTGTGAGTCTTGTGTCGGCAAGCTTGGTAGGTTCTGTTGATTTAGCACAGATTGATGGCATGATTTATGTTGATGATTCCCCCTAGGATTTTGAAATTTGAATATTGATCCCCATGTGATTGAAAACTGATCTTTGAGATTTTGTTGTGATGGCATGATTTATGATAAGTTTGGGGTGATAGGGTGCACACAGTAGGGATAGAATCTCGGTCAGACAATTTGCATGAATGTCCGGGTGAGGATTTGAGCCTCCAACATGTTTTTGATTGTGTGAATCACTTTCAAGTTGCACTTTCCCGAATTTGCTTGAATCTCTTCATGGTTTGCATGTCTATGTGTTTGCATCAAATGATTAAGGCAATTTTCTTTGAAATTAACTACTTGGCCTAAATTGAACCAGTCCCTAATATATGTTCCCTAGTTAGCCCCTTTGAGCCTAATTAGCCTATTGTTTCATGATGACCTTATGTTATGAGCCTGAATCTGGAAAAACCATGTTAACCCGATCTTAGGATTAGGAGAGCATGAAAGCTTAGCAAGAGAATGGTTGCAAGAAACTAAGTTTGGGGTGGCTACAAGGATATGATGTGTTGTTGGGGATTGAGAAAAAGAAAAAAAAATAAAGGTTGGAGCCAAAGGGCAAAAATAAATCTCTTAAAAAAAAATAAAAAATAAAAATAAAAAAATGCAAAATGTCAAGAAGGGTATTAGAAGAAAATGGCTGTAGCCACCCGAGGCAAAGAGAAGAATAAGAATAGGAACTTGAGTAGGGAATTCAATGTGTAAACAGCTTCATGCTCTCTTAGTTCCTAGGGACTTCAGCCCAGTACCTTTGTATATCCTTCCCTTAGCCAGGCCCCATTACAACCTTGAAAGACCTTTTGATGTTGCATGCATGTTTTCCGTGGGAACCATTTTGAGATGAAAATCAAATTCATGGGAAGTGCTCTTAAAAGTGAAACTGAGTGAAATGTTGTCAGCCTAGACAAACTGAGAGATTGAGTGAACACTAAACCCCTTTGTGAGGAAGGCGATTGTTTGAATTTGGTGATCTCCCTCTTGTGTGTAACTTAGATCCCCTACTTAGATTAATGATTGTTTGATTGATGAAATTCTCAGATGTTCAGAATAAATGATTGTGGGGATTACATTGTTGAAAAGGGGGGAACATTGAAGGAAAATTGTTTTGATGAATTGCTTGAAATTTGTGCGAAATTGGTTGAAATCCTTCTAGCTTGCCAAGTCTTGAGTCGTTGAGTTTTAGTTTGCTTGGGGACAAGCAAAGTTCAAGTTTGGGGTATTTTGATAAGCCTCTGGCTCATCTAGTTTTATGACTAGTATGACCGTGGTTTTGTGCCAATTATATCTCGTTTTCACCCAAATTAGGCTTGATTGTCCTCAAGCAAGGTTTTGAGTCCCTTAAGTAGTTTTAGGGTTATTTAGTCAGTTTTTGAGTCAAATAAAGCACTTATGGCTATTTCATGTTTTCAGGTTGACTTAGAGTCCAAGGAATGAAGGAAACAATGGAAATTGCAATCTGGAATACCTCGCCACGCGAGCAGATACTCGCCCCGCGAGAGTGAGGACCAACCAGTGCCAGAAAAGTCATGTTCTCTGCCTCGCCCCGCGAGCTATTGCTCGCCTCGCGAGCCTGAAGTCAGCAAGCATTACGGTCATCCCGTGACACCCATCACGGGCGTGAAGAGAAACCCCTGAAGACAGAGACCATCACGGCCTGGCCGTGATGAAGGTCACGGCCATGACAGATAAGCACCCGAAGACAGAGACCATCACGGCCTGGCCGTGATAGGCATCACGGCTGAGACAACCCAGGTTTTGAAGACTCGCCTCGCGAGAATCACGCTCGCCTCGCGAGAATACAAATTCAAGAAGGCGCCATTTTAATATTCGCCTCGCGAGAGGCCACTCGCCTCGCGAGAATGCGCAGTTTCTGAAAGTTATAAATAGTTGTTTAGGGCAGAACAGAAGCATCTTTTTTCTAATCCTTGTTTTCGAATTTCTCTGGTTGTTTTGCGTTTTTGATGGAGAACTAGTCTCCTTGATCAATCTGCTGTAATCGGTTCGCACTGCCGCTTGAGGTTATGTAATTCCTGATTTAATTGCTACTCTCTTTCAATATCTATTCTATATTCTCTGTTTGCTTAATTCAGTTTGTATCGAATGGGTATTGATTTGTTTCGATGATTGTGTGTTCCTAAACTTAATCGCGTTTGCTTAATTCGCGTGCGTTCAATTCGTGTTTGCTTAATTCACGAAGGGCTTCATTCGTTTGCTTAATTCGGAATTAGGAACATATGTCTCGTAGCG
The DNA here is from genome assembly GCA_030762895.1 of Sophora flavescens. Classification (NCBI taxonomy): domain Eukaryota; kingdom Viridiplantae; phylum Streptophyta; class Magnoliopsida; order Fabales; family Fabaceae; genus Sophora; species Sophora flavescens. The sequence goes on from CM061063.1 coordinate 9,747,349, forward strand.
TCGGTTTCGCTTGTTAATCGATGCTACAATCGAAAAGGGATTAGAATCTGCTTAGGGCTTGGACTTATATGAACCGATGATAGTGGGAAACCGAAAGCAGTAGGTTGATCGCTTAGCTTAATTGGTAATTGTTTAGTTTACATTAGTTTTCTGCTTTGTTTTCCTTGTTTAACTTGAATTCCAAAACCCCCCAAGAAAACTGATTTTCTGCGATAATAACATTACGAGAGTCCTTGTGATACGATACCCGAGTTGTCGCACTCTAAACTACATTTTTACTAACCGCTCATCTTTTGACGCGTGCGCGACAGCTCGTCAGGGGTCGAGGAAGTTTTTCTAGTATGTCTATATCCCGCCTATCCTCGGCCGGAAGGGATTGGTACTCAAAGCCAACGAATTTTGTGGGGGAGGATTTCCAGTATAAAGGAATCTTGACGCAGTTATCATCGTCAAAAAAGTGGGAGGAGTGAGAGCCTGAGGGGCGAACTCGGAAGAAGCCAACTTTGAAATCTTTATACGACGATGTGTATAGACTAAGCAGTCCTCTCCGGTTCAGCCCATTTAGGGAAATCCATCACATTTTCTCACCAAACCTTGTTTGGTAAAAATACAAAAATTTTGGAGTGGTGGGCTCCATCCCGAGGTATTTACATAGGATTTGAAAGGCTTTCATAAAAGCCCAACTGTTGGGATGGAGCTGAGTAGGTGCGACGTTCATGGTTCTCAGAACGTCACACTCAAACTCGGTGAAAGGAAGAGACACACGTAGCTTATCAAATAATGTTTTGTACATGTATGTAAACGGGGGACTCGGAAGGACGAGCCCTGACAAAGACGCACTCGGTACCCGAGCATGGAGAACAAATAAACTCGGACTCGTCTCCAGACGCCGAGATATTAATTTGGGACCGAAGTTGATCAATCGATTCTGGAGTCTGGAAGTCAGAGAAAAAGGTCCCAACCTCGCCTTTAACCCAGGTATACCCAGGAAGGGTAATATCGGGAACAGGGTCTTTTGGAACCCTTAGGCGTTGTTTGCGAGCGGCGGGTTTGGAGACTTGGGGAGAGGGAGAGCCGGACTTAGAATCAGTCCCAGAGGAATCAGACCCAGGGGAAGACGACCCAGAGGAGGACGCTTCCCCTTCCCCGATGTTCAATTCCTGTGAAGGAATCGAAGAAGTGGAAGGAGAACCCCCAATGGGGGAAACCTCGCGCTCAATTAGAGGCGAGGTATTTGACTCAGAGGACATGGACGAACTTACATCTGGTAAGCATAAATTAAACTTAGAAGCACGAAGGAAGGAAGGAGACTGAGCGTACCTGGAGAATGACAGGCAGAGGAATGATGGCAGAAACTTAGAAGACGAAGGTGAAGGGCAAAGGAGGATAAGCAAGGTAGAAGGGAGTTGGAGTCGGAGGGGATATTTGTAGCTGCAGTTGATGACACGATCAACGGCCCACGTTCCATCAATCCTAAAGGCACGACTTTTGATTTTCCCCTCATTAAATGAGCGCGGAACTCTAGGGTTTCTTGCCTAAAGCGTGCCGCAGAAGTATTAGGGGGGAATGATTGCCTTCTCTGACAAAGAGGAAAGATTTGATTGAAATGACAGCTGGGAATGCGGAAGTTTGTGTGGCCGAATAATAAGCTCGGTTTCATACTTATCAACTCTTTCGCTTATTTAAGCTCGGAGCTCGGGGGGCTTGTGTATCGAACGAAGATATAAGGCCGAGGATTGTCAATACGACCGAGCTCATTCTCGTAAGTGGACATTCACCCGAACTCCCATAAAGTCGAAGACCTATTAATACACTCAACACCCGAGGACAACTACTCGAGCCTATCCCACACCAGACCACGAATGAAGATATCTCGGTCTCCGCGCTATCCAGGCGCAACTGACTGGGCCGAATATCTCGCTGGTCCAAATATCTCTCCGTATAACTCGGAGCCTTATCCATATCAGTTGTCTAACCGCAAGAACGATCCGATCCTAACAAATAGGATCTCGGTAACCGTCTTACTCAAGCGGTTGCACTGAAAATATCTATAAATAGGGGTCCAACCCCCTCACCCAGAACTACATTTGCTTTGATTCCCATTTGGATACGTAGGAGCATAATTCACATTCTGTCAAGCTAATTCCAAAACACTCCCACTAGACTTTCTCCGTCCGAGTATCTCCTATCTGAGATATTTGGACGGAACAGTAACAGTAAAAATTAATAGTAGACTGTGTTCTAAAAAAATAACTAAAAGTAGATGTATCAGGTTGTGAAATCTTTTAATATTTATACATAAATATATATGTATATATTAATATTTTAATATTATGTATGTTTTAAAATTAATATATACACTTTAATGTGTAGTATTTTTTATATTTTAATATTTATATATAATTTATATTTTAATATTTATTTATTTATATATATTATTTATATATATATTAATATTTTCAGATACTAACTAAACCGAACCGAACCGAACCAATTTTGGTTGGTTCGGATTTTTATATTACTTTATTATCGACTTTTTAAAAAAATGTTTTAAACATGAAAGGGGAAATGCGATATAGTTTGAAAAATTAAACTTTAATGTTTAGTATTTTTACATTTTAAAATTTATATTTAATTTATATATATATATATATATATATATATATATTTTCGGGTACTAACTAAACCAAACCAAACCGAATCAGTTTTGATTGGTTCAGGTTTTTATATTACTTTATTATTGACTTTTTAAAGTTTATATTTTTTAAATGTTTTAACCATAAAAGGTAGCAAAACTACCGTGTTCTTCGGGAAAGTTTAGGGGTGTGAGACCCGAACCAATAATTTGACGAGCCCGAAAATCTGAACTGAACAAATTGTATCGGTTCGTATTTTTTTGTGTTAGGGTTCGAACCTAACCGAATCAACCCCGATGATCATTGGTTCCGTTATCAGGTTCAAGAATTTTGGAAACGAACCAATTACTAATATTAGTATAATATAATTATAGTTTAAATAATTTAAGTATTTTGTTTCACTCAATAAAATGTAATGTTATTATATTTCAAAATAAAAATCGCAATTACAACAGGGTTTGAATTAAATATTGTAATAATTTATCTTTTAAGAAAATTTACCCGTGCATTGCACGAGCAAACTACACTTGGACTTGGATCAAAGTGACAATGATTATCACAACCTACCTTTCGTTACTGCTCCTTAATTTTCGGCATGCATCCCAAGTATATACTTGCTGCTCCTTTAACCCGTTGCTCATTTTAAACTCTATTCTATATGACGTTGCCTTTTTGCATGAATGTTGTGGTACATGAAATTTTTGGCTTACTGCTCTGTGGGGAGGCTGTCTCTATGTGTTCGACAGGAGGATGGATCTAGGTGGAGGAATGTTTGTGAAGGTGTGATAGACACTTATGTAATTGTTGCATTCTACTGATAATCATATGGATCCAAGGGGAAGAGTGCATCAACAAATGTCCCAGGCGAGAACAAAGAACCAAGTTCTGCAGCATCAAACTTACTAAAAAGAAGTATTTGCTCAGCACCTGATGATTTACTTTGATATATTTCAATGGCATAAAATTTGCAATAAAAATAAGTGATTGAAATAAAGAATATTCACGCTTTTATCGGCCTTTAAACTAAGTACAAATTACAATATCAAAAACTTTACTTGAGTACACTGCTACTTGGTTATCAAAACCACCTTCAGAAAAATGTTTTTTGGCTTCGCTAACCCAATAAAGAACATGTGAATCATAGTTATTAATAGCATGCGCATGTATAGTACTTACTATAGTTCTACAACTATGATCAATATCACTGATAAAATGGCCGTTTAGATTGAATTTAACATAACAATCCAAGATTATAACTTACCCTAAATAATATAACCATACAAATTTAAAAGTGTTTTCTATATGAAATTATGATTGCTTTACTTTTAGATTAATGTCTACTTTTATTGCTAATTACATAATAAGATGTTTTCCAATTAAGTTTGATACATCCAATAAAGTTTTAATGTCTTTTTTTTTTAACAGAATTACATTCTATTGTTGTTGTCATAGAAATGTTAAATACATTAACATATAATATTAATGAAATATATATTCTTTGTATGAACTTAAAAGATTAACAAATTTTCGTAATGAGAAGTCAAGTTTTCATAAAACATACTAAAATTTTTATCATACAAAATTTGGGGTTTTTGACCAAACTGGGTTCCTTTTAGAAACTATTTACCAGTTTAGGGTTATTCTGAAACTATTTTCCAATGGGGGGTCGTTTTGAATATTTTATTATTTTTCGGTCTGACGGGTCAAAGGCGTCACTGCAGATGGCGCCTTTGAAGGCGCCACTACAGATGGCGCCTACACTTTTTATAAAAAAAAAAAAATCAAAAGGGGAGGCGCCAACTGCAGTGGCGCCTCTGCCCCTACGTACCTGCTACAGTAGCGCTACTGTAGCAACACTTTTTTTTAAAAAAAAGTGACTTTTTTTAAAAAATAAAAAATTTATTTCTAAAAAAACCCATTCACCAGATAATGAACTGAATTCACCAGATATTTGTACATGATTCACCAGATATTTGCACGTACTTAACCAAAAAATTTATTTCTCAAAAAAACCTATTTACCAGATAATGAACTGAATTCACCAGATATTTATACCCGATTCACCAGATATTTGCACATACTTAACCAAAAAAATTATTTCTCAAAAAAACCATTCACCAGATATTTGTACCCGATTCACCAGATATTTGTACCCGATTCACCAGGTGGAATTATGTACTTTCTAGCACACATGCAGAAATACAAAAAAAACAAGAAGCTCCGGAGTGAAAATGAGTAGCAAATAATATCGCAGTAGGCATAAAAAAATAATAGCAATAACAATTTACACCAATAAATATTCATCAATTATTACAGTAGTAAAAAAAATTATTTGGTGAGAGCATTGCAGAAAATCTCCGGAGTGAAATTAAGAAGATGAGTTTACCTGAGATGAATATTCCTTGATCCTGTCGCTGATGGTTCCGTCTAAAGCTCTCTCAGCAAGCTCATAATATACAGTATTGCCTTCGGGACCACTAACTTTGTCCTTCTGTAAGTACCTACCACTATCTTGATAAATGAGTATTTCTGCATGTGTGCTAGAAAGTACATACTTCCACCTGGTAAATCGGGTACAAATATCTGGTGAATCGGGTACAAATATCGGGTGAATCGGGTACAAATATCTGGTGAATTCAGACCATTATCTGGTGAATGGTTTTTTTGAGAAATAGTTTTTTTGGTTAAGTATGTAAATATCTGGTGAATCGGGTATAAATATCTGGTGAATTCAGTTCATTATCTGGTGAATAGGTTTTTTTGAGAAATAATTTTTTTGGTTAAGTATGTGCAAATATCCGGTGAATCATGTACAAATATCTGGTGAATTCAGTTCATTATCTGGTGAATGGGTTTTTTTAGAAATAAAATTTTTATTTTTTTAAAAAAGTCGAAATTAAAATTTTTTTTTTAAAAATGCTGCTACAGTGCGCTACTGCAGCAGGTACGTAGGGGCAGAGGCGCCACTGCAGTTGGCGCCTCCCCTTTTGATTTTTTTTTATAAAAAGTGTAGGCGCCATCTGCAGTGGCGCCTTTGACCCGTCAGACCGAAAAATAATAAAATATTCAAAACGACCCCCCATTGGTAAATAGTTTCAGAATAACCCTAAACTGGTAAATAGTTTCTAAAAGGAACGCAGTTTGGTCAAAACCCCCAAAATTTGCCATATAACATATTATTCATTAACTATTTAATATAATACATCAACGGTTGTACATTATAGTATTAGTTTACATTTTAAAATTTATTACATTAATGAATGTTATTACGTTGAAATTGGTTATAAATATTAGGAAAATAATCATCGAATAGATGCTCGTTCATCTCGCACGGACCACTACACTAGTATATATATATATATATATATATATATATATATATATATATATATATATATATATATATATATAGATATATCAATGAGAAAAGGTAGTATATTTTAATTTTTTTAAAAAAGATATTTTTTTCCTTAACTAATAATTTTGGACACTAATCAGAAAAACTTATAAAAAAAATTTTAGAAGTTGTTTTGTTAAACATATCAATTATCAAACAAATTAAAATATTTGACAATCCCCCATACTGGAGTAGTGTTATGAATGAGTTTTATTTAAGGTTTAAATATAATTTTGATTTAACAAACCTTTTTTTTTGTTTAACAATATCTTATTTTTAGTTTAACACTTGATTTTGGTCCTTATCATTAATGAATTTCTATTAAGTATTTATTTAGGTGATAAACGTATATCTTACTTGCTTTCGTGTTGGTCGGTGATTTTATTTGCTGTGTGAGTATTTAAAAAATACTAGCGAAGATATCAACTAAAAGAAAATTTTCTTAAAAAAATCTCAAATAATTTTTAAAATATTTTAGAATTAAATCATAAAAAAATAGGTATTAAAATCAAAAGTTTGTCAAACATCAAAAACATATTTAAACTTTTATTTATATATGATCAATAACAAACGTGCTGATTATATCCACAATAAAAAAAATAACAAACGTGCTGACGTTTTCTAAGTTTCTACAAGTTTTTTATTTATTTATACAAATTTATACTTTTATATAAATTAAATATGAATTTTCTTTCAAAAACATCGTTTCTTATATAATTTAATTTTATTTAGTAAAAAACAATACAATTTATTTTACTTAGATAAAATGTGATAAATATATTGTTATTATCATTTAAAATGTATATATTTGCCCAAGGTAAGCCAACCAAGTGATAAATGAGTTGCAATCTCCAAAAGGCAAACGTCTCTTCTAGTCCGGTTGTAGCCATTATCTTCATAGGAATCCTCTTAATATTGAATGATTACCCTTCTTGTCTAATCTTTGTTTTTTTTTAAAAAAATTGTTATATATATATTAAAAATCTTTATAGCTTGTTTGGTCCAGATTGAGAAGGTATCATTGAATGAGACTTTAAACGGAATTTTGTGTTGAATGAAATTTAGTACCAAGAGGCTGATACTTGCGGTTTTAAATTGATACAAACAATATTAATAACACACTTTTATTGTTCTTTATTTAATATTTTATTTTTATTTTTTTAGAGAATATATATTCTTTTATTGGGATATGAGTCCCGTATTAGATAAAAAATATATATACTAAGTATCAAATGGTCCGAGAGCATTTGTGTGTAGAGAAGTTAGTCCTACGACTAGAGTTGTGGGAATAATATTAGCGGTGACAAAACGGGTTGGACAACCCGTTTAACCAGTCGTATTTGATGGGGCGAGTTACACTTTTCAACCCATCAACCCTCCCTAACCAATCCTGCTTAAGCTGCAAAAAAAAAGGGCGAAGGCGGGTTGATCTGTTGGGCCAACTTTCATTTTTTACTTATTTTTTATTTTTTATATTTATTTGAATATTTTGTTTAAGCCTATATTAACAAGTATTTCATCTTTTCAAATTAATATTAAATACATCAATTTCCCCTAAAACATTTCTTTTTTTGGCTCCTTAAAGAGTGCCCTAAGTACACTCGCTAACATTTTCCTTATTATTATGTTTATGTTTAAAATTTGTAACAATACTCAAATATTAGTAATAAAATTCGAATAAATAATAAATAATAAACAATTTTTTTAAATATTATAATATTAAAATTGTATACAAAAGAAATTAATCACACAAACGGAGTGGGGGTATGATTTTCAAGTAAGAATATGATTAATTTAAAAATAATTTACGGAATTAAATATTAAATTTTGAATTTTTTATTTTTGACGGACCAACCCACCAACCCGTTAGTAAACAGAGCGAGGTGTGAGTTTCAACCTACTTTTAATATTCAATCCGCCCCATCCTGCCTTGTTTTAGGCGGGTTGGCGGAGGGGCGGGATAGAACGAGTTGCCCGTTTTGTCATCTCATCCTGAGTTTCATCCCCCAGATTAAAAAAAAAAGTAATTAAATTTAAAAAAAAAATCAGAGAATTGTAGAAAATATACATTGTTCTCTTGGTTGGCAAAATCCGTGGTGATTCGTGATGGCATGAAACGTACACTAAAAAAAGTAGATGGTAATTTACTTTCTTTGCATGTCTGAATTTTTGTACTAGAAGTAGACAGTTGCCTGTTTCGTGTGTCGGACTTTTTGTTTTGTACTACAAGCGGCTTATAGCTTAAGCTACATTATTCCATTGCTGTATAATAACGTTACTTTGAATTCTAACAGTAACAGCATGAGGGTGGGCCACCATCACCAATTTTCCATGCATTAAATAATAGGAAGCCTTGGTCGTGGTTTTCGCCGGCAATGAAACGTTGGAAGTAGAACACAGGGTACGACGCGGCTTATAGGAGGAGCATGGGTCCCGCTGTCGAATATCCTTAAAATATTGTTTAAAAAGATTAAGAAAAATAAATTTATATTCTTTTATTTAAATTATATATAAACAATAGAACAATGAATTTTGATTATTGATTTTTATTTAAATATTAAAATTTAAAAGATAATTACAGAAGACTTTTTTTTTTAAAGAATATAATTCCGTGCAGATTTCATTAGCATAATTGTGGTTATATATACATACAAGAGAGATCATAGGCTATAATTAAGGAAACTAATTATACACATTAGTATAATTTTGGTTATATACAACCATTACAAGAGAGATTCTAGGCTATAATTAAGGAAACTAATTATACACAAGATCATTAACATTATGACTGGATACAAAATATATTTACATATATTCTAACACACCCCCGCAGTCGAAGCGGGAGGTTGTCGAATGCTGAGACTGTCTCGAAAATCCTCAAATAGAACCAAGGGAAGGCCCTTTGTAAAAATATCTACAATCTGATAACGTGACGGGACATGTAAGACGCGAACTTCCCCACGAGCAACCTTTTCGCGAACAAAGTGAATATCCATCTCGATATGTTTAGTGCGCTGATGTTGAACAGGATTTCCAGAGAGATATATCGCACTAACATTATCACAATACACCAAGGTAGCTTTCCGAATAGGACAATGAAGTTCTAGAAGAAGGTTTCGTAACCAACAAGACTCAGAAACCACATTGGCAACGCCTCGGTATTCCGCCTCCGCACTAGATCGTGACAAAGTAGCTTGCCGTTTGGCGGACCAAGAAATTAAATTATCACCAAGAAACACACAATAACCAGATGTAGAGCATCTGGTATCTGGACACCCACCCCAATCAGCATCTGTATAAGAAAGGAGAGTGGATGTGGAAGAAGGATAAAGATGCAAGCCATAATCAAGAGTTCCCTGAATGTAGCGCACAATACGCTTGAGCGTGTGCATGTGTTCTTCCCGCGGGTCATGCATGAATAAACACACCTGTTGCACAACATAAGAAATATCGGGTCTCGTGAAAGTGAGATACTAAAGAGCCCCTGCAAGGCTTCAATAATGAGATGGATCTGCATATGGTGTATCGGAATTAACACTGAGCTTTGGTTTAGTGTCAACCGGAGTAGGAGATGGCTTACAAGATGACATGTCGGCCCGTTCAATGATCTCTGCTGCATACTTCCATTGAGATAAGAATAAACCACCTGTATGACGAGTTGCAGCTATACCCAAGAAATAACTCAACGGCCCCAGGTCCTTCATAGCAAATTCCGAGCTAAGAAGGGATATGATAGACTTGCGAATAGCATCAGAGGAAGCTGTCAATATAATATCATCCACATACAAAAGAATGTAAGCCATAAGTGTACCTTGCCGGTAAATGAAGAGAGAATGATCAGAAGTACTGTGAGAAAACCCAAGAGTAGAAACATAATCAACAAATCTCTTGTACCAAGCTCGAGGGGCCTGTTTGAGCCCATATAGAGATTTCTTCAACAAGCATACATGATTAGGATGATCCGGGTCCCTAAAACCCATGGACTGATGCATGTACACAGTCTCTTTGAGTTCTCCATGCAAGAAAACATTCTTTGGGCCATGCTTTAGAGAGGGCTAAACTGAGAACAGTGCGAATAGTTGCCGGCTTGACTACCGGGCTAAAAGTCTCACCACAATCCACGCCAACCTGTTGTGTTGTGCCATCACCTACAAGACGGGCCTTATGCCTCTCAAAAACACCATCAGATTTTTCTTTATGAATAAAAATCCACATAAACCGAATCACATTAACATCAGGTGGACGGGGCACCAACTCCAACGTCTTATTTTTAATGAGAGCATTAAATTCATCATCCATAGCCATTTTCCAATTCGGGTCATGAAGGGCAGACACGGGGTTAAGTGGCAGGGGGGATTTAGTGACGTTAGTGTTAAGATTTAATTGTCGCTTGGGTTTGAAAATCCCATGCTGACTACGTGTAACGGGTCTGGGAGCCGAAAGAGGAGCGGGCTGATATGGAAGTGAAGGTGTAGGCGCTGGGTTGGCTGGTTGGAGGTTGCGAGTTGGGCACAACCTGCTGGGCCGGTTGGTATGGGCAACTGTGAGGTCGAATGGTGGACCACGTAAGGGGAGGGTCCATCATCCATAAAACCATAAGTGTGAGGTTGTGGTTTGTGCAACTTAGCAAATGGGAATTGGGTTTCATCAAAAATGACATGGCGACTTAGTATGATTTTACGAGATGACAAATCATAGCACTTGTAACCATGATGATTAGATGGGTACCCCAAAAAGACACACGGGGTGGAACGAGCTTGAAGTTTGTTTATGGTAGTAGAAGGTAATAGAGGATAGCATAAACACCCAAAAACCTGAAAATGAGAGTAGGAAGGGTCCTTTCGATAAAGAACCTAGAGAGGTGACTGATAGGCTAATTGTTTACTTGGAAGAATGTTGAGGAGATAGGTTGCCATTTGTAAATCATGATGCCAAAATGAAGGTGGTAAAGATGCATGGACTAGAAGAGTACGAATAATGTTGTTAATGGTACGGATTTTTCTCTCGGCTTTCCCATTTTGTGAAGATGTATGTGGACAAGAGAGGCAAAAAGCTAACCCATTTACTTTACAAAATGCCCAAAAGGGTCCATTATCAAATTCTCCACCATTATCAAATTGAATGTTCTTTACTTCCCGTTCAAATTGATTCCGGATGAAAGCTCTAAAAGATAGAAATGTGGAAAAAACTTGAGACTTCTTACACAATGGAAATGTCCACAAAAAATTATAGTAATCATCCAATAACAAAACGTAATATCGGTGGCCCGAAGAGCTCAAAACGGGAGATGTCCAAATATCACTATGGATAATATCAAAAGGCATAACAGTGCAAGAAGTAGAAGAATCAAATGGCAACTTAACATGTTTTCCAAGAAAACAAGAATGACAAACATGAGAACCACGAGTTTGATTACACTCAATAAATTTATTTAGCCTAAGTGAGTCAAAACAGGTGCTCCCGGATGTCCCAAACGAGAATGCCATAACGATGGTTCTAAAGCTGCAAAAGTAAATGGTGAAGTAGCTTGATTGGTTGTGATGGGATAAAGGTCGCCCCGACTCTCACATCTCATTAGACGCATCCCCGTCTGGAAATCCTTCACAGGAAAACCAAAAGGGTCAAATTCAACAGAAACCGAGTTATCAGTTGTAAACTTTCTAGCCGACACTAAGTTTTTAATAAGTTGAGGGGAATTAAGGACATTTTTCAAGGCTAAGGGAGGATTCGGGGGAGACAAATTGGTGTGAGCATAACCACAAATTGGAATTGAATGACCATTACCAACAATTATACCATGATTATTGCTCAAATTAAAATAAGATGAGAGATTACCTTGTTTTGATGTCATGTGAGAGGTGGCACCAGTGTCCATGTACCAATTTGCATCCGAAGGATTAAGCCCAAGAGTGTGCATCGCTACTTCGATGTCTGTCGGAGTGGGTGGATCTGCTGCTGCCGTGTAGGCCTGTGGCGGTTTCGGCCCAAGGATGCCTTCTTTGGTCTTCTTTGGGCTTCTTGGCCGGGCCTGGCCCAAGATAAGGAGGGGTATGGGCACGATGGAAGATCCCAAGCATCCACGGCCGCTGCCAGCATCGCCGGGCCCCTTTGCTGGTGCCGCGATTCTTCGGCAGGCCGTACGCCTGCTGCTGCCAATCACCATTGCGGCCTCCACCGCGGCCAACGCCGCCACCGTGATGCCCACCATTGTTTTTGCCACTGTTGTTACAGTTTTGACCCCTTTTATCACCATGATGAAGCCGATTTTGATGGTAATTCTTGGAGACGGAGTGAGAGTCATCGGTTTCGCGAGCCATTATGGCTGCACCCATGCCGGTTGCGACCTTCTTCGCGAGACCTGCTTATGCTGACATGAGCATAGAGCGAGCTTGATAGAACAGTGGAAGAGGATCGCTTTGGAGAATGAGCGTGGCAACCCCATTGTAAGCCTCGGTGAGGCCGACCACCATTTGAAGAACAAGACGGTTGTTTGAGACCGGTGCGCCTACGTTCTTGAGTTGATCCGACAATTCCTTGAGCCATTGACAATACGCAGAGGCATTCGGGAAATCCTCCATGTTGGTATGGGAGAATTCTTGCTTAAGAGTTACAGCCCGAGAATTCTTATTGTCTTGGAATATATCACGCAACCTATTCCATGCCTCCATTTCCGTTGCGTCGGGTTCAAGAATAGTATGCAACAGGTCATGTGAGATTGTTGCATAAATCCATTGAAGGGCCGTAGCATCAAGGGTCGACCACAGTTCCTTTTCTTCGGCGGTTTTAAACACCTTCTCCTTGACTTTCTCCGGTGGGATGATGTGGTGGAGGACCTTGTGAGAACGTGCGTGAATCTTGAACAGTTCCGCCCATGTCGCATATTGGACGTTTTCCATCTCCAGGGTGACGGATATATGGTTCTTGATGTAAGACTAAGCCCTCATTCATGTTTTGATGTATGACAAACAAAGTGTATTTTGCATAAGATTTTTGATTCTAACTATGTACTTATTACATGTTAAGTTGCATGCAAGATCACTCATGAAAAAGAAAAATCAAAGAGAAACAAGAAGACGTCCAATGAAGCGATAAAAAGCTGATGTCCAATGAACTACCAAAAAAAGAAACCTGGCGTCTACTGAAAATAACAGAAGCGCGCGTCTACTGAAAGTAACAGAAGCACGCGTCTACTGAAGCAACAAGAAGTGCCCGTCTGCTGATGTGGCACATATAGCTCGTCTACTGAAAGTAACAAGAAACGCTCGTTTGCTGATGTGGCACATGGAGCTCGTCTGCTAAAGTAAAAAGAAGAGATCGTCTACTGAAAGTAACAGAAGCACGCGTCTACTGAAGTAACAAAAAGTGCTCGTCTACTAAAGTGGCATATGGAGCTCGTCTACTAAGGTTACACTCTCTGGACTTACTAAGATATTAATGAGAAGCTCAGTCCACAGACATGGCATATAAAGCTCGTCTACCAGTTGGAGCACGTCCAATTACCTTGTGTTAGCACTCCCGTCTGCTGACGTGGCAAATGGACGCGGCTATTTTTTCTATTCAAATAGACTCGGCTATTCTTTCAGATGGAAACGATTATTTTCAAGAATGACGAAAACTCTACAAGAACCAACAGAATCTTATTTCAAGAACAAGAATCAAGAAAACAGATTTTGTTAAATCAGATCCAAATCTGTTTTAATTGATCCCAACGACTATAATTTGTTTTCTATATAAAGAGGGATCAAAGGAACTTTACAAGGGAATAAAACCAAACATTTCTCATTTTCATGTCTTTGGTTGTAAGTGTTTTGTGCTAAATAATGGCAAGGATAATCTTGAGAAATTTGATTCCAAAGCCGATGAGGGTATTTTCCTAGGTTATTCATTAACTATAAAAGCATATAGAGTGTTTAATAAGCGTACTTTATCAATGGAAGAATCTGTTCACATAACATTTGATGAGTCTAACTCCAAAAGGTTGGGAAAGGACATTTTTGATGATGCAGAAACTCTTGAGGATGAAGTGAAATCTGATGAAGGAAAGGAGAGCAAAAAGGAAAAGGAAGATGAAGAGAGCAATAAAGAACCTCAAGCAGAACTTCAACAAGAAAATCTCCCTAAGGAGTGGCAAGTTTCAAAGAATAATCCCCTAGACAATATCATCGGTGAGATCACCAAAGGGGTAACCACTAGAAACTCTTTAAGGAATATTTGCAATACCATGGCGTTTGTATCTCAAATAGAACCAAAATTTGTTGATAATGCTATTAATGATGAACATTGGATGATTGCAATGCAAGATGAGTTAAGTCAATTTAAAAGGAACAAAGTTTAGAATTTAGTTCCAAACCCCAAAAGTAACCAAATAATCGGAACTAAATGGGTGTTTAGAAACAAAATGGATGATAATGGAATAATAGTAAGAAACAAGGCTAGACTAGTAGCTAAGGGATATAATCAAGAAGAATGAATTGATTAGGATGAAACATATGCTCCCGTAGCTAGATTAGAAGCCATAAGAATGCTCTTAGCTTATGCATGTATAATGAACTTTAAACTGTACCAAATGGATGTGGAAAATGCCTTTTTAAATGGAATAATACAAGAGGAATTTTATTTAAGCCAACCCCCTGGCTTTGTTGATAGTGAGTTCCCAAATCATGTCTATAAATTGACTAAAGCCCTCTATGGACTCAAGCAAGCTCCTAGAGCTTGGTATGAGAGGTTAAGCTATTTTCTCCTGGAGAAAGGCTTTAAAAGAGGAAAAGGTGATACAATGCTATTTACTAAAACAAAAGCACACAATATCTTACTTGTTCAAATATATGTTGATGACATTATTTTTGGTGCTACTAATGAGTCTTTATGCAAGGAATTTGGTGAACTAATGCAAAGTGAATTTGAAATGTCCATGATGGGAGAGCTTACCTTCTTTCTTGGACTTCAAATTAAACAATGCTAGGATGGAACATTCATAAGCCAAACAAAGTATTGCAAGGAAGTACTAAAGAAGTTTGGAATCAAAAGCGCAAAGGAAATGGCAACACCAATGAGTCCAACCTGCTACTTGGACAAAGATGAACATGGTAAATCTATAGATGTATCCAAGTATAGAGGTATTGTCGGATCCTTACTTTATCTCACTGCAAGTAGGCCAGATATAATGTTTAGTGTGTGTATGTGTGCAAGGTATCAAGCTAATCCTAAAGAATCACATCTTACTGCAGTTAAAAGAATCATGAAGTATCTCTTAGGAACAAAAGAAATGGGCCTGTGGTATCCCAAGGGATCCACTTGCACATTAATAGGATATTCCGACTCTGACTTTGCTGGATGCAAGTTAGATAGGAAGAGCACAAGTGGAACATGCCATTTATTAGGAAATTCCCTAGTGTCCTGGTTTAGTAAAAAGTAAACTAGTGTGGCCTTATCCACAGCTGAAGCAGAATATGTTGTAGCTGGGAGTTGTTGTGCTCAAATCCTATGGATGAAACAACAATTAATTGACTATGGTGTTTATCTAGATAATATACCAATAAAGTGTGATAACACTAGTGCAATTAATCTAACAAAGAACCCAATTATGCACTCAAGAACCAAGCATATTGAAATTAGGCATCATTTTATCAGGGATCATATTCAAAGTGGTGATGTTGTGATTGAACATATAGATACAACCAAGCTATTAGATGATATATTCACCAAAACGCTAAATAAGGAGAGTTTGTTCTTTATAAGAATGGAACTTGTCATAATTGATCCTCAAAATAATTGATATCAGATGTTATTTTTGATAATATAGTCAATATGGCAATCAAGGCAGCACAAGTTGTGGAAAATTATGAAGGACATGGGCAAGATGCTTTTATCTAGTCTCAGTTTAGACCAAGTGTCCTTAGGTGTCTAATTCTTTTTCTTATTTTAGTATTTTGGATGTTTTGATGTATTGCATAAGTTTTGAAATGATTTATTATCAATGAATGCAAGACTGTTTTTTAGTTTGATTTCAATATTCTCCATAGTTTCTTTTTGATAATGACAAGGGGGAGAAAGATGAACCATACAACCATTAATTATGTCTTGCATTTGCTGTAAATTTTTTCTGATATGTAAATTTTTTCTCTGAAACCTAAGTATGAACTGCTTTGAAAAGACATACTTGAACTTAGAATAAATGCAAGATGATTTTTTTTTCATGACAATGATATGATAACACTTGATTTTTTGAAAGATATCAATGACACAGGGGGGGATGAAAATGACTCAAGAACCATGCTTACTGAACAGCTGCACTCTCATTTCTTAATAACTAAGGTTATGTATGGAAAGGTTTGTCATAATAAAAAATGGGGAGTTTGTAAGACTAAGCCCTCATTAATGTTTTGATGTATGACAAACAAAGTGTATTTTACATAAGATTTTTTATTTTGACTATGTACTTATTACGTGTTAAGTTGCATGCAAGATCACTCATGAAAAAGAAAATCAAAGAGAAACAAACAGACGTCCAATGAAGCGATAAAAAGTTGACTTCCAATGAACTACCCAAAAAAGAAAGCCGGCGTCTACTGAAAATAACAGAAGCGCGCGTCTACTAAAACAACAAGAAGTGCTCGTCTGCTGATGTGGCACAGATAGCTCGTCTACTGAAAGTAACAAGAAGCGCTCGTCTGCTGATGTGGCACATGGAGCTTGTCTACTGAAGTAACAAGAAGAGCTCGTCTACTGAAAGTAACAGAAGCACGCGTCTACTGAAGTAACAAAAAGTGCTCGTTTACTAAAGTGGCATGTGGAGCTCGTCTACTAAGGTTATGCTCTTTGGACTTACTAAGATCTTAATGAGAAGCTCCGTCCACAGACATGGCATATAAAGCTCGTCTACCAGTTGGAGCACGTCCAATTACCTTGTGTTAGCACTCCTGTCTGCTGACGTGGCAAATGGACGCGGCTATTTTTTCTCTTCAAATAGACTCGGCTATTCTTTCAGATGGAAACGGTTATTTTCAAGAAGGACGCAAACTCTACAAGAACCAACAGAATCTTATTTCAAGAACAAGAATCAAGAAAACATATTTTGTTAAATCAGATCCAAATCTGTTTTAATTGATCCTAACGACTATAATTTGTTTTCTATATAAAGAGGGATCAAAGAAACACTTTTAAGAAGAAGAACAACCTTACTGATTCAAAAAAGTGAGAATACGAAAGATTCAAAAGCTTCCAAACGTGCTTCGTCGTTGGAAAAAAAGTGTGATATTACTTAGAACTTTAATTTGTATAATCAGACTTTTAGAGTCTTTCTTCTACTCAATTATTTCTGTGAATTGGTGTGATTAAGAGAGGGTATCTCTTAGGCTTGAACAAGGATAGAAGGGATCCTTGGGTATAGAAAAGCAAGTGTGCTTTCTGGTGAATTCTTGAGCAAGGAGGTTATCCTTGTGTTGCTGTAATTGGAATTTTGTAATTGCTGATTATAGTGGAGAAAACCACAGAGGTGTGGGACTGGATGTAGGCTTACCAGAGGAGGTAGCCGAACCAGGATAAATCAGTTTGCGTGTTCTTCTCATCTCTAAACTCCATATACTTGTTATATGCACTTGTGTGTTGTGAATGAGTTTTTAAGAATACTTGTTAACTTGAATCTTTGATATGCAATCTGGCCTAAACTTGTTGTTACTTCTTATAATTCTTCTTAACATCATTACTTGTTACATAACCTGATTCTTGGGAATTAAAATTGAGTGAAAACCAATTTTCTTTAAGAAAAAACTGTTTTGCTTTAAATTGTTGAAAAACTTTTCAATATCTCAATCCCCCCCCCCCCCCCTAAGATCGTAGACACTACCAACAATTGGCATCAGGGATAAAACTCTTGTTACAAAGCTTAATAGCTTTAAGAGATGGCTACAAATGATATCATGGTTGATAGGGCTTCACTCACTAGACCTCCTGCCTTGAATGGCTCCCAATACATGTATTGGAAAGAGAGAATGTTTATCTTTCTTGAAGCTGCAGGTTTAGATGTATTAGATGTTGTTGAAAATGGTCCCTATGTTCCATTTTTTCTTGATGCTAAGGGAAATAAACAAGCTAAACCAAAAGATGACTGGAATGATGATGATAAAAGAAGAGTTGGTTATAAGGCTAAGGAAAAAAAACATTATAACAGCTGCTTTGAATTATGATGAGTTTTCAGAGTCTCCAATTGCAAAACGGCAAAGCAAATGTGGGATACTCTTCAACTCACTCATGAAGGAACCAACGATGTGAAAAGAGCAAGAATGAATGCACTAGTCCATGAATATGAACTCTTTCACATGAAGAATGGTGAGGAGATAGATGAACTGCAAAAGAGGTTTACACACATTGTGAACCAGCTAGAAGGACTCGAACACACAATCACAAATGAGAAAATGATTAACAAGATAATGAGATGTTTGAGTCGTGAATGGCAGCCAAAAATTACTGCAATTTCTGAAGCAAAGGATCTAGACACCATGCAGATTGCTACTTTATTTGGAAAATTGAAAGAACACGAATTGGAACTCAATAGATTGAAAAGTCATGAAGATAAGGAGAAAAAGAAGAAAGGACTCTCACTCAAGGCTCATATCTCCAAAGAATCAATAGAAAGTGATGAAGATGAACACCTTGATGAAAGTGAAGAATCCGAAGAAGAAGACATGGGATTACTTGTGAGGAAATTTAGAAGATTCATAAAAAAGAATAGAAACAATAAGTAATTCAGTTTTCCTACCAAAAAGAACACGAACAAAGGTGAAATATCTTCCTCAACAATCAAATGCTTTGAATGTGGAAAGCTTGGACACTACAAAAATGAATGTCTAAAGCTACAAAAGAAAGAAAAGTATGAGAAGAATGACAACAAAGAAAAGAAAGGAAGAAGGCCTAGAAGAGCACACATAGCTTGGGAAGAAAATGATATGGATTCCACTAGTAGTGAATCTGAAAATGAAGAAGCCAACCTATGTCTCATGGCAAATCAACAAAGTGGTAGTGAAACCGAGGTAAATGATTCTTCTACCTATGATGAGTTACAAGATGCTTTTGATGAATTGCATGAAGAATATGTTAAAATTGGTAAATAACTTATATCTTCTAGGAAGATCATCGCAAAACAATGTAGTGACTCTGCATCTTTACAAATAAATCTTAAAGAACTAGAAGCTAAAAATTCACAATTACTTGCATCTAGTTCAATTTGCACCAAATGCACTACACTAGAAAAGGAAGTTGAAAAACTGAATACAACTCTATCTAAGTTTACTTTGGGTAGAGATAACTTGAATGCCATATTAGGACAGCAAAAGGGTGTGTATGACAAAGCTGGAATTGGATATAAGCCAATGGTACATGAAAAATCTTTTAAGAAGTTTTTTGTTGCACCTATTTCCTCAACTAGTCCTTTTGTTAAATGTCATTATTGTCTAAAGAAAGGTCTTACAGCTGCTACTTGTAGACTTAGAAAGAACATACATGTTGGCATTAGACAAATTTGGGTTCCAAAAGGAACATATGTTGCTACTAACACCAATGGACCCAACCAGATTTGGGTACCTAAAGGAAAAGTATAAAAAAAATCTGTTTTGTAGGTGTGTTTGAAGGCCAAAAGCTCAAGCTGGTTTTTAGATAGTGGCTGCTCCAAACACATGACCGGAGAAAACCTAACATTTCTCATTTTCATGTCTTTGGTTGTAAGTGTTTTGTGCTAAATAATGGCAAGGATAATCTTGGGAAATTTGATCCCAAAGCCGATGAGGGTATTTTCCTAGGTTATTCATTAACTAGAAAAGCATATAGAGTGTTTAATAAGCGTACTTTATCAATGGAAGAGTCTGTTCACATAACATTTGATGAGTCTAACTCCAAAAGGTTGGGAAATGACATTTTTGATGATGTAGAAACTCTTGAGGATGAAGTGAAATCTGATGAAGGAAAGGAGAGCAACAAGGAAAAGGAAGATGAAGAGAGCAATAAAGAACCTCAAGCAGAACTTCAACAAGAAAATCTCCCTAAGGAGTGGCAATTTTCAAAGAATCATCCCCTAGACAATATCATTGGCGAGATCACCAAAGGGGTACCCACTAGAAACTCTTTAAGGAATATTTGCAATACCATGGCGTTTGTATCTCAAATAGAACCAAAATATGTTGATGATGCTATTAATGATGAACATTGGATGATTGCAATGCAAGATGAGTTAAATCAATTTAAAAGGAACAAAGTTTTGAATTTAGTTCCAAAACCCAAAAGTAACCAAATAATCGGAACTAAATGGGTGTTTAGAAACAAAATGGATGAGAATGGAATAATAGTAAGAAACAAGGCTAGAATAGTAGCTAAGGGATCAATAAGAAGGAATTGATTATGATGAAACATATGCTCCCGTAGCTAGATTAGAAGCCATAAGAATGCTCTTAGCCTATGCATGTATAATGAACTTTAAACTATACCAAATGGATGTGAAAAGTGCCTTTTTAAATGGAATAATACAAGAGGAAGTTTATGTAAGTCAACCCCTTGGCTTTGTTGATAGTGAGTTCCTAAATCATGTCTATAAACTGACTAAAGGCCTCTATGTACTCAAGCAAGCTCCTAGGGCTTGGTATGAGAGGTTAAGCAATTTTCTCCTGGAGAAAGGCTTTAAAAGAGGAAAAGTTGATACAACACTATTTACTAAAACAAAAGCACACAATATCTTACTTGTTCAAATATATGTTGATGACATTATTTTTGGTGCTACAAATGAGTCTTTATGCAAGGAATTTGGTGAACTAATGCAAAGTGAATTTGAAATATCCATGATGAAAGAGCTTACCTTCTTTCTTGGACTTCAAATTAAACGATGTCAGGATGGAACCTTCATAAGCCAAACAAAGTATTGCAAGGAACTACTAAAGAAGTTTGGAATCGAAAGCGCAAAGAAAATGACAACACCAATGAGTCCAGCCTGCTACTTGGACAAAGATGAACATGGTAAATCTATAGATGTATCCAAGTATAGAGGCATCACTAGTGCAAAATATGCATTTAACATCGGGGTATTAACATCGGTTTTTAGAAAACCGATGTGAAAAAGGAGGCGGTGGTATTTTTGAAATTAAATTGAAAACTTTTAACATCGGTTTTCTATTAAACCGATGTTATAAAGGTTTTAACATCGGTTTCTACAAACCCGATGTTGAAAATTGAACCAAAAATAAAAAAATTTAAAAATGCATAATTTAACACATCGGTTTTGGAATAACCGATGTGGAAATGTGTATGTTTTAACTTCGGTTTTTAAAAACAGATGTGGAAAAACGAAAAAAAAATAAAGGAAATAAATAATATAACTTTTAACATCGGTTTTTAAATAACCGATGTGTAAAACCTTATAACATCGGTTTCTTACAACCGATGTGTATTGTTATCTGTCATTTTTAATTCCCTCTTCCTCCTTTTCCTTTTCGTGCTGCTATATATAAGAGACCTTTTCATCTGTCCTTTTCATCTGCATGCCTGTGAGCTCACTCTCCCTCCTTTTCGTTTTGATTTCTTTGAATATTTGCGCCACCATTCACTCCTCGAAAGGGTTCTTCAACCCTAGCTTACACCAACAGCATTCACTCCTGACCTCTAACCCCCACGACGGCATCGACTTGTTAAGGAGGAGACCCACCCCACCCACATCGTTACTGGTTGCTGCGCCTGCAACTTAAGGAGACCCACCACTCCGTTCGTGCTTCCGCGAAGAGGACCGTTACTCACGAACCACCACTCCTGTCTCTTAGCATCTCACAACTCTGGTACGTTCTCTCTGCTGAAAATATTGTCTAGGCTCTGTCATGAGTGTGTTAGTGCCTTGTTGTTCTGTGTGTGAAGTGTTATAAAGTGTGAATCTGTGTCTAATCCACCATAGTGGAAATGGCTCCAAGACTGGATTTTTCCAATTGGTGGACAAAGGATACACAGAAAGGAACACCATTATCCTGCGTCACGACCGTGATGCCTCTCACGGCTAGGCCGTGACTGATTCTGCCTCGGAAATGCTTCACTGGTTGGTCTGTCACGACCGTGACCACAATCACAGCTAGGCTGTGATCAGTTCTGCCTACATTTATAAGTTATGTTTGATATTTATCCTGACATACTAACAAGTTTATTTTTTGTTTAAACAGGTATACATGACTGATCCTCAGGATATCACTCCTTCATGCAGCGGGTCGGAGACCCCGTCTACGGGTAGAAAGGGTAGACATGCCACACGAATGAGGAATTTGACTGCCAGTCGTGGTTCAAATCAAAGGATAAGAATAGACTTTGATAATAACCTCAATCCTATTGGTCCAATGGCAGAGCAGTTTAACAGTTTTGTGGTGATCCTTGCTAGGAGCAGGCCTAGTATACTCATTGAGATTTGGAAAGCTGTACCGGTGGACGTCAAGGATCAGATATGGGAGAGTATTCTGGTATCTATAATTTTACGTCCTGTATTTGTCTGTGTCTACTTTATTTTAATCTTACTAATATCATACAGTAATTCGTTGATTCTTTTGGTCTTAATGTAGCTCACCTTTGACATACCGGATACGACGGTTATGAAGAAGCGTTTGCTAAAGTATGCTGGTGAGCGTTGGAGGGCTTTTAAGGTCGACCTGGGCAAATACTATGTATTCAATCCAACATCTGAAAAGAACCCACTTGAGGTGTACCCGTTTTTTAACCAGGCGACGTGGGATCGCTTTGTTCAGAGCCGACATGATCCAAGCTTTCAGGTTATCTTATTTGATTTGTCTCTAAATTTATGTAATTTCATTAATTTTATTTTCTTATGTAATTTAATTGTCTTCTATTTATAACAGGAGAAGAGGAAAAAGGGGCAGAAAAACCAAAGCAAGAATGTCTACCCCCATGTCATGTCTCGTGGGGGATATAAAAACTTGGTCAGATAATGGTGGAAGAGGAAAAGAAAGCACGTCAGGAAGCAGCATCTCAGGCGGATCGTAACGCTGAAAATCGTCCAGAGGTTGTTGATCCACCTCCACCCCCACGCCATCGTAAATGGAAGAGGGCCCGACAAAGAAAAATGGGACAATATACATCTGAAGAGGCCCTCCAAGTAGCTGAGAAGATTGTAAGTATAGTTTGAATTGTAATTGCCATTTAAAGATTGTAACCGAATTGTAATGCGACCTGATATTTTATATGTGATAGGATGCCTTGGACGAGCAGGTAATCCAAGGAACCTTTGTTCCTAGAGGACGCGATGATATCTTAGCTGCTGTCATTGGTAAACCAGACCACCCTGGCCGTGTCATTAGTGTTGGATGGGGCGTCGGCATTCGCCAATACCATGGTTCATATTCACACCAATGCCACAGGGATGTTGATGCAGATAGAGCACAGCTAAAATAGGAGATTGCAGCTGAGCTTAGACAGGAGATGGCCGAGCAGTTTACCCAGCAGATGACAATATTTACTTCTATGTCCCAGCAGATGATAGTCGGTGTCCAACCCTCTGTCCATGTGACCACTAAGGGCTCATTTGATCCTCCTTATCAGCCTGAAAATGATGATTATGGTGATGATGATGATGACGACCCTGATAGGTGTGAGCTGTATGTTGATGATCATCATGATCGCCGCTTAGTGGCATTGAGGAGGGCACATAATAACTTAGGTAATACCGTACACCATCATTTATTACCGGATGATCAGCTGAGGGTTGTTGTTGAGATTATTCGAGATGCTGATGCTCGAGTCCCTATGCCCACTGAGGAGGTTCAAACAATGGGTCAGGCCCCCGGTAACTTCATCCTCTGGCCAAGAAGACCAGTCGGCTTTCTTGTTGCATATGAGGTATTCAGTTAGTTGTGTTTTTCTATATTCATAGTTGAAATTATTTATTATTGTTTAAAGCTAATGCTTTATTTTTATTCATTATAGGAAGTTCGAAATGATATTCTGTCTAAAAGGTCAGATCCAGGAAGACCAGAGATGTCTGCTCCTGCCAAGGTATTCATCTGACCATTTAGTTAATTACAAATGAAATAACTTAATTATCTGTGATTACTAATATATATCTTTGTTGTTTAGGGGATCGACAAAGGGGCACCTGGTGATGTTTTTAAACTTCTGGCTATACAGGTTGTCACCATGGGGAATGACGTAGCTTTGGTAAGGTTGGAACATAATGTCAGTCCAGGTGATGAACTGTATATCCCAAAGAAGGAACTTATGAAACTTGTACTCGATAAAAAAATGGCTAGTTCTGCACACCTATCGTTATGGTGCACGTAAGTACATTTTATTTATAAGTTAAGTAATTAATTTTTAAATACTATGATAATTAACTTGTTCTTTCAATATATTAGGTATCTGCATCGTATGTTAGTTGATCAGGGTAACCTCTCCCTTTATGGGTTCATTGACCCCATGTTCATTCAGGGTAATGTTCTCCTAGCATCAGAAGACCAGGTGACCACCATACGTGATATACTTGCCCGAGACGATCATCAATTCTACCTTGCGCCTTATCTCAATAAGTAAGTACCGGTTATTTAATTATAACTATATATGACTTAGTCACTAACTGTTCCGCAAATACAGCAAGCATTGACAACTGTTGATCTTGTACCCTAGGATGAACGTTGATGAGTGTGATTTTACCTCATTTTTCATGTACATTTCGGCATGCATTTGCATATAGTTAGGCCAAATTAGTGTTGATTTTGTATAGTTTTTCCTTTGGAACGGATGAGGTGGTTTCTGTGTGTTGTTTTGCAGGATTTAGTGGAAAAATGCCCAGAAATCAGCCTTGGTGGAGCTTGGATGAAAAAGAGCTAGAAAAGTGAAGAATATAGCCAAACAGAGCCTATCACGGCCTGGCCGTGATGACCATCACGGCCGTGAGGGAGCGATGAGTCAAGAAAGATTGAGCCAAAAGTCGAAAGTCGTCGCCTACTGGCCGTGATGGCTATCACGGCCGTGACCTGCTAGTTGGAAAAGTCAGAAGCGATCACGGCCTAGCCGTGATGGATATCACGGCCGTGATGAATAAGTGAATGAAGAGGCGCCCAAGTCGAGAGACCATCACGGCCTGGCCGTGATGGCTATCCACGGCCGTGACGAGGCGGCGGACCTATAAATAACAAAGACAAGACAGAAAAAGGGACTAACTTCTAACCTAAAATAATCTGCATTTGGAGGCGGCCGAGGCTGGTGGTGGAGAGGGTTTCTACCCAAAAGGGGGCGTTTTCTCTGCTCTTGGATGGAGAGAAGATTGGAGGAAGCTTGTCTATGAGTGTTCTTCATCCCTTCTCTTTTTCCTTTTTGTATTTCCTTATCATGAGTAGTTAAATCCCCATTGTTGGGGTTAGATGTAACTTTTCTGAACTTGTTGTAATTGATTTGGTATTTTAATACAAGTTTCTATTTCGTTATGAGTATGTGATTCTGTGTTTAATGCTTTCCTTGGATTAGCTACCCATAGGAATGATTTGTTGCTTTGATAGATGACTGGAAGGTTGGTATTAAGGCATGCTCATGAATCATATGCCAAGTAGGTCAAGAATCTAGACATAGGTGTTGGCTGCTTGCAATCTTATAAGTCTTAACTTAATGCAAAATCTCAAGTTATTCCACCTAAGACATTAGGGTTTAATTTGGGGTTTTAGGCTCAATGCACCTAAGACATTAGACTTGAGTACTTTAGAAAAGGCTTGATTGGCATAATTGAATTAGGACTTGTGTTGATTACCATTTCATTGCAATTAAGGGAGGATTAGTGTAGTCTAAACCCGACAATTCTAGCCACATCCCTGTTTGCATACCAAGTGTTTGACAAAATTCCAAAAAGACAAAAATATTTTATTTCTTTATTTTCTGTTTAATCTCTCATATTATAGTTTAGTCTAGATAGTTGTTAAATTTGCGAATTGGTAATTGACATCCAATCCCTGTGGATACGATAACCGGTCTCACCGTTTTATTACTTGTTTGCGACAAGGTGCACTTGCCTTTATTTATATATCTCTAAAAATACACCGCATCAAGTTTTTGGCGCCGTTGCCGGGGATTGGTTTTGTCAATATCATTAGTAACAAATGAGACAACTAGTTTAGACATTTTTTTATTTTATTCTTCTGTATATAATTGATCTCTTTCTTTTGTTAGTTTTGTATATATTTGTTTTTGTATTTCTTTGATCTTGTGCTTAATTGTCTGTGAGGTGAAAAATTGATTAGATAGGATCATGGACTACAATTGGTATCAACCATCTGATGCAGAAAGTGAATTATCTGAGCTGCATTGCATGGGTAGATATGCTGCGGTTGGCCGTAAAAATCCAACAAGTGAGTGATGAGCTGTCAAGGGCAACTGTCCCTCCTCCACCAATGGTAGTTTGTTCTGAATGGGGAAATCAATTTCCCAACACTTCTACTCCATGGTGGGGGAACCCTCCAAACAATGCTTTGATGGATGAAGGGGAACATTGGGAATCTTCCACACCTTGGTATGATGAGCCATCCCCATTGGAAGTTGCTTGGGAGAACTTCAAATCCGCATTCCCAGTCGAGGTTGAGCAACCTATCCCGGATAGTCAATCTCACTTAGAGGCTGTTTTGGAGAACTTCATGGCAACAACAATGGAAGAATTAAAGAATCAAGAAGATGCCATTCGAAGTCTCGGGGTACGTATTGAGGAATTCTCTAACCTACTATCCGAAATGCCAAATGGGAACTTGATGGATGATGATGAAGATGATGCAATGATGGATGAGGAGGAAGAAGAAGAAGTGGGAGCAACCGAGTCAAGAAGTGAAGACCCTGTTTTGGAGAACATAGTTGCACCACTCCCCATTGAACCCTTGACTAAAGAGCCTGAAAGGAAGAGGCATTTGGAGGATAGCTATGTCACCATGCTCGGGGATGATGAAGAACTTGTGAAATTAAATGATGCTATTGGCCCCTATGCATGTGTGGAGTGTGATGGGAGAAACACTTGTGTGGTTTGTGCGGAGATTTCTGCATATTTGGAAGGTGATGGATTTGGCAATGCTGAGAGTGAAGATTGTACAGAAGCCAGAACAGCACCAACGATCCTCTCGAATTGTTTGCCACCTCACATTTTAAAGCAGTCAACAATGGAGTTCATGCCTCTGCCTGAGGTTGAACCCCATTTTTATTGGGAAGATTTTATGGATAAAGGGGTCATCTTTGACCCGAGAGGAATTGAAAAGCGCTTCCCAGATGAAGAAGTCAGCATGAATTTCGAGCGCTCACTTCCACATTTTTGCTGCAAACCGTGGGATCCAAGTGAAAGATCTCACATGGTTAGCATCCCTTGGTCCTTATACCACAGGTTATGGGATCCAGGTGGATGCTTCTTAATAAGTCAAGCTAGTGACGTTAAAGAAGCGCTTATTGGGAGGCAACCCAACTTTTCTTAACCCTTCTCTTTAGTTAGTTTTTGTTTTTGATTTTCAACCTCTTGAATAATTTGAGAAGCTCAAGAGGTTTGTTAATAATTTTTGTTAAGTGTCTTCAGATTTTGAATAAAGGAAGGAGAAAAAGAGCAGGGAGAAACAAAGCCAAAAAGCATGTGAGCCAACACCCGCTACCGCCTCGGTAAGCCGTTCCAATTTTTTTTTTGCTTTATTTTATTTTTCTCTCCTCTCCAACTTGATTGTTTACATTGGGGACAATGTAAATCTTTAAGCTTGGGGTAGGGGTATTTTGCATATGTTCATATCTTGCATTGTAAATGTTGCATTCATATAGGTTTAGTCTTGCATGATCACATGATTTGATTGCCCCTGCTTAGATTGAGCATCTAATTGTGAGAGCTAAGTGCCAACTTTTTTGTGATAGTGAATTCTTGAACCCAATTCTGTTTATTCTTGTGATATGGCTGCAAATGAATATGCTTGAGATGATTTCGGATAGTTGATGATTAGCATATGTTTCTTTAGACTTGTGTTTCTCACTGGTTCTTGAACCGATAAATGTGAGCTTTTGAGCCATTAGGGGTACTCACTAAATCTGCCCCCATTCTTTGTGTAGAGTGTTATTCCTCTTGGTTTGTTTTCTCTAGAACTTGACTTAAAACCATTTTGAAGCTTAGAAAATTTTTGGAAACATTTTTGAAAATGATTGAGGCAATAGGTATTTTTCTGGCCTTCTGAGCTTTGAATGTGTAAATGCTACCCTTAGTTGCCCAATTTTGAGCCAAAATGAATAAAATGCTTTTCTTGGTACCCTGAAAAATTTTGATACATATACTTGATAAGGGACCTTCTAAAGTATCACAAAAGGGTAAAAAGGTAGTTGAAAGTTTGGGAAAAGAATCAGAAAAAAAAAAAAAAAATCTTGATTTGAAAAATTTCCCCTTCTCCAAATAAAAGAAAAAGAAAAAAAAAAAAAAGAAAGAAAAATAAATAGAGAAGGGGATGACAAAAAAATAATAAAAAGAAAAAGAAAGAAAAGAAGGGTGGAAAAATGTATTGAAAACCCAAGAAGGTATTTTAGAAGGTTTCTTGTGTTGAAATGTTTGATACTTGATTTAGCCTTTTGAAATATCCCTTTCTTGTTATTCCCACCTAAAGATTAATCCCATGGCCACGTTACAACCAAATAAAAGACCTATAGTGGAGATTTGGTTGATAGTCAAGCATATGGTAGGAATCATTCCTTGAGGAAAATGGAGCGAATTGTTATATATACTTGAACACTTGAGTGAGTGAGGCAAGAAAGAGAGCCAAGCAAATAAACAAGCTTGGGGTGAGCTTCAAGTGAGCAAGAGTGCCCGAATCAGTGAGAATATGAGTCTAGGAAACTTAAGCCCCTAATTGGACTTGAATTGATTGTCTCTTGCTGAATTGTTTGAATTGCCTATTGCTTGGATCATTTTACTCGGGTTCTTAGTTCACTATCCATGCTTTGACTGTTTATCTCTTCTGGCCTTAGTTTTTGCTTGAGGACAAGCAAAGTCTTAAGCTTGGGGTGATTTGATGAGTGTGATTTTACCTCATTTTTCATGTACATTTCGGCATGCATTTGCATATAGTTAGGCCAAATTAGTGTTGATTTTGTATAGTTTTTCCTTTGGAACGGATGAGGTGGTTTTCGTGTGTTGTTTTGCAGGATTTAGTGGAAAAATGCCCGTAAATCAGCCTTGGTGGAGCTTGGATGAAAAAGAGCTAGAAAAGTGAAGAATATAGCCAAACAGAGCCTATCACGACTGGCCGTGATGACCATCACGGCCGTGAGGGAGCAAATGGTGAAGAAAGATTGAGCCAAAAGTCGAAAGTCGTCACGACCGGCCGTGATGGCTATCACTACTGTGACTCGCTAGTTGGAAAAGTCGAAAGCGATCACGGCCTAAGCGTGATGGATATCACGGCCGTGATGAATAAGTGAATGAAGAGGCGCCCAAGTCGGAGACCATCACGGCCTGGCCGTGATGGCTGCATCACGGCCGTGACAGGCGACGGACCTATAAATAACAAAGTGAGCAGAAAAAAGGGACTAACTTCTAACCTAAAATAATCGCATTTGGAGGCAGGTGAGGCTGGTGGTCTGGAGAGGGTTTCTACCAAAAAGGGGGTGTTTTTCTGCTCTTGGATGGAGAGAAGATTGGAGGAAGCTTGTCTATGAGTGTTCTTCATCCCTTCTCTTTTTCCTTTTTGTATTTCCTTATCATGAGTAGTTAAATCCCCATTGTTGGGGTTAGATGTAATTTTTCTGAACTTGTTGTAATTGATTTGGTATTTTAATACAAGTTTCTATTTCGTTATGAGTATGTGATTCTGTGTTTAATGCTTTCCTTGGATTAGCTACCCATAGGAATGATTTGTTGCTTTGATAGATGACTGGAAGGTTGGTATTAAGGCATGCTCATGAATCATATGCCAAGTAGGTCAAGAATCTAGACATAGGTGTTGGCTGCTTGCAATCTTATAAGTCTTAACTTAATGCAAAATCTCAAGTTATTCCACCTAAGACATTAGGGTTTAATTTGGGGTTTTAGGCTCAATGCACCTAAGACATTAGGCTTGAGTACTTTAGAAAAGGCTTGATTGACATAATTGAATTAGGACTTGTGTTGATTACCATTTCATTGCAATTAAGGGAGGATTAGTGTAGTCTAAACCCGACAATTCTAGCCACATCCCTGTTTGCATACCAAGTGTTTGACAAAATTCCAAAAAGACAAAAATATTTTATTTCTTTATTTTCTGTTTAATCTCTCATATTATAGTTTAGTCTAGATAGTTGTTAAATTTGCGAATTGGTAATTGACATCCAACCCCTGTGGATACGATAACCGGTCTCACCGTTTTATTACTTGTTTGCGACAAGGTGCACTTGCCTTTATTTATATATCTCTAAAAATACACCGCATCAAACGTCGTGGTCTTCTTCTGCTCAATTGGAAATAAGCCGACGAATGAACTGAAGACGATCATCGAAACGTAAGCATTAAAATACTTTATAATCATTAATGCAGTTGTTTCAAATATCTGAAATCTATTAGATATACTTTCATTAATGTTTATTAATTTTTCATGATAGGTCTGTTAATGCAAACCACATGTTGCGTGGTGAAAGGCGTCGAGCTATCAGATGGATTATTCCTAGCGTAAGATATTTATTAGTTCAAATGCATCAAATGCAGTGGGTATAATTATTGATTTCTATTTAATTCCTCATATTCTAATTGGGTTTCATTTGTACGTAGTCACGTATACAACGTGAATCATGGGAATGTGGATACTGTGTGATGCAGTGGATGTTGGAAATTATCTCCTCCAGGATCATTGAAAGATGGCACGAGGTAAATGTTAATTGATAACAATTAGAAGTAACAGTTATAGATTCGTTATATGTTTTATGTTAATTTATTACTTAAAAGATATAATCTTTTGTCCAATTAAACTTGCAGATATTCAACAATCCAACTCCATTATCTGATTCCGACATCAACAACATAAGGAGGCATTGGGCAACTTTCTTTCTCGAAGTGTACCAACCATAGTTTGTATGTATGATATATATATATATATATATATATATATATATATATATATATATATATATATATATATATATATATATATATAGTTAATTAGTTTAAAAACTTATCATTTACTAGCTATAGTGACTTTTGACTGATCATATGTATTTTGATATGAAACCTACATATGTATTGTTCTTAATAAATTAAGTATATATTAATTGTGTGAAGTGTTGTACAAAAGTGATTGTTGAAAATATTTAGAGTATGTTATTCTATATTGATCTGCATATATTATTACTGAAACAGGGGAAATGAATGATAGAAATGTAAATAACAGTTTCAAAAAAAAAATTAGACTTTACACATCGGTTTTAGGAAAACAATTTCCACATCGGTTTTCATAAAACCAATGTGGAAAGTGATATTTCCAATAGTTTACCAATTGACAAATGAACTTTCCACATCGGTTTTTGTAAAAAACGCTGTTAAAAATGTACTTTAAACATTGGTTTTAAAACCGATGTTAAAAGTGGCAATAAAACACATCGGTCTTTTCAACATCAGTTTTAAAACCGATGTGAAAAGCCAAAAATAACCGATGTGGAATCCCTTTTCTGCACTAGTGTATTGTCGGATCCTTACTTTATCTCACTGCAAGTAGGCCAGATATAATGTTTAGTGTGTGTATGTGTGCAAGGTATCAAGCTAATCCTAAAGAATCACATCTTACTGCAGTTAAAAGAATCATGAAGTATCTCTTAGGAATAAAAGAAATGGGGCTGTGGTATCCCAAGGGATCCACTTGCACATTAATAGGATATTCCAACTCTGACTTTACTGGATGCAAGTTAGATAGGAAGAGCACAAGTGGAACATGCCATTTATTAGGAAATTCCCTAGTGTCCTGGTTTAGTAAAAAGTAAACTAGTGTGGCCTTATCCACAGCTGAAGCAGAATATGTTGTAGCTGGGAGTTGTTGTGCTCAAATCCTATGGATGAAACATCAATTAATTGACTATGGTGTTTATCTAGATAATATACCAATAAAGTGTGATAACACTAGTGCAATTAATCTAACAAAGAACCCAATTATGCACTCAAGAACCAAGCATATTGAAATTAGGCATCATTTTATCAGGGATCATATTCAAAGTGGTGATGTTGTGATTGAACATATAGATACAACCAAGCAATTAGATGATATATTCACCAAACCGCTAAATAAGGAGAGTTTGTTCTATATAAGAAGAGAACTTGTCATAATTGATCCTCAAAATAATTGATATCAGATGTTATTTTTGATAATATAGTCAGTATGGCAAGCACGGCAGCACAAGTTGCTGAAAATTATGAAGGACATGGGCAAGATGCTTTTATCTAGTCTCAGTTTAGACTAAGTGTCCTTAGGTGTCTATAATTCTTTTTATTATTTTAGTATTTTGGATGTTTTGATGTATTGCATAAGTTCTGAAATGATTTATTATCAATGAATGCAAGACTGGTTTTTAGTTTGATTTCAATATTCTCCACAGTTTCTTTTTGATAATGACAAAGGGGGAGAAACATGAACCATACAACAATTAATTCTCTCTTGCATTTGTTGTAAATTTTTTCTGATATGTAAAAATTTTCTCTGATACCTAAGTATAAACTGCTTTGAAAAGACATACTTGAACTTACAATAAATGCAAGATGATTTTTTTTCATGACAATGATATGATAACACTTAATTTTTTGAAAGATATCAATGACACAGGGGGGATGAAAATGACTCAAGAACCATGCTTACTGAACAGCTGCACTCTGATTTCTTAATAACTAAGGTTAAGTATGGAAAGGTTTGTCATAATCAAAAAGGGGGAGTTTGTAAGACTAAGCCCTCATTCATGTTTTGATGTATGACAAACAAAGTGTATTTTACATAAGATTTTTGATTTTGACTATTTACTTATTACGTGTTAAGTTGCATGCAAGATCACTCATGACAAAGAAAATCAAAGAGAAACAAGCAGATGTCCAATGAAGCGATAAAAAGCTGACTTCCAATGAACTACCAAAAAAAGAAAGTCGGCGTCTACTGAAAATAACAGAAGCGTGCGTCTACTGAAAGTAATAGAAGCGCGCGTCTGCTGAAGCAACAAGAAGCGCTCGTCTGCTGATGTGGCACATATATCTCGTCTATTGAAAGTAACAAGAAGCGCTCGTCTGCTGATGTGGCACATGGAGCTCGTCTACTGAAGTAACAAGAAGTGCTCGTCTACTGAAAGTAACAAGCGCGCGTCTACTGAAGTAACAAAAAGTGCTCGTCTACTAAAGTGACATATGGAGCTCGTCTACTAAGGTTACACTCTTTAGACTTACTAAGATCTTAATGAGAAGCTCCATCCACAGACATGGCATATAAAGCTCGTCTACTAGTTGGAGCACGTCCAATTATCTCGTGTTAGCACTCCTGTCTGCTGACGTGGCAAATGGGCGCGGCTATTTTTTCTCTTCAAATAGACTCGGCTATTCTTTCAGATGGAAACGATTATTTTCAAGAAGGACTCAAACTCTACAAGAACCAACAGAATCTTATTTCAAGAACAAGAATCAAGAAAACAGATTTTGTTAAATCAGATCCAAATTTGTTTTAATTGATCCCAACAACTATAATTTGTTTTCTATATAAAGAGGGATCAAAGGAACACTTTTAAGAAGAACAACAACCTTACTGATTCAAAAAAGTGAGAATACGAAAGATTCAAAAGCTTCCGGAGGTGCTTCGTCGTTGAAAAAAGAGTGTGATATTACTTAGAACTTCAATTTGTATAATCAAACTTTTAGAGTCTTTCTTCTACTCAATTCTTTCTGTGAATTAGTGTGATTAAGAGAGGGTATCTCTTAGGCTTGAACAAGGATAGAAGGGATCTTTGGGTATAGAAAAGCAAGTGTGCTTTCTAGTGAATTCTTGAGCAAGGAGGTTATCCTTGTGTTGCTGTAATTGGAATTTTGTAATTGCTGATTATAGTGGAGAAAACCACAGAGGTGTGGGACTGGATGTAGGCTTACCAGAGGAGGTAGCCGAACCAGGATAAATCAGTTTGCGTGTCCTTCTCATCTCTAAACTCCATATACTTGTTATATGCACTTGTGTGTTGTGAATGAGTTTTTAAGAATACTTGTTAACTTGAATCTTTGATCTGCAATCTGGGATAAACTTGTTGTTACTTCTTATAATTTTTCTTAACATCATTACTTGTTACATAACCTGATTCTTGGGAATTAAAATTGAGTGAAAACCAATTTTCTTTAAGAAAACAGTGTTTTGCTTTAAATTGTTGAAAAAGTTTTCAATATCTCAATTCACCCCCCTCTTGAGATCGTAGCCACTACCAACACTCGATGTTGGAGACGGCAAGAGCCGGGTGGAATTTGTTGGAGTCAGTCATGGTGGGTGAGGAGAGAGATGAAGGCTAGAAGGAGAATAAGAGAAGCTAGAGCGCGGCCTAAGCAGGAGAGGAACCAACCCTAGTCTCTTGATACCATGAAAGAATATAATTCCGTGTTGATTTCATTAGCATAATTGTGGTTATATACAATCATTACAAGAGAGATCCTAGGCTATAATTAAGGAAACTAATTATACACAAGATCATTAACATTATGATTAGATACAAAATATATTTACATATATTCTAACATTTTTAAGTAAATATGGTGACTTTAAACAACTTTTAATTTTAATCATTTATTTATAATTATATGAACAAAATTTATTGTTATCATATTTTCAAAATATAAACTATTCTCATTGTACATGTACCACGAAAAATTGGGCCCATAGGATCGTTTCGGCTGTGGTAGTGGAGCCCCTCCCAGAGTAGGGACTTGTTCCAATTTTTGATGATTGGGCTACAACAGTAACAAAAACAAGTAAGCCCATTATAAATGAGAAGGCCTGTGGTATTTGTTGAACACTGTAACCAAAATCCATTGACTCACGTCGTTGCATGTCAATCGGATAACTGACAAGTGACAACCAAGATGCAAAATGCAATGTCATTCTCTCTCACCTTTTCTTCGCTGGTTTCCATCACTAATCACGCATCAATTTGAATATTAGCTGGGAACTGGGAAGGGAACATTCACTGTGGCCAACACAAACTTCCCATTCGCAATGAGCTTTCGAAGCGCTTTGGTCCAAGAAAATCTCGGGAGATTGACCAAGTTGGTTAACTTTGGAAATTATTATCAAAATATGGATACTTTGCAAATTATTTATCTTTGAGTGATTTTTTGCTACAACCATTTCGATTTTTTACTTTTTTTGTGCCACATCCGTTGTCACCTGTGGCTGAAGTAGCTACTCTACAAGTGAAAATGGATCAATCTTGCAGTATCAGAAATGCTCCTCCTAAGAAGTTGTTTGGGTAAGAAGGGAAGTAGGCAAGAAAGAAAAATGCGAGAAGAGACGATGGGTAGAAAATAAGTATATTTTTATGTTATCTGGGTTAAAGGAAGAGTAGTAGAATAGAAAAAAAATGTTGAGTTTTAATGTATGTAAAGATATATTTACCTCCCCAAATGATATATCTACACATTGTAAACACAAGGGTAGAAATATCACTTCATATTTTCTTTCCTTTCTCTCACACTCTCATTAAAAAAAAACCACGACTTACCGATGGAAAAAACCCATCGGAAATGAAGAAATTCCGTCGGAAAACTATATTACGCATGTAATTTACGACGGACACTGCCCGCTTCTCGTAATAAAGGCTGAGAAGAAAGCCTTTCCGACAGATCTTGTTTGGTCACGGAAATTTCCGACGGTTTTAATCGTAGGAAAACTTGCCACACAAAATCCCTAATTACCGACAAAAATTCCGTCGATAACTCTCTGTGGAAGTTACCGACGGAGTTTTCCGTCGGAAAATGTAACCAACAGTATTTCCGTCGGAAACAAGGTTTTTTTTATTTTTTAAATTATTTTTGATTTATTTTTTTTTATATTAATAATTAATTATTAATTATTTTCAATAAAATTTATATATTCAATATTAAATATTATATTATATTTATTAATTATTTTATTTTATTTTTTAATTATTATTATAATTTATTTATTAATTTATATTTTATTATAATTAATTATACTTTAATTATTATATTTTATTTAAATTAAATATTATTATATTATCAATTACAAAACAATTTTGAAATTAAAAATAAAATTTAAAAAGTAATTAAATTAAAATTAATTTAAAATAAAAACAAACTCAACATATAATCCATAAATAAAATATCTGTCTATCTACAAAACTCTAGTAGACCTATAACTATCCTAACACCCATCACCATAATATCCGTCATTGTCGTCCTGTCGGGGGATTCTACCGGCATCACATGATCATCAAGCTGCGGCTCAGTAGACAGACTGTCATCAGGAGGCTGCGGTGGTGGATCAGTAGTAGTAGTGGAGGGCTGGGGCAGGGTGGCTTGGAGGACCCCCTACAGAGCGTTGCACCTGTCTGGTATGAGGAAATCGAGCACAGCGGTCATGACCGCAGAGAATGTCTCCATCTGCTGCATGATGCGCTCGTTCGTCTCCCTTTGCTGCTGCACCTCCTACCTCGGCAGCTGCACCTCTTACGTGTCGTGTGAGCCGGAGGATGTAGGCTCCCTGATGGTCAAGCTCGGCGTCGACCCTCGACGGATCGACCTAGCTAGGGTTGCAGTACTGTAAATCCGTCCCTTGTTCTTCCCGCCCGCCACATCCATCCAGGCCTGGGTCTGTATTCACCCAACCTCAGCGGGGTCCAGCTGAGGAGGATTTGAGGCACCAGAGCAGAAGGCAGCCTCAGATGCTACCTGACTATACCTGGCATTGTACTCCGCCTGCGACAATACATTACAATCAATATTTATTAAACTATAATAATAATAATAATAATAATAATAATAATAATAATAATAATAATAATAATAATAATAATAATAATAATAATAATAATTACCAATAGTTTAAATATAAAAAAACACTTTAGCTTACCACTCTAGTATATCAGTGGAGAAAAAGTTTCTTCCCAAACTGTCTTAATTACACAATTCAAGATTCAATAAAATGAGCGATACCATGACCAGGAGTACACAAGCTCAATAATATTGAACCTTGAACGGGAAACTACGATTTTTCTCAATTATGTATAATAATTGTACTCTAACAAAAAAAAAACTTTAAGTAATAGGGATAATTTGCATAAAGTTTGACATTATTAGCAAACAATCAAAAATATCATTAAGCAACCATTTTATTGAACAGTAACTAATATTTTATTAAATCATTTATATTTTAAAATAATTTTAATTAACAAAACATTTTATTGAATTAGTTAATTACTTATGTTTGTTTACTTGACTTTTTATATATCAAGTTTTAAAATCTATTATTAGTATATTAGTTAATTGTTACTAACAATTTTTTTAAAAAATATTTTTTTTGTTCTTCCCACTTATTACGTTACTTTACTATTTAAAATCCTACGATGTTAATTACTTAAATAATAATCAGTCATTCTTCCCATAAGACTGATTTATTCAAATATGACATTTTAAAATAATAATTAATTACTTTATTTTAAATTAATGATTTTGATAATTAACTTCTTCATTAATATCAATTATTACATAACAAATAACTAATTACTCATTATTGTCTAACTATTTTATTTATCAATTCAACAATAACTACGTATAAAGATCCCGATCACGCTTAACCGATCACTATGAGCTACTGTCAAATCTGCTCATTACTGCTGAATATGATTTAATTAACTTCTTAAGTATTATTTAATCACTCCGTTATTTACGTACAAATAATCCCGATCACGATTATAATGGATAACCATCGCTACGTCGAATCAGCTACGTTCATCACTACGGCTGCAAGTATATGTGGGAGGAAAACGATTTTACCGGCTAACTAATCCTAGTTAGGTCTCATCCTATCAACAATACTTGTCCTTATGATTTTATATTAGAGTAAATTAATTAATTAATCTACATTCATTAATTAATTATATATTCATTAATTAATTTATGTAATTAGCAAAAACTACAGCTTACTAACTTTAAAACTAATAAACACAATTTTGTTACAACTAGACAAATATATATATATATATATATATATATATATATATATATATATATATATATATATATAATACACTCCTACAAATTAAACAGATATATACTACAACAAATAAGACAAATCAAATTTATACAATTTCTTTAGCATGCATTGAACAGTTATAATTAATATCCCAAAATAGAAAAACCCCAGTACCTCCGACGGTCGGAAACTGCTCTATGCAATGGTGGTGACGGTGGCTAGTCTCACCCTCTGGTAGCCCTCAAAACAAAGATCACAACAACAACAAAATAAATTAGATTCACCAAATTTCAGACATCACAAAGCCAACAAAACACAAAAAAATAACCTTAATCAACATTAATTATAATTAATCAATAAACCCATTTTTTTTAAATAAATAGGAATAAAATTAAATAGGAACAAAATTAGGAGGATACCTAAACAATATGGTGGTGGTTCTGGTGGTGGTTTCAATGGTGATGGTGGTTTCAATGGTGGTGGTAGTGGTTTTCCAAGGGAATGTGGGTTGCTGGTGGGAATGGAGGGGAGGAGAAGGAGAAGGTGGGTTTCGAGTGGTAGTTGAAGGTGGTAGTTGGAGCAACTGAGATGGAACCAGAGAAGAGAAAAGGAGAGGAGGAAGTGGTGGAGGCAGTGGCGGTGTTCACGAGTCACGAACACAGGCGGTGACGGTGGTGTTCGGTGACGGCAATGGTGGTGCGCAGTGAGGGAAGCAGATGGGGCAGAGAGAGAAAGCATAGAGGGAAAGCAGAGAGGGAAAAGTGAGTGGGAAGAAAGGTTACGACCAGGTTATTTAAAAGGTTACCGACGACTTCCGACGGCTTTTTCCGTCGGAAATTCAAAAAAGGATTACTGACAAAATAATCCGTCTGTACATTTTCGACGATTGTATCCGTCGGTACCTAAATTTCAGAATTATCGATGGACTATTCCTTCAATACACTCTCTCGTCAACAATTTGCCATTCCCGCCATCTCTTCCGTCGGATAAAGCCGTCGGTAATGTTACCGACGGGATTTCCGTCGGTAATTTCTGCAACTTTTGGTATTCTAACTTACTGACGATTAAATACGTTAGAAACGCACAAACTACCGACGGATATGAAGTCCGTCGATAATATCATGTTTTATGACAGTGTCTCTCCAAGTTAGGTGAGAAAACTATTCGGCATGGGTTGTCCCACACAAAGTTTTCTCTCCAAATCCAAACAATGAAAGTCATGGTTCTCTCCCTTGCTTCTCTCCGGTGGCGGAACTTCTACAGAGCGGGGGGAGTAACGGCTCCCCCAAGATTTTTTGAACAAAATTGTTTCAATATAAATAATATTACACACTTAAAAATATTATATACTATGTAATTAATTTTAGATATTTTAGATGTGATACTTTTATATTAAAAAATACAATGATACAAGCATAAAAAATTGATGCAATTTTTGAAGAAGAAAATAAATGATAGAAGTAAAAATTGTATAACTTTAGTATTATTAGAGTGTAAAAAATCTTTACACCGACAATATGTACCGATTTAATCCCGAAATTATATGGAATTGATATGTAATACTAGTGTAAAAATTTTACACGGTCAAAACATGATAAAAATGTATTACTTTTATACTAAATACTTTAGAAAGTCACATATAAGATGATTTGTGATATGTTAATAATATAAAAAACTTTATATCAACGGTCTATCAAGATTACACTTAAAATTATATATAATTAATAATAATTTTTTAATAAATAATTTTTGCTAGTGGCTAGTTGGTTCCCCCAAAATTTTCAGTCAAGATCCACCACTGCTTCTCTCTTATACACTTCTCTTCTTCCAAAATCATGTCAACCAAACAATGTGTAAGTGCTTGAAGAAGCAAGGCCTAGCACTAAACCACTTAAGGGATAGATGCAAAACATTTATTTTATTATATCTGAATTAATTTATATTTAAGTACATATTATTAACACAAATATCCTATTTTAATCTAATTTTTCAAAAAAAATTAATTTAAAATTGACAAGAAACTTCTTAGTATATAGTAAAAAGTATAATACTAATAATCAAAAACTTAAAAAAGTTTTACTTTTCATTCATTTCTTTTAATTTTGAATCATTAACAAGTGTTATCGGCCCTAAGACAGTCCGTAGCATTTTATGTAAATTATTTCATCTTCATAATTGTAAAATCAACTACTAGATGGCTCAAACATGTAAAGAAAATTATTATTTTAACTTCAAATATAATCATGTTTTTTAAGCAACATATGTTATTTATGTTAAACTAGAATGTTTGTGTTAATAATATATAATTAAATATATGTATAAACTAATTTAAATATAATTATGAATGTAATATAATAAATAATTTGCATATAAAACATAAATACTATAAGTGGTTTAATGATAAAATCATTTGAGCAAAACTGTTAGAGCACCCAATTTTTGGACGTGGCACCAACGTGGGATGGTTGATTTGCATGTTAAAAGTTAAAAGAGAAAGTTGACTGTAAGAACTGTTTAAGAAGATTTTGAGATTATAATAACAAAATCCTAAGAAGCAATTTGACATGAACTAAAATCGAAATTGATAAAATTTGTAAGGACCAAAAATTTATTTAAATCAATTATGTGAAATTAAAAATTAATATTATTGGACATGTGACATTGATGATGCAACACTCATTTTGTCATGTCATCATTTAATGGAGGCACCCTAATGACGGAACGAATTTTAAAGTTTTAAAAAGTTTAGAGATCATAACCTAATAAAAAAAAATTTGGAGGGACTAAAATATTCATTCAACCTAAAAGTAATATAAAAGAAGCAAAGTAGCAAGGGAAAATTGCAATTTTGAATTGAATGTGGATTTTTCTTTTTTTTTTCCTTGGTCATGTTTTGCATGCGATTTGAAATAAAACAATTACGTGACCTCCTAATTTTACAAGAGAATATGAGAAAGCATCCCAAGTCCAAGTAAACCACGATTATTCACGGGCTATCCTGGCTCGAAACGATCATGGCAGGCTCATTAATGGGCTGGGCCTGATTATTACTTAGCTGGAACTCCTTGACAAGCTCAGTATCAACATTATCTTCGGGCTCCCAGGTGGGCTCATCCAAATCAGTCCATTTAACCAAGAACTCCAATTTTCCATCATCGCCAACTCTTCTACCAACCACCGATTCCGCCACCGCGTACTCAAGGCCAGCCTCGTAATCCCTTACCAAGTCCTCCGCCACGAACCTCGCCTTCACCCACTCGTTTGCGCCACCGTCCTTCCACCGCACCAAATACTCCAAGTTTTCCCCCTTTCCCCTCTTTTCCAGAATCTCCTCCACCTCCGCGTATTCGAAAACCGCTCCCTCCAAAACCCTAACAACTCCTTCCAATCCAATCCTCCTCCCGAACTGCATCGGATTCCCCTTCGGCGTCACATTCAGAATCTCCTTCGCCAGATCCATCGGCGTTCGTCCTCTACCGTCTTCAATTTCCGGATCGGCGCCGAGATCGAGAAGCAGCTTCGCCACGCCGGGCTTGACGTAACCGGCGGCCATGTGAAGCGCCGATAGTCCGCCGGCGTTGTCGCGGTGGTCGAGATCGGCGCCGGCTTCGGCGAGTAGGCGGACGCATGGCTCTGAGCCGAGGCCGGCGACGAAGAGGAGGGCGGTTCTGCCGTCGGAGTCCACGGAGTCCACGTCGCGGTCATCACCGGCGTCGAGGATGCCCTTGAGGGTGGGTTCGTCGGCTTTCTTGGCGGCGGTCCACCAGGGAGATTCGTATTCTGCGAGGACGTCTTTGGCGATGAAATCGGAGGGGACCCAGGAAGGGGCATGACCGTCTTTCCACTCGATGAGGTATTCCATTCCGGTGGAATCTTCGAGTGCTCTGCTTCCGATTATTCGTTTGACTTCCCCGTAGGACTCATCTTCGGTGGTGTCTTTGGGGGCTTGTTGATGGTTGTTTTGGAGAGAACGGAAGGGAAGAAAGGGAGTGGGTTTATTATGGCGAAGGGGATGGAAGTGTTGATGTGAAGGAAAAGTACAACAAGGTAGTGGGTGTTTGGGATTGGTATTGGTATTGGGAAAGTGTTTGAGGTGAGAAGCTGGTTTGGTCACGAATACGGCTTCCATGAATCTGCTTCTTCTTCTTCAGCTGTAATGTATGTGGTTCTGGTGGTTTGGATTCACGGTGGCTTATTGATCATGTGGTAGCGAGTGAGTGACCGAGAAATGGGATTTTGTTGTGTTAGAAGAGGATAAGGAATGAAATCCATTTCATGGTTACAATTGCAGGGTGGTCCCAAAAGGGTCACAAAAAGTTTAGGTGACTAGTTCCTTTGTCCATAGAGTATTAACGGATTATCCACCAATAAAATCTTCATATCGATGATGAGATTTGAACTCACGATCTTGTAGGTCATGAGCTGTAACATTATCACTGGACCGACCTTCGTTGCCTTGTTAACACTAATTTTGATATTTTTTTTACTAATTTTGATATTTTATTTTTCGATGAATCCGGGTATCCTCCGATCGGGAGTCAAATACTAATTCCTCGAGGTACTAAGATCCATTTAAGGGTTGACCTCTCCCAACAGATGTTCTTCCATATATATAAGTTAGGGATCGAACCCTTGATCACATGCTTAAGGGATCTAGTTATCTATCAACTGTGTCACATCATGTTAGTACACTAATTTTGATATTAATATTTACTTATATTTTAAATAAAGTATTATTCTCTTAAATAAAAAAATTACAATGTTCAAAGAAATTATCCATATGTTTTTATCTTGACTTCATTTTTGCTGTTTGGCTCCAATTACACACTAGCCAAAACATTGTATCACTGAAGGCTTTTTGATCTCACTAGTGCAATTTACTTCATAAATTATCAAAATGGTATAACTTGAAAAATATTTATCAGATTGAGGTAAGTCATATATGTCATATACGACTTCAAAATTGTATATTTCATATACGACTTCTATTTGATTGTGTCTATCATTCCACATGGAAGTCGTATATATCACGTACGATTTCTATTATTTTATAATAAACTCTAAAAAATGAAGTCATACATGACATATACGACTTCACCTTAATCTGATAAATACTTTTCAAATTGCACCATTTGAATAATTTATGAAGTAAATTGCTCTCCAATGGACAAACCGTTGTACATCGCCACTTTCTTTTAAAAAGAAAATCAAGCGTAAATATTACTACATTTTTTTAATACTTAGCAAGAGAGGAAAAGAAGTGCAGGTCTTTATGTGTAGCATAACTTATTTATAATCATTACTAATAGATAATGATAAATGAAGATGTTTTTGGGACATTAATTATAAAAATCATATAATGGTGGATTGTTTTTAAGTGTTAAATACATGTGATGAGATGTTAGGTATGAGAAGGAAAATATTACCACAGCAATGAGCAGACCCAATTCGGTTATATCAAGTGGACAGGTGGCAGCTATTCCATCAATCAAGGAAACACGTAGGAGTAATAGAGTGAGGCTCCCTAACAGAAAATATTCTGACTAGTGGCTTAAATAGGGAAATCAAAAGGTGTAAGGGCGTGTGTATGATGTATTGAGTGAATTCTCTTCTCCCTCTCTATATTCTTCTTATGGTATTGTAAAAGGCTAAGTAACTGATAGTGCTCTGTAATAGTCTAGTTGCTTTTATCATTGCAGTGTTTACTGCTGT
Organism: Sophora flavescens; assembly: GCA_030762895.1. Classification (NCBI taxonomy): domain Eukaryota; kingdom Viridiplantae; phylum Streptophyta; class Magnoliopsida; order Fabales; family Fabaceae; genus Sophora; species Sophora flavescens. The sequence continues at coordinate 9,791,274 of CM061063.1, forward strand.
ATGACTCTATTTTACATTGAATAACAAGTACCTGAGTGATTCCCTTCTATTTTGATCTATTACTTGCTGAGATATAAGATTGACCCTTACAGTGGTGCTTTGGCTCCCACCATGGCTGAGAACACTTGATTGAAGGACGTCCAACCGGATCTCGAGATGGTGCATGTAACGTCCTTTGTTATATTAGTAATCTTAAGATAAAATCAATAAAAATATTTTAAAACATTTAATTAAAACATAAATCTCATAAAAAAATTCTTAAATATTTAAAGTCTGAAAATACCTCAAATTAAATAATATAATAATAAAGTATCCAAGTAATGAATATAGATATAAATTCATACGTTTGAATAATAAATAAAAACCAAAAGCCTTAAAACCGGACGTCTAATTACAATCTGAGAAAAATAATACGTAACCCAAAGAACGTCGTCAACATAATACTCTCAATCATACTACATTACTAACCAACTAGGTAATAAAAAAGATGACTCCTCAGATCTCCGGGTCCTCAACAGCGATGTCCTCGATCTCTGAAAACAACACTTATGATGAGATATAAAATCACAGTGATCAACAATACAGTTTTATAAAATATTTTCGAAAATAGTATTGTTCTCAACCGACGCGGTAACCGAAAAAACTGTCTATGGTATCCGCTAATTTTTCAAGATAATATATACAAAATTAATTACTTTTAACAACAATAATAATTTCATCAATTCAAAAGCATATAACATAAGAACAACTCATCTCAAGGCATCACCTTCCACATGCCAAAGGAATTCTGAATTAATCACAAACCATGTAATTTTTAACTTTAATCCAAGTGGCTCAGAGACCTCATACTTAAATTGGTCTCTTGCCGACATGCCTTAAATCTCACACATCACACGACAATGGCGTCACATTGCCCATCCCTACTCATGATGAGTGTTTTGATGCCTCCCTCCTGTCGGGGACATTTCTATTTCGATACCTCACATGTGCACATGGAGGTATTTCTCCTTTTTCGACACCCCAACATGTGGCGGTGTTACTTTCGATACCCCTTTTTTGGTGGTATTGCTCATTTTCGACATCCCAATCACATGGCGATGTTACTTTCGATACCTCATTAAGGCGGTATTACTCTTCGATACCCCTATGCATTGCGGCAAACATCATACAACATATCATAATGCACAAATTTCATGTCTCATACGTGTAACAACTCATTTACCAAAAATTAAATATTTAATCTTATCATGCATGTCAAATAAACTCACATGACATAACATACACCAATAAGCATGTCATTCAACTAATACAAATACCAATCATGTATTTCATGCCATCAATAACAAGAATAAATACTCAATTTAATAAATTTATATTTTAATTCAAAACCCCCAATTTTAAAAAATTAGGTTATTAATAACATGCATCATTCAATTAAAATATCTCAAAATCATAGGTAAATCACTCGACATAACAAACACATATACCATGGAAAGGGTTATTAAAAGATATTGTTACTCACCCCCCGAAGACATCCAAAGTGCTCTAAAATTTTTGTATGATAAAACTAATGTTTCTCTAAAAAAAAACCTTCTCCCCCTCACTGTTACGATTGCACTGCCAAACAAAAGAAACGTGTCTAAGAAACCTCTCCCTTTCTGCACTCAGTATGGCATCCTCTCAAATACTCCCTGTGCGGCGCATCATTCTAATTCTAACAAGGTAACGTGCGCATAGCACGCGCGTGTGTGTACTTTAGTTAATTAGTGAAACATAACATAGGGTTTTTAAATTAATTTTTTTAAAAAACAAACCCATTTGAATTACTTTTGGGCAAAAGCCAAAAGTCCATAAAGGGGTGAATGGGTTTGACATACAGTCCTGCACACACAATATATATATATATATATATATATATATATATATATATATATATATATATATATATTATTTTGAATACTTATGATGGTTAAGTAATTTCAATAAATCCTTATAGTATCGATTCTTTACACAAAATCTTTTAATTATATTTTATTTGTACTATCATTTTAAATAAATTGTTATTTTTTTTATCAAATTATTTATATTAGAATTTTAGGATGTTACATTTTCTTCCCTCCTTAGAGAATTTTGTCTCCGAAATTCGCCTCATACTCACACAATTATTTTAACATATGTCATATTCGAAACTAAAAGGTTACCATACCTTAGATAATAAAATCTGGGTATTGACGAACGATGTCCTCCTCCATCTCCCAAGTGGCTTCCACAGGAGTCAATCATTCCCATAACAGTTTCACCAATGGAATTGTCTTGTTCCTCAGAGTCTTAGTGCTCTTGTCCATAATTTGACTAGGCTTTGGCTTATAGATCAAATTATCCTTCAATTGTACAGACTCAGGAGCTATCACATAAGATTCATCAGGCACATATTTTGAGTTACGACACATGGAAAACATCATGAAGGTTTGCCAACTGTGGCGGAAGAGCCAATTGATAAACAACAGGTCCGACTCTTTTAAGAATTTGGAAAGGTCCCATGAAACGAGGATTTAGCTTGTGGACTTTTATCGACCTCCCTACCCCTGTCTTAGGAGTGACCCTCAAAAATACATGATCACTTTCCTGGAATTCTAGAGGCTTTTTCCTTTTGTCGGCATAGCTCTTTTGTCTACTTTGCGCCGTGCGCATCATCTCCCTAATCATTTTGATTCTCTCAGAGGTTTCCTGGACCAATTCAGGTCCTATCAAGGTTTTCTCACCTACCTCACACCCACATAAAAGGGACCTACACTTTCTCCCATATAGCACCTCATAGGGTGCCATGCCTATACTAGCGTGATAACTATTGTTATACGCAAACTCAATGAGAGGTAGGAACCTATCCCAACTCCCTCCTTCATCCAAGACACACGCTCTAAGCATGTCCTCAAGGGTCTGAATGGTCCGCTCTGACTGACCATCTGTTTGGGGATGATAGGCCGTGCTAAGGTTCAACTTAGTCCCAAAGGCTTGCTGAAAAGCTCTCAAAAATCTAGAGGTAAACCTCGGGTCTCTATCCGACACTATGAATGTGGGTATCCCATGAAGCTTGACTATTTCCTTGATATAAAGGTATGGCAACTTGTCTAAGCTATAGGTTGCCTTAATTGGCAAGAATTGGGCAGACTTGATCAACCTATCCACTATCACCAAAATGACGTCTAAGCCCAAACGCGTCTTAGGTAACCCCATCACAAAGTCCATAGAAATTCTCTCCCACTTCCATTCTGGAATCTCCAAGGATTGCAATAACCCCGAAGGCTTCTGGTGTTCTATCTTAACATTTTGGCACACTAAACACCTAGTTACGAAGCTAGCCACATCCTTTTTTCATTCCTGGCCACCAATACATCCTTTTGAGGTCTTGATACATCTTAGTTATTACAGGATGTATGGTGAACTTTCCCTTATGAGATTCCTCTAATATCTTCTCTCTAAGGCTCCCCTCCTTAGGAACCACGATCCTATTCTTAAACTTCACTAGTCCATCAACAGACAACTCATAACCCTCTTGTCCCAACCGAGACTGCAACTCCTGGTCTAAAAGATGTTCCCGCCTAATCTCATCTCCAAGGTCACTATTAATTTCCAACCTATTCAACTTCAAACTTAAGACATTTAAGGACACATCCAACACCTCTAGATTCATGTCCCTAAACTCTTCCATGAGGTTCAGCTCTTGCACCATCAAGCTCGACACGTGTAGGGACTTCCTACTCAAAGCATCTGCCATCACATTGGCTTTTCCAGGATGGTACTTCAACTGGAAGTCATAGTCCTTAAGGAACTCCATCCACCTTCGTTGTCTCATGTTCAACTCCTTCTGGTCGAACAAATATTTAAGACTTTTATGGTCACTAAAAACTTCAAACTTTACCCCATAAAGGTAATGCCTCCAAATCTTAAGGGCAAAAACCACAGCTGCTAGCTCTAGGTCATGGGTAGGGTAATTCCCCTCATGTGGCCTAAGCTACCTAGAGGCATATGCTACCACCTAGCCCTCCTGCATCAAGACACATCCCAATCCATTCTTAGACGCGTAGCAGTAAACCACAAAACTCACTAAGGGATCCGGTATAGTTAAGATTGGTGATGACACCAATCTCCTCTTAAGCTCTTGGAACTCGTCCTCACACTCCTGGTCCCACACAAAAGGTTTCCCTTTCCTAGTCAACTGGGTCAAAGGTAAGGCTAGTCTAGAGAATCCCTCTATGAACTTCCTATAGTAACCAGCTAAACCTAAGAAACTTCTCACTTCGATTACTGTCTTAGGTTGTTCCCATCCCAACACTGCATCAACTTTAGAGGAATCAACTGCTACAACATCCTTTGAAATTGTGTGTCCTAAAAACTTTACCTTGTCTAGCCAAAACTCACACTTCTCCGGTTTGGCATAAAGACGCTCGTCCCTCAAGATCTGCAACACCAACCTTAAGTGTTCTCCATGTTCTTCTAGTGTCCTAGAGTATATTAAAATATAATCTATGAACACCACCACAAACCTGTCCAAAAAGGTCCTAAAGATCCGATTCATATAGTTCATGAAAACGGCTGGGGCATTGGTCACACCAAAGGGCATCACTACATACTCATAGTGCCTATACCTTGTCCTGCAGACTGTCTTAGGGATGTCCTCGCTTCTAACTCTAATTTGATGGTATCCCGATCTTAGATCTATTCTGGAAAACACCGACGCTCCCTTTAACTAATCTAAGAGGTCATATATCCTAGGCAAGGGATATTTGTTCTTGATGGTTACCTTATTTAGCTGCCTGTAATCAACACACAACCTCATACTCCTATCTTTTTTCTTCACTAGAAGCACTGGTGCTCCGAAAGGTGACACACTAGGCCTAATAAACCCCTTGTGTAACATATCCTCTATCTGTTTCTTGAGCTCGCTCAACTCTAGAGGTGCCATCCTATAGGGTGCTACTGATACAGGTCCACTCCCAGGTACTAGACCTATGGTAAACTCAATCTCTCTATTTGGAGGTAAACTAGAGACATCCTTAGGAAACACATTTGGGAACTCATACACAATAGGCAACGCCGCTATATCACTTTCAGCCTCTATCTTAGCAGAAAAGAGGAGTATATATCCTTGAGCTCCCTTAACTAAGCACTTATGACATGAGACAACAGAGATAAGATGTTCTGTCCTAGGAGAGTCAACAGACATGGACTGTGGAATGAAAGAAATAGTTCGACTAGCACAATCAATAATAGCATTGTTACGAGACAACCAATCCATGCCCAAAATAATATCTAGACCACACATAGGTAAACATATCAAATCAACAATATAAGTCAGGTCTTGAAACAATAAAGGATATTGCAGGCAGACAGAAGAAGTAATCAATCTATCTTTAGCAGGAGTAGAAATACACAAATAATATGACAGTTTAGTAACAGGTAACTCTAAGAATTGAGCACATTTAAATGAAATGAATGAATGTGTTGCTCCTGAATCGAACAATATGATAACATCATGACCTTTAATAAAGCCCTTACCTTGGATCAAACCTTCGGACTCCTTCACCTCCTCTCCTTGGATGGTAAAGACCCTTCCATGGTTCAGTGATCTGGTTTGAGATTGTCCTCCTGACTTGCACATCCTAGCAAAGTGTCCCATCTTCCCGCATTTGTGGCAAGTGGTTTGTGCCGCGGGGCACACACGATCTCCATGCGTCCCACACTTGTAACATGCAGTCCCTTTTTCACCTTGAGCACCTTGAACCTGCTTACCCTTCGTGATTGTAGGCACAGGTCGTAGGCTCTTCTAGAATTTACCCCCTTTCCCATGGTTCAGGTGTGTAATATTAAACTCGACTTCCCCCGTTTCGATGGCTCGAAGGTGCTTCAATGGATTTTCAAGGCAGAGTGTCACGCACCAAAAATTTCAGTAAGGGGACACTATAATTTATTAACTAATTAATTAAGTATAAAGAGGTTGAAAGGGTTTTATCATCCCAATGTGAAGATCGTATGATGGAACATTTTGCTTGTCCGAATTTAGTTAAAACCGGTTCAAAGATAATAAAGTGCATGTGTACAAAGTGTGAAGGTGCATGTGTGCCAAGTGTAAGTGCATGTGTTCAAAGTATGAAGGTGCATGTGTGCCAAGTGTAAGGGTACTGTCACCAACACCAAGTGTATGTGTGCCAAGTGTAAGGGTGCAAGTGATACAAGTGTCATAAAGAGATAAGTGTTTATAATTGAGTGTTTATTTTTATAATTTGTGATGAATTATTTTGATAGATCAAATTAATTCAATTTTTATTTATTTTATATTAGAAATGTACAGTTGAATTTTCGGTAGAAAATTTCACGTTTACGGTTTGAGTTTTTGTTATCACTTAAGCTCTACTGACCCGAAAATAATTTTAAAATTTTGAAAATTCAAAAATTTATTTTTCTAACCCAATTATAGCTATTTTTATGATTTTAGAAATTATTTATTTTTATATGAATTTTTCGGGTGAAATTTTTGCGAATAAAAATACGATCGGTTTTTACCAATTACGTAATAATTGAAACCGGAACAAGCAAGAATTATTAAAATCAGATTTTATACAGATTTGAGGTGACTTGATGAGCTTTTAATAGTGATTTCATTCAATGCACACCATCACGATCTTACCCCTAATTATTTCTTTCATTCTTGCAAGAAACCATTACATTATTATAAAAACACATTTATATTGGAAAAAAAATTAAATAAACCCCTCTCTTCTTCACCAAGGCGGCAGCCCCCCCCCCCCCCCCTCAAAACCTCTATAAATACTCTCCTCTCATGCCTTGTTTCATTTTCTCTCTCTCTCTCTAAACTCACTTGCTCGCTTCCTATTTCCTCCATTATCGTACTTAGAATTTTTCAAAGTTCTTCATCATCTTACTCTTGAGAAGGTCCAAACTTGCTCATCCTCATCACCATCAACATCATAAAAGGGTATAATCTTCCTACTCTACTCTTCAATCTCTTCAAAAACCTAAACTTTACTTACATCCATGTTAATGATTTTGTGTTACTAGTTGATTTTACCATGATGCATGTTTCTAAGACCAATTTATTTGAGCTCATCCTCACCTTTATTATCATCTACTACTATTGCATGTTACAAAAAGATTTTCCAAGGCCAAAATTTATTGGGGTGGCTGAAACTCTAGTTTGGGAGTTGGGGAAACTTTGTTTCAATTTCTTTAAGAAAGATGTTTACTTGGATCATCATTTTAATTACATGCATGAGAGAGATAGAGTGATTTTATGATTTTCCTTATATTTTATGTTTTCATGTATGTTTTTGAGGGTCTAGGACCCTTGTATGTTGGTTTTATGGCTTATGAATGATGCTAGAGTGAAGATAATAACTTGGTGTGGATAAACATATGAAAAATATAAATCTGGCAGCATGACATACACTTATTCGTGAGCCCACGAATTTTTATAGTAAACATATTTCTAAAAACTAAATAAATATTTAGAAAGAAGGCTTCTAGGGCTTTAATTTGATATATAATATGTAAGTCTTTGGATAAGATTTACTAGGTCAAAACACGTGTCAAAGTGGAACCAAATTCTGTGTGGGAAAATATGTACATAGTTGGCTGCATGGTGGTTTCAAATATGATTTGGAAGGGTAAAAACTCTTATAAAATTTTTTGGGTTATTAATAAAGCATAACTAAAGTTTTGTTGAAGTTTAGAATTTTTAAATATGTATATAAAGAGAAATAATTTCATAAAGTTACAAGTTAGTAAAATTAGATTTCTAGAAAAATCTTGTGCAAACAGAGATAGTGTTTGATTTTTAATAAATTAATGCCTTTGAATTTATACATGGGACCAACTTCACTGTATTGATGATGGAGTTGGGTGCCTTCCATTAATTTTTCAAAAAATTTAAAGGTCTTTTGAGTGACCATTCACATTTTAAACCCACTGCTGTCCTGGAATTGCTTTTATAAAAGAGTTCATCATAATTTTGAGTGAAAATATGATTTTGAAAATAATATCTTTTAAAATGATCAAGTAAATATTTTTATATAAAATGGACTATAAACAAGCTGTTAATATAAAGATATAAAAATATGGGATTAAAGTATATATATATATATATATATATATATATATATATATATATATATATATATATATATATAAGTAAGTCTTGGACAAAAATGTGATCCAAGAAATTGTAAAAGATTGGACCATCTCTAGAATCATTGTTTTTATCCATGGCCAAAACCTACACTTAGAAAGATAAGATTACTTTGTTTTAATTTAAGTCGTTCGCTTAATTCTTAGACTTGCGGCACGCTGTGGGCGAAGGAAGTTCACTGTGGGCAACACGGAAACAAAGATTTTGTCTACCCATCGAATCAGGTGAGTGGTGAAAACCTGAGGGATAATTATGTTATGATGACTATATGCCTTGTATGCTTGTTTGATGTGTTAGGTTGATATGGTGATTGCTATGATTGATTTGGTTGGATTTTTGAGTTCATGATTGTGTTGATGATGCACTTGATTCTTATGTGTCTTGATTAATGAGTTATGAATATATGCGTGATACCTATATATGTTGAAGTTGTATTGTGGTTGTTGTATGGAAGCCTAACCATTGGTTAGAGCTCGATGATAAGGATAAAAGCTTTAAAAAAATATGCACAAAGGAAATCACAAGTAAAGATTTCTTCTTAACAAAGTTTCGATAAAGAGGAAAGTGAAATAAGGTTGAACAGTTTTATAAAGAAGATCCAATTGAAAATTTAAATGATTTTACCCAAAAACATAGGTAATTTCTTTGGAAATGATTGAGGAAAAAAAAAGAAAGAGAATTTTGTTTTGGAACTTGAAAGGAGTTCATTTGGAAAATTTTAAAATGTTTCTGGAGAAAGAGAAGAAATTTTGAAATAAAATGGTTTTATGAAAAAGAATGAAATTTCCAAAACTTAAGGTTTTTGAAAGCAAAAAGTTTTTAATTAAAAAGATTTTTTTTCAAAACAGAAAATGTCCGATAATTTGGATAAGTTATGGAAAGTTTTGGTTTTTTTTATTTTGTTTTTTTTATTGAACAAAAATAACATGAAAAGTGAACCTAGTAACCGAGACGTCGGGGTACTAGAGTTCTGGCATGTGGATCCATGATCCGTATCACAACGCTGTGGACTGTGTGTCCTATATATGATACTGTGGACTGTGTGTCCTATACAAGTTGCTGTGGACCGTGTATCCTAAAGATGTTGCTGTGGACTGTGTGTCCTAGATGCGTCGTTGTGGACTGTGTGTCCTACAAACGTTGTGATAAACGTGGGAAAATGAAGTAAAAAGGGGCAAAGACTGTTTTTCTACTACCACAAAGATCTGGGCTAGTGCACAAGTCTAGGACTGTTGTGATTGGACACTCGGACCTTAATGTCATGTGTTGATATTAAAAGCTTTAAGACATTTAAAAGCCATGGAAGGTCGTGAGCTTTGAGCCTCGACAAGAAAAGAGTGAAGCACAAAGAAAAGTCGCGGAAATAAAAGATTTTACATGCATTAATGTTTTTGGCAGACGTGCCGATTAATCCAGATATCTTGATAAACGAGGTATTCAAGACGGTGTTATTCCGAATATCTTGGTAGACATACATGGTATTCGAGACGGTGTTATTCCGGAACTATGTTTTGAGGAAGTTATTATAGGTGGTCTTGAAGAGCCTTGTAATGATTTTATAAATTTTAGTACGAAAGACTATCCCATGAAAGTTCATATGTTGAAGTGTTTTGGATTTATAAATAAACCTAATTGTTGTGTATTATTAAGAATGGTATGATTATACTGTTTGTATTGTGTACACTATTTTAAGTATTCCGTAAAACTTTTACCCCAATATTTTCAGAATTATTAAAGTAATAAAAGTTTTTCCCAAAGCAACCAGTAAGCTTTCTTTTTAATTTATTTCCGCATGTGATTAGGAGGTAATGCCCAAAGGGGGGTGTTACACCGAGCAGTTTTTGAAATACTACAAGACTCCGACGAACACCATCTCACCATCGCCGCCGTGCACATGGAGAAGGAGGTGGTGCCGTGGTTTCGAATGACCAATCAGAACAACCCCTTCCAATCTTGGGTCGCTTTCACCAGAGCATTGGAGATGGAGTTTGGGTCGTCCCCATATGAATGTCCCAGATCCACCTTGTTTAAGTTGGCCCAAACCACTACTGTCCAGAATAATTATGTTGCATTCACAGCCCTTGCTAATCGTGTCCAAGACCCGACTTCCGATGCCCTTTTGGACTGTTTTCTTAGTGGCCTGAAACCGGATTTGCGAAGGGAGGTGATAGCCCATATCCCCTTTTCCATTACCAAAGCAGTAGCCTTAGCCAAATTCTTTGATGAAAAATACAGCCCAAAAACCAGGGCCTACAACCCATCCTTCCAACCGAAACCCTATAAGCCACAAAACACTTCCCCCACCTCCAAATTATCGTCGCTACTTCCCAACCCCCCACCAAAGACTTTTACCCAGAAACCTCAACCGCCCAACATCAAAAATATCTCACCGGCCGAAATGCAGCTCAGCCGAGAGAAAGGCCTATGTTATTGGTGTGATGCGAAATTTTCCCTTAGCCATAGATGCCCAAACCGGCAATACCTACTACTCCAAAGTGAGGATGAGATCCACCAACAAACCGAACCCGACCCACCCGGCTACACCCTTACCACAAACCCACCCTTAGACTTAGAACAACTTCACTTATCCTTCAATGCCTTGAAAGGATCCAATGGGGTTGACACTCTGAGATTCCAAGGGTCAATCCACGGGTTGTAGCTACAAATACTTCTTGATAGCGGCAACTTCGACAACTTCCTCCAGCCACTCTTAGCTCATTGTCTCAAGCTTCCGGTGGAACCGGCCACTAAGTTCCAGGTTCTAGTGGGAAATGACGGTAGTTTAACGATCGAAGGTTACATCAGTGACCTTGAAGTTCTGGTCCAAGGCCATGCTCTACGGCTGCCGGTATATTTGTTACCCATTACCGGCGCCGACTTGGTTTTGGGAGCGGCGTGGTTAGCCACTTTGGGTCCTCACATAGTTGACTACAGTGCACTCACAATTAAGTTTTATCTGGGCAACTCATTTGTCACATTGCACTTTGAACCCCCGACAACGCCTGCTTCAGCTCAGTTTCACCATATCAAACGCATCCACCACACCCATGCCATGGCTGAGTATTTTACTCTACAAATCCAACCTATTACCGAGTCCCATGAGGAAATGAATGATAGCTTCCTTACCTTGCCAACCGATTTGCAGGCCCTGCTGTTTCATTACAAGGGTGTAACGCCCTTCGTTACATTAGTAACTCAAAACAGATTGTATAAAAATCCTTTAATACATTTAATTAAAATATGTTAATCATAAAATTTTTATCAATTATATAAGTCTGGAAAATGTCTCATATTAAATAAAATAGTAATAATGTATCAAAGTAATAAATAATAAATCTATACGTCCAAATAAAAATCCCAAGCCTCAAAACCGGGCGTCTACTAATAAACCCAACGATAAATAAATAAAAATGTCTAGCCACATACGGCTCCTTATTTAAGAAAACACTAACCAAGCTAGGAATAATAACTAAGAAAATTCGCTAGGTCTTCAATCCTCTCCGGTCCCAGTGATGTCGTCCTCGTGCTCTGAAAACAACACTTTTAATGAGATATAATCCCAGTGAATAAAAATAATCGCTTATTGAAAAGGTTCGCAAATAGTGTTGTTTTCAGCCGGCGCGGTAACCGGAAAAACATTCATGGTACCCGTTAATTATTAAAATATCGAATATAATAAACCCCCAAAATAATAAATATATATAAATAAAATTGATGTCAAGCATTTAAAATACAAACTCATAAGATCAGCAACGGTCGCATCTCATTGCATTTAATCACATTCACCATGCAAACTCTACACAATGCAACTCCACGAACATGACTCGGTGATTCCCAGAATCACTTAACTTGACTCTTTGGTTCCCAGAACCGGTGTGAATCCCAGATCCACTAAGGTCTATGAGCTCATATCCATGCAATGGCGTCCCACTGCCTTCCCCATCCCGGATGGAGGTATCTAATAATATTCTATCCCATATGTAAATATTTTAATCATCTGATATCCCATCCCAGATGGTGATATCTCCATCCTATTCCCGAAATAGAATGTAGAACCGTCATCCCTTCCCGGAAGGTGATAACCCACTCATATACACTATGCAATATGTCATCCCAGATGACTACCAAAATTTTATCAAACTCCATGGCATCAATTTCATGAACACTGTAACAGATTTATAACACAACTATCATGACAAATTAATATTGAATTTAATATGTTTATTATAATACCAATTTTCTAATGTAACCGGCTTTTAAACACAAGAATCCAAGCATGCAACAGGTGTTTCACCTGTTTACCACTACAACAACATTATTAACATAAGGTACAAAAAGTCTAGCGTGAAATTCAAAATAATTTGCATTCAAATGACATTTACAATTTTATAAAAAGTAGATTAGATAAGCCAAAAGGACTAATTTAGTACATAATAGCTTAAACAGAAGCACGTACAGTATTGCCACACAAAAAAATATATTCTTTGATCAATTATCAAAAGGTGAGATGTTTTAAGAATCTCAAAATCAAGAACCCTAACATATTTTACTATTTTAGAAAAGACAAAGTTACATGTAGAAGCCTCAAATTAATTGTACCATGAAAGTGTGAGAAAAGTTATTTTTACTCACTTTTTGCAGACCTCCAATGTGCTCTAAAAATTATGTATGATAAGGATTTGCGCTTCCCTAAAAATTCTTCTCCCGTTTGGTAGCGTTCTTGGATCTGTGTTGTTACGGCTGTACTGACAAAGAGTGGAAATACCTTCCTCTCGCCTCCTGTGCGGTGCTCCCCTTTCTGTGTACTGTAGCCGGTATGTATGTATATATATATATATATATGCAGTGCGCATGCAGGGTTTTGTTTTGTTTTATTATTATTATTATTATTATTTAAAAGCTTGTGAGTCAGGCGCAAGTTATATATATATATATATATATATATATATATACTAATTCTCTTTTTTTTCTTCTTATATTTATTTTAATTTAATATTTCTTTTCTATTCACTAACCAATTCTAATAAATTTTATACTAATAAATTCACACCACTAAACCTCTTAATCATATTTTATTTTTATTATATCATTATTTTTTTTTTATAACTTAATCCTTTTTTTTTCAAATTAATTATATTAGAATTTTAGGATGTTACAAAGGGTGTGTTTGCCAAGCCAACGGGGCTGCCGTCGGTGAGAGCCCAAAACCATGCCATTCCCCTCTTGGAAGGCAGTAACCCGGTCAAGGTAAAGCTGTATCGGTACCCTCAAAGTCAGAAGGCCCAAATTGAGCTCATGGTTTCAGAAATGCTCACCGAAGGAATCATACAGCAGAGTACTAGCCCGTTCTCATCCCCGGTTCTGCTAGTGAAGAAGAAGGATGGCACGTGGCGATTTTACACAGACTACAGAGCCCTTAACGCAATCACTGTCAAGGATAGTTTTTCGATTACCGCAGTTGATGAATTGTTGGATGAACTATTTGGTGTAACACATTTCTCCAAATTGGTTTTGTGTTCTGGATATCATCAAATTCTGATGAAACCTGAAGATATTCAGAAAACTGCTTTCCGGACACATCAAGGGCTATATGAATGGCTAGTAATGCCTTTCGAACTCACGAATGTGCCTGCCACATTCCAGAGTCTCATGAATCATGTTTTTCAACATTTATTGCGTAAGTATGTATTAGTCTTTTTTATGATATTCTAGTTTATAGCCCTTCTTGGTCAGCACACTTAATGCATCTCGAGGAAGTGTTGTATGTGCTGCAGGAACACAAACTTTTTGCCAAATGGTCAAAATGTTTTTTGGTTTGACCAAAGTGGATTATCTAGGCCACATGGTTTCAGGGCAAGGAGTGGAAACATATACTTCAAAAATCCAGGCGGTGATGAATTGGTCGATTCCTATAAATCTCAAGCAACTCCATGGTTTCTTGGGACTCACAGGGTATTACCGCCGCTTCATCCGAGGGTATGCTTCCATTGCTTCCCCTATGACATCCTTACTGAAGAAGGATTCTTTTAATTGGAATGATGAAGCAACCGCAACATTTTCTACCTTGAAGGCAACAATTACACAGGCACCAGTCTTGGCACTCCCTGATTTCTCATGCCCTTTTATTTTGGAAACCAATGCATCCGGTGTTGGTGTAGCACTGTTTTGAGCCAAGACAAGCATCCCATTGCTTATTTTTCCAAGATGCTGACTCTGAAAATGCAGCTACAATCGGTTTATATTCTGGAGCTTTTTGCTATTACTGAGGCAATGGCCAGGTTTCGACACTACTTGTTAGGCCACAAATTTGTTATCCGCATGGATCAGAAAAGTGAGATCTCTCACCGATCGCTATTCAGACACTGGAGCAACAAGCTTGGTTACACAAATTCTTGGGCTATAATTTTACAATAGAGTACAAACCGGGGAAAGACAGTCTTGCAGTGGATGCCTTGTCTAGATCTCTGTTTATGGCATTTTCCACTCACCATAATAAGCTGCTAGACCTTATTCAAAGGGCCATTTCGGGTGACCCAAAACTCACCAGTATCCGTGCCCAATGCATACAGGGAGTTCAGGCATATTCAAATTATCAGGGGCTGAATAATTTATTGTATTGGAAACATCGATTGGTTATCCGCAACAGCCGGAATTAATTCAACAAATCCTCATTGAGTTTCATTCTTCACCTATTGGAGGTCATTCGGGTGTGGCCCGCACAAAGGCTCGGATTACTTCTCAATTTTTCTGGCCCACTATGAACAAGGATATATGTTCTGCGCAATGCCTCATTTGTCAACAAGCTAAAACAGCCACTACTTGCCCAGCTGGATTGCTCCAACCACTCCCTATACCAAATCATCCACTCTCTAATGGCTATACTGTGATATTTGTGGTCATTGATCGCCTTTCTAAATACTGCCATTTTGCTCCCCTTCGTGCAGACTATACGAGCTCCAAAGTGGCTGAAACCTTCATGTGGCACATTGTTAAATTACATGGAATTCCCTGCAGCATCGTGTCCGACATGGACAAGTTATCACAAGTAATTTTTTGGCAGCACCTTTTCAAACTTAGTGGTACCACCACCACTTTAGCGAGTTGTTACATTTTTTTTTATCTTTATCCTCCCTCAGACTTGATTATTTACATTGGGGACAATGTAAGTTTTTAAGCTTGGAGTATGGGTATTATTTTTGGTTTTATTTTTTGCATTTTTGCATGTTGCATTCATATAGGCGTAGTTTTGCATAATCACATGATTAGATTGCCCATTGCTTAGAGTATGCATCCAATTGTGAGAACTTTGTGCCAAATGAATTGAGAGTGAATTTTTGAACCCAATTTTTTTTTCCTGTATTCTTGTGATAGGCTAAAAATGAAAATGTTTGAGATGATATTTTGATAGTTGATAATTAGCATGTGGTTCCTTGGATTTATGTTTCTCATTAATTTCAAACTACTAAATGTGATATTTTTAAGCCTAAAAGGGGTATTCACTAAATCTACCCCATTCATTCTGATTGAGTATTTTATTCCTCTTGGATTGTATTCTCTAGAACTTGACTTGAAATCGTTTTGAAACTTAAAAATTTTTGAAAACATATTTGAAAATGATTGAGGCACTAGGTATTTTTCTGGTCTTCTAAGCTTTGACTGATTAAATGCTACCCCTTAGCTGCCCAATTTTGAGCCTAATAGAATAAAATACTTTTCTTGGTACCTTGATTGATTTTGATAAATGATGCATGATGTGACACCTTTTAAAGTATTGCAAAAAGGGCAAAAAGGTGGTTTGAAAAATAAATTGTGGGATGAAAAAGTTAAAAAAATATTTTTCTTAAGTTGAAAATCTCCCTTTCTCCAAATAAATAAATAATAATAATAAATGGAGAAGGGAATGAGAAAAAGATAAAAAAGAAGAGAAGAAAAGTGAGAAATAAAAGGAAAAAGGAAAGAAAGAAAGAAAGGTGGAAAAGTGTGATGAAGCCCAAAAGAGGTATTTTAGAAGGTTGTCATGCTTTGCATTGTTTTATATTTTGTTAGCCTTCTTGAATTTTTCCTTTCTTGATTTCCCCACCTAACGATTAATCCCATGACTCCATTACAACCAAAATAAAAGACCTCTTGATTCTTATGTATTTTCATTAATAAAGTAGAGATTTGGTTAATAGTCAAGCTTATGGTAGGATACATTCCTTGAGGAAAATGAGTGAATTGTCATACGTCCTTAAACACCTGAGTGAGTTGAAAAGAGTGCCCGAATTAGTGAGAGGCATGAATTTAGGGAACCTAAGCTTCTAATTGGACTTTAAATTGATTGTCTCTTGGTTACTTATTTGGATATGACTGTTACTTGGATTTGTTACTCGGGTTCTTGGTTCACTGTCCATGCTCAAATTGTTTATCTTGTCTGGCCTTGGTTATTGCTTGAGGACAAGCAAAATCGTAAGCTTGGGGTAGTTTGATGAGTGTGTTTTCACCTCATATTTCTTTATCATTTTGCATGCATTTTCGTGTAGATTAGGCATTTTATTTTGACATTTGTTAGTTTTTCCCTTTGGAACGGGTAATATGGTTCTGTGGTGTTTGTGTGTAGGAATTCATGATTAAAATGCTTAAGTCAAGTTAATTTGGAGCTTGCATGAAGATGGAGCTTGAAAAGTAAGAAAAATGAGCAAAGCAGATACCATCACGGCCTGGGTGTGACAACCAACATGGCCATGATCGTGTAGAATGAAGAAAAAGAAAAGGAAACAAAACTCAGAATCTATCACGGCCAGGCCGTGACAGGCCTATCAGTGCAAGAATTCACCATGTCAGAAGCTGTCATAGCCTGACCCTGACAGCCGTCACAGCCGTTACGCGTAAAATCTGGGATTTTAGGATCTATTTTTTTATCTAATTTATAATTGCTTTAATCCCAAGTTAACCTACACTATAGCAAAATCTTAAGCTTGGGGTAGTTTGATGAGTGTGATTTCACCTCATATTTCTTTATCATTTTGCATGCATTTTCATGTAGATTAGGCATTTTTATTTTGACATTTGTTAGTTTTTCCCTTTGGAACGGGTAAGATGGTTCTGTGGTTTTTGTGTGTAGGAATTCATGATTAAAATGCTTAAGTCAAGTTAACTTGGAGTTTGCATGAAGATGGAGCTTGAAAAGTAAGAAAAATGAGCAAAGCAGAGACCATCACGGCCTGGGTGTGACAACCATCATGGCCATGATCGCGTAGAATGAAGAAAAAAAGAAGGAAACAAAATTCAGAAGTTGTCACGGCCAGCCCGTGATAGGCCTATCAGTGCAATAATTCACCATGTCAGAAGCTGTCATAGCCTGACCCTGACAGCCGTCACAGCTGTGATGCATAAAATCTGGGATTTTAGGATCTGTTTTTTATCTGATTTGTAATTGCTTTAATCCCAAGTTAACCTACGCTATAAATAGGGCAATTAGGCTATAAAATAAGGATCTCTTGGCTGCTACCTTAGGCAAAAATTAGGATTTCTCTTCTTCTCAATTTCTTCTTTTCTCTTAGGTTTTTTTATGCTTTTATTATTCAAGGTTGTTATGAATATGGCAATGCTTGAGTAGTCTTTTTATTTCTAGGAATTGGGGGTATGCCCAAGACTCGTTTTATGTGATGAATTGACGTTTTTCTTCTTGTTAATTTCAATTTTGCTTTAGATTTAATTCATATTGCATGAATTACTTGTGAATTTGGTGCGCACTTATTTGCATGTCATAGATACTCTAAGGATGAACCTAGCGGTGAACTTAGGTATTGAATCTATAGGAATTGAACTTAGGACTTAAATCACGAGAGTTAGAAGCGGTCCTTTGAGGGTATCATTGAATTATCACGAATCTCAATGGGTTCAATTTAAATACAATTACCACGAGAGTAGGAGTTGGTTTAATTGGGCACGGTTCTTGTATCTCGAGAGGGAACATTAACTTATTTAGGATAAATTCACCTTCAAAGCAATTTTGATTATTAACAAGAGGGATAGTCAATTTAGTAGCATGAGCAGTCTTGTTAGTAACCCAATTCCTGGAAATCTCTTTTAATTTGAAAAATCTCCAGATTTGATTTGATTGCGATTTTATTTGATTGCGTTTTAAATACTTGATTTGTTAGTTAATCTTATTTCAAAAATTAAATCTTTTACAAATCTTTTTCTTGTTTAGTATAATTGATTTAATAAATAATTGTTGTTTGAACGCGCTGTCGCGCACGCGCCAAAAAGCGAGCGGTTTGTAAAAATATAGTTTAGGAAGCGACAACTCGAGTATCGTCTCACAAGGACTCTTGAATTGTTATTTACCACAAAAATCAGTTTTTTTTTTTTTTGGGTGGGGGGGGGGGGGTGGGGGGGGGGGTGGGTTGGATTTGAAATTCAAATGGAAAACAAAGAAAAAACAGAGCAATAAAAACAAAGCAGTTTAAAGGATTATCAAATAAGCTAAAGACGATTAATCTACTGTTCTCGATTTCCCAACTATCATCGGTTCATGTGAATTCTAAGCCCTAAGCAGATTCTAATCCCCTTTCGGTTGTAGCAACAATTAACAAGTGAAATCGCTACTACAAGATATATGTTCCTAATTCCCGAATTAAGCAAATGGGGTGAAGTACTCATGAACTAAGCGAACATGAACGAACACACGCGAATTAAGCAAACGCGATTCAATATAGGAACATAACATCACCGAAATAAATCAACACAACACTATACACTCCTTAATTAAGCAAACAGAAATATATAGCATAGTATTGAAAAGGGAAAAGCAAATAAAACAGGAATTACAGAACCTCAAGTGCGGTGGAAATCGATTACACTAGACTAATCCAAGAAAATTAGTTCTCCATAAAAACGAAACACAACTAGAAATTCTATAAAAAATAGTGGAGAATCCAAAGTTCTTCTAATCTTCCCAGAACAACAATTTATAACATTCAGGAACTGCGCCCTCTCGCGAGGTGAACACTCGCGAGGCGAATATTATGAAGAATCTGCAACGTTTGGTCTTCTCGGGGGGCGAAGTACGGCTCGCGTGGCGTGGAATGGAAGAGTCGTGGCTTCTGGTCTTCAGTCTCGCGAGGCGAGACATGATTCGCGAGGCGACACAGAAAGGTTTACATTTTTCTGGAACAGTCAGCCTTCAGGTTCGCGAGGCGAGAAGAGGATTCGCAGGGTGACACAGAAAGGATGACATTCTGCTGTTCAGGTTGGTCTTCAGGGTCGCGAGCCGAGAATACTCTCGCGAGGCGAACACCTCCAAGATTGAGATTTCCCCTGTTTCTTCATTCCCATAACTTCTAAGTTAACCTGAAAACAATGAAATAGCCATAAGTGCATTATTTGACTCAAAACTGGCTAAATTAACCTAAAACTACTCAAACGACTCAAAATGTTGCTTGAGGACAATCAAGTCTAATTTGGGCAAAAATGGGATA
Organism: Sophora flavescens; assembly: GCA_030762895.1. Taxonomy (NCBI): domain Eukaryota; kingdom Viridiplantae; phylum Streptophyta; class Magnoliopsida; order Fabales; family Fabaceae; genus Sophora; species Sophora flavescens. The sequence continues at coordinate 9,810,942 of CM061063.1, forward strand.
TAATTAGCACAAAACCATGGTTATACTAGTCATAAAACTAGATGAGCCAGCGGCTTATCAAAATACCCCAAACTTAAACTTTGCTTGTCCCCAAGCAAACTAAAACTCAAAAACTCAAAAAGACTCAAGACATGGCAAGCTTAAAAGATTCAATCAACTTTGCACAAATTTCAAGCAATTCATCAAACCAGTTTTCTTCAATGTTCCCCCCTTGCAAACAAAGCAATCCCCACATGCATTTACTCTAAACACTTGAGAATTTCGTCATTCAAGCAATCAGTAATCTAAGCAAGGGATCCAAGTTACACACAAGAGGGAGATCACCAAATTCAAACAATCGCCTTCCTCACAAGGGCATTTAGTGTTTCACTCAATCGCTCAGTTTTTGTCAGGCTATCAACATTTCACTCAATTCCACTTTTAAGAGTACTTCCCATGAATTTGATTTTCATCTCAATATGGTTCCCACGGAGAACATGCATGCAACATCAAAAGGTCTTTTTAAGGTTGTAATGGGGCCTGGCTAAGGATAGGATATACAGAGGAACTAGGCTTAAGTCCCTAGGAACTAAGAGAGCATGAACATTTTGATACATTGAATTTCCACTCAAGTTCCTTTTTTCCATTTTTTTCTTTTTGCTTTGGGTGACTACAACCTTTTTCTTCAAATAGCCTTTTTGACATTTTTGCACTTTTAAATTTTTTTTTTCTTTTTTTCTTTTTTTTTTCTTTTTTTCTTTTTGCCCTTTGGCTCCAACCTTTTTATTATATTTTTTTTCTTTTTCTCACCCCAGAATGACATGTCACATCCTTGTAGCCACCCCAAACTTAGTTTCTTGCAACCATTCTCTTGCTAAGCTTCCATGCTCTCCTAATCCTAAGATCGGGTTAACATGGTTTTTCCAGATTTAGGCTCATAACATAGGGTTATCAAGAACAATAGGCTAATTAGGCTCAATGGGGCTAACTAGGGAACATGCATTAGGGACTGGTTCAATTTAGGCCAAGTGGTTATTTACAAAGAAAATGCCTAAATCATCTGATGCAACACATAGACATGCAAACCATAAAGAGATTCAAGCAAATTCGGGAAAGTGCAACTCAAAAGTGATTCACACAGTTAAAAACATGTTGGAGGCTCAAATCCTCACCCGGACATTTTTGCAAATTGTTTGACCGAGATTCTATCCCTAGTGTGTGCTTCCCATCACCCCAAACTTATCATAAATCATGCCATCACAACAAAATATCTCAAAGTTCAATTTTCAAATTTGTTTTCATGGGGATCACTTTTCAAATTTCAAGACCTAGGGGGAATCATCAACATAAATCACATATCATGCAATCAATCTATGCAAATTCAATTAAAATCCAGCAAGCTAGCCAACACAAGACCCACACACATACTCCTGATCTTCTCAAATTATTCAGGAGCAAAAAGAAAAACAAGACAAAACACAAAACAAAACTACAATTGGTTCCCTCCCCAACACTTAAAACATACATTGTCCCCAATGAAACAACATAACTATAAAATCAGAGTGAGGGAAAGGAAGGGGTGTTCCCTGATCAAGTGGCAGTGTAGGTGGGAGCTTCCAAGGAGAGCTCCTCAACATTAGCCTCCTCGGGCACCGAGATCTCATGGAATAGCTTCAGCCTCTGCCCGTTAACCTTGAAGGCCTTGTTGCTACCTGCACTTTTAATCTCTACTGCACCATAAGGAAAAACATTAGTAACAACAAATGGGCCAATCCACTTGGACCTAAGTTTCCCAGCCATCACTTTCAGGCGGGAGTTAAACAGTAAGACCTGTTGGCCCACAGAAAATTCTTTCCTAGCAATCATCCTATTTCATAGGCTTCTAGCCTAAGCTCCTCAAGCTGCTATAATTGGAGTTTTCTTTCAATACCAGCTTTGTTCATTTCCAAATTACAGCACTTGACCGCCCAATGCACACGGTGCTCAACTTCCACAGGGAGATGACATGCCTTACCAAATACAAGCCAAAAGGGGGACATCCCTATTGGCGTCTTGAAAGTGGTCCTCTGAGCCCACAGTGCGTCTTCTAGACGGCGGCTCCAGTCCTTCCTATTCGGCTGCACCATTTTTTCTAAGATCTGCTTGATCCCCCTGTTGGATATCTCAGCCTGGCCATTGGTCTGGGGATGGTAAGCAGTGGAGACTCTATGTACAACTCCATACTTTCGGAGTAGAGCTTCCATGGTGCGGTTGCAGAAGTGAGTGCCCTGGTCACTGATGATAGCCCGAGGTATGCCAAACCTGCAAAAAATATTGGACCTAACAAATTTTGAAAGAATTTTAGAATCGTTAGTCCTAGTGGGGATAGCTTCCACCCACTTTGAAACATAGTCAAAAACCAAAAGAATGTATAGAAAGCCAAAAGATGCAGGGAAATGACCCATAAAGTCAATTCCCCACACATCAAACACCTCACAGAAAAGCATGGGCTGCTGAGGCATTTCACTCCTACGAGTGATGGCAAAGGCTCATTGTTTGACACTCCTTACAAGTCCGGTAGACCTCATAGGCATCGCTAAAAATGGTGGGCCAGTAGAACCCAGAATCTAGGACTTTTCTTGCCATCCTCTGTGGCCCAAAGTGTCCCCCTACTTGAGAGGCATGAGAAAAGTGCAAAATGGACTCGATCTCATAGTCGGGGACACACCTCCGAATTACCTGATCACTGCAAAACTTCCAAAGGTACGGATCATCCCAAACATAGTATTTGGAATCACTCTTGAGTTTGTGGATCTTGGATCTACTTGCACCTGCAGGAAAAACACCAGCAACAAGATAGTTAACTATGTCAGCAAACCAAGGAGTTACTCCATGCAGATGTAGAAGCTGCTCATCAGGAAAATCATCCTGGATGGGAGAAGGATCCTCATCCCTTGCTATTCTGCTCAAGTGATCAGCTACTAAATTTTCAGCTCCACTCTTGTCTTTTATCTCAACATTAAACTCTTGGAGCAACAGCATCCACCGAATCAATCTCGGTTTCGCTTCTGGTTTCTTCAACAGGTACTTCAGAGCTGCATGGTCAGTGAAAACAATAACCTTGGAACCTAACAAATATGACCTAAATTTATCAAGAGCAAAAACAACAGCTAGAAGTTCCTTTTCAGTGGTGGTGTAATTTGATTGTGCAGTATCTAAAGTTCTAGAAGCATAATGAATGACATGTGCAGCCTTGCCCACCCTTTGTGCCAGGACCGCTCCCACAGCATAGTTAGAAGCATCACACATGAGTTCAAAAGGGAGGGTCCAGTCAGGGGGCTGGATGATGGGGGTAGAGGTCAATGCCCTTTTCAGGTAGTCAAATGCCTTCTTGCAGTTGTCATCAAAGTGGAGCATGGCATCATTCTTCAGCAAGTTTGATAAAGGAAGAGCTATCTTGCTGAAGTCCTTAATGAAGCGCCTGTAGAAACCTGCATGACCAAGAAAAGAACGAATCTCGCGAACGCAAGATGGACAAGGCAATGTAGAAATCACATCAATTTTAGCAGGATCTACTGAAATACCCTCTTTAGAAATAACATGCCCCAAAACAATCCCCTGTTCAACCATAAAGTGACACTTTTCATAGTTCAAAACCAAGTCAGTTTCAATGCATCTTTCTAGAATCAAATTCAGACTATGCAAGCATGCATCAAATGAGGAACCATATACAGTGAAATCATCCATGAACACTTCCATGCAATTTTCAATAAATTCAGTAAAAATGCTAAGCATGCATCTCTGGAAAGTGCCAGGAGCATTACAAAGGCCAAATGGCATCCTCCTCAGAGGCAAACGTCGGGCGGGGCACGTGAAAGTGGTCTTTTCCTGATCCTCTGGTGCAATATGGATCTGGAAGTAACCGGAAAAGCCATCAAGAAAACAGTAATGGGATTTACCAGCCAGCCGTTCGAGCATCTGATCGATGAACGACAAAGGAAAGTGATCCTTTCTGGTGGCCTGGTTCAACTTCCTATAATCAATACATACTTGCCAGCTATTCTGGACTCTAGTGGGTACAAGCTCATTATTATCATTTCTTACCACTGTGAGGCCAGACTTCTTGGGTACAACTTGCACTGGACTTACCCAACTACTATCAGAGATGGGGTATATGATACCCGCATGCAGAAGTTTAGTCACCTCTTTCTTCACAACATCCAGAATCAATGGATTGAGCCGCCTTTGGGGCTGCCTAACTGGTTTAGCCCCATCCTCCAACAGAATTCTATGCATACATCTGGAGGGGCTAATTCCTGGGATGTCAGTCAAGGTCCACCCAATCGCCTTCTTGTGCTTCTTCAAAACCTCCAAAAGCTTAGCTTCCTGATCAGAGTCAAGGTTGGAGGAAATAATAACTGGAAGTTTTTCATTCGTCTCCAAGTAAGCATACTTCAGATTCCCAGGAAGTGGCTTGAGCTCTAAGGAGGGTGGCTGCTCAATGGATGGTATATTTGGAGCAGCCATGAGGTCAAGGACTTCACCAATGCATACGCTTCACTCACACTATCACCCTGCAAAGTAGAATCAAGGAACTCAGCACAAACAGCACAAGGGTTAGTGTCAGTACAGTCAGTACATGAATAAATATCATCAAAGCCAGAAACAAATGGAAAATCAGAAACCAAGTCATCACAAGTGTCATCAATAATTTCAGGGAGCAACTCTATTTGGAAAACAGAGTGCTCTTCCAGGGGATGCTTCATAGCATCAAAGATGTTAAACTTTGCCACAATGTCTCCAAACTCCATGGACATGGTCCCATCATCAAACATCAATCTTAGTCTTTGCCGTCTTCATGAACGGTCTGCCCAGGATGATTGATGATCGACTTGAATTTGTTTCCCCTGCCATGTCCAGGATGTAAAAGTCAGCAGGGAAAATCAACTCATCAACTTGTACCAACACATCTTCTACCATTCCCATGGGGCGAGCATTGGTCCTATTGGCCAACTGGATAGTGAGACATGTATGCTGCAAGGGACCAAGATAAAGGTTATTGAAAACAGAGGTGGGCATGACATTTATGGAGGCTCCCAAATCCAGCATGCAATTTTCAAATTTGCTGTCCCCAATAGTGCATGGAATAGAAAAAGTGTCTGGATCCTTGCACTTCTGTGGAAGTGCCTGAGTGGGGGCTAAAACAATAACCCTTTCAAGTGCAGGCTTAGGTTGAATGAGGGTTGAAACATTTCGCCCTAGATTAACTCTCTCATTACCCTTCAACCTCCTTTTGTGGGTGCATAAATCCTTCAGAAATTTAGCATACTTGGGCACCTGCTTAATCACATCCAAGAGGGGAATATTTACCGCCACCTTTCTGAACACATCTAAAATTTCCCTCTCCTTGTCTTCCCCACCAATCTTCTTATTTTTCTGCACTCTTTGTGGGAAGGGGATTGGCGGCACATATACTCTCTCAACTTCAACATCAACTGAAGGCTCAGGAGTTACCTCAACAGTTTCTTCATTTTTTCAGGGGCTGCCTCGACCACTTTTCCAGATCTCAAAGAAATGGCACTCACATTAGGATTGGAGGCATTGGGATTCACCACTGTCTGTGCAGGTAGTTGGTTTGATCCTTGAGCTTGCTATATATTATTCATGGAAGTGGCAAGCTGTCCAATCTGTGTATGCAAGGCTTGAATGCTAGCATCCGTTCGCTGCTGAAACTGTCCAATCTGTCCCATCTGTGTGTGCAAAGTCTGAATACTAGCATTTGCTTGCTGCTGAAACTGGAGATTGTTTGCAGCCATTTGCTTGATCATGTCCTCTAGGGAAGGTTCGGAAGGTACAGAAGTGGTCACTTGAGGAGGATTCCGTGGTGGTGCCATCGGTTGTTGTTGGGATGAGTTCCCATACCGAAGGTTAGGATGATTCCTCCAGTTGGGGTGGTACTTATTTGTGGAGAGGTCAGGAGTGTTGTACCGGTTCTGATTGTTGCCTTGATTGTAAGGATAGATTGCATAAGCTTGAGGCAAATCAGTAACCGACCATTCTTTCAGAATGGGGCATTGATAAGCCTCTGGCTCATCTAGTTTTATGGCTAGTATGACCAGGGTTTTGTGCAAATTATATCCTATTTTCACCCAAATTAGATTAGATTGTCCTCAAGCAAGGTTTTGAGTCTCTAAAGTAGTTTTAGGTTAATTTAGCCAGTTTTGAGTCAAATAATGCACTTATAGCTATTTCTTTGTTTTCAGGTTAAATAGAAGTTGAGGGAATAAAGAAACAGGGGATTTGCCTCGCGAGAGTCTTCTCGCCTCGCGAACCTGAAAGCCAGCAGAACAGTGAAAATGTCATCCTCTCTGGTTCGCCCCGCGAACAACACCTCGCCTCGCGAGACTGAAGGCCAGAAGCCATGACTGTTCCATTCCTCGCCACGCGAGAAGTGATTCGCCCCGCGAGAAGACCAAACGTTGCTGACTCTTCAGGACACTCGCCTCGCGAATGAGGGCTCGCCTCGCGAGTGGGATAAATTTCTGAATAATTATAAAAGGCTGTTCTGGACAGATTGGAAGAACTTTTGCTTCTCCATTGTTTTTGCATTTTTCTGTGTGTTTTCGTTTTTCCATGGAGAACTAACTTTCTAGGATTAATCTATTGTAATTGATTTCCACTACACTTGAGGTTCTTGTATTTCCTGTTTTGTATGCTTTTCCCTTTTCAATGCCATGCTTTATATTTCTGTTTGCTTAATTCAGGAGTATATTGTGTTGTGTTGATTTATTTTCGGTGATATTATGTTCCTATAGTTAATCGTGTTTGCTTAATTCGCGTGTGTTCGTTTCGTGTTCGCTTAGTTCACGAAGGGCTTAACCCCGTTTGCTTAATTCGGGAATAGGGACATATATCTGTAGTAGTGGTTTCGCTTGTAAATTGTTGCTACAACCGGGAGGGGATTAGAATCTGCTTAGGGCTTGGAATTGCATGAACCGATGATAGTTGGGAAATCGAGAACAATAGATTAATCGTTTTTAGCTATTTGATAATCTCTTTGACTGCCTTGTTTTATTGCTCTGTTATTACTTTGTTTTCTTATTTGCATCCCAATCCAAACCCCCCCCCCCCCCCCAAAACTTATTTTTTGTGATAAATAACACTTCAAGAGTCCTTGTGAGACGATACTCGAGTTGTCGCTTCCCTAAACTACATTTTATAAACCACTCGTTCTTTTTGGCGCGTGCGCGACATCGCGACCAAAAATTGGCGCCGTTGCCAGGGACTCTTGTTTGTTATTTTTCGCATTTTGTTTAATTTTCCTTTCTTTCTTTTATTTTCATTTTTGTTTTGAATTGGTCTGGCTACTAGGTCTAATTGCCCTGAATTGTGTGATTCTGATCCTGAAATTGAAAGAACACTACACACACGCCTTAGAGAAATTCGGGCTAGCACTAGTAGTGATTCTAATTCTAAAATTGTTTTTGCTAACATGGGTGACCAAAGGACATTAAGACAGCTTGCTGCCCCTGATGTAAATTATAATGGATTGTGTATTTCATATCCTGGTACTGATACTCCATTTGAATTAAAATCTGGTTTCATTCACTTGTTGCCAAAGTTTAATGGTCTTGCGGGTGAGGATCCACACAAGCACTTGAAGGAATTCCAGGTTGTTTGCTCCACAACCTCGAGATCAGAAGGAGTAACTGAGGATAGCATCAAGCTAAAAGCTTTTCCGTTCTCACTCCAGGGAGCTGCAAAGGATTGGCTGTTATATCTTGAGCCAAACTCTATTACCACCTGGACCGATTTGAAGAGGGTTTTCTTAGAGAAATATTTTCCTGCTTCCAGAGCTGCGTCAATAAGGAAAGAAATATGTGGCATCAGACAAGGAAATGAGTCGTTAGCTGAATATTGGGAGAGATTCAAGCATTTGGTATCCAGCTGCCCTTAGCATCAGATTTCTGAACAGCTTCTTATCCAGTACTTTTATGAGGGGTTACTGTCGATGGATAAGAATATTTTGGATGCTGCTAGTGGAGGAGCGCTTGTTGATAAGACCCCAGCTGCTGCCAAGCAACTCATTGAAAATATGTCACTGAATTCCCAGTAGTTTACTACCAGAAGAAATTCTGTTGAGACAAGAGGTGTGCATGAGGTCCATAGCTCTTCTTCCATCCAGGCCCTCGAGAATAGAATGGATGAGCTTACTTCTTTTGTAAGGCAATTGGCAATAGATAGGGTTCAGCCGGCAAGGTTGTGTGGCATGTGCAGTTCTCCTGAGCACCCATATGAGGCATGCCCCATTCTGAGAGAAGGGTCAGTTACTGAATTGCCTCAAGCTTATGTAGTCCATCCTTATAATCAAGGCAACAGTCAGAACCGATACAGCACTCCAGACCTCTCGACAAATAGGTACCATCCCAATGGGAGGAATCATCCTAATCTGCGGTATGGGAACTCATCCCAACAACAACCAATGGCAGCACCACAGAATCCTCCCCAATTGACTACTTCTGCACCTTCCCTAGAGGATATGATCAAGCAAATGGCTGCAAATAACCTCCAGGTCCAGCAGAACAGGTTGGGAGTCTCAAGAATCGCGAACAGATGCTAGCATTCAAGATTTGAGGACACAGATTGGACAGCTTGCCACATCCATAAACAACTTACAGTAAGCTCAAGGATCCAGTCAACTGCCGGCACAACCAGTGATAAATCCCAATGCCTCCAATCCTAATGTGAGCGCCATATCTCTGAGATCTGGAAAGGTTGTTGAGGCATCCTCTGAGAAAAATGAAGAACTTGTTGAGGTAACTCCTGAGCCTACTGTTGATGTTGAAGCTGAGAAAGTGTACAGACCACCAATCCCATTCCCACACAGATTGCAGAATAATAAGAAGATTGGTGGTGAAGACAAGGAAAGGGAGATTTTAGATGTGTTCAGAAAAGTAGCTGTGAATATTCCTCTTCTAGATGTGATCAAGCAGGTGCCCAAGTATGCCAAATTTCTGAAGGATTTATATACCAACAAGAGGAAGTTGAAGAGTAATGAGAAAGTTAATCTGGGAAGAAATGTTTCAGCTCTTATCCAGTCTAAGCTTGAACCAGAAAGAGTTACTGCTTCAACCCCTACTCAGGCACTACCGCAGAAGTGCAAGGACCCAGGCACTTTTACTATTCCATGCATTATTGGGGATAGAAGATTTGAAAATGGCATGTTGGATTTGGGAGCCTCTATAAATGTCATGCCTACATCTATTTTCAATAACCTTGATCTTGGCCCCTTGAAGTATACAGGTATCACTATCCAGTTGGCCAACAGGACCAGTGCCCGCCCCATGGGAATGGTAGAAGATGTGCTGGTGCAAGTTGATGAGCTGATTTTCCCCGCTGACTTCTACATCCTAGACATGGCAGGAGAGACAAATTCCAGTAGATCACCAATCATCCTGGGCAGACTATTCATGAAGACAGCTAAGACTAAGACTGATGTTGATGATGGGACCACGTCTATGGAGTTTGGGGATATTGTGGCAAAGTTCAACATCTTTGATGCTGTGAAACAACCATTGGAAGAGCACTCCGTTTTCCACATAGAGCTGCTTTCTGGGATTATTGATGACACCCATGAGGACATTGTTTCTACTTTTCCATTTAATTCTGGCTTTGATGATATTTTTTCATGTCCTGATTGTACTAACACTAACCATTGTGTGGTTTGTGCTGAAATTAATGCATGTTTAGCAAGTGATGGATTTGTCAGTGCAGTGAATGAGGAACATGCAGAAGATGAAGCAGCGCCGGAGACCCTCCCTACCTATCTGCCACCTCCCCCTGCGAAACCACCAGAGGGACTAGATTTTGCACCATGGCCAGTTCAAGGGGTTGAACCCCAATTTCATTGGGAGGACTTTGTTGAGGAAGCGGTCGTCTTTGACCCAAAAGGAAGTGATGAGTCCACCGCATTGAGCAAGGTCACCATCATAGTCAAGTGCTCACTCATATATCAAGGCTGCAAGTTATGGGACCATGAAATGAACTCTTTCTCTTTGGCCTTAGGCTACAAGCAATGGGATTCAGGCGGAAGCTCCTACACTGCCACCTGATCAGGGAGTACCCTTTCCTTTCCCTCACTCTAAATTTATAGTTATGTTGTTACATTGGGGACAATGTATGTTTTAAGTGTGGGGGAGGGAACTAGTTGTAGTTTAACTAGTTGTAGTTTTGTTTTGTTTTGTTTTGTTTTCCTTTTCTTTTAATAAAGCTCCTGAATAATTTGAGAAACTCAGGAGTTGTGTTGAGTCCTTTGTTGGCAAGTTTGCTGGATTTTGATTGATTTTGCACAGATTAATTGCACGATTTATGTGATGATTCCCCATAGGTTGAACAATGGGTTTCTGAAAAAAAAAATTTAAGTGATCCCCATGTGATTGAAAACTGAACTTTGAGATTTTGTTGTGATGGCATGATTTATGATAAGTTTGGGGTGATAGGGAAGCACACACTAGGGATAGAATCTCTGGCAAACAATTTGCATGAATGTCCAGGTGAGGTGTTGAGCCTCCAACATGTTTTAAACTGTGTGAAAATCACTTTTTAAGTTGCACTTTCCTGAATTTGCTTGAATCTCTTCTTGGTTTGCATGTTTATGTGTTTGCTTCAAATGATTTAGGCATTTTCTTTGTAAATAACCACTTAGCCTAAAATAACCATTCCTAATGCATGTTCCTTTGTTAGCCCCATTGAGCCTGATTAGCCTGTTAATTCTTGATAACCTTATGTTATAAGCTAAAATCTGGAAAACCATGTTAACCCGATCTTAGGATTAGGAGAGCATGGAATCTTAGCAAGAGAATGGTTGCAAGAAACTAAGTTTGGGGTGGCTACAAGGTGTGATGTGTTGTTTGGGATTGAAAAAGTAAAAAACGAAAAAAATAATAAAAATGTTGGAGCCAAAGGCAAGGAAAAAAAAAAGAAATAAAAAAGAAATAAAAAAGTACAAAAATTTCAAAAATGATATTGAAAGAAAAAAATGGCTGTAGTCACCCAAGGCAAATGAAGAATGAAAAAAGGAACTCGAGTGGAATTTCAATGTTTCGAAGTGTTTCATGCTCTCTTAGTTCCTACGGTCCTCAGCCTAGTACCTTTGTATATCCTACCCTTAGCCAGGCCCTATTACAACCCATAAAAGACCTTTTGATGTTGCATGCATGTTTTTCGTGGGAACCATTTTGAAATGAAAATTAAATTCATGGGAAGTGCTCTTAAAAGTGAAATTGAGTGAAATGTTGATAGCCTAGACAAACTGAGCGAATGAGTGAAACACTAAATGCCCTTGTGAGGAAGGCAGTTGTTTGAATTTGGTGATCTCCCTCTTGTGTGTAACTTGGATCCCCTGCTTAGATTAATGATTGTTTGAATGATGAAACTCTCAATTGTTTAGAATGAATGATTGTGGGGATTGCTTTGCTTGAAAGGAGGGGACATTGAAGAAAACTGTTTTGATGAAACTGCTTGAATTTGTGCAAGGTTGATTAAATCTTTTAAGCTTGCCAGGTCTTGAGTCTTTTTGATTTTTGAGTTTAGTTTGCTTGGGGACAAGCAAAGTTTAAGTTTGGGGTATTTTGATAAGCCTCTGGCTCATCTAGTTTTATGGCTAGTATGACCAGGGTTTTGTGCAAATTATATCCTATTTTCACCCAAATTAGATTAGATTGTCCTCAAGCAAGGTTTTGAGTCTCTAAAGTAGTTTTAGGTTAATTTAGCCAGTTTTGAGTCAAATAATGTACTTATAGTTATTTCTTTGTTTTCAGGTTAAATAGAAGTTGAGGGAATAAAGAAACAGGGGATTCGCCTCGCGAGAGTCTTCTCGCCTCGTGAACCTGAAAGCCAGCAGAACAGTGAAAATGTCATCCTCTCTGGTTCGCCCCGCGAACAACACCTCGCCTCGCGAGACTGAAGGCCAGAAGCCATGACTGTTCCATTCCTCGCCACGCGAGAAGTGATTCGCCCCGCGAGAAGACCAAACGTTGCTGACTCTTCAGGACATTCGCCTCGCGAACGAGGGCTCGCCTCGCGAGTGGGCTAAATTTCTGAATAATTATAAAAGGTTGTTCTGGACAGATTGGAAGAACTTTTTCTTCTCCATTGTTTTTGCATTTTTCTGTGTGTTTTCGTTTTTCCATGGAGAACTAACTTTCTAGGATTAATCTATTGTAATCGATTTCCACTACACTTGAGGTTCTTGTATTTCCTGTTTTGTATGCTTTTCCCTTTTCAATGTCATGCTTTATATTTCTGTTTGCTTAATTCAGGAGTATATTGTGTTGTGTTGATTTATTTTCGGTGATATTATGTTCCTATAATTAATCGCGTTTGCTTAATTCGCGTGTGTTCGTTTCGTGTTCGCTTAGTTCACGAAGGGCTTAACCCCGTTTGCTTAATTCGGGAATAGGGACATATATCTGTAGTAGTGGTTTCGCTTGTAAATTGTTGCTACAACCGGGAGGGGATTAGAATCTGCTTAGGGCTTGGAATTGCATGAACCGATGATAGTTGGGAAATCGAGAACAATAAATTAATCATTTTTAGCTATTTGATAATCTCTTTGACTGCCTTGTTTTATTGCTCTGTTATTACTTTGTTTTATTATTTGCATCCCAATCCAACCCCCCCCCCCCCCCCCCCCCCCAAAATTGATTTTTTGTGATAAATAACACTTCAAGAGTCCTTGTGAGACGATACTCGAGTTGTCGCTTCCCTAAACTACATTTTATAAACCGCTCGTTCTTTTTGGCGCGTGAGCGACAGCGAGACCAGGCATGCATCATACGGGTGCTCAGGAGAGCTGTACATGCCACACAACCTTGCCGGCTGAACCTTATCCATTGCCAATTGCTTCACCAAGGAATTAAGCTCATCAATTCTATTCTCAAGGGCCTGGTTGGAAGAAGAGCTATGGACCTCATTCACACCCCTTGTCTCAACAGAATTTCTCCTGGTTGTGAACTACTGGGAGTTTAGTGACATATTTTCAATTAATTGCTTGGCAGCAGCTGGAGTCTTATCAACAAGTGCTCCCCCACTAGCAGCATCCAAAATATTTCTATCCATCGGTAGTAACCCCTCATAAAAATACTGAATAAGGAGTTGCTCGGAAATCTGATGCTGAGGGCAACTGGATACCAACTGCTTAAATCTTTCCCAATACTCAGCCAATGACTCATTGCCTTGTCTGATGCCACATATTTCCTTCCTGATTGATGCAGCTCTGGAGGCAGGAAAATATCTCTCTAAGAAAACCTTCTTCAAATCGTTCCAGGTGGTAACAGAGTTTGGCTCAAGATAGTACAGCCAATCCTTTGCAGCGCCCTGTAGTGAGAACGGGAAGGCTCTCAGCTTGATGTGATCCTCAGTTATTCCCTCTGGTCTCAAGGGTGTGGAGCAGACAACCTGGAATTCCTTCAGATGCTTATGTGGATCCTCACCTGCAAGACCACTAAACCTTGGCAACAAATGTATTAAACCAGATTTTAATTCAAAGGGAGTAACAGCACCAGCATATTCAATACACAAGCCATTATAATTAACATCAGGGGCAGCAAGCTGTCTTAATGTCCTTTGGTAACCCATATTATCAAAAACAGTTTCAGAATTAGAATCACCACTAGTGCTAGCCCGAATTGCTCTACGGCGTGTGTGTAGTGTTCTTTCAATTTCAGGATCAAAATCACACAAGTCAGGGAAAGTAGACCTAGTAGCCAGACTAATTCAAAACAAAAATGAAAAGAAATAAAGAAAAAAATGCTAAAATAACAAACAAGAGTCCCCGGCAACGGCGCCAATTTTTTAACGCGTTGTCGCGCACGCGCCAAAAAGCGAACGGTTTGTAAAAATGTAGTTTAGGAAACGACAACTCGAGTATCGTCTCACAAGGACTCTTGAATTGTTATTTACTACAAAAATCAGTTTTTTTTTTTGTGGGGATGGGGGGGGGGTGGGTGGGTGGGGGGTGGGGGGTTGGATTTGAAATTCAAATGGAAAACAAAGCAAAAACAGAGCAATAAAAACAAAGCAGTTTAAAGGATTATCAAATAAGCTAAAGACGATTAATCTACTGTTCTCGATTTCCCAACTATCATCGGTTCATGTAAATTCCAAGCCCTAAGCAGATTCTAATCGCCTTTCTGTTGTAGCAACAATTAACAAGCGAAATCGCTACTACAAGATATATGTTCCTAATTCTCGAATTAAGCAAACGGGGTGAAGTACTCATGAACTAAGCGAACATGAACGAACACACGCGAATTAAGCAAACGCGATTCAATATAGGAACATAACATCACCGAAATAAATCAACACAACACTATACACTCCTGAATTAAGCAAACAGAAATATATAGCATAGTATTGAAAAGGGAAAAGCAAATAAAACAGGAACTACAGAACCTCAAGTGCGGTGGAAATCGATTACAGTAGACTAATCCAAGAAAATTAGTTCTCCATAAAAATGAAACACAACCAGAAATTCTATAAAAAATAGTGGAGAATCCAAAGTTCTTCTAATCTGCCCAAAACAACAATTTATAACATTCAGGAACTGCGCCCTCTCGCGAGGCGAACACTCGCTCGCGAGGCGAATATTATGAAGAATCTGCAACGTTTGGTCTTCTCGCGGGGCGAAGTACGGCTCGCGTGGCGAGGAATGGAAGAGTCATGGCTTCAGGTCTTCAGTCTCGCGAGGCGAGACATGATTCGCGAGGTGACACAGAAAGGTTTGCATTTTTCTGGAATAGTCAGCCTTCAGGTTCGCGAGGCGAAAAGAGGATTCGCGGGGCGACACAAAAAGGATGACATTCTGCTGTTCAGGTTGGTCTTCAGGGTCGCGAGGCGAGAATACTCTCGCGAGGCGAACACCTCCAAGATTGAGATTTCCCCTGTTTCTTCATTCCCATAACTTCAAAGTTAACCTGAAAACAATGAAATAGCCATAAGTGCATTATTTGACTCAAAACTGGCTAAATTAACCTAAAACTACTCAAACGACTCAAAGTATTGCTTGAGGACAATCAAGTCTAATTTGGGCGAAAACGGGATATAATTAGCACAAAACCATGGTCATACTAGTCATAAAACTAGATGAGCCAGCGGCTTATCAAAATACCCCAAACTTAAACTTTGCTTGTCCCCAAGCAAACTAAAACTCAAAAACTCAAAAATACTCAAGACATGGCAAGCTTAAAAGATTCAATCAACTTTGCACAAATTTCAAGCAATTCATCAAACCAGTTTTCTTCAATGTTCCCCCCTTTCAAACAAAGCAATCCCCACATGCATTTACTCTAAACACTTGAGAATTTCGTCATTCAAGCAATCAGTAATCTAAGCAAGGGATCCAAGTTACACACAAGAGGGAGATCACCAAATTCAAACAATCGCCTTCCTCACAAGGGCATTTAGTGTTTCACTCAATCCCTCAGTTTTTGTCAGGCTATCAACATTTCACTCAATTCCACTTTTAAGAGCACTTCCCATGAATTTGATTTTCATCTCAATATGGTTCCCACGGAGAACATGCATGCAACATCAAAAGGTCCTTTAAAGGTTGTAATGGGGCCTGGCTAAGGGTAGGATATACAGAGGAACTAGGCTTAAGTCCCTAGGAACTAAGAGAGCATGAACATTTTGATATATTGAATTTCCACTCAAGTTCCTTTTTCCATTTTTTTCTTTTTGCTTTGGGTGACTACAGCCTTTTCCTTCAAGTAGCCTTTTTGACATTTTTGCACTTTTAAATTTTTTATTTTTATTTTTTCTTTTTTTTTCTTTTTTTCTTTTTGCCCTTTGGCTCCAACCTTTTTATTATATTTTTTTTCTTTTTCTCACCCCAGAATGACATGTCACATCCTTGTAGCCACCCCAAACTTAGTTTCTTGCAACCATTCTCTTGCTAAGCTTCCATGCTCTCCTAATCCTAAGATCGGGTTAACATGGTTTTTCCAGATTTAGGCTATAACATAGGGTTATCAAGAACAATAGGCTAATTAGGCTCAATGGGGCTAACTAGGGAACATGCATTAGGGACTGGTTCAATTTAGGCCAAGTGGTTATTTACAAAGAAAATGCCTAAATCATTTGATGCAACACATAGACATGCAAACCATAAAGAGATTCAAGCAAATTCGGGAAAGTGAAACTCAAAAGTGATTCACATAGTTAAAAACATGTTGGAGGCTCAAATCCTCACCCGAACATTTTTGCAAATTGTTTGACCGAGATTCTATCCCTAGTGTGTGCTTCCCATCACCCCAAACTTATCATAAATCATGCCATCACAACAAAATATCTCAAAGTTCAATTTTCAAATTTGTTTTCATGGGGATCACTTTTCAAATTTCAAGACCTAGGGGGAATCATCAACATAAATCACATATCATGCAATCAATCTATGCAAATTCAATTAAAATCCAGCAAGCTTGCCAACACAAGACCCACATACATACTCCTGATCTTCTCAAATTATTCAGGAGCAAAAAGAAAAACAAGGCAAAACACAAAACAAAACTACAATTGGTTCCCTCCCCCACACTTAAAACATACATTGTCCCCAATGAAACAACATAACTATAAAATCAGAGTGAGGGAAAGGAAGGGGTGTTCCCTGATCAAGTGGCAGTGTAGGTGGGAGCTTCCAAGGAGAGCTCCTCAACATTAGCATCCTCGGGCACCGAGCTCTCATGATTAAAATGATGCATGATGTGACACCTTTTAAAGTATTGCAAAAAGGGCAAAAAGGTGGTTTGAAAAATAAATTGTGGGATGAAAAAGTTAAAAAAATATTTTTCTTAAGTTGAAAATCTCCCTTTATCCAAATAAATAAATAAATAAATAAATAAATAAATAATAATAAATGGAGAAGGGGATGAGAAAAAGAAAAAAAAGAAGAGAAGGAAAGTGAGAAATAAAAGGAAAAAGGAAAGAAAGAAAGAAAGGTGGAAAAGTGTGATGAAGCCCAAAAGAGGTATTTTAGAAGGTTGTCATGCTTTGCATTGTTTTATATTTTGTTAGCCTTCTTGAATTTTTCCTTTCTTGATTTGCCCACCTAACGATTAATCCCATGACTCCATTACAACCAAAATAAAAGACCTCTTGATTCTTATGTATTTTCATTAATAAAGTAGAGATTTGGTTAATAGTCAAGCTTATGGTAGGATACATTCCTTGAGGAAAATGAGTGAATTGTCATACGTCCTTAAACACCTGAGTGAGGTGAAAAGAATGCCCGAATTAGTGAGAGGCATGAATTTAGGGAACCTAAACTTCTAATTGGACTTTAAATTGATTGTCTCTTGGTTACTTATTTGGATATGACTGTTACTTGGATTTGTTATTCAGGTTCTTGGTTCACTGTCCATGCTCAAATTGTTTATCTTGTCTGGCCTTGGTTATTACTTGAGGACAAGCAAAATCGTAAGCTTGGGGTAGTTTGATGAGTGTGTTTTCACCTCATATTTTTTTATCATTTTGCATGCATTTTCATGTAGATTAGGCATTTTATTTTGACATTTGTTAGTTTTTCCCTTTGGAATGGGTAAGATGGTTCTGTGGTGTTTGTATGCAGGAATTCATGATTAAAATGCTTAAGTCAAGTTAATTTGGAATTTGCATGAAGATGGAGCTTGAAAAGTAAGAAAAATGAGCAAAGCAGATACCATCACGGCCTGGGTGTGACAACCATCATGGTCATGATCGCGTAGAATGAAGAAAATAAAAAGGAAACAAAACTCAGAATCTGTCACGGCCAGGCCGTGACAGGCCTATCAGTGCAAGAATTCACCATGTCAGAAGCTGTCATAGCCTGACCCTGACAACCGTCACAGCCGTGACGCGTAAAATCTGGGATTTTAGGATCTATTTTTTATCTGATTTGTAATTGCTTTAATCCCAAGTTAACCTACACTATAGCAAAATATTACGCTTTGGGTAGTTTGATGAGTGTGATTTCACCTCATATTTCTTTATCATTTTGCATGCATTTTCATGTAGATTAGGCATTTTTATTTTGACATTTATTAGTTTTTCCCTTTGGAACGGGTAAGATGGTTCTGTGGTTTTTGTGTGTAGGAATTCATGATTAAAATGCTAAGTCAAGTTGACTTGGAGTTTGCATGAAGATGGAGCTTGAAAAGTAAGAAAAATGAGCAAAGCAGAGACCATCACGGCCTGGGTGTGACAACCATCATGGCCATGATCGCGTAGAATGAAGAAAAAAAGAAGGAAACAAAATTCAGAAGTTGTCACGGCCAGCCCGTGACAGGCCTATCAGTGCAATAATTCACCATGTCAGAATCTGTCATAGCCTGACCCTGACAGCCGTCACAGCTGTGATGCGTAAAATCTGGGATTTTAGGATCTGTTTTTTATCTGATTTGTAATTGCTTTAATCCCAAGTTAACCTACGCTATAAATAGGGCAATTAGGCTATAAAATAAGGATCTCTTGGCTGCTACCTTAGGCAAAAATTAGGATTTCTCTTCTTCTCAATTTCTTCTTTTCTCTTAGGTTTTTTTATGCTTTTATTATTCAAGGTTGTTATGAATATGGCAATGCTTGAGTAGTCTTTTTATTTCTAGGAATTGGGGGTATGCCCAAGACTCGTTTTATGTGATGAATTGACGTTTTTCTTCTTGTTAATTTCAATTTTGCTTTAGATTTAATTCATATTGCATGAATTACTTGTGAATTTGGTGCGCACTTATTTGCATGTCATAGATACTCTAAGGATGAACCCAGCGGTGAACTTAGGTATTGAATCTATAGGAATTGAACTTAGGACTTAAATCACGAGAGTTAGAAGCGGTCCTTTGAGGGTATCATTGAATTGTCACGAATCTCAATGGGTTCAATTTAAATACAATTACCACGAGAGTAGGAGTTGATTTAATTGGGCACGGTTCTTGTATCTCGAGAGGGAACATTAACTTATTTAGGATAAATTCACCTTCAAAGCAATTTTGATTATTAACAAGTGGGATAGTCAATTTAGTAGCACGAGCAGTCTTGTTAGTAACCCAATTCCTGGAAATCTTTTTTAATTTGAAAAATCTCCAGATTTGATTTGATTGCGATTTTATTTGATTGCGTTTTAAATACTTGATTTGTTAGTTAATCTTATTTCAAAAATTAAATCTTTTCCAAATCTTTTTCTTGTTTAGTATAATTGATTTAATAATTAATTGTTGTTCAAGATCACTGTCTCTGTGGGGTCGATCTTTTTATTACTTGACGACGAAGTCGTACACTTGCGGATTCACGTTATCACGGAACTATGAAAAAATTTCACAGGCGTTAGTTTTTCCAAAATAAATTATATTATATTATAAGATGGTATTTAAAGTAATTAAGTTATTAAAATAGTATAATATTGACGTCAGAATAATTATTTACAAATGAAAAGTCATTTTAAGCTATAAAAGGATTTTTATGGCATAATTTTGGGAAAACGAATTTATTTTGTTTTGAAAATATTTAGAAATTATTTTCAAAGAGTTGGTATTTTTGGAAAAATGATTTTCAAGGATAATGTAATTAGGAAAAAAGGAATTTGTCTATGATGTTTACGTTTTATAAACATTTTTAACAGAAAGGAATTTCTGTAAAGAGTTTTATTCAGTGAAAATATTCCGTTAAACTTGGATAAGTTTTCGGAGGTTTTGGTTTTGTATTTGTTGTTTCACTGAACGAAATTTTTTAAAGAAGAAAAATGAACTTTGTAACCGAGACGATTATAAGGGAAATTTTTACAACTACAATTTCAATATATAATGGCCTTGTCTCAAGAGTTATAAGTACCCGCCGAAAGACCTATTTAAATTGAGGGCCTTACTGCCTATACTCCTCATATTTGTCATCCACTCCCATTCTAAATCCGACATTTAAATGTCGGATTCAGAAAATGCATCTACCCCCACACATCTTCCGTCATTTAAATGCCGGATTCAGAAACTATGTTTCCGACATCTAATTGCCGTATTCAGAAACTTTGAATCCGGATCTAATTGCAGGAAACATTTTTTTTCAAATTTTAAGAATTTCCCGGTAATTAAATGCTGGAAACATAGTTTCTGAATCCGATAGTTAAGTTTCGAGAGGCGTGTGAGAGTATATGCCAAATTGTAGGATGTAGATAGCAAGCCCCTTAAATTCATAAAAAAAAAAAAACTATCTGAACCAATGAGTCCCAGTTGTTAAGCCCAAAATCTTTTTGTTGTCGTTCTCTCGTAGAATGGTAGATAGATGAACTCACGAACAAGCATAAGGGAAGTCACATGCTAAAAAGAAGAAAAACTAGGTGAAATATTTTATATTTTATTAAAAACACTAACTAGTGTTATAAGAACTTGGTTAAAAAATTAAACATAAAAAATTTATATACGAAAGAGATGTATACTTTCTATAAAAATTTACTACATGAAAAAAATTAAAATTTATGATTTTCAATAAAAAATTTTAATCAATATCCGTATGGCACATTAGTTAGTGAAATTATACTTTATACGCAAATCTTACCTTTGGACATCTTTTTCTTTGCTTTTTTTTTTTTGTTGACAAAAGACATCTTTTTCTTTGCTGAGTTTGCTCCATCTCATTCGTTTTAACTAAGGTGGAAAATAATTGCATTTGAATGTCATAACTCTTGACAAAGAAAATAAGTAAAAGAAAATTAAATGTATAAATGGAATTGTGATTTGTCAAAGTTGAAGCACCTCTAACGGGTCATCCTCGCATGTGACTCAATATATAATATATGCAACAATAGTCAACTCCACCATGTTAGCTGTGAACAGTCAACAATGATCCAACTTTCCATATGAACCCCCATTCATGTAGGGCCGTGATTGAATAATAATATGTTGCGATTTCCATAGTCCCATTGAGCTTCCAATTTTTATTCCATCCAACAGCATACATAGAATGTCCCAGAAGCGACAGAGCCATAATCATTAATTGTTTCCGCGTACAAATTATTTTCGGTTGAAGCTTATAGTGCTTGTTTTGGGATGCAATTATAAAAATGAAGATGCCGCGTGTCGCGTCTGAAATCGCGGCCAAACTACACGGTCATCCAGCTTGCACCATGCAAATTGCAAACTGGATAAAATATTACTTTACGCAGTCACCGCCTCTATTTCCTTTTCTATTTTCCCACCGCTTTTATTCACTACGCAACTCACACGGCAACTTCAATATTTGTTGTATTTTCAGTATTAAATAATTACCAACTATTCCTTTCTCTAGTGACTAGTCACATTCACTCCATTTATATTAAGTTACCTACAAGCCTTGTTGCAACCTACGACACTCTTCTCTCCTCACGTACATATATATAAATCCAAGTGTGTGTTGTGTTTCTCTAATTAACTCCCACTCCAACTCTCTCCACACTTTCCTTGTTGGATTTCCATTCCTCCATTTAATTCATTTCCCCTTTCTTACCATTTCTTGCTTTGGCTCTGCTGAAAACATGAAGCTGATCAGTGAAGTACGTGCCTTGCTTAGTTTGTGCTCAATATTACTGGTTTTGGAGGTTGTTCACGTTGCTGCAGAGGACCCTTATAGATTCTTTGACTGGAACATTACCTACGGGGACATTTATCCCCTTGGAGTTAAACAACAGGTTTATATTAATTAATATCACTGCTCTCTTCGCTCTAGCTTGTTTAAATTTTATTTTTCTTTTGATATAAATAGACACACACCAATGCTTAATACTTGGTTGGTGTTTTGCATTTTCAGGGTATTCTTATCAATGGACAATTTCCAGGCCCCGAAATTTACTCTGTTACCAATGACAATTTGATCATCAATGTACACAATAGCTTGCCTGACCCGTTTCTTCTATCATGGTAATGTCAACTCTCTCTCTCTTTCTGTCTTACGTTTTCATATTTCGAATTCTTCATTATCTCTCACTGCATGTGTTAATAACGAAAAATGGTATGCCTAGTAACAAAAAAGTTACAGCAAAATTCAGTAGTTAGCCCTTCTATCATCAATCAAGTTTTTATATTTGAAACTAGCTTTACCTATATATAGTTTATAATTCAAATATTTCCTCAATCAGTCGAATCAGATATTAGTCTCATAGCAGGCTCGAATGACTTAAGTCATACGATACTTTAATAGACCCCGTTCGACCCAAAGAGTTAATTAAGGTGGATTCATAAAAAAAAAATTAATTAACAAGGTTATAAAGGTACATAAAATTAAAAAGCTGCGAGAAAACAAGGTTGTTTATTGCAATAAGGCATGGATAGCGGCGTCACTTCTTGATATGGTAATGGTAATGGTAATGGTAATGATAACACGGAATCCATCTGGCAAAGTGGTGTACTTTTAATAAATAATATGTTTTCCTTTTTTTTCTTCAATAGAAATAGAAATGGCGATGTAGCTTTATTTTAGTTCCTTGTAAATGAATTTACCTCTTAGCGGTTGGACACATGTTTTATGGGAAATGGTTTTTGTACACTTTTAAATGAATATTTACATGAAATATATAGTTAATCTAAATAATTAGATTCTATCACATCAATATAAATATAAATGAAAGAATAAATATGTTAAATATAGATATAAATATAAATGAAATGCCATTATAAATGTCATATCCAACTTACAGAACTGCTTAGTCAATAGTAGTTCCTGATTGTTTAGATGAGGTAATTATGATTGTTTTAATTTTTTAAATAATTGTCATCTCATTTATAGTTTAATTCTTTTTTAAATGAGTTTAATTAGTATACACTGTTAGTGTAAAGGTTTTTTACACTGTTAACCAATAATAAATTGACACGTCAATGAAAATCTTTGATTCTTATCCAAATCACTTTAAAAGTCATTAATATCATGATTTTTAATTAGTTGACAGTGTAAAATTTTTTACGCTGACAGTGTATACTAATTAAACTCTTTCTAAATTAAACTCTCCATAATAATAATATTATTTAGCCTCTCTCTTATATATAAATAATGTAGCACCGTGATCAACTTGTACTAAGAATAAATTGGGCTGCAACTAACTCCATATATCTCTTTATTGCTGTCATTGATGGGGATTGGGGAGGTGTCCACCTACCCATTTATTCAAATGACCGAGCGAGAAAATAAAACATGGGTTTAATAAATGTTGTTTTCACCCATCACTTCGGCCCTTTAAGTGATGTCACGGACCAAAACCACCTAACTCCAAGCCCAACTAACCAAAACAAATGGCCTCATACTGTTCTATGTACATGTAGTAAAAACTTTCATGATGACAATCATCCTTGCTTTGGACTAGTCACTGTCAATGCGTTGTTACTACCTTGAACCCAAAGAAATATGAAATTATGAATTGTGAACAGGAACTTTATTAGACTGAACATAAATTGAATAATTATTGAATTAAAAATAAAAATAAAAATTCATAATGAAGCTCTAATCTTTGTGTAATGCAACAGGAGTGGTGTTCAGCAAAGGAGAAATTCTTACCAAGATGGAGTTTATGGAACTACATGCCCCATCCCTCCTGGCAAGAACTTCACATACACACTTCAAGTCAAGGATCAAATTGGAAGCTTCTTTTATTTCCCATCTCTTGCTTTCCATAAGGCAGCTGGTGGCTTTGGAGCCATCAAAATCCTCAGCAGGCCAAGGATTCCAGTTCCATTCCCAGACCCAGCTGATGATTTCTCCCTTCTTATTGGAGATTGGTACCAAATCAATCACACGGTAATCCAACATGCACTAAACACATTTGTGCTTCATTATAGTCTATAGTTTTGTTTGTTATGACCCCTTATTTATTTCCTATTCTTAACATTTTATTGACATATATATCATTATATGAATTCAGAAACTGAAGGCTATTCTAGACTTTGGACACAGACTTCCATTCCCTCAAGCCGTTTTGATCAATGGTCGTGCAAATGGTACAGCATTCACAGTTGAACAAGGTATGTCTTTTTATTCATGCCTCCCCTATATTATTATATATGTGGTCTTTTTCTCCTTTTCTAAGGTTATTGACTTTTCAATGATAATGTCAATGAACAACAGGGAAAACATATAGGCTTAGAATATCAAATGTTGGGCTTCAAAACACTCTTAACTTCAGGGTTCAAGGGCACAGCATGAAACTGGTAGAAGTTGAGGGAACTCACACTGTACAGACAACTTACTCCTCAATTGATGTTCATGTGGGACAGTCTTATTCAGTGCTGATCACAGCTGATCAAGCACCCAAGGACTACTACATTGTTGTATCCACTCGTTTTACTAACAAGGTCCTCACAAGCACTGCCACCCTCCACTATAGTAACTCCCAGCAACCTATCTCTGGTCCAATTCCTGGTGGTCCAACTACTGAGATTGATTGGTCCATTAAACAAGCTCTTTCAATCAGGTATTGGTTTTGTTGATTAGCAACACTTGTTCATCAAATGTATTGCAAAACTTTAATATTGTTCAACAATTAACTTATTGCACTAATATGTATTGGTCCAAATCGAAAGGGCTTGAGTCCATTAAACAGATGGTCTTGGATTCGATCCCTACATTAGTCTCTCGCTTATCAGGTGGAAGAATACTTCAATAATACAATTAACGTATTGCAATTTGCAGGACGAACCTGACTGCAAGTGGGCCGAGGCCTAATCCACAAGGCTCCTACCACTATGGTCTGATAAACATCAGCAGGACAATCAAATTGGAGAGCTCAGCAGCACAAGTGAATGGGAAGCAGAGATATGCAGTGAACAGTGTATCCTTCATTCCAGCTGATGACACTCCTCTGAAGCTGGCAGATTACTTCAAGATTGGTGGTGTTTTCCAAGTTGGAAGCATCCCAGATACCCCTTCTCGTAAACCCATGTATCTTGATACATCAGTCATGGGTGCTGATTTTCGAGCCTTTGTTGAGATCGTGTTTCAGAACCATGAAAACATAGTCCAAAGCTGGCACATTGATGGATACTCATTCTGGGTTGTAGGGTAAGACTTCACAACAGTTTTTGATTTTCCATCAATCTTTAATATGCTTACTACTTCATGTTCATATTATTCAAGTTTCAACTCATGGCATTTTTTATGCAGTATGGATGGTGGTGTGTGGACTCCTAATAGTCGTAATCAATACAACCTCAGAGATGCAGTTTCGAGGTGCACAACACAGGTTTGTTGTTTTTAGTTGCCACTTTCCCTTTGATCACAAATTCCTCACTTTTCAATTAAATGTAGCAACATGTGACTCATAAATTTGTGTCTCAGGTATATCCTAAGTCATGGACCGCAATTTATATGGCACTAGACAACGTGGGTATGTGGAATGTAAGAAGTGAATTTTGGGCACGACAGTATCTTGGGCAACAGTTCTATATGCGAGTGTATTCATCAGTCGAATCCATCCGGGATGAATATCCAATTCCAAAGAATGCTCTTCTCTGCGGCAAAGCTACTGGGAGAACAACAAGACCACTATGATAGTGAAATCCAAAACAGGATAAAATCCAAATCCATAATAACATATATAGCTATGTGGGGACCAACTTGGTCCCATTCTTTGCAAATTCATCTACAATTTATTTGTATTACTACATAATAATCACCAATTTCCCATCATGTCGTGATAATAAGTTAACGCTGTTAATTAATTTATTTATTTTTTCAAATGTATGTTATTCCCGGATGTATTAGCATATTGTTGCTTTGCTTTACCAGAATGAAATGATGAAATCTAGTTCAATCTGAATCTGCATGTATACTAACACGAAAATAGCATGGAGAGGAAACAACCAATAAAATTTTAGGGCCCTGAGTTTAGAGGGGAATGGATGGAACACCCCCACCCCCAACACACACACTGATTTCGAGGAAGTAAAAAAAATCTAAACAGGGATTTATAAGGTTTTGGAGAATTATTTTTTTTTCTCAATCCCTTTCCCCCCTCCGATACTCCTCAAACCCCCTTATCCTCCCTTTCTCCTCCTAACTTACAAACACAAACAGTTTGAAGAAGTATTGAGTAGATGGATGATAGTTGTACACACTTTTTATGTTTAACATCGTCTATATATAATATATATATATATATATATATATATATATAAATATTTGTTTATTATTTTTTCTTTCTCATCACATATATTTAACACTTTAAAATAATCCACCATTATATATATATATAATATTTCAAAAATATGTACATTTATCATTTCTCTGTTCGCTGGTAACAAACTCGTGTTTTATTGCTATGCTTAATAAATGGAGTCTTGCCCATCATCCATGAATGGCCCTAACACCTATGGACTAATGGGCTCAGACTAAACTAAAACGTTCGCATAACTAATCGTAATATCAATGCTTTATACGGGTGGAAATTCTTTTGAAATAAATGAATATCGTGGATGTAATGGCAGGAATGGGCTATGTTGAGGTAGTCAGGTAGGCTGACTCTGATATGAATAGGTCTGACTTACGTTCCGATCTCAAGAGTCAAGGTTTTAGCTTGACCTATTAGTCTGATATAGGTCAATTTTAAATATCTAATCCTAGCCTACTTCAAAGCTTGTCTTGGCGTAGAAGGCTAGAAGCCTATTTAAAGGCATATTTTCAACAAGAACTTTAAATATGTCTCCACATATAAATAGGTTATGGACATTTCACTTGTTAATAGGTTTGTTAAGCCTCTAATGATAAAGAGGATGGTATATATTAATAAATAGGCTCTTAAGCTTTCATAAATAAATAGGCAATTTGGTCTTTACATTTATAAATAATGCATTAAGTATTATAGTATATTAGATTATATGTGTGTGTTAAATCGAGCGACATGATAAGCCTAATAGACTTTTTTTAAAGCCATAACCTGATCTCTTTAGCTATATATATAGGCTTTTTAAAAGATCTTGACCTGACTTTTTTGTGAAATAGACTAGGTCATACTAGGCTTTAAATAGGATAGGTCATAGGCCCTTAACGAACGCCTTGACATATTCTCACCCCTACGTGGATGGTAGGGGTGTTCGCGGTTCAGTTCGGATCGATTTTGAGGTAAAAAAATCATCCGATCCAAAGATAAAAAAGAGCATGCGGTTCGGTTTGGATGACTTCTTTAGAAAAATTCGATCCGATCCAATTAAACGCGGTTTGGATCGGTTCGGTTGATTCGGTTGTTACCGACACATCATTACATATTTATATTACATCAAAGTATCAAGATTACAAGTTAAATTGAACAAAGTCTTAAACATGTATATACTTTATTATATATTCATGTAATAACATTTTATAAAATATTTATAAAATAATTAAATATCATTGTCAACTAGTTCCACAACATTTTTTTTATGTTTGGAACTTAGAAGTAGTAAAAACTTATGTCAAATCAAACTAGAATGTATTAGTAGGAAAAAAAACTAACAAATAAAAAAATCAACAATACAAAATATCGAATAAATATATATTAAATTTTATATATGCGGTTTGATTTGGATTGATTCGGTTTAAGAAAAAGGATCCAAAATCCGATCTGATCCGATCGGTTTTCACAAAACAATATCCATAACAATCCAATAGAAATCTGTTTTGTTCGATTTTCGATTTTCGATTTTCTTTTGGATCAGTTTGGATATGAACACCCCTAATGAATGGAACATTCTATCCCACGCTATACATGAGGTGTTTTAAAAAATATTTAGATGATGTATGAAAATAAAATAAGTATGTGGGTATGAAAATATGGTGCCGATATTTAAATAAAATGATAGAAAATGTCTCCTAGAGTTAGTTTGTTTCTTAAGTTGCGAGACATGAATTGTAAATGTTTATGGGTTTAAACTCCCGTAAGACGTTTTACCTCTTTCACATTCCCTTCTCTCATATCCTTCTCATCCTTTGTAAAATTACACTATCAAGAATAAATGAATTTTTCATTGATCAAAACTGTGTATGACTTGAGTTACAAATAGGTGCTGCCTCTTGCATATTATATAGGCAACCTTAATAAGGCAAAGGCGATATAACAAAGATAACAAAAAAAAAAAAAAAAGAAAAGCAAAACAGAAGGGAAAGGGAGAACAAGGGAATTCTACACTCCCCCTCAAGTTGGGGCATGTAGATTTTTAATGCCTAACTTGCTAATCAGGAATTCAAATATTTCCCTTCCCCAGTGGCTTGGTAAAAATGTCACCACTTGATCTTTACTTCCAACTTTCACGGCTTCTATCTCATGTGATTGGATTCGTTCCCTCACAAAGTAGCGATCCATCTCAACATGTTTAGTTCTTTCATGGTAAACCGGATTCATGGCTATGTGGAGGGCAGCTTGATTGTCACAAAACATGCGAGTTGGCTCGGTTTGAGTAGCTTGCAATTCACTTAGCAGCCATCGCGGCCCAGATTAGCTCACCGACAGGTGGCAGCCATGGACCTATACTCGTCTCGCAGAAGACTTTGCCACGACCGATTGCCTTTTGGTCCTCCATGAGATGGGTGAGTCTCCAAGCATGATGAAGTACCCAGTGCAGGATCTTCTAGTGAGGGGACAACCACCCCGATCTGCATCACAAGTAAGCTTGGAGCTTGAGATTGCCTTTGCTTGGTCAAGAGAATTCCTTGTCCGGGTGTTGTTTTCGTGTATCTAAGAATTCTCTCGCTGCATCCATGTGAACTCGTTTGGGAGAATTCATGTATTGGCAAAGGGTATTCACAAGATATTGTATATCCGGTCCGGTGATGGTCAAGTACAGGAGCTTTCCCAACAAGCTTCGTATCCGGAGGCATCCGAAGTCCGGTTCATCTTCTTTCACCTTGAGGTTGTAGTTCTGCTCCATAGGAAAGGCACTTGGTCTGCTGTTCTCCATTTTAGTTTCTTTGAGAATGTCCAGGGTATACTTTCTCTGGCTCAACACTATGCCTTCTGCTGATCTTGCCACTTCAATGCCCAGGAAGTACTTGAGAGTTCCTAGGTCCTTGATGCTGAAAGATTGATCAAGTTGCTTCTTAACTTTGGTCATAAATTGGAGATCATTACCTGCTAGAATTACATCATCTACATAGATGAGAGCAGTGAGGAAGACTTCATTATCTCTGTAGATGAAGAGGGAGTGGTCTGCCCGAGATTGCATGAAGCCCATGGTCTGAAGGGTGGTGGTGAATTTCTGGTACCAGTTTCTGGATGCTTGCTTCAGCCCATAAAGGGACTTCCTTAGCTTGCAAACTCTGGTTTCTCCCTTCTTAGCAAAGCCCTGCGGAATATTCATGTAAATTTCCTCTTCTAGGTCTCCATGTAGGAAGGCATTATTCACATCAAGTTGGTGAATAATCCATCCTTTCTTTGCTGCAATGGACAGCAAGCACCTTACAGTGACAAGCTTGGCAACTGGTGCATATGTCTCATGGAAGTCTTCTCCTTCCTTTTGTGTAAAGCCCCTTGCTACAAGCCTGGCCTTATATCTTTCCACATCTCCATTGGGTTTGAACTTTATCTTGTAGATCCATTTTGAATCCACAGTGTTTTTTGCCTGCTGGTAATGGTTCCAAGGTCCGTGTCCGGTTCTCGCTCCAAGGCTTGGATTTCCCGCTGCATTGCATCTCTCCAATGTTGTTGTGTTATTGCCTGTTTAAAGGATTTTGGCTCATCTTTTGAGGAGATGGCAGCTAAGAAGGCTTGGTGAGTGGTAGACAGTTTATTATATGTAACATAATTGGATATAGGATACAAGACATTGTTACCTGAAGGAGGGTTAGATGCAGGGTGCAAAATGGAAGCTGGGAGTTCAACTTGATGCTCATTCAAATGTTTAGGTAAATGTCTAACCCTTTCACTCTGTCTCTGATTGTTATAGAAGGTTTCTTCCATATTGCCAGCAGTGCCATCTTGATAACTTGTTCTTCAACAACGAGAATCTGCAAATCCTTGTTGCACAAGTTTTTTTGTTCAGTATTGTCCCTGTTGTTGAGTCTTATGTGATCAACTGGGTCTTCCCAATAAGTGTCACCATTGTTGCACTGGTTTTCATTGTCATTGGTGTTAGACAAGTTCTTAAAAGGGAATTTTGTTTCAGAGAAAACTACATCTCTGGAAACAGATACAGTTTTGTTCATGAGATCATAGACCTTATAGCCTTTCGTGTCGGTGGGGTACCCAAGAAAGACACAAGCTCTCCCCCTTTCATTAAACTTCCCTTCCCTCCTAGTTTTCAAGGCATAAACTAGACAGCCAAAAACTCTTAGGTGATCATAACTAGGTTTTCTTCCAAATATGATTTCATAAGGGGTTTGGTTCTTAATGACTTTGGAGGGAAGTTTGTTGATGATGTGCACAACAGTCTGCACACATTCACCCCAAAAATGGACAGGAAGGCCGGAATGGAATCTGATAGCCCTAGCCATTTCTAGGATGTGTCTATGCTTTCTTTCTACAACTCCATTTTGTTGTGGAGTGTAGGTACAGGTTAGTTCCATTAAAATCCCCTTTTGTTCATAGAATTTCTGCATACTACTAGCTGTAAATTCAAGGCCATTGTCAGACCTTATTCACTTGATCTTCTTATGAAATTGGTTTTCAATCATACATATAAAGGTTTGAAGACAATGATCAATTTCATTTTTGTGTTTCATAAGGTAAACCCACACTCCTATACTAAAGTCATCAACAATAGTCAAGAAGTAGTGAGCACCCGTGGTGGAAGCAGTGGCAAATCTGCCCCATATATCACAATGCAACAATTCAAAACAGGAACTAGATTTTATAGAACTTAAGGGAAAGGGGAGTCTTGTTTGTTTAGCTCTCATACATGAATCACAGAAAGAAGAATCAGTATTATCTTTAGCAATGGCAGAAATGGAGTCTATGCTAACAATTTTGGCATTAGAAGTGTGACCTAGCCTAGAGTGCCATAGTTTGGAATCAATAGATCCAACTTTCATAATCATTCCCTCATTATTGGCAGAGTCTAGGAAGTAAAGGCCATCCTGGTGCTTACCCACTCCAATCTTCTTCCTCGAGACTAAGTCCTGTATAGAACAAGATTTGCTCACAAAGGTTATGGCACAATTATAGTCCTTGGTGAGTTTGCTATGACATGGAAGATTGCAATGGAATTCAGGAATATATAAGACATTATTAATATGCATGCCATTGGGAAGTCTAGCCTTTCCCACTCCTTTAATCGGCACACTAGTGCCATTAGGGATCTTAACAAAGTGATGGTTGCAAATGGCAACATCACTCAAGACTTTCTTCTTTGCAAGCAATGTGCTCGATTGCCGTATATCAATGACCCAGGGCTCAATTCTACCAAGATTACCTGCCATATTCACATTTGTGTGTTTTTACGCTTTCTTTGGGACAGAGTTCTTTGTCCGCTTGTAATTGTTGCATCGCCTTTTCATACTGCTTCAAGGAAAGGCCTGGGATGGAACTGTCCTCTGTGCTTACTTGAGATGCTTTGGAGGCTGATTTCTTGCTGGTCCAGGGTGCACTTCTTTCTTTCTTTTCACGGGCTGGTTTCCTCCAATCTTGAGGATAACCAATAATCTCCCAACACCCTTCCTTAGTGTGCCCCACTTTCTGGCAGTGCTCACATGTAGGTCTGTCTTTCCTTCCCTGCTCGCGATCAGTTTGTGATTGGAATGCTGATGATTCTGCTCCTGGTTTGTTCATGGCAGAGATCAATCTTTGTTGCTCATCCTCAGCAACCAAGTGATATGCATGTCCCAAAGACAACTTTGGTGCCATGCTAAGAATCTGAGTCTTGACTGTGTTGAAGACTTCATCAAGACCCATCAAGAAGTCATACAGATGCTCTCTCTCACGCATTTCTGCAAACAGTTTCTGGGCATCACACTTGCATCCTCCACATTTACATTCAGGCCAGGGTGAAATCGATTGGATTTCATCCCACAGCCCTTTAAGTCTTGTGTAATATGTGGAAATCGATTGCTTGTCCTGTCTAAGGTGTGTGATTTCCCTTCGCAATTCATAGACTCTGGGCGCGCTTCCCTTTGCGAACCTATGCTCCAGCTCGTTCCAAATCTCCCTGGCAGTGACAGCATATCTGACACTTCTTCTGATTTCTTTATCCATCGAATTCTTCAGCCAGCCTTTGACCATGGCGTTGCAACGCATCCAATGAGCTAGGTATGGCGAGTCTACTTCTGGCATGGGAATGGTGCCGTCCACGAAGCCAATCTTGTTCTTGGCATAGAGGGCATTGCTCATATCTGCGACCCATTCACCATAATTTGCGTCGTTAAGGAGCTCGCTAACGAAGAGCTGTCCAGGTTGATCGGAGGCATGAAGAAAGAACGGAGACAGAGTATCAATGGTGATGTCGTCTCCTTTCTTGGTGTGGAAAGACGATGCTGAATCAGAATGCTTTCGATGCTTCTTTTCAGGTGAGGGAGGTGGTGATGATGATGATGATGATTCTTCAATTCCTTGTGAAGAATGTTCATCATTGTTGGCCATGATCAGGAATGGTTATCAAGAAAGGGGTTTCCAGGTTTTGGCTCTAGATACCATGTAAAATTACACTATCAAGAATGAATGAATTTTTCATTGATCAAAACTGTGTATGACTTGAGTTACAAATAGGTGCTGCCTCTTGCATATTATATAGGCAACCCAATAAGGCAAAGCTGTTATAACAACATAACAAAAAAATAGAAAAAACAGAAAAGCAGAAAAGCAGAAAAGAAGGGAAAGGGAGAACAAGGGAATTCTACATCCTTGTGTAAGGCCTCATAAAAACCTACCATTGAGAAAAAATAATAGAACATGAAACAAGGGAACACATTACTATTTATAATACATACATGGTTTAATACCAACACAAAAAAAAAAATACATACCTGTTTATGTATAGATCACTAAAAGATTAATCACCTACTTGTTTATGCTGAAAATCATGTCGTAAGGAGGGAGGAATCAATTTTGACCAAAGCTTGTGAGGGGGAGCTTTGGTCAAAAGTGATTTTGGAGCCTCCAAAATTTTATACAAACATGCTTTAATTCTAGATAATCTAGCTAAAAAAAATTAGAAAAATGAGTTGTGGGGGATTCAAATCCAACTCAACCTTTAAAAACACCACAGATTTCCTAATGAACGGGAATGTCAATTGGATCATCCCACGAGTTTCATTTATTCTGACAATTTTTTTTACTAATAAAATATTTATAACAACTACCGTGGTAGTGTGGATAGGCTAACATTAAGGCAAATGTCCTGGGTGAGCGTTTGCCACTGCAAATGTGGGTTAAAATTAGTGGCATTAGTGTACGTAATACTAGTAGTTCTTAAACAAACACACGTTCAATAATTCATACAATTTAAAGCAAGCAGAACGTATTTGAAAAGTTAAAATGCCACCTAAATTTAAACTTTCGGGCCATTATCTACGAATGAAGATTCGTAAACATCGCTACGAATGATGTGGCATGACTTTTTTCTCTTTTTTGTTTTTATTATATTATTATTTAATTAAGGCTCTATTAAAATGACAGCAGCGCTATTTGATCAAGGCTCTCCGGCGTCGGTCGTGATTCCTCTTCCTCCTCTATGCCACTTGTTCGTACAAGTCACACTAATCAATCAATTTCAAAACTGTGAGCACACTAGCGTTGATAAGGCATTCCTTCAAGAAGACAAACAATGGCTGTAAATTTCATGTATATATGGCGCCGATTTTAAACTAGCATTTAGTATGATTTTGCTCAAAAGCATCCTTTCCTCTCCTCCTAAAAATGACCGTAACATCTTGGGGGAATGAAATGAAAGGTCACTTCACAAAGATTCATGTAGTTTATGTATTGAATCAGTGACTGAATAATTTTCAACCAGATAGAGTGCAATAACAATAAATGAATCAAAATGATGCAACAAGGCTAAAGGGATGCATTGCCTGCAAGAGATGCACCAAAGGACGGCCAGTGAAGGAGCAAACGGCGGCAAGGGATACTACAAAAAAAGTCGTGTTTAGCGATCAACAAAATCGGTCATTATTCCATGAAATTCAGTCGCTATCAGTTTTAGCGACCGAATTGGCGACCGATTCTCATCGGTCGGTATACCCTCAGTCGCAAATTGTTTAGCGACCGATTTTTCAAACCGATTGTTATTAGCGGTCGAATAATTCGGTCACTAATTCATAAAAATCGGTCACTAAATTAGTTTTCAACACCTGTTATGTGACCAATTTTAGCGACCGAAAATTCGGTCGCTAAATTGGTCACCGATTCAAAAAAAAACTAGTCACTAAATTGGTCCCTAAAACTTGTTATAGGAACCAATTTAGTAACTGATTTCATTAAAAAAACATATAACAAACCAAATGTTTTGAAATAAATGAAAAATAACTTCTTTTAAGTTGTCACAATAATGTTATTTACAAACAAGAACTTCCATAAAAATCAATTAAATATCACACTAGTAATATCCACACTCTTAGTCATAACTCAGTGTCAAATCACTTTACTAACAAGTGCCGAAAGTAGTTTGCGCTCATGTGATGAGTGTGATTTCACCTCATATTTCCTTGACATTTTGCATGCATTTTCATATAGTTTAGGCGTATTGTATGTGATTATTTGTTAGTTTTTACCTTGGAACAGGTAAGGTGATTTTGTGGTGCTTGTGTGCAGGAATCGAAGATTAAATTGCTCAGGATCAGTTGTGTTGGAGATGGCATGAAGATGGAGCTTGAAAGACAAGGAAATGAGGCAAACAGAACTGATCACGACCATGATCAAGTAGAGCTAAAAACAAAGAATGGAAAAGTCGAGCTGGTCACGGTCAGGTCATGATGCCCATCACCCACCGTGACATGTCAGCTGAACCAGACCCTCACAGGCAGAACTGATCACGGCTAGGCCGTGATGGTGGTCACGGCCGTGACAAACCAACTAGCAAAGCAACCCAAAGACAGAATCCGTCACGACCTGCCCGTGATGAGGGTCACGACCGTGATGCGCAATATATGGATCCATAGAAACTGATTTGGTCTGATTTTTGTATTGGCTTGGGATTCAAGTTACCCCATATTATAAATAGCCCTCTAGGGCTCGAAACCGGGCACTTTTTGACTGCTACCCATAGGCGAAATTAGGATTTTTCTTCTTCTCCTCAATCTCTTCTCTCCTCTAGGGTTTTCTTTTTATGCTATTGTTAATCAAGCTTGCTATGATCATGGCAATGCTTGAGTAGTAGTCTTGTTTCTAGGAATTGGGGCTATGCCCAAGATTTGTTTATGGTGATGAATTGATATTTGATTTCTTGTTAATTTCAATTTTGCTTTCGATTTGATCCCTATTGTTTTAATTACTCGTAAATTCGGTGGCCACTTATTTGCGTGCCGTAGATACACTAAGGACGAATTTAGCGGTGAACTTAGGTATCGGATCTATAAGAATCAAACTTATGACTTAAATCACGAGAGTTAGAAGCGGTCCCTTCGAGGGTTCACGAATTGTCACAAAACTCAAAGGGTTCGATTTTTTCAATTACCACGAGAGTAGGGGTTGATTTAATTGGGCACGGTTTTTGTAACCCGAGAGGGAGCATTAACTTATTTAGGATAAATTCGTCTTCAAAGCAAATTTGGTGATTAACAAGGAGAGTAGTCAATTTAGTAACATAAGTTGTTTTGTGGTATCCCAATTCCTGGAAATCCCTTTTGAATTTGAAAACCCCCTATTTGAATTACTTTCCTATTTTAATTGATTGCGTTCTTAAATATCTGATTTTCTAGTTGATTCTTATTACAAAAATCAAATCTTTTCCAAATCTTTTTTATATAGTCCAGTTTAATTGATTTAATAATTAATTATTGTTTGAGATCACGGTCTCTGTGGGATCGATCTTTTTATTACTTGACGACGAAGCCGGTACACTTGCCGGAGTCCCATAATCATGCTCTGATTTCCCACTCAATAGTACATATATGATCTGCAAGCAGGAAAAGAAAAGACAGCCACCCAATGTTTAATAACTAATACACTTTCTGGAAATAGAAAAGCTTTTGTGCATGTTCAACAAACAAAAAACTCCTTTGGAGACGGCAAAAACTAAAGTAACATCAGAATGAAGCCCAAGGTTTTAGCACTACAAAATATGTGGAGTTCAATAAATATAGTAATAAATAAAGCCCCTAAAAACAAACAGCAATGTTAAGATATTCCTCTATATCATAGCAATACCATCACATATATCATCAATCACATTCATGCTAAACTAGTCTAGATAAAGCTAGAGATTAAATTTTTAAAGTTGATTTACACAAGATTCAATCACCAACTAAACCCCATGGCTTAAATTTTGAAATTTTCAACTATACTCTTTCCAAAGCAAGACTTTTATCTCCTCAAACTCAATTAGCATAAAGAGAAACTTCAAAATCAAATACAAGTTAAGATCCAACAAGCTAAACTAACACAGAGACAGTTGCAAGCACTAAGATTTGAGCAAAAGCAATATAAACAGGTTACTTCATAGCTTAGGCATCAATAGTCATATGTATCACCTGAGAGTTATGAATGATGACGAGTTATGCTGATAAGTGTACCTACCTATTGAGCGTAGTGGAAGGCACTCACAAGACTTAGTGACTACAAGTAATTAACTCCAATGAATGCAAACATACAATGTATGAAATCTCATCCAGTGCAATCAATAACCTCAATCATGTGATGTACATGAATAATATCTATTTCAATGAGCTAAAGTACATAAGTAATTTGCAAAATATAGAAATCAAGTTTTCATTATAATTAAATTGCGATCAATAACCATACCTGTAAAACACTAGGCTTCTTCCCTTTAATGAACAAGGAGTCCAAATCAATAGCCTCATGAATAGTATTACTCCAAGGATACTGCATCAACAAATTTCTTTTACTGATAAGATAAGGATTATTTTATAATAATTGTGCTTCTGATGATAACTCCAAAATCTATGAGAGCAACTTTTAATTATAAAGATAGTGAAAATATAACAAAAAAAGGAAAAAGAAATTTCAGGCATCATAACTCAAAAAGTACAAATCATCCTATCATGGTTTGGATCTTAATATCCAAGGTGAACAACGCTGGATTGGAAACAGAGAAGCAATGTCCTATCATGCTTTTATGGATTGGAAATACAAAGAAAGTGGCAGACAATGG
The DNA here is from genome assembly GCA_030762895.1 of Sophora flavescens. Lineage (NCBI taxonomy): Eukaryota > Viridiplantae > Streptophyta > Magnoliopsida > Fabales > Fabaceae > Sophora > Sophora flavescens. Next base: position 9,848,108 of record CM061063.1, read on the forward strand.
TTTGAGAAAGAAAAAAGGGTCGGATGGTGATCGGATGAACTTACTCGTGGCGGTGATGGCGACACAGCGGAGAACCCTCTATTCTCGTCGCCGCAATCACAACCCTCTATTCTCACTATAAATTCCATCCACAACCCAGAAACAAGCAACAACCAATAAGTGGATCGGGAATTACCTTTCGTGGCGCGAAACGAAGGGACGCGAAATGAAGAAGGAAGAAAAGTAACAACAAACAACAATGGAGGAAGCACTCACCAGAGGGATGAAGCAGCGAGCAGGGAGGAATACACAACGAGTAGTCAAACGCGAGGTGGTCTCTCCAACGCAACCTGAAACAGAGAGGGACGCGAGCCAAAGAGAGAAAGAGAGAAGGAGAGGGACGCTTACCACGGTGGCGGTTGACGGAGGGCGTGAGCGGAGTTGGTGGCCCGAGTTCCTAGAGAGAAGGAGATGGTTCGGATTAGGGAAAGGGAAAGGGAAAGGGTGGGGTTCTGGACGAAATGAGGAACAAAGGGGAAAATTTCAGGTTTTAGGGATTTTAAGTTTTGGCGATCGGAAATTTCGATCGCTAAAGCGGTCGCTAACAATAAAAAAAAATAGTGGTTGCTAGATTGGTTGCTATCTGACAACAAAAATTTTCATGTCCGCGATTTAGCGATCGAAATGACATCGGTCGTTAAAAGGTTCTAAAAAAACCAATTTCATCTAAAAGGTGGTCGCTAATTCGGTCGCTAAATAATCAACTAGATTGACTTTTCAATCTTTTACGTTTAGCGACCGAATTAGCGATCGATCGTAATTGCGACCACTAAATCGGTCGCTAAAAAACTTTTTTTTTCTTTTCGTGTCACCTAGCTAAACGGTTGTAATATCGATTACAAATAACGACCGTGTCATGACATTCGCTATTTTCAGTTGCTAAACGAGACTTTTTTATAGTGGGAGAATGAGGCAGGAAGACGGGGACCTACTACTGGCGGAGGAGGAAGACAAAGTAGGAATGGAGACCTTACATCATACAGCAGGACGAAGGAGCGACAGAGAAGAATCTTAGTTTACATTTTTTCAGGTTTATATTTATTTTAATTAAATACTATAATAAAAAAATGAAAATAAAAATAAACCACGTCATTTGTACGTTTACGAATCTATGTTCACACCAAGTAGCATTTTCCTATTAGTTATTAATTAAAGTTAACTATTTCGTTACCTTTCATTTAACTTCCCAAATACGTTGACGGGAATTTCTCTCTCTCAACTCATTTATTAGTCATTAATTAAATCTTTCTTCAATTTCTAATTCCCTTCTCATCTATGGCACTTTCATTGTTAAAACTTAAAACCAGGCGTGTTTGGAGTTGAAAGCTAAAAAAGATATTTAACGAAATAACAATAAATTGAAATGACGTGATGTAATTTATGTAACATGCACTTAAACGTTTTAGGGTATGCTTGTTTTATATTTTAATAGAATTGATTTTGAAGAATTGATTCTAGAAGAATTGATTCTGATAAAATTGATTTTGAAAAATTTGATTTGTGTTTGATAATGATGTTTCAAAAGTGGGGTGAAAAGAATTGATTTCATTTGGATGATATAAGTAGAATTACTTTTGATGTGTAAATATAAAGAATTTTGTGGGTCCCACACCCAGAATAAATTCTATTCAACGAAAAAATTAGAAATTATTGCTTCCACCAGAATCAATTATACCTATCCAGAAATAAGTTTCTTTCAACACATCTTTACACCTAAATACATCAGTAACTATAATAACTGGGATTTGAATGTGAAACGTCCATTTAAACAAACGGGCACTTAGCCGTTGATTTATTGATATATAAACGAATGAGAGACGTTAAAGACCTGAAATCTTGTAAACTGATAAATTGCAATGTTTCAACTTCATCATCTAGGAAGGTATATAAAGTTATAAACGAAGGGCTAGAGAATAAAACTCCTTTAGGTGCATCATAACATCATCCTGGCATGATATGGTTTAACTTAATGGGATTAAGCATGCTTGATATTCCAACCATCATCACAATTCTAAAGTAACGATAACATTTCCTCTCACAACCCATTTCACAAGGTTCATCAGTTAACATTTACCCATAAAAAGTATAGTAGATGTATCCATTGTTATGATGCATGGCTGTGTGCATATGCCGTAACGAAAATATTCTTGATCTCGTGATTCATTGAACTCTTTCGTGGTTAAATTGCAGATGAAAGAAAACGGTGTCGTTGGCTAGTCACTCTGCGAGATCCAAGTTCAATTTCATAATCATTCATATATAGGCCCTAGCTAGGACTGTGCTCGTGGACTGAAGGCTGAAGAGTGAGATATTTTTTAATCAACGGTTGTTGATTGGGTAATAAAAGAGCAACCGTGATGGGCAGTGAAGAAGAAGAAAAGTAGGATAAAAAGCTAGTCACTCATTTACCTACAACCCTCCGATCTGTAAAAGATTTCCATGACGCAGAAGAGATCTGCCTCCAGGAAGAGACACGTGCCTTCTTAGCTTGTTTGGTACCAAACACTTTCGTGTACTGTAAAACAGTGAAAAAAGCATATGCAATGCAATAAGATAAAAGGTGTCTCATTATCACATGTGTGTATGGATTTTACTTTTATGGGTATACCTCAACCTCATCCGAGCGCTAACATGATGGAAAATTTGGGAATACTTACGCTCCACACAATGTCAGAATTGTCTGCAGCGCCATGCCAAATTTCTTTCCACTACGTATGGGAACACCAAACCTTTCAATAAACACGGTCCCACATTCGATGATATTTGCACTAAAAAGTAAAAACACAAACAACAAGCACATGACGATGATAAAATTCACATCCACAACGGTTGTATGGAGATGAGATTATTGAGCAAACACAGCTGAATTTTCCCCCAGGAACAGTTAACCGCCGTTTGTAAGAAGAATTCCCTCCATCGTGATCCGGGATCAACCGTTTTTCACTCGAGGCTGGCCCACACATGTCCAATCAACGAATCACACGTCATGAAGAGAGAGAAGGGTAGAGTGGGGCCCATGGAAAAGTAGCGTGTCGGGTGTTACGGAAGGACAAACCCCTGCAAACGGCGTCTCTTTTTTCACTTTTGTTTTGTTTTGCTTTCCCATCAAAATCATCATCACCACCACAACACAACACAACACCGAACACTCTCATTCACAGTCAGAGATAGAAAGAAAGAGAGAGAGAACAGAGCTCCTAACTCTCCCAGTCCCGTTAGTGAAAGTGCTTTGTCTTCTCCACTTTCCCGTTTTACCAGTAGTAAGTAACTAGCTATTATTGTTGACTAACACCGCAAACGCTACAGTGGCTTCTGCATTTGGGTCTAATGTGTGTGTGAGTGAGATCTGAGTGAAGTTGTTCCGACGCAATGGGGAGTGTTTCGTCTGAAGATGGTTCCGACCAACAAAGCGACCGTTGCGGAAGCTATAGCCTCAGTGCTGACGTCAGCGAATCCGAGAGTTGCAGCAGCTTCTGCGGTCGCCGTTTCGACGCCGAGGGTGCCTCCAGCTCCGCCAATCTCTCCCCTCGTCCCGTCGCTCCCTTCAACTTCCCGCCGGCGCCGGTCATGCTTCCGGTCATCGGCGGCAAGGATGTGGTGCTATGGGATCACAAGCCCGACAAACGTGACCTAGATTTGTCAGGTACTCACTCTTTTCTCTTTCTATTCTGCAAAAATCACTTCATCTTCCAATTATTAGAATGAAATTTGTAATGAATCTTGTGCTCTTGTTCAATTTGTCGCTACTATAGTTACTTTAACAGCATTTGGATTTTGCAGAAGTGGAAATGATGAAGGAGAGGTTCGCTAAGCTGCTTCTAGGGGAAGACATGTCTGGTGGAGGCAAAGGGGTCTGCACTGCGCTTGCAATCTCAAACGCAATAACCAATCTCTCTGGTTAGTCTTCTCTATGTGTGTTTTGTTTTTTCTTTCTTTTTCTGTTAATTTGCTTAAAAAGGAATTTATATGGGTCTAGATTGTTATATGTATGATGGATTTAAAATTAAAAAATGGCAGCAACTGTGTTTGGTGAGCTATGGAGGTTAGAGCCCCTGGCACCACAAAAGAAGGATATGTGGCGTAGGGAAATGGAATGGCTCTTATGTGTAAGTGATTCCATTGTGGAGCTTGTGCCATCTGTGCAGCAGTTTCCTGGTGGTGGAACATATGAAGTCATGGCTACGCGTCCTCGCTCCGATTTGTATATCAATCTTCCGGCTCTCAAGAAGCTCGATGGAATGCTGCTCGGTATGCTTGATGGATTTCAAGATACTCAGTTTTGGTATGTTGACAAGGGAATTATATTGGATGCTGATTCCAAGGACTGTCATGCCTACACTGGTAGACCTTCGGTTAGGCAAGAGGAGAAATGGTGGCTTCCCTCTCCTAAGCTTCCGCCAAATGGCTTGTCTGAGGATGATAGGAAGAGGTTGCAGCAGTGCAGGGACTGCACCCACCAGATATTAAAGGCTGCCATGGCAATTAATAGTTCTGTTCTTGCTGAAATGGAAATTCCTGCCGCCTACATTGAATCCTTACCCAAGGTAAAAGTTGTCCATTCATTTGTACTGCAAATAGATAATATTGCACATGGGTGTATATCTATCTCTATATGCATCGCGTTCTTGATTTTGGCATGCTTACAATGTATGAAATTATGAATTTGATGCTACAAGTGGATGACATACTTCAATTCTAAGGGATCTGTGTTGTACAACGTTCAAATTTTGTGTCTCTTCTCAAAGCAGCTCAGTAAAATAAGTAGCTAGGTACTGAAATCATGCCCTTTTTATCCATGGTTCAAAACAAAAAATTGAACTGGAATTCAATAATGTCTTACTATTTATTTGGTAGGAATTCTTGAAAATATGATAACATGTTGCTGAAAACTTAAATGCCTTTGGGATTTTGTACAACTATGAATGCAGAATGGAAAAGCTTGTCTAGGGGATATCATCTATCGATACATAACTGCTGACCAGTTCTCGCCTGAATGTCTTCTTGATTACCTGGATCTCTCGTCAGAGCACCACACTCTGGATATAGCTAATAGAGTTGAGGCTGCTGTGCATGTATGGAGGTTGAAGGACCACAAGAAACATTTAAGTTCAGTGAAAGCCAGACGCTCTTGGGGTGGAAAGGTGAAGGGCCTGGTTGCTGACAATGAGAAGAGCCATTTTCTTGCCCAACGAGCAGAGACCCTTCTACAAAGCTTGAAACACCGATTTCCAGGGCTCCCTCAAACAGCGCTAGATATGGCAAAGATTCAATATAATAAGGTACATTATCTTAATCTTCAGTCTGGATTGAAGTCACAATCTGTTCTGTTGATGTACAAGGCATGGCCACTACGAATATTTAAACTGCAGCTAAGGACCTGATTAAGAGATTCCTTCCCACAAGTAATCAGTGAGAGAAAATAAAGAATTTCCTGAGATTAGGTGCATTATAGTTTCCTTCTTATATACATAGAACTAGAAGTGCTCTCCCGATTTCATGGTCCATAATGATATGACAATTAGATACATTAAGGTTTATGATTTCTGTCAATATTTAATGGAAACCATCGTACAAGTAGCCATGAGTCTGAGCTTAGAAGTGGTTTGTTTTCCTGAGGATTGCCATTGGGGGAAGGGGGCTTAGAATCAACTCAATAAGCTTCTGTGGATTTTTCTTTTCCTTGCAGGATGTAGGACAGTCTATTCTTGAAAGTTATTCAAGGGTGATGGAGAGCTTGGCCTTTAACATAATAGCCAGGATTGATGATGTCCTTTATGTAGATGATACTATAAAGCGATGTGCAGCTGCGGATTCTATCTCTCTCTTCAGCAGGGGAGGTTTTGGTGGTATGCCCATTCAGAAGAGAATGTCTCCCAGTCCCTTCTCAATTCAACATACCCCATATGCCTCTCCATTTGCAACCCCAACGTTCTGTTCCTCCTCTCCTGTTTCCGGAAGCCCTTGTAGTCCTCGAAGGACGCATGCCGTGAAGAGGAATGCTCCAAAGGAGGCAACAGATTCCATGTCTGAAAAGTTGGACTCAGCTGATTTTCAGAGGGTATGGTCATACACAGGAAACCTCAGTGCAAGAAGAGCTTCTGGTGATGGTCCAGAAAGAGACTGACTTCTACAGATAATATGATTTGCATTTGTAGCGGGTCATCAATCCACTTGTTCTCTAAAAGCGGATCTGGCTAAAGCCTTTGTTCCACTCCTTGTATATGAGGTCCTAAGTTTTGTATATTTTAGGCAGTATGAGTAGGATTATGTTGAAAGATTATGCCAATGAATCATAAGATTATAAATAGGTCTCCTCCCAAGTATAAATTTCTAGTGGCCGCTCCGCTCCTAAGATGCTTCTATAAAAAAAAGGCCATAAATAGAGGTCTGGACTGTACAATCCATTCAAGATTCGGCATTAGTCTGGTACTCTTGCCCTCCTCACTACCATGACATTCAACGGAATTTAATCAGGCAAAAAATAGCCGTTATGCAAATGAATCTTTAGTCTCAATTTACTTTTAATTTGAAAACGATGTTTATTAACATAAAATAAGTCTTCAAAAAGCTGTAATGAAAACGCTATTTGTTTTGGCTTACAAAATAGTAAAACCCCTTTTATTAATATTAGATTTGATTCGTTGAGTCAACTTCGGGACAGACTTCGAAGAGTTTTTGCTTACAAGATACCATTTTTTAGACATGATTTCTAATGTGTTAATCAAAAGTCAAATGAAATTCCACAGCACCTCTTTAATTGGATCTCTGAAACTATGTTCTCTAATCTTTAGTCTTTACCGAGGAGTTTCTTCATGATTATATAGAGTTACGATTCATTTAAAATTACGACAAAAATATAACTTTATTTTTTTATTATTATAATTTCGCAAAAAAAATCTTTTTAACTTATACCAAATTGGTAATTTGCTAAGCAAATTATTATACTATGAAGTAAAAAAAAAACCCTTTCTTTCATATAGGAGGAGAGCTACCTTGGTGATTCTTTAAATAAATTTAAAAAAAAGGGAGGAGGCATTAATTAAGTATAATAACTGTAATGCATGTGACTGGGTGGATTTGGACCACTTTCGGCTAGTGAAACAAAATATGTACGAATTAGATTAACCTTTTTTACATAAAGGAGGCACCCTTTTACATATCGTAGGCACCCAATAAATAAAAACTACTTGAATCTACATATAATTAGCTATCAATTTAAGTAGCAATGTAGAACACTACACCAGTGACAATTTAATTTGATGCTTCTTTTGACTAGCCTTGCCGTCCATGTAAATACACTGAAAGCGGCCATATCCCCCCTTCCCAATCTTGTTTCGTTTCTGTGCCGTCTACCTACTTTAGCTAAGTATGAGATAATGTTCCCGAAGACAATTCATTAATAACCAAAGATCACTAAACTATGCCGATTCTGTTTAGAGTGTTTAACTGTTTATCCTATATAGCATAGCGCTTCCTTTGTTGGTAACTAAGGGCTTGTTTCCATATTAGAATAAAATTGATAAGATAAGATAAATTATCACATCCTCTGTTAATTTGTAGTTTGGTAAGCTGACAGAGGGATGATAAGCTTATCTTCCCGTTCATTAGTTAAAATTCTTATCCAGTAGAGCGAGTTGGGTCAGAAACAAGCATGATACGATATAGAGAATTTGTTTTCCATCTAACCCTCACCCCCCTCCTCTAACTATAATTCTCTAAGTTCTACTTTGTAAGACGATGACACCATTGTAGCTTTGGCGAGGTGGCGTCGTGACTATAACGGTGGAGCTTTGACGAGGTGGTGGTGCAATTGTAATGGCGGAGCTATGACGAGGTGGTGACGTGATTGCCATACTTTCCATGCGAAATCAAAGTGAATTTGTGAGTTATATCATGAAAAGCTTCACTTTTATGTTTACTATCCATGTACAACTTAGTGGTCATTAATGATAATTAAAAGCTAATTTTGATAATATATATATGTAATTCTGATATAGGGATAATTTTGTCATTTGAATATAATTTATATCATATTTTATCATCATTCGTTTTACCTCAAACACGAGATAGAGTAACATAATACTATCTAGTGTATTATTTAGTGCAGATCAAACATTTGATAATAAGAATTAATTTATCATGCTCATAATTCCTATCCTATCAATGTTTAGCACTCTTATTCTATTTGTACTTATGCCATCCAACCACCAAACCAGCGTTAAATAGTGTAAAATTTTATTAAGTTAGCATGCTCGACAAGTATATGTCATCTCTGATGTAAATTGCTTCATTAATTGGACTCCTTCCTTACAAAGGCTGTTGACTCCAATGTCTAAATTGAAAGTCCTTCCAAATAGCTGTACTAGAGATAGGTCCCTAGTTCAGAGTAGTATATATATATATATATGCAATCAAGTAAGTAGGACCTTCTATTCAACTACTTATTGAAAATTGTTAAACTAGTGACGATACCTCTTTTTTTTTTTTTACGCAAAATAATATTTTTCATCTTTAAATTATTTATTTTGTTCAAATTGATCCATTAAATTTTTTTTTTATAAACTAGACTCTTAAGTTAGGTTTAGTTGACAAAGTCTAGTTCTTTTACCATTCCTTCCAAATTCGTCAGGTCCTATCCTACGTGGCGCTCCTAAGCCTAGTTGACTTGTAGATGTCATAATTAAAATAATAAATTAATAATTTTTTAAAATAATAATTCATAATAAATATAAAATTATAATTGTCAAAAAAAAATATAAAAATTATTATTTTCCTTATTTTTTCAGCCTTCTATGTTCAATCGTCTTCTTCAACAGAGCCACTACTAGGTCTTCTTCGGCGGTCGCGGCCAATGACGGTTGTGACACCCTTCTACCCCACATGTTAATATAAAACATTTACTTAAAAGAGGTAATTATAAAACATGCATTTATTTGAAAAAAAAATAAAAACTTGGATAAAAGGTTTTACATCTCAACAAAAACAACGCGGAAATAACATAGTTTTAAAACAGTAAAACATAAACAAGACAGATAAAGAAAAACCCGACCCCGATGTCACATACAGAGCTGGTATAACCAAAATCCGGATACATCACGGAAACAAACTAAACAACTAACAAAACTAACAATTATAACTCATCATTCTAACTAGAGGCGCAGCTCCTCAGATTCACTCCTCCGCTGGCTGCTCACCGTCCTCTGCATAAGGAAATACATGCAACAGCAGAAACAAGAAAACAGGGAGTAAGAAATCATGTAAACACAATGGCATGGGAATAGGGAATAATACGAACATACATCACAGCATGGCATAGCAATATAACAACAGATAATATTTATACATCATCATATAATACCATAACAACATGTTAATCATCCAAAATATGTTATGCAGTACAAAGCAACCCTACTCTACTACTCCATCAATGCATGTGGATCCAACTAACTCAATAAGTCAACTTCGGAGTTACATATCCGTATTGGCCAAAAAGCACCAACACCGACAGTTCCCTAAACCATGGGGGAACCCCTTGGATAGCCGATGTATCATAACTGGATACGCCATCTCGGGGGCGCACGGTTTACCAAACCATGGGTGAACCACCCGAGACTTGGGCCGGGTCATCATAACTAGGACGACCTCCCCTATGTTGAACATCCCCCTCAACATCAACTCCAATGCTCTATGCAAATGGCACAACAACACACAAGGCAACCACCTCCTTTGCTTGAGCCTAAAAGCACCCAAGACTTATCACCAACATCAACATTAACACCTTAGACCCACACCGTGAGGTCAAGGTCTCCTTGGCCAAAAAGCACCAAGGTCCAACATAACAACATCTCGACCAAAAAACATCGAGAGCACTTTGGCCAAAAAACACCAAAGCGTGACAACGTGCAGTAACCCATCGGGTACCGGCTTAACCAGTTTATCAATCTTTGTTATCTTAATTAATATTTAATTAAGTTATCTAACTTGTTATCATTTGATTAGTGTATTATTACATCATCTGGGGATCATCTGGGGATAATTGGGGTAAACACCTCTTTAATTCATTAATCTTAAGTTCTGACCAGTAGGGGGAAGCACGGGCGTACTAAACCCCCAGCACCGTCGTGCTGCCACTTAAGTGGAGCACGGTCATGCTCACTGTCTTGCACGGCCGTGCTCAATGCACGACCTGTTTTCCAGAATTTAACTGGAAGCACGGTCGTGCTCCCTATTCAGCACGGTCGTGCTCCTGGGCTGGGTCACACTGTTCTGGGCAGAATTTAACGTGTTCTTGGAGTTTAGGCTCCCTAATTCTCGCAAATCAGATCCTAGGGTCTTAATTAAAATATTCGGTATGAAACTTCACCTCTCATTAACACAGTCCATGTCTTATGAAGCTTGGGGAATCAATCCCTTAATTCCTATGTTAATTAAGAGTCCTAATTAAGTCAATTAGAGTCTTATTAACATATTCAACATAACGGTAACATCATCATCAACAACATATCCAGTCAATGTGATCAACTTAATCCATGTCATAACAACAACATTCATAATCATGGGTATTCATACCAATTCAACCAAAACTCATGGCATAAGACAATTCAATAGGCATACCACATCATGAACAACTCAACAATTATAACAAATAGGCATACCAATTAATCCAATTAAACATATAAACAATTCAGTCATACAACTAGGCAGATCATGGCATCAATACATTATAACGACAATAAACGGGGCTATGGGAACCCCTCATCTTACGTTACTCCCTAGCCTAGTGTATACACTATTATTCTCCCATACATGGTACGAGGTTCGCGTTTCAAAAGAAGAAAGAAGATCCACTAGGGTGTCGTCTCACTAGCGCTTGTCTACGACCTCAAGGATGCCAAAGAGACACTTTGGTTCAACTCTAAGATCAAGAAATCAAGATGAAGAGATCAAGAACTTGAAAGAAAGAACACAAGGGACAAGGTGCACGAATTTTACCTTTTCAAAAGTCTCAAACAACAAGCACAATGAACCCCTATTCGTAGCGATGTTCTCCTACCAAGAAGGCAGTGAAGAACGGTGCAAGAACGGGTTTCCTAGAGAGAGTTTTTGGGAGAAAAATCATAAGGATTTAAAGAGGAAGGAGGGAGGCAGTTTTCTGAGTGTTGGGGTCGTATAAAATAGGTTTAGGTCGAGTATAATGGTATATATATGAGTTTGGGTCATAACGGGTTCCTATTTCAGCCTAAACTGTATACAGTTCGGTATTTTGACCATAACTTGAGCTACAAGTTTCCGATCGAGGCGTTCTTGGTGTAGTTAGAAATCTCAGAGAAATATCTACAAATTAATGTCTAATGAACGAATCCTAAATCAGACTCTAAGATGGTCAAAAGTTCGATGGAAGTTTAGCGACAGATTTGGTAGTTATTCCTAGATAGGATCCTTAGGATATTATGATAAGATCTTAAGATATAAACAAAAAGAGGATGATCCTATATTGATAATGACTCAAATCTGATTGGTTGAGGGGCTAAAATCTAATAATAACACTATCTCTATTTAAATATTAAATCACACGATATTTTATCATATCATTCTTAATCGCTTATTATTAATAAAATCACAAATCATATATTAACATATAAAATCAAACATTAAGAGACACAATCTCATATTAATGCAAATAGTCATATATTAATATACATATTATCATATGTAATAATATATACACATGTATATAAATATCAAACATATATATACCTGAACTAACACATATAAACATAAGGGTGAATCTTGAGGTGTTACAATTCCACCCCACTTATAATATTTCATTTCAATCGTCATGAGTTCAACAATACAAGTCGAAATATAATAAAAAACACAGACTAGCAAAAGATCATGATGCCCTAGCTAAAGTGTGAGCAACACGATTGGCTTGCTTCTTGACAAAACTGACCCTAAAGGTTTCCAAACTTTATTTATCGTGGTTATTTATTGTGATTACATAGAAACGAAGTAATCTTTAAACAGCTGAAAGTGGATTACTTCAAGGTGTTTGATCTTGTTAAATACAGGGCTTGGAGCTGATGCACAGTATCAAATCCGGGTGTATACTTATCTTTTATCGATTGGTGCAACACCCAATCATGTGCCTTAAAGCTTATTATAGGCGCTAATTGTGCAAATTTTAGAGCTCTGCATTAGTTCCGAATGTTGGCTAAGTAGTTGTACATAAGTTCTTGATGTGGTGAACGTTATCCTTGCAATGGGTTGGAGTACCCATTTGTGCTTCGCTTATTATAAAATCTGTTTGTTTATCAACAAAAAAATTTATTTCAAATTTTTAAAAAAATTGATATTTAAGAAAACATATTTGAATAACTTTAATTATCATATATTTTAATATCATATATTACTTAATCTTAATGTATGTTAATGAAATATTAAACATATCAACTTTTGAATTATATGGTAGATTAAACTTATCCTGCACTTTATCAAATTATGACTGTATATATCTATACTTTCTTGCTGACAAACTCCCTTTAAAATAGTCTTACTATTTTATTTTCAAACCTAAATAGCTAGATAATCAACTTAGATATATCATATATGTGTCAAAAAATACATACACACTAAAATTAAAATAAATCTTGGACAAATGTTTGCCATATTGTCATTTTGACGTTGCTTGAATGCAGCACAACATCAGGGGTGTAAATAGACCGGATAAACCCGACCAACTCAAACCAAAGAAATCCATAAAAAATCGAAGTTAATTGATTCAGGTAAAAACTCGAACCAAACCAAACCAAACGGAATCGAGTAACTTTGATTCGGGTATTAGATTTTAATTTTCAGAACCATCACCCGTCCACCCGACCTGATGATAGAGCACAGCTAATTTTTAACCCCAATATTCTGACCTAATGGCTAATCTTAGTAAGTCTGACACTCCAGCCCAAGTACTCACCATCGCCACACATCTTTCTCACATCTGCGCATCATGACCTAGCCACCCAGGACTTTCATCGCAGCCGCGGCCACACACAACCTGACCATACCAGATCGGCATCTCAGCTCCTCTCCGCCGCACTCGCCGTGCTTCTGTCATCCGTCGTCGTCATCCAGTCATGAAGGTGGAGGAGACTTGTGCTCTGAATATGATTTGTGCAAGTGAGAGTTTGTGATAACGATTTCTGCTTTCACACGACACATCCTTCATCCAGACATCTCAGTGCCGCCGCCGACGTTCCCATCTAGACATCTCCATCGTTCACGTGCTATGGCAACATCACGCGACCTCCACATTCCCAGTCACCGCCGTTGCAGCGTCCAGTCGTCACCGTTGCAGTGCCATCAGCATCTCCGCCTTGCCCCTTTCGTCTCTGCTCTTAGTGCTCTAGGTTACTTTTCTGCTGTGCTCTTCTGTAAACCCAACCCAGAAGCTTCTATTATTTATTATTTTTTTGGGTTTAATTTTTTTTTTTTTTTTTTTGTGTTTTAATGGTTTATTTTAATTAAGTTTATTTAAAATGCTGATAAGTGTGGGTTTTCATATGGCGGGCCAAAAGGGTAATTAAATGCTGGGCCTTTCAAATATGCTTGTTTCATATAACAAGTTTATGTTTAACCGATAAATCCGATCCGATCGGTTTGGTTCGGGTTTTGTAAAAATAATTATAAAAAATCGAATCAAATCGAATCAATCAATTTTGGTTGGTTCGAATTTTTTTTAATCTAAAATCGAATCAAACCGATTCGTTACACCCCTATACAACATGCAGAGATTTTAACAACACTAACTATAATGGATCGAATGCAATCTAATAGGGCCAGGGTCGGTCCAATATATGTTGAGGTCTAAAGTGAATGTCTACTAAGAGGCCTTTTTAAAACTAATAAAAATAATATTATATTTAAAATTTATTTTTATTGTAATTTTTTTTTTAAAGGTAAATTATTACGATTGATGTAAATATTTATTATGTGTGTACATGCAACCATACTTAAAGAGATATAAAAAAAATATTATATATAACAAAACAAACATAAATAAAATATATTTTGAATTTGAGACCTAAAATCTTTATAAAATTAGAAAAAAAAAATTTGGAGGCCAAAAAGTGTTGCTTTAGCATCTTGTAGTTTGGGCCAACCCTCGATAGGGCTATAACTTATTGGACGGGCTTGCTAAAAAAGACCTTTGAATGTTGCAAGAATTTAACTATTTGAGTTGAAAATACAAGTAGAAAAATAAAATAAAATGAACTTAATAAGAAGAAAAAAAAAGTGATCAAAACTTTTTATCTAAATTTCATATGAAGCTCTAGAATAATTTTGATAAATTTTTTGATAAGTTAACCTCTTTTTTTTTTTAATTATTCTATGTGTGTATAGATCAATACATATTGTTAAACTCTTGCGAGTAAGTAGTAACCTTTTTAATTAAAATTATTGTTCCACCTCTAACACTGGTCAGTGGTCACTGAGATCAACGGTTGCAGACTTGCAAATAAGTATTCCTTAGTTGTTTATTAGGTCAATTGGGTGGGTAAAAGTGTAAAATACTCGGGTCGATTTATTTTCTTGTTATTTTTTAAAATTCTTTTTAAAAGTGGGAAACAAATCTGTTGACAGTAACCCTATTATTTCAAATCAAACCAATCCAAGTATCCAACCAACAAAGAGTAAATAGTTAAAATGGTCCCTGAGGTCGTATCAAGTTAGTCCTTCAAATTAACGAAATTCCAAAAAGATCCATAAAACTGTCAAACGTTGATCAAGTTAGTTCCTCCGTTAGTCAGGATTTGTTGATACCGTTAACGACACTTACGTAGCACGTTAAGTGCCCATTGGACTGCCAACTCATCCTGCCACGTAAGATGGGTACTGTAGACGCATATTTGAGGGACCAAATTGAAACAATGGCCAAATTGACACTCAATTTTTTTTTCAAAAACCCTAACGTTCGTCTTCTTCTTCCCCAACGTCTCTGGTTCATCTCTCTCACTCTCTCCGTCCTTCGTGTGTTTCTGTCTCTCTCTCGCTCTCTCCAACTTCAGCTACACAAAAGGAATGCCGATGGATGGTGGTTTGTCGTTACCAACTCAAGACAAACCAAGCAACCCACAACTCCCTCTTGGTCGAGTAGCTCTAAAGTTGATGGGGCAGAAATCACCAACCCCTTACCTTTGTTTTGCAATTGTGAGAGGAGAGCTGTGTTACAAATCTCTAGGACTCCGAGGAACCCAAGGAGGGCCTTTTATGGATGTCCCTTACTATTGGTAACATTCAATCCCAAAACTCCAAAAAGGCCACATGCGCACTTAACGTGCAACGGTGTCAACGAACCCTGACTAACGGAGGGACTAACTTGATCAACGTTTGATAGTTTCATGGACCTTTTTGGAATTTCGTTAATTTGAGGGACCAACTTGACATGACCTCACAGTTTCAGATACCATTTTGACTATTTACTCACCAAGAAATGTGGAGTTAGTCAGCTGAGTAGAAAGAAAAAAAAAAGAGAATGATGGAAATTATCCTCTTGAAGCCAACAATACTCGGACACGTAACTGTGATGGGTGGAAGACACTTATCTCAAGTAGATGAAAGTGGTGCGGAACACAGGTAAAACGAAATTTGGAGTTTAGTGGTTGTTTGCAGTTGAAAAGAAAAGAGAGAGCAATCCATACCCATTATACTGAACTGAAGTAGAGGATCCGCAACCGCCCCACGCGTCCCAGCCACAAACAGATTAGTGGTCACCAAAGATTCTTTTCCTTTCTCCTAAGGACTTGTTTGTTTCTTGTCATAAATAAATGGCAGTGGAGCAAGTCTTCTGACTCTTGTCTTATAGTAGTAACATATGTGTTTAATAAATAATAAAGTTTAACTGCAATATAATCGAGGCTTAATTATTCAGTTGATGATTAAGTTATTTAGGAATTTTTAAGTAGGTCTCAAACTAAATAAATTTTAAATTAGAACTTTGAACATATATATATATATATATATATATATATATATATATATATATATATAATTTTCAAAATCCTTGAAGTAGAGTTCCTTGAATAAATCGTTAAGCTTATTGATGTGGAACACGACCTGATTTTTTCCTCCCTAACTTGTATTAAGGGTTTTATAATCCCAAAATTATAAAATAGATGATTCTCCCCCCAACCCCCACCCCCACCCCCACCCCCACCAACCAATGTTGGCAATTTTCCCCTCCCCAAACTCTATTTCACGTACGGCATCTCCCTCTCTGGAGTAGCTTCTTTGTTTTAGCCTTACATCCGACTGCATCTTACTTCATTTTACTACTTGTTACGACGATGTCTCAAGGTTTGTTACAACACCAACGAACGCAAACATGACACAAAAAGGATTAAGGAGTTTGGAGAGCAACGATGTTAGGTTGAAGACAAAAACGATTAGGGATTTCTATCATGAGGGAATTGGGAAAATTTGGAAAGTGAAATGGAGTGCTACATGGAGTATCATGACAATGACAAGGAAGGCTGATATGAGTGTCCAATTTGGATGGAATCAAGCATATCCCGTCCAATTTCATGGTTTTCTAAAGAATTTGCTAACCAAGGACTCAAATATTGAAAATTCTACATATGTTCAGATACCAAATTAATTTTTTTAAGTTAGGGACCCACTTAAAAATTTCTGAATAATTCATATATTAACTGAATAATTAAACCTCGACTTAATAGTGAATGGAGTCGTACCTTATAAGTTATGATCTTAGAGACAGAATAATTAACTGTTAATATTTATAGATGTTTTACATTTTTAATGCCTTCAAAATATTATATGTATGGGTCAAAATCAATTAACTGCTGTAAGAGGTTTACTCTAACACTATTCATCATATTTTTGTTTAATAATTTAAGATTATCCAATTTAGTAAATAGTGAATAGTGAAATGTAACATTGAAGAGATGGAAATTTAGTAAATGTAATCTACCTTTTATTATTGTACCAAACATTTCACCATCTTTTTATATATATATATTGATAAAACCATCTTTATATCTAAAATAACTTTTCTTGTACATATATCAAAAATAACTTTAATTAAATGATATATTAAAAAGCTCTTATACCAATCTTAAATTTAAAGTTAACTAATAAATGGTGATTAATAAATTTAACTTTAATGAAGGGATATAAATTTTTAATAAAGATTGCTGACTTCTTTTTTATAAGGAGGATGTTAAAGAACTCTATCCTGAACAAAAAGAATAAAAGATTCACGAACACCAACAAAAAAAAAAAAGAATAAAAGATTCACTATTTTTATATATTTTTTTTCAAACAACTTTCGATGATATATTAATAAAACTCTAATAGCGGTCCTAAATTCAAAGTTAACTGTTTAACAAAAAAAAATAGTGAATTATTACTATAATGAAAATAGATGACTTGTTCTGCATTAAATGAAAAAGAGAAAGCAAAAGAACAAATTAAATTTTAATTTTAGTAACACGTTTATTATTTTAATAAATTTATTTCATGTAAATAATAATTTCAAAACAAAAAAATTCACATTCAATTTTTGACAAAATACTTATTATACGTTAAAAGGACATCTTTAAAAGTTAGGTATCAAAGCTTCTAACACGCACCAACTATATTTTTTTTGGTTGATTTGTTAGTTATTTACGTACAGTGTCTATTTTTTTTTTAATTTTTAATTAATTTAACAAAATCAAAGATTGAATATCATTATATACAAGACATCTATTGAAAAAATAACATAAAAAATTAAATGACAATAAAGAAATAATATTCTAGTGAAAGTTACTAATAGCAACTCCAACACGGATCTGGATTCCTTATATTTGGAAATCACTAAAGTTCCCTAAAGTTAGACAAAATTGTGTCAAGTAGGTTTTGAAGTCAAATTTATTGGGTGTAATAAAGACAAAAACACCATCAAAATTTGCCTAAATGTGGGAACTTTAGGGAAATACAACTTTAGGGAATCAAAATCCCTCTGACGCTTGACACTCACCTGTTGCTTAAAACTTAAGACCCGATCCTTAACTTTTTTCAACGTTGGAGCACTCCTACGTGGAAGCTCTTATTAAGAGTCGTTCTCTATATAGTGAACGAGTCCTTATGTAAAATACAGTATTTCGATCACTTTTTCTGCAAGAATCAGTAACAGAATAGGGAGGGAAATGCAAGCTCAACATAACGGTGACAAAGAAATGGGGACGGGACTGTTGATCATAGAAACCAAAACCTAAAAAATTCCATATAAATTGAAAAAAAAATTACAACAGAAATCAAGAAAATTCCATATAAATTGAAAAATAAAATTACAATAAAAATCATACACCCCAAACCCAGAAACCAAAACCCCATACTCAAATCCAAAATAAAAATAGTAATCAAGAAGGAATGGGAGAAATCAGAAATCAGGAATCCAATAATCTGAGGTTGTGGTCTCTGATCAATACAGCCGACTGAGAATGACATGATGCAGCAACAGAAACTTCTTGAGTGAGGTTGTGGTCTCGTTTTGCCCATGCAAGGGGAGGAGATGTCCATATTTGGGTGGAGAGTGAGGGGAGAGTCCGAGTGAGTGGAGGAGAAGCCGATCTGGACGGAGATCGGAGTGGAGAACCGGATCTGTGGGTGAGGAGGAAACCTGATTTGTGTATAGTCTGAGTGAGGGGAGGGGAGGATAAGCCGTGGTGGCCGGAGATCGGAGAGGACAGAATCGGATTTGTGGGGGACGATCACGCGCTGATCAAACTGAGGGTGGGGGGTCGACGGCCAGGTTTGAGGGTTGAGGAAGATGAGCGTGCGAGAGTTTTTGGGAGAGGAGAGGGAGGTGAATTTCAAAGGGTGGGAGGGAGAAGAGAGCACGATTCGGAAATGAAAGAAAGAAAGGGGTTGAATGAAGAAATGAGAGAAGAGATTTGAAATGAAAAGGTTAAAATAATTTTTTGGTCCCTATACGTGTCCCAGATTATCAATTTGGTCCCTATAAGTAAAAAAACTTGCAATTAAGTCCCTATACGTGTCTACCGTTATCAATTAAGTCCCCACCGTTAGCAACGATCCAACGTGGCCCGTTATCCTCCAACTTGGCACCTACCTCTGATTACTCCTTCCCAAATCAACCCCAAACCAAACCCTAGTATTTGAACCCCTCAAAACGCAGCAGCAGCTCCATCAAAGTAGAGAGCAGAGATCGAATCCTCACCCACCTCAAGGACTGCAAGAAATCTTGGAAGGCATTTTAGGAGGTGTCCAAATTACAAGGTAAACATGCTCCCTAAATCCATAATCATTTTTTCAAGCACAACATATCAGTTTCTACTTTTTTACAAACCTTGCCTTTCACTTCATTTATGGCTCATTTGCTAGGAGTCATGGAGTTGTGGCCACTTCACATGGTTGGATGTGGAGGCTAATGAAGCTGCAAGAGAAATGATCAGAAGGCAACAAACAGTGATTGGGGACATGAAGAAAGAAATTTGGACTTACAATATGGGGATGTTGTTTTCGTGGGTCGTAACCATGAGTGTGACCTTGTTTTTTTTCTTTAGGGGAGCTGTAATGTTGTAAATGTGGGGGTAGTGTGGTTGGTGTACTAAGAAGTGTAACGTGTATTTTGGGTGTGGTTTGTGTACTGAGAGGTTTGATGTGTAACAAAATGTAATGGATCACAATGTTATTTAATGAATGGCTTGTTTTGAACCTGTTTTTGTCCAATTTGTGAACCTGTAACAGCATGTGATGGATCCAAATTTTGTGCATTATAACTAAGTAACCAAAGTAACAACTTGACAGATACAATGCATAGAGTAACAAAAGAAAATATTGCATTGATAGGTCATAACTAAAGTATATTAAAGCACACTGTCAGGCATCAGACTAGATCACATGGCCAGCAAAAAAAACAAAGTTTGTGGTCCATGCTTACAATATTAAACAACTTTAAAAGAGCACATGGGGTGGCAGACAAAAAAGGATTCCCCTACTACTTACAATACTAATTTCCAACCCCTCAAAAACCAAAAAAGACCTAATGGTGCAAGGACCTATTAATGCAGGGACCTATTCCTTTGAGACCCGAGACTCTTGAGTAGATTGACCCTTCTCTTTTGCTTTCTGCACAGTTTCTTGCAGCTGTTGGGTAGTCACACATGGTTGCCCATTCCACTTGCTAGGTCCTTTTTTTTATAGTTAACTTGGGCCTCAAGGTGAGTCCTTTCTTTGTTACAAGTGCAGCAGATGTACTTGATGCATGTGCAGGGATCTGTGCAAAATCAGGAGGGATAGCTGGTGCATATGATGTTTGAGTAGGTGGTGCAGCAGATCCGGTGGTGGATGGAGGTGGTGCAGCACAAGGTCTGCCTCTGCCTGAAGATCCTCTACCTTTACCCCTTCCTCTTCCTCTTCCTCTTCCAGCAGGTGGATCAGTAGGTGCATCAGCAGGTGGGTCAGGTATTGGTAGGGTTTGATTGTAGCATATCTTCCTGTTGTGGCCATACATACCACATTTAGAACAATGGATGGAGGTGTTCTGTCTCCTTAGCTTGTTTGGCTTAGGTGGCTCATCCCTCTCCCTTCTTCTAGCCTTCTTAGGCCTTCCAATTCGAATCCTACTATGTGGAGGCTTGATAGATGGGAGTCCTGTAGGTTGCCACATTTGTTCTCCATTAATGGGGTTGATAGCATGTCCATAAACCTCTTCATAGGTGTCAACCCAATACCATTTGTCAACATAGTCATGGGGATCTCCCTTGCTGAAAAAAATGGCTGCAACAGCATGTCTGCATTTCAAGCACAATATATTAGAGATTCATATGGTTCATGAAAATTGAGTTGGAGTTTGTAATTGCATTATATCCAAGGGATACCCGTGAGGCCCCAAAACCTACATGCACAACTTTTTGCATTTAAATCTACTTCAAATTGTGCTGGAAAACATTGCACTTCAAATTTCAATTGTGTTGACCAAATTGCATGCCATTTCCCTGATTCCAACACCTCCTTGTCAAGCCTCCTCCTTGCTTTTGGACAAATCTTGCTCTTCCCTTTATACCTGTCCACCAAAAGCCTATTCTTGGCAAACCTTGTCATCGAGTACACGCGTATCCATTCGAACATAGAGATAATTGGAAGGTCTCTGGCTTCTAGAATCCGTCCATTAAATGCCTCTGAAATGTTGTTCATGAGCATGTCACATTTTGCATATTCATATAAATGTGCTTTTGCCCATAACTTAGGGTCCATTTCCACCAACAAGTCACGAGCCTCCTTTGAAATTGCCTTCAACTCCAACATTCTTCTTTGCCAGGCAGCCATGTATGTGGCCTTGCAAGCTGCAAACATTTTATCTGAGAACTGTACCACCCCCAAAGTACTTCTTCATGTTTGCATAAACATGTCTCACACATGTTCTATGTTTGAACACCTCTAATAAATCATGCAGGGCAGGTACTAGTCCCTATCAACAATTAAATTAAATAGTCATTTGAATAGATGCATTACATAAATAGACATTAAACATATAGACAAATATTCAATTTCATACCTTTTGTTGATCACTAATGAATACCATCTCCTATCACGACCTATGTTATCTAGGAGGTTGGTCAAGAACCAAACCCAGGAATCTTTGTTTTCAGACTCAACTACTCCAACGGCAAGTGGAAAATATTGATTATTTGGGTCCACAGCTACTGCTACCAGCAATATTCCACCAAAAGGACTCTTCAAAAAACAACCATCAAGCCCTATGAGTGGTCTACATCCAACCATAAATCCCATTTTACACCATTGAGACACATGTACATACGTGAAAAAACTGGATCAGAATCTTCATTTTGCCTTTCCACAAGCAATTTCAGTGTAGATCCAGGGTTTGTTCTCCTTATCTCTTCACAGTAATCCCATAATTTGCCGTATTGTTCTGCAAAGCTGCCCTCCAATCTCTGCCTAGCATATTTCCTTGCCTTGGATGCCTTAGTTACACACACTTCAGCACAATAGTTTTTCTTGATTTGTTTAATAACCCCACCAAGACTGATTTACTTGTGGGTCTTCATAGTGTCGGTTAACTTTTCAGCAACCCACTTACTACTGGCCATTATTCCCTTGTAAGTTCACCCACAGGTGTGGCCATCATTAAGTGTCTTCAGCTTGTAGGTCAATGCCCCTCCTACCTTACTCACAAAACAGGTCCATTCGCATCCCTCCCTGCAAACCACCCTGCACCTAACCTTATCATTCTTTTTGAACTTAAGGCCCCATCCATTTAATAATGACCACTCTCTTATAGCATCCTTGAACTGCTTGATGGAGGTGAACTCCATTCCAAGCTGGAATTTGAAGTCAGCACACATTTCTGATGGGTTATATTTGATGCACTTACTCTTATTCCCTCTCCCACCAAGCTCTCCATCACTACATTGCCCATCATTGTCCAATTCAGATGATTCATAATCTGATTGTATCTTGTCATTTTCATCCAATTCCTGAGTAGGAGCAGCTGTTTGGTGAACTTGGCTGGGTGCCTCCTTTGTTTCAATGGGATTATGTGCACTATCAATCTCTGTTACAAGTGAAACAGGTATGTCAATGTACTGTATCCAGCAACCATCGTCCCGTTCATCTGCGCTGTCGTCAAACCGAATTGAAGCAACACTATCCTTCTTAGAGTCTGATTCTTCTTCTTCATCATCACTAACATCCTCTTGAACACACTCTTCAACTTCTTCCACAAAATCTTCTTCCATAGTAAGTTGAACTCCTTCTTCCTTGTCCCCACCATGTATGACATATACTTCCACCTCTTTGAAGCAAATACTCATTGCAGTCTCTGCTATCTTCATTGCACTAGCATCACTAGTAACTTTGACCAATCCCTCTTCTAGACGGATACCAGGCTTGCGATAGAACAGTTGAACAATCCCCTTGTAACCCAAGTTCTTCAGGATGCCATTAATCTTTTGAAGAGACCACAAGTCTGGCTCACAATCAGTTAATGTATATTTCAGCCCTCCAACATATTGTAAGCACATCCCTTGACATTTAGTAGGGGTCTTCAGAAGATGACCACCATGGTGCAAAAACACAGTGAATTTTGTAGGTGCATGACCTAAAATCAAATGCAATAGTCGAAGGAAATATTAAATACAACCACACACATTACACAAGATAGCAATTATAATCGACCCGAAACCAAATATCAAACAAACTGAACCATCCCTAATCAACTACAACCAAACCCTAACACATAAACATGAAATGATGCGCCTAATAACAATGGATATGGGGATAATCAATAAACCCACAAAGCATAACCAACATGAGAGATGAGGGAAAAAACCCTTTTATGCAAAAATGGAAACAAACCCACAAAGCATAAGGAAGACGAGAGATGGGGGCAACCGTACCAGGAATGGAAGAAGACGCCATTGGTAGTCCGTTTCCTGCTTGACCCATTTCTATGCTTGACCCGTTTCTCAGATTGCCTATGTCTTTGCTTCAGCCCTAGCTTGCTCGCTCGAAGATGGAGGGAAGTAGAGGACCGTTCAATTTGAGTTGAGTTCTGAGATGTGTTGGAGAGGTTAAGTCATATGGGTGCTAGGTGGAGACTAAGTGAGTGGAGGATAACGGGCCACGTTGATCTTTGCTAACGGTGGGGACTTAATTGATAACGATAGACACGTATAGGGACTTAATTGCAAGTTTTTTACGTATAGGGATCAAATTGATAATCCGGGACACATATAGGGACCAAAAAATTATTTTAACCAAATGAAAAAAAGTAACAAAAGAAATTAATGTATTAAGTTAAAGTCAAAAAAAGAAATTAATAGTATAAATATGTGGGGCCTATGTAGGACCCACAAAAATAACTTAAAAACCACTTTAAGAACCATAGCATTGGAGTGAAATCTTGTTGGGGTTCGTAAATTTGATGTGGCATAGTGGGACCCAAAAAAACAACTTAAGAGCCATTATAAGAACCATTGCATTGGAGTTACTCTAACATCATTATCAGTGGAAAGAATATGATGACGTTATCATTTTTTTTAATATTACTAAATTTATAATATTTTATTTGTTTATAACTTTTAATGATTTGTAGAGAGTGATGATATAAAAAAATTGGAAAAAATGAAATAAAAACTTCATAGTAAGATTGCAGAAATTGAAAATCAAAGTGAGTATATTAACAATAAATATTTTTTATAGCTGTAAAGTTTATAATATATTCACATTATAACATTAAAAGATATAAGCCGAGAGCACATTCTGAGTCAATATATTGATTTCTAAGTAATTGGAGATGTTAATTGAAGTCATTGTTGATACAAAAATCTCCTTAAAAATTGTGAGGTTTAAGCAGCAGAAAAAAAACAAGAAAAAAAAAAGTTAATATATGCAACCTACACCTACCATGACCTTTGTTTTTCAGCACATGTTATGTTTGCCCTCTCTTCTCTTATATTTTTTCTTTTTGGGGACCTCGCATGTGGGGTTTTCAGTTCACATTTAGATGACCCAGGCATTACGTGTTCACCCTTCGGTTACATATATTATTTCTCCTTTCTCTACGAAGGAATTATCATACTTGTTTTATTCCCATAAAACGGTTGATTATTTAAATAAAGTTATAATGAAACTAAAATATTATTTCGTAACTTATATGAATATATACAAAGACTTTGTAAGGATAAAAATTTTATTTTCTTTTTTTTCTGTGAAGAAGAGGCTGAAGTTTTAACAAGCGTTACCTTCCTATAATAGTTATATACTTGCTATAAAGTTATAGTTTTTTTTTCACTTATTGAAAGTTTAAAAATAATTTCACACTGAAAGTTTAATAAACTATTAAATCGTTAACAAAATTTAATCATGTGTATTCTATGGAGTTGGGTTGCACCATTTAAATATCTCAGTAGAGATCTAAGAGTGCTTGGATGAGATGACACGGGTTTTTTGCAGCTTAATCAGAAATCTCGAGTTTAAATCCTGATCTGGAAATACAACAGCGTTAAAATTCTTGAGGGAGAGATTTACCACTCTTGTAGTTCTACCCGACTCGAGGATCGATCTCCACGGTTGCGCGTGCAGAGGATACCGTGAGAAACCAAAAAACGTGTTACTAGAAGGCTGTAGTGAATTTTTATTCCAAGATTTTATTGGTGTTTCTTTTTTTCTGATGTTGTAGTTAATTAGTCATTGTTTTGTTTTGAGGCTTGGCCCTTTATTAAAAATAAATAAAATAATTTGTTAACAAAAGTTTGGTTTACTTTATTTAGATAAAAATTACTGTTGTAATTACTATTTTAAATAAATTATTATCTAAAGAAAACTTGATTATTTAGGCCGGTGATAGTTAATAAATAAAGGCATGTGCTGGAGAAAGAAGCCATAGCCAAATAGTGTGGTATCAAGTTCTGAACTGATAATCACTTTAGCTCGTGTGGCAGTCACGAGGGAAAGCGGCAGAAGGGTCACAAGAGTCACAAGAAAAGGAAGGGAAGGCAGAGAATGGAGAGTGGTTCAGGTTCAAGCACCCCACTGAAGAAAAGTGGTGGACAGCAGCAGGTTCTAGACGGTTCCAATATAATGGAGTTGGTTGGAAACGACCAAGTTTTCAGCAACTTCGTGGACCATAAGTTTCTTGAATTGGATAGAGACAGAGATGGTAAGCTCTCTGTTAAGGAGCTTCAGCCTGCTGTTGCTGATATAGGTGCTGCTCTTGGCCTGCCTGCGCAAGGCACTAATCCTGACTCCGATCACATCTATTCTGAGGTCATTTTTTTTATTCTCAACCTCAACCTCTCTTTGTTTTTCTTTTAAATAATTGTAATTACAATTATATTATACTCACACACACTATAGCTTATTATGTTTTATTTCTATCACCTATACCTAATGTAATGTGATATTCACTCACATATTGTACACCAAACATCATTCTTTTCTTTTAGTATTGAACTTATATGGTATCCTGACATTCGCACGTATCGCGTTGGTTTTTATGTATGTTAATAAACGACCCCTGTATATATTAATAAGATAGTATATACTACATCCATTCATCCGATTCATTGTTATTAATAAGATAGTGGCTTTTCCCCTCATTTCATGCTTATGCAAACGGATCTGGATTCCCTTCCTCAGTTTTCCCTCCATCATCCCTCCATCATCTTTTTTCTTTCTTAACTCTATTCTCTCTTCATTATTTATTATTTTCTCTTTCATGATCCCAAACCCCCCCTTTAATTGCTGGAGGCAATACTGATTGTATGCAAACACCGACTTGGAATTTTACCAATGCTGTGAGGTGGGTGAGTTGAACATGAAAGTTATATGTGACTTAACCTGATTAATTTTCTTGGATTAAATTTGTTATCATAGCAACCTGGTGATAATGTTCTATTTAAAATTTTACCACACAATTAGTTGAATTATCACACAACACGGACAAAAATTGCTAATTTCAGCTAAATAAGAACTAAGAAGATGTTGGGCAATGAAATTTATCATTCATCTCACTTCTTAGAAAACGATTGAAAGACTACAGGTGTCAAACCGACTTGCGAAGAAGATGAGGTGTTGTATATGCTTTTGACTTTTCTCCCTGGCTTAGGTTTCGATAGTGTTCCAAGGAAAATGATTAACTTATCGTCATTTGATGTGGTTATCTTCGTCAGATTTGTTTCCATTCCAATGTCTGTTGCTTTTTTTATTAAAATTGTTCGAACATGAACAATAATCCGAGAAGAGAGAAGGGTTTTTTTTGTGGATATAGCTTGACAGAGTAGGTGTATTTCTACTCCTACGTATCCCGAATGAGAATCAAAACAAACGTAGTTTTAGACAATACCGAGTATTACTTGACCTTATTGTATCAAGAAGAAGATGATCTTCACCTAAAGGCTAGGCCTGGTATATATAGAGCCGGGGTGATTATGAGCCATTATAGATGATTATGGGCGACATTGATGATAGCGGTTATAGAGTCATAAGTTATGATGTTCGTTGTCCTTGAATTGTGCTGTCTCTTAATAGTGACAGCCTTAAAGCTAAGCCAATGACTCTTAGGTGTTACACTCATTATATAAATATGCTCGGCATATCCCAATATTCCAGTGTTAACTCGTCCTCTTGATAGGGATTTTAGCTCTACTCCTTGAGTTCTATGTGAGTAGTTGGGCCGAGGACTCCCTGATCCATGTCAGAACAAAAATATTATTTGTTTGTGGTTTAAGCTTTGTTTGGAGTGGGAATAAACTAGCACCTCTCGTTTTTGTATCCTTGGATCATTTGCAAAACAATTCTTATATTTCAATATTAACATTTAGCCGACACTCATTCATATAGTATATTAACTTTATATATAGTATATGACAATATCCAGTTTCATTTATATAAAAACTGGGTGTTCTAGAGATGTCCCAATTAGTGCTAAAAGAAGCAGTTCCCTTTGTAAAATCTTTATCTGCTTAATGCGTTGATAGAGAAGCAGACCAAATTGGTTTCTTATATGGTTTTAATTGATAATCTGTTTTTTTTTTAATAAAAATTAATATGATGCTTGTAAATTGTAATTCCTTTTGGGGCATTATAGAAGTAGTTTTCTCAAAATTTTGACCTCTAGGTGCTCTTAGAAGCATCCTGTCTATGATAACTTGGTCCTATCTATGAATATGATAACTTGGTCGGTCCTATCATTCAGTGGGACTCTGCTTTTTGGTTGCAAATTTGCAATTGATTTCCCTGGCCCTGTTACCTCACTTTTTGTGGCCATTTCTTTATCTCCATCTAAGGAGGAATCTGGTAGGAATGTGGTGGAAACTACGTTAAGCTGGCATTTTAACCTCTAATATATATTAAACTACTGACTATTTGAGCTGTTTACGTTTTAAACTATACTTAAAAAATAATAATCAATACTCAGAAAATGCTAGAAAGTTTTGAGTTAGACTATAGAGTAACAAAAAGTCAATGTGCTTTTATTATAGTCAATGATAAATTACATGGCTGTGGCCACTAGCTGCATTCTGAAGTCAATGTTCTTGTGGGACAAGAAAAGACGTTCTTTTAGTGGCATATAATATACTTTGGAAAAAAGCAATTTTCTTACCTAACTGTTTGTGCTAAAGATGGGCAAGCTATAATGTGACAATATGATTCTAAAATAAGATACCATGGTCACTAGAAAAAACTAGCAATATGATTCTAAAACATTTGTGTCATATTCCAATTAATGCACGACAAATCAAGATTAAATAGACATATTCAAGTTTTACCTATATTTATCTGAGGAAGAGGGTTTGATTTGGCATTATATTTGAACCAATCATGGAAAATTGACAATCCTATTGACTTGTTCTGTAGGTGTTGAATGAATTCACACATGGCAAGCAAGAAAAAGTGAGCAAGAGTGAGTTCAAAGAGGTTCTGTCAGATATTCTATTGGGCATGGCTGCTGGTCTGAAGAGAGACCCAATCGTGATACTCCGTATTGATGGGGAAGATCTCCTTGAGTTTGTTAATGGTCCAAGTTATGAAGCAGAAATGGCATCCATATTCTCCCAGATTGGATCCCCTGACAAGTCACTTCGTGACCATATAATTGAGGCTCTAGGCAAACTCACTGTTGAGCAAGGGATTCCTCCTACTTCAGATTCTTGGGTAGCCAATTGATGCAAATATTGTTGACCTTTTTGAAAGATATCACACACACACACACATAAGAGCATCTCCAACAAGGGTTCCATATTGGGTTCCTTAGCCAACTACTAAGTACTTGTGTTTTTAAATAAGATATGAGAAACTAAGACATGAACATAACAAACTTTCATTTGTTGCTAAAGAAGCACAGTTTCCACTTTACTAAATAAAATTTCTCAAACTAATTTCACTTCCTTCCTCTCTTGGCTTATCTTTCTTTGTTTAGGTTATCAATAACATTGTGGAACCAGCACTGCTTTCTCAAGCTGGCTCTTATTTCGATAAGCCTGTTTCTGATCAAGAGACATTTTTAGAGGAATTTAAGAAAGTGGCATTGAGTGT
This sequence comes from Sophora flavescens, assembly GCA_030762895.1. Taxonomy (NCBI): domain Eukaryota; kingdom Viridiplantae; phylum Streptophyta; class Magnoliopsida; order Fabales; family Fabaceae; genus Sophora; species Sophora flavescens. The sequence goes on from CM061063.1 coordinate 9,877,229, forward strand.
GGCTGATCGTCTTAAGGAGCAACCTGTCATTGTTGCTCACAGTGAAAACACTTTTGATGGAAGTGGTGTTAAGAGACTATTATCCAACAAGTTTGAACTAGACAAGGTTTATATTTTCATGATTTCTTGAAATATATCTTTCTTTTTCTTAACTCACCTTGATTATATGGAATTCACCAATCTATCATGGGGTGCAGACTTTGAACTCAGCTTTAGAGAATTTGCCTAAAGATCGAAATGGAAAATTATCGAAGGAGTATCTACGAGTGGCGCTGGACGTGGTGTCTCCATCTGCAGGTTTACCTCCAGTTGGTGCAATTGAAGAGGTATGCTGCCAATGCATCTTCAGTTTCTTATCTATTTATTTAGGATTCAGGTATTATTTCATTACTTTAACTATATTGACGTTGGTAGATAGCATTTTGAGGTAAAGCACTAACATATGCTGAAAATTCACTATTGCCTATTGGCATGAGGCAGTGCTAGCATTTAGGTTCTTTTGATCATCCCTGTGTGGCATATGATTCAATGATGACTTACACTTTATGCTTCGTGTGTCTTCCTGAGCCAGTAATTGAAAATTGACATGTTTGATTTTACAGATGGATAAGGTTATTGGAGAAGTCTGTAAGATGATAAATGCAGATGATGGGAAGGTGGTCAAAGAAGATGAATTCAAAAAATTTTTAACTGAAATACTGGGGAGTATCATGTTGCAATTAGAGGGCAATCCCATATCAGTTTCTTCAAATTCAGTAGTGCATGAGCCTCTTGACTCATCTTCTACACTTCTGCAGCCATCTTCTAGCGAAACAGCATAGCCTTCTCAAGTATGTATATGATGTGTAAAAGAGCTACAAGTACAATAAAATTTTTATTTTCGTAAATTATGACTAGCAATTTGTGTTTTGAGATGTGAAATTTGTATGTTGTGGGGTTTGGCTGTTTATGAAACTGAAAAATATATAGAATGCCATGGAGAAGGGAAAATCAACAATCAAATTATTCCTAGTTGGACTTGTTGGTCACTTCCAGCTGTACTTTAGACATCTTGTAAGCTGTTTGATAGTAACTTGAAAAGAGAAACCTGCTTTATTTTATTATATCACAATGTAGGTTTTAAATTGAGTTTGCGTTGCATTTAATGCAGTCACAGACAATTGCGGGATAATGCGACCACAATTGCAGTCGCGATTAAGTTTCAGATATCTCTAAAACCAAAAGGTTGCGGTCCAAATTACGGTTGCGGACCTTTATTTAAAACCTCATGCATACCTTATCAAACAAATCATTGTTTACGATATTTTCAGATCTTAAGCATAGATATACCAGCAGTGGCCAGCACTTCTGTATTTTAGCCAAAGCATGGAAAGACAAGGAGAATCTCACTACTTGTTACTAGTGACAAAGACCTTATTAAAATAGCAAGTGCATATATATTCCATTCACCCTGGAGTCTTACAGAGAGCCTTGAACATTAACTACTTGATCATTGCTTGAGATCGGTGTCTTGTCTTTTCTTCAAAAATGTGGCTTTCTTTCTATGTTTCACATGCTCTGGAGTGTCAGCAGGAGGTTTGAAACAAACCCCTGCAAGATTTGAAAAGTCATATTCCCCTTCAACCCATGATAGCCCCTCCTTTGGTAAGTTGATGGAGAAGATATAGTACAGAATACAAGCAAAGAAAGGGCCTAACAAGAAAACCCAAAACCCGTTCCATAGTTGTGGACTTCCAAGTAGTAAAGCTGGTGCTAAGCACCTTGCTGGATTCAACCCAACGCCACCATAACCAGCACTTCCTGTGATTGTTGATGAAATAAGAACTGGGAGAGCAATGGACCCTCCCAACATAGTGTAAACCATTATTGGCCCCATTTCTTTGCTCCTTTTCTTGTCAAATGCTACAGTTATACCAATCAAACACATCAAAAACGTGCATGAAAACTCTAATACAAAAGCAGTACCTGGGCTTATGCCAGATGTTCCCCCATAGGCATTGATAGTGCACCCTGCTAAGAAGTACTTTAGTGCCATATCATGGCCCATGACACTCTTGAGTAAAAGAAATCCAGTTATTGTGCCAATGAACTGTGCAACAATGTAGACAGTAGCACGAGATATGGTTACCACTCCCTTGAGGGCAGCTATGAATGTGAAAGTGGGGTTCATGAAGCCCCCAGATAGAGGAGCCACTGCCATGAGGAACAAGAAGACTACACAAAATACAGCTATTGGAACCAAAAGCACAGGTGCAGCCACATTTGAGTTCAGGCAGGCAATGATGGAACCAATTAGTGCAAAGATAAGAAAGGCACTTCCTACCGTTTCTGTAAGGGCTGCCCTCCACATCTGAAAGGGGATTCAAATTATTAAGCATGCTAATTAGGAGAATTATATATAGTAAGTTTGGACTCATGGTTTTGATGACTAAAGCATAGTTTATTTTCAAGTGTCAAGGTGCATATTAGAGCCAAATTCCTATATTGTATGCTGAATAAAATTAAACTTCACCTCTGCAGACCGAAATTCATGGGCGCCAATGAAAGCAAGGAATTCCAACTTTAAGGATTTCCCATTTTTTGTCTCAAAAGACAATAGATCGTGATCAACTCCATTAGTGACAACTACATCCATGTCCTCTATCCTAGCAAACAAAGAAAGGCAAAGAATGTTGATGCTGATTTGAAGAGATAAATGGCATTTCAATGATGACCCAAGTAGTAACATTCTAAAATCTCTTTAGCAGCTGAACAAATTATTAGCAGCACTATTGATCCTTATTTATTTCAATACTGTTGTGTTTGAAAACACATTGTGGCATATGCTTGTAATACTAATTTGAGTATATCCGATAAAAACTATAGAGGCAGATATGAGCCTCTTTGCAAAGTTGCATTTTATATATTTGCATAAAAAATAATGAAATATATGATAGTAATCTAAATGTGAGATAGCCATAGCTAGCTTTTGGCCAGATATTGGGTTTCAAATATCTACAAAACAAGACAAGAGAAAAAGCTTCAGGGGTTCATATTCTCAGTATAGTCAAATGTAGTATATATCTTTCCGAATCTACTAGAGCAACTTAAAACACAACAAAGAGGAAAAGCAAGATGTCATACGAGATTCAAATGAAACAACTTCCCCAAGTTTTGCTTTCACGCATATGGTAAGATACCTGGCTTATTTATGGTCACAACCTTGAATCGGCGGAAAGATTTTAAAGTTAATAACGACAAAAGAATCTGAACAAAATAATTGAGTATCTTTCATTTCTCGTTCTTTTTTTTTTTTTTGTTGGGGGGGGGGGGGGGGGGGGCCTTTCATATCTTGTTCTAATGAAACTATATGTTGTTTATTAATTTTCGTGTTATACCACTTGATTGTTAATGTCATTAGACGCATCTATTGATTGGACCATCAGTTTTCTTTCTCTTCCAAGAGCTAGCATGTAACTTGATTGGACAATCTATTTATTTTGTACTGGGATTGTTTCAATAATCGAATGGGTAGCTTTCGTAGATACACTTCCATCCAAACCAGTAATGTATAAGTGCAGTTCCAAAACAACACTACGAAATAATAATTCTTATTACCAGACAAAAATATTAAAATAGCAATTCTACTAAAACCTCATAACTAAACCAAACAGCCATGTTTTAATTTTTAAATTGATAAGTTGCCTTGAAGACGTCTTCTTCGTGCGTTCCATCAAGTTTACTCTCATTTGTTTTCAATTGAACTTTGTTTTTTTTTGAGCTTAAAAAAAAAAGAACTTATTGAAATCAAAAGAAATTGACAATACGATAGTTTCCTAGCTACTTAAATATAAACTATATGTATATTAATATATTAATTTCATAATTGATTAATTCTTCAACTAGTAAAATTCCTTGGAATGGGTTCATAATTAATTGTTAAAAGCAAAATCAAGATTTGAACAGTGAGTACAGTAAAGCATACATTAAAAGAAATGTTGAAATTAAAAAGAAATAAACATATGGTTAGATTTATTGTATTTAATTTTATATATAAAAAACAACAGTTAAGAATGACATGTTTCATTTTTTGAAGGAATAGCTGAGGAAAGAAATTAAACCATTCCCTATTAAGGGGACTCAAATATATTAGACAGTATAGTGGATGAAAGGGTATTTTCATTCCTTAAATAAACTTTTATTTGCTTGTGACAGTGGGAAAAAAAAGGGTTATACTTGAAGATCACTTGAAACGGCATTCCGAGAGACAGAACCAAGAGCCAGCCTTAAGACATCATATTCTCCATCTACCCAAACCAAACCCTCCTTTGGTAAGTTGACAGAGACAGCATAGTAGATGATGCAGGCCAATAAAGGCCCAATCCAGAAAACCCAATGGCCGTTCCACAATGAGCCTCCATAAAGCAATGCTGGGCCTAGACATCTTGCTGGGTTCAAGCCCACACCTGCATAAGCGGCCTGCCCAGTTATAGTTATGGACACAAAAACTGCCAGTGCCATGGCCCCTGCTACCACCAAGCACACAATAGGCAAGCCCAAATCCTTGGACCTTTTCTTGTCAAATGCTAATGTGACACCTACAAAGAGCACCACAAAAGTGCAAGAAAATTCCAATAATAAAGCATCTTGATGATTTATACCCGAGTTTACCCCTTTGCCACTAATGGAACACCCTCCCAAGGAATATGTATCTCTTAATTTTGGCTCCATCACACTCTTGATTATGAAGAAGCCAATAATTGAGCCAACGCATTGTGCTAAGACGTATATGAGAGCACGAGAAAGAGTGACAACACCCTTTAGAGCAGCGATGAATGTGAAGACAGGGCTCATGTGGCCCCCAGATAGAGGAACTGTAACTATGAGGAACAAGAAGGCTATGATGAAGACTGCAAAAGGAACAAGAAGCTTAGGATCAACCTCGTGTGAGTCCAAGCATGCAATAATGGAACTTGTCAGGGTGAACATTAGGGTGGCAGTTGCTACTAACTCTGTCAATGCTGCCTTCCACGTCTGAAACAACAAAATTCTAACAAATTGAACAACTTTTGCTTCCATGCATATATATATATATATAAATTAACAGTTGCTTTAAATTACCTCTAATCTCAAAATTTCATGGGCACCAATGGAGGCAAGAAGTTTGGTCTCGAAAGACTTCTTATGAACCAAATACCTTGCCTCACGGCTTTGAACACTCCTCCGAAATTGTTCATCATTATCAACTACTTGGGAATTAGATGAATCCATGTGATCTTAATTTCAAGAAAACAAATGGGGTGGGGATTTCTATTTATAAACTGTTTTGTTGAGCCAGAAAAGGATATATTCTTTTATTATGAGACCATGACAAACACACTATACCACTGGATGTTTATCATCTTAGTCATACGGTCTATTATCCTCACTTTAACTATAATTTTAATATTATCGTTGAAGTGAGATATTTGATTATTTGAAGAAAAAAATCCCAAAAATTTTGATAAAATAAAAGAGGTCACAGAACACAGAATAATAATATATGGATGGTCCATGAAATGGAGAAATTCTTAAATGCACTCAGTGCATTGGAGAGAGAGACAGTTTGTGTCCCGGAGGAAAAGTGAGAGAGATAAGAGAGTATGGACCGGGGAGGAAATGATAAGGGAATCCGCCACTTTTTAAAGTGAAAAAGTTTGATGGATATAAAAATTACTCCCTTGTTGTCTAATTCATTCTCCTCGGTTAATTAAGCCGTGACACAATTGTAAATGTGTCGTTTGATGCTTTCTCATTTTCTTTTTTCCTTCCCTCGTGTATAAGATTTCTTATGAGCCCTTCTTTGATTTTTCTATTTCTACTATGTTGCGCAAGATAACTATGCTTACTCTGTGCAGCATCTCCATCTTAAGATACCACACGCCTTCGTCAAAGTTTCCTTTGCCTCCACGGCTTTACGCATCAACTAAACACAAGCAGCCATATGAAAGAGATCACTTCTACATTAAGAGCTTAAAGCCAACCACCCAATGTTGTGTTGCTTTGCTTAACTCGGATTATCATCAGAAATCCCATAGTCCATCGTCCATAGTATCTAAACGGGCTTTTTGAACGACATTTGACTCTAAAATCAATTTCTATAGTAATTGGGTTCTAGAATTGATTTTAATAAAAATAAGAATTTATAGTTTTTTCTTTCAGTAGAATTGATTCTAGGTGTAAACCCCCCAAAATTTTTATATTTACACATTAAAAACGACTTTATTTTATCATCCAAACAAAATCAATTATTTTAAACTCATTTTAAAATATTATTATCAAACACAAATCAATTTTTTTAACTTCACTGCTTTAAAATTAATTATTTTAAATAAATTCTGTCAAAATATAAAAAAATAGACCCTATAAGATGTAACAATGTGGAGCATGCATGCTCCATTCAACAAGTGGAACATTTGAAAGATTTCCCATGAACGAGGAAAGTGATATTTAACCGAATTTGGAATAAACATAATAAGTTAAATTAATCTTTTGTCCCTACAGTTTCACTTAATTTTTAAACAAGTCTATGTACTTTAAAAAGCTTTAATTAAGTTTTATACTTTTAAAAATTTGAAATGGCTCTTATATTTAAATACTTTTTTTAAATTAAATCCTCACCCGACATAGAATTTCCGTATTTGAGTGTATAAAACTTATGTTAGTAGGGACTTATTTAAAGATTTTTCGAAGTATAAGAACCTAAATAAAACTTTTAAATTATGATATCTACTTAATTGTAAGGATGTAATTTAACCAAAATAAGATTCCTTTTAGATGATGCATGCATTGCTCTTCTGAATAGCTAAATGATTGAGAGTCTGACTAAACAATTGCAAGAATATTCACTATACAAAAACAAAGGAATATGGTTTTATTTCTAGACAGTTTTCCCTGTGAACAAAGCCAATTCTTGGACTAATCCATCTCTTCAATTAAAAAATTAAAAAGAAAATTCATCAGATAACAGATAACTATTTATTCAATTGATAACAACGCTCAAGCACGTATTAACAAAATAAAACGTCATTGTATCTTAATAAAATCATAGTATTTTGTAACTCTTTATGATCGTTTTCTTTTTTGAGTGTGCTTAAATTTCGTTATCTCGTATAATTGCTTTCCAGCTCGGCACCCTTGTGTTAAATTTTCTTTGTTAGAGTCATAGACCATACATAGGAGGGATAAAAAATTTCAGAGTTGTGTTATTTGTACAACGATTCTAGACAATTTTCTAAAAAATTAAAATAAAGTTGACTAGATATTGTTCAAAATGATGCCTCAAATAACTTCATTGTTTTTAGATGCGAGAGAAAAAAAACTTAAGGCTACTTTTTTTTAACACTGAACAGCTTTCAAGATTCACATTGTTTGAACTTCTTATCTTATGCCTCCTATTTAGCTCTCCATCCTTGTATTATGTATATTTTTTTGGAACGTTATGCTCTTTTTGAATAGGCCATTTCTCTTAATTATTGAGCATCGCTGGTTCAGAACAAGCACGTATCCAGGGTGACACAGGTTACTAGCGAGGCATAAACCGTGTTTTCAAGGACTACTTGTTCTGTTTGCAGGCAATCAAAGCTTACTAAGATGAATCTATGTGCTAGGATTCAGAAAGAATATATTAATGACAGAAACATGTTCTAATTAATTTGATTACCTCTGGTCTGAAAATATCATGTACTCCAATGGATGCAAGAAGCTTTGACCTTGAAGAGTTCTTGCCCACTGCCTTGCAAGTCTGAACGGACCTTGGAAGTTGATCAACCACTACCTGAGAGTTAACTGAATCCATGTGTCCTGGATTTTAAGAAAAGATGATGGTTGGATATTCTATTTCAGAAACTACTTTTTAGAAGCAGATATATAAGGATAACGATATTTCTTTGGTTTTGGTGAATTGTGATTGTTGCTAATAATATTAGCCACCCTTAGAGTGTAGGTGAGATTGAGCACTCGTATTTAAAGGCTGCCAGAGTTTGAGCTATAGATTCCAAAGTAAGTTTGTTGTATGCAATTGCATTGCATTGCATTAATTAATGGAGTGATTGGATAGTGCAGCTGCGTGAATGTCTAAGACATAATATGGATAATTTCCAGCCCATTTGCAATAATATATTAATCCCTAAAGAACAAGAAAATATGCTTTCTGGTTCTTCCAACTACTTCGCTGTGAACAAAGCCAATCCTTGGACCTATGTAATCCCTGCGATGAAGTATCCAAAAGTAAACTAGTGTGTAAATGTATAAGATAATAATGTCACATCAAGACAATTTTATCATGGAGATATTATTTATAGTTCTCTCCTAACTTTTTCGCTGTGAACACTGCCAATTGTTCGACCTATGTAGTAGACCATGCAATGGAAAGTACGAGAAACACAAATCAAAATGCATATTAAAAAAATTAATTTATGTAATTGGACACAGAAAAAAAAGAAAATGAACAAGTACTATTGCATGCCTTTCTTTTAGTCTTAATTGGTACTTGGTAGTAACAAATATTTGGCAATGCAATCCAAGAAGTTGGCAGTCAACATGTACATATACCATTATGCTGTGTATTAACATTTGGATCTTGCTAACTTGTAGTATCCTAAGTTAAGGAATCAATAAAAGAAAAAGTGTAACATTTTTCAATGTAACAGATACTTCTCTTTTTTTATTCTTAACCGATGCCCAAGGTGTTAGCATTCTCCTTAACATTTTTACACTCCTATCATCATCACACCATGGTTGCAGCTGTGGAAGCAGAGAAGCAAATAAAAAGAGACTCTTGCATAAGGTCTATTTCTACTTCATCACATTTGCATAAGGTGAGAGAAATTACTCAAACTGGAATGAATTGGTTCAACATCCCGGTTTCTGGCATTCTGCAGCCCAGCTACACATACTTCCTAGTGTTGAACTTCAAACCTCAAGGCCACTAGCTCATTTCTTGTAGCACACCCTACTCATTGATGAAAGTACAACACTTTGTTCAACAACATCTAAAGACCCAGTGTCAAAACCACAGGTCTTAACTCTTAAGCCATGTCTTCTATCAGCCAGACACACTTTCACATTTGATAATTGGCAAACCACCAACATGCAATAAAAACAAAAACTTCACCAAAATTGATTACTTCTGCCTACAACACCCATCACCAATGCATCAGAACCTATACATCAGCTGTGTCGTGAGGTTCCTTTCAACTTGGACTCCTGATTCTTCCTAACATGAAATGGCATTCTCTTAAACTCACTCAACATCGCCTTGTGCACAATTTTATCACCTTTGGTCAACCCAGTGAAACCAACACCATCAGGGTCCTGCAGAAAGGGATTATGCAAGGGATTCAAAGCCTCCAAATTGGACCTCAACATCTTATCCTTCCTCAAAAAATCACTCTTTTTATCAAACCAATCACCCCAACCTTCCCTCAAAGGCGAAACTCTCCTACCCATCTTCAACAAAAGCGCGTCCTCGATCCCATTCACCCGAATCGCCTTCATCCTAACCCCTTCGTCGACGGGAACATCGTCGGAGCCAAACGCGGCCTTACTGGGATCCTCACCAGCCACCCCAGATCCGAAAAAGATCCCATTTTGATGATACCCGTCATCCCATTCTTCAACGGAATGCTTGCTGAAGGCTCTTCTGATGACACCCCCGACATGGCAGAAGAAGTACCCGGCAGAAACCTTAATCCGATCGAAGGGGGGCTCGTCGTCTTCCTCGTCCTCCTGTTGTGTCTGTTGTTCGTCGATGATGTCGAGGGCGTCGATGGTGTCCTCGCCGGTGGTGGCGTCGTCGTTGACGGAATCGGAGAGGAGGGAGTCGTAGTTGAAATCGTGCAAGCTCGGTCGTGGGTTTCGATGGAGATGGTGAAAGCGAGGATGGGAGTGAGAGTGAGAGAGGCGAGAATGGAGGAGAGAGACTGAGAGCAAGAGGAGAATGGCCAAAACGATAGCGCATAGGAATGCACCGTAACGGGGGCGTCGCCGGGAACGAAGATTTCTCAGCATTTTTCGAGATCCAAAAATTCAGAGCCTGTGCCTCAATGTTTCCTTTCCGATTCCGTCAGAGAGAATGGAAATAATGGGCCTTTAATGGGCTGGGGAAGGGATGGGCCCATTTATGCACCAACTCTCTTTAGTAAAAAAAAAACCTCCCTTTCTTTATGAAGATGAAATTATTGGCACTTCTAATTGCTTATTCATTTACTAATTAATCATAAATTTAAAAAATAAAAATTGAAATTAATTAATAAATATATACACATACAATTTTTTGATAACCATAATACAGATATATACATATACAATTTAAAGTGACAATGAGTGAACCGATTATTTATTAACACTAATATTGTCAACCTGGGCTAAGTATGATTTGAGTTCGATGGTTTTATTATAATGTATTGGTAAACGGTGTCCTTAGACAATATTCTTGGGAATTTTATTCTCAGGATATTTCCTTCACACACTCACATATGAGAACAATATTTTAAACTTTCATTTATTAATTTTATTTCTAGACATCGCTTCTACCTGAAAATGAGAAACTTTTATTCTCATCTCTCATTTCCATAAATTTTAAATCATGTCTGATACCACCAAATGCGACATTGATGAACATTTCCCTTGCAAGTAACATGGCTTGTGATACTAGACGGTTGTGCTGAAAGAGCAGGAAAGTGGCTTTGCTTGACTTTGGAGCTGAAAATCAAAACCCAACCTTTTCCCAACGACTAATAATACGATCTCCATGAACGACTTACCTCCCAACTAATCCACATTTTATAAATGTATAACAAACAATGGCACACTTCATGTCTCACCCATTATAAACTTGTCACGCCACAACTCCCCCAAACAATTTAACGTTGGATACATCCCTAGGAGATTATATATAAATGGCTAGTCCCGATTTCTGTATGCAAAGGAAATTGTATGCACCTGATCTAATCTACCAAAGAAGAAATATGGGCGACGAAGGTATTTTGAATGGTGTCACAAAGCAGGCCAACCCTGGGAAGGCTACCATATTAGCCCTTGGCAAGGCTTTCCCTCACCAGCTTGTGATGCAAGAGTATTTAGTTGATGGATATTTCAAGGACACTAATTGTGACAATCCTGAGCTCAAACAGAAACTCACTAGACTTTGTAAGCATATAAACTTTTCCCATTTCCCTTATCTATACTTGTACAAATATAGAGACAGTTGTGAACCATTGCATTTTAAATAGGACAATGATTTCTTTTGCACTCTTGGTCATTGGTTCCTGCATATGATGGGTCCCATCCCTTGTACAAATATCAAAATCCTTTCAAGAATATATATATTAAAGCATAGGTCTTGTGTGGTTAAGGAATGGAGCAATAGTATATTATTCAAGTAAATAGGTTGATTAGGTTCCCTTTCTGTCTTAACAGTAAATACTTTGACTTTCTATGGTATAAACAGGCAAGACAACCACAGTGAAAACAAGGTACGTGGTCATGTCTGAGGAGATACTGAAAAAGTACCCAGAACTTGCGCTTGAAGGCCTCCCCACTGTGAAGCAACGGCTAGAGATATGTAACAAGGCAGTGACACAAATGGCCATTGAAGCTTCTAAGGTTTGCATCAAGAACTGGGGTGGATCTTTATCAGACATAACACACTTAGTTTATGTGTCATCCAGTGAAGCTAGACTACCTGGTGGTGACCTTTACCTAGCCAGAGGACTAGGACTGAGTCCTCAAACTCAAAGAACAATGCTTTATTTTGTGGGGTGCTCTGGAGGTGTGGCTGGCCTACGTGTTGCAAAAGACATAGCTGAGAACAACCCGGGAAGCCGGGTGCTGCTTGCTACTTCTGAAACTACAATTATTGGGTTCAAGCCACCAAGTGCAGACAGACCCTATGACCTTGTTGGGGTGGCACTTTTTGGGGATGGTGCTGGTGCCATGATCATTGGCTCAGACCCAAAATTGGAAACTGAGAGGCCTCTCTTTGAGCTTCACACAGCACTTCAGGAGTTTTTGCCAGACACTGATAAGAAGATTGATGGGAGGTTGACAGAAGAGGGGATAAGCTTCAAGTTAGCAAGGGAACTTCCTCAGATAATTGAAGACAATGTTGAAGGATTCTGTGAGAAGGTAATGGGTGTTGTTGGGTTCCAGAACAAGGACTACAACAAGCTGTTTTGGGCTGTCCATCCAGGTGGCCCTGCAATCTTGAACCGGATTGAGAAGAAACTTGATTTGTTGCCAGAGAAGCTGAATGCAAGTAGAAGGGCTCTGATGGATTATGGCAACGCTAGCAGCAATACCATTGTGTATGTGCTGGAATATATGATAGAAGAGGGCCTCAAGATTAGAAAGGAAGGTGGGGGAGATCCTGAATGGGGATTGATACTTGCTTTTGGACCTGGGATTACTTTTGAGGGGATTCTAGCCAGGAACCTGTGTGCTTGAACTCTCAAACAAAGTGATGTAACATTCATCATTATTATCATAGCCATAGGGTGTGTCTAATGTGATACATCACTATCAAAAGAAGATTCGGGACTTTAATGATAAACTTCTAATAAAAACTTTATCTACAAGATCTGTTCAAAGCAACTTTATTGATAACTCCCTCCTATGCTGATAGGATGGAAAGTAAGTTTATCAGCACCTTTCCATTTTAAAACGCCAAACCAAAATGATACATATTCAACTAATGGAAAATATTGGCATATACTACACAACAAACAGGGCTAGGGTCAAATTTTATATAGAGCGAAAGATGCTACAAAACGAGGGACGTGTGAATAGTAAGATAACATTTGTGGACTCAACAACAATGCACCTTAAATAAATTCATTGGGTTCCACTGCATAGTATACATCAGGACCACACAGTCCACATTTTTTAGGTAGGCGCTAGGCAGGTTTCTACCTTAGACTTTCACTAGAGCATGAACACGTGGAATAGTTATAACAAGAACTGAATTCAAAGAGCATAAGCAAAAAGAGACTTCAGGTATAACGCATTTTCAACTATAAATTACCATACCTTAAACATAAATATTTAATTTTCCTTCATCCCCAATTTTACACAGAACTAGCTTCCACCAAGGAACCCAGCAAGTGTGTTAATGCAAAATGTACTTTAACAAGGGTAACCCACCATATTGCCAGATTAAGTTAAATTTAAATGTGAGTACGCATCAAAGCAGATCTTCAATTACACCACTCCAGAGGGAAGACGAAGAACAAGCTGTCCCCCGAAAACACTGCATTGAAATCAATAGGGTAAGGACAAGCGTCATGCTGGAAAGATTTGAGATTCACAGCAATAGCTGCAAAACAAATGGGAAGCAAGGGGAAACAACTATATTATGCATTAAACCAACCTTTTGACATAATAGTAACAGAAATCTGCCAAGATAAAGGTCTGGACAATTTCTGAGATAAGAACCATTGACGGCCACAAACCATACCCCAAGGCAACCAACAAATGTCCACGGGTATCTAACACCTGTTGCAAGAAATAGTAAGTAGGAGACCAACAGCTAGAAAATCCAGTAAGCTACACCACTAAATGAAACATGCTAAGAATAGTATCAATCTTGAAACCCCTTGACTATGAAAGTTGATGCAACTTAATTTGGAAAGCCAGAACGCAAAAACATTACATTAAAAAAGGAAAATCAGATACAGTTAAAACATATGCTGCTGTAACAGCTCCGCAAGAGAAAAGACGGCTTAATTTTACCATTGAAAATGAAGGGGAAACTCATTTATAATATAATATTAACATTTACTCCTTGATGAACGAGATAGCCATTCCAATAAAAATGTCATCTTAGTGATACCAATCACCAGCACATGACACAAAACAAGTGATGACTGGGGCCCAATTTTACAAATGAATCAAAGAGCTGACTAATGCAATTACAAGTTTTCATCAACAGACCTGAAGAACCCAATGAGCACAGCTCAAGAATCTTGCGACGCCCAGTGCAAATACATAATGAGCTGTGAATGGCTCAACAATCTGAAAGTATAAAACAAAACAAGTTGAGAAGGAAAGCAATGGAATCAGATGCCATACTAAAAATGTGGGATGGGGAATCTTAAGTAAGAAATTATACTTTGGTGTTCTGCATGACCCGCAGTTGGGGTAGTACTGAAACGGCTTCCAGATATACACAGAATGCCCAGAAAATCCGGTTCAATATATGATGAGATGTTGATGGATGAATAAGCAAGGCTAACACAGCACAGGGTATCAACTGCATTCAATTTCAAAAGAAGAGTACATCAAGCCGACTCTGATAGAAGGTAAATGAACAAGTTACAAGAAATAACTGACAAAATTTTGTCGCAAATTTATGAAGACAAACAAGTTAAATAAATATAATATTGCAATTTCAATATGGTAACAACTAACGTGACAATATGATGTTTCAGTAACAGCAACAATAATATTCAACATATACTACCATCTCACAACACATGAAGTATTGAAGTTGTGACTTGTGATACTTCATAGGACATGGCTACCGTCTAAAGACACTATATGAAACATTCCAACTCAAAATGTCAAACTTCCACTTTCACCATAAAAGAATAAAAAAAAGAATGCTTCACCAACAAGTCTCAATAAAAGATCACACTTCTATGAAAAGACAACAATATAGATGGGGCTGGGCTTCTAACATTGGAATGAAATGATAATGGGAGCTTACCACATAGTATATTGCAAAGTTATCCTTCTCCTCCATGTAACTAGCCTTCAGCTTAAAACGAATCATGTATATAACCCAAAGTGTTGTTGCAAAAGTAGCAAAATCGAGTACAGTGTGTATATCATATTCCATGACAAAGCTGCAGTACAGCCTAACAGCTAAAAAGATAGCTGTTAATTCCTGGGATTTGAGTGATAATCCTGTAAACCACTCACAACCATTAGCTAAATAAAACAAAATGGAAATTGATATGTCTGTTCTCTATCCAATCACAAGTGTTAAGACACTGATTAAGCAGGAACATAAAAAGAGGTTAACAAAAAAAACAGGAAATCAAATAAGCCAAACAATACCATATATGACCTGACATGCTCTTGCCAAAAATATTAACAACCTTCACAAAATTAAAATTTTTGCTAAGGAAATCTTGACGGGTTAAAATAATAATAGTAAAAAATGTAGAAACTAATCCCTAAAACAAAACAAAAAAATGATCTTTTTCCTAACCCCATAATTTTTTTCTGAGCATTACAAGAAAGCAAATGTTGAAAGAACCGAAAAGGAGAAAATTATAATCTACCCAATTCAGAAAACAATTAAAAGATACAAAATTTAATTCAAAGAATATGAAATAATGCAAAATGCTAACCGGCACAGGTCTTCTCCTTCATGAGCTTATAGATGAGGACAGAAATACCGATGGAGTGGACAGCCTCGGCAGCGACGAAGAGGTTGTCGTGATCGTGAACAATGAAGCGAAGAAGGACGAGAGCCACCATGCCGGAAACGACGGCGAGAAAAGCCTTCACCTTCGGAGGTTGCTTCCTCACCCATGTCGTGATTGTGTGGATCGCCGTTCTCTGAGGCCTCATCTCAGTTCAGATTAGATTTCTTTCTTCTCACCGGAAACCCTTTTCCCCTATTCGAATCCACAATCCTAAAATACTCGCGTCGCCGAATACCCAACCAAGATTGGAAGTTGGAACCCGTTTAATTCAGAAAACAAAATAACAAACAAAATCCAGTTTATCAATCAATGCATATAATTATTGACATAATTATCAACAAAAAAGTATATATTTTATTATCCTTAAAAAAAATATTTTATCATGAAATTGATAAATCTTAATAATATAACTATATATAGATATATAGATTTTTAAAATTAAAACTTACTTAAAGATAATTGGCTTAATTGCACTTTTGGTCCCCCAAGTATCACGATTGTGCGACTTTGGTCCCTCAGGTTTCAATTGTGACAATTAGGTCCTCCAGGTATCGCGATTGTGCAATTTTAGTCCCTCGGGTTCCAATTGTGACAATTGGGTCCCTCAGAAATTACGATTGTGCAATTTTGGTCCCCCAGATATCACAATTATGCAATTTAAAATGTCTGTAGCCTACGTGGCACATGTGAGACTGATTTGGCATTTAGTGAGGTCGGTTTGACAACTTATATGACATTCCTATATAGTATTGTTGACACCTCACACACTTTAATTGACACGTAGGATGTCATGTAATCTATCAAGTTGGCCTCACTAAGTATAAAATCAGTCCCACATGTGCCACGTAGGCTACTGACATTTAAAATTGCATAATTGTGATATCTGGGGGACCAAAATTGCACAATCGTAATACCTGGGGGACCCAATTGGCACAATTGGAACCCGATGGACTAAAATTGCACAATCGCGATACCTGGGGGACCCAATTGTCACAATTGAAACCCGAGGGACCAAAATCGCACAATCATGATACTTGGGGGACCAAAAGTGCAATTAAGCCAATATAATTTGACCATTTAAAAGATCTAGCCATGATCAGGTTGAAGAAAGGTCTAACGAGCAAATCAAAATTGAAGGATATATATTTATGGGGTGTATTGGATTGTGATTTTAAAAAATTGTTTTTGTCTAAAAAAATCTTGTGGATTTTAAAAGATTATGGAGGAATATAATGACTTATAAGATTTTAAAAGATGTCATAAAAAAAGATTTTAAAATATTTTTTTTAAAGATTGTTATAATCAAGATTCTCATGTGTGGATTTCAAATGATTTATATCATAAGAATTTATAATATTTGAATGGACTATATGAGTTTATAAGATTTGAAAGGAAAACATGAATTTTTGGCAAACATTCAAAGTTACAAAAGCCAATAAAAAAAGTAACAAATAAATGAATAATATAATAAAAAAAAAGTAAAACTCAATATAATTTTTCTAATATTTTAATTAATAGTCAAATTGATGTAGCTTGATGCCCTCCTAAGTTGTATTTATCCACATATCTAAAGCCATGCTAGCTATCCAAGCATTAACATCTTCTCATTCATGCTCTTGGTTTTGAACAATAGGCTCAAAATTATTGTCTATGTGACTAC
Organism: Sophora flavescens; assembly: GCA_030762895.1. Lineage (NCBI taxonomy): Eukaryota > Viridiplantae > Streptophyta > Magnoliopsida > Fabales > Fabaceae > Sophora > Sophora flavescens. The sequence goes on from CM061063.1 coordinate 9,894,341, forward strand.
ATTAGCTGGTGATATTGAAGATGAAGATTCGTCTATTGGTTCAATTGGAAATTCATTAGAACGACATTCTTTTACAAAGGAAATTATCTAGTGTTACACATGCTAACACAAGCTCTCCTTGTGTCTTGGCCAAGATTGAACAATTCATTTCCATCTCGAGGATCATTACCATTACCTACAAATCTTGTAGCTTCTGATTTTAAACTTAAAAATATTTTTTTAAAAAAATATTTTAATGAAAAGTTAAAACAAACATAATCAAACTCATTAAAAATTATTTTTTCAATTAAGAAAAGTGTTTTTTTTTCTTCAAACAATCTGTAACAAACGCACTCTAAAGTTGTTTGATAACTTATGTTGGGTTGTACGACAACCATGGGAGGAGACGGGAGAGAGTGGGAGAAAGCAGAGAGATGGAGGGAGGGAAGGAGGGAAGAGAGAGAGGGATAAATGTCAAATGAGATAGATGGAGGGAGGAGAGTGAGGGAGAAACGAGAAAGATGAAGGGAGGGAGGGAGGAAATATAATATTTCACTTTTTAGTGAAATATTTCAAAATAACCAAAAACGTTGGAAATTAAATAAAAACCACCAGTGTTTCGTTCACGAATTAAAAGTAGGTCTTCTGATTAGTATAATCATACTGTCAGTGAAATTCACAGACCGAGTTTCACCTGACTTTTCAGCCTAAATTTCAATCGTAACTCTCCACCATTTAGTAGAGTATGAATAAGGTTTCGGTTTATTTAAAAACATTTTCTAAGTCTTATATAAATATATAAACGTATTTATATAAATTTCTGATATTAGAAAACAGCGAAAAGCCGGGGTGTTACAATTTCAACCTTAGACATCCGAAAGCCGGAGCTCGATCGAGTAGGGAGCCGGAGCTCAACCGAGTTTTATTTCACTGCGAAGCAGTTCGGGGATTTCAACCTTAAGTATTTCGCTGCGAAGAAGTTCGGGAATTTCAACCTTAAGCAGCCGAGAACCGGAGCTCGACCGAGTAGGGAGCCGGAGCTCAACCGAGTAGCCGGGAGCCAGAGCTCAACCTAGTTGCTGGACTGGAGTCTCCACTTTGTTTAGATCAGGACCGTATTGAGTTGGCGTACTCTCGAGATGTTCATGACTTTCATGTTTACTTTCTGGCTTGGATAGTCAAAAATCAAAGGTGGGCTTTGGTGGGCATCCCGAGAAGCAATGATTTAACCGTCGAGTCACCTTTGGTGGGCATCCCGAGAATTAATAATTTCGCCGTGAAAGTCACCTTTGGCGGGCATCCGGAGAAGCAATAATTTCATCGTGAAATTCGTCTTTGGAAGGCATCCCGAGAAGCAATAATTTCGCCGTGAAAGTTGCCTTTGGAGGACATCCCGAGAAGCAGTGATTGGGCCGTGAAACGAATTCTCGAACAAGTGGAATTTAAGGTTTCCGATATTATGCCCTCTCGACTACGAACACTTTCTCTGGGTCAAGTGACCGGGTTTCCCTACTTTGTGGTCCATTACGTCATGGTGTAATGCTTGAGGACCGGCAAGACCAGATCTCGATCTCGACAAGGCTTGAACTATCTTCTCGAGGTCCATATGGCACGAAGATGACCCGAGTTTGGATATGGGTAGGGTTGCGACCCGTAACATGCAAAATTACCATGACAGATCTATCTCTAGTAGATTCGAGGGTTTGAGTGGTGTGTCCTCTTCAGGCGTCTCCGATGGTTGCAAACGAGGCTTAGGTTCCATGACGGTGGGGCGAGGTTGCATCATCCGACTAACAAAGAGGGCCTTCGACACTTTGGCGAGTAGCTGTCATGCTGGACTAGGGTTCCGATGAAGGCAGAATGACGACTGAGCTCCAGTTCTGAGGATTTAGAGTCTATCACTGGTGTCGACAACGAAGGATGTACGACGTGCGACCAGGGCATAGTTTTACCGAGACCCCGTGGTGGGCGCCAATTGTTCCGTCTGATTTTGTCCGAGTAGGAACAATGAGCTCCGGCTCGGTGGAGCTATGGGGGTTTTGTGGATTGAGCCTGACGAAGTGAGAATTCCGCTCATACGTATCCCGGTAGGGAATCAAGGCTTATGTAGTTCTAATGGCGATGATGGCGTTTCGTAGAGAAGATGGGCGGCGGAACGAGGTTTCAGGTCGTTCCCTAGGATCAGGGTTTTTGCTAGTGAGACACACCGTTGTGCCCCATTGTATTATTACATTAAAACCTTAATATTTATTTACTTAATCGCGCGCTTATCGTTGAAAATACGTAAAAATTAAAACTTATTTAATTATCATATAACTTCTTCAAAGTAAACACACCAAGGTTGTAATATATACATACACACATGTTTATTTATTACATTACCAAAACACTGTTGAGGGTATCCTCTCAGTAGGATCCCTCACAGGCATATACTTAAACAAAAGTTGTACTTAGCGGAAAATATAAAACGTCTCATGAGACGCACTGGCCATAGACTAACTAGACCCTAATCACCATGGGTCACGACTCGACCTCCGGCTTCCGATTCATAGGGAGTTCCATCCAACCCCTCTTCGTTCAGCTCAGCCATAGGGTCTTCAAGTACGATCCCATTAAAGATAAAATAAAACATACCGAGAGATACAGGGGATAAGAAACATTTCTATCATCAAAAGCGGAAAAGAGTCATAGCATATCATACAATAAATGTCACAGACAATCAACATGCATAGCTAACAAATCATCCTCAATTCACTATATCATCCTCTACCCTCAGCCCCTGCAACTAAGACTTTATACTGATGTGGCCATCTTTACTCCTGTCACATTAGTCAGTAGTCCAGAACGGTCCAGTACCAATAACTTTCGAACGCATCAAAGACTAAACAAGTATTAGTCTAAAATGGTTCAGTGCCAAGAATATACGAACGCGTCAAGGAGTATCAATCCAGAACGGTCCAGTGCCAAGAACATGTGAACTCGTCAAGGAATATCATTCCATAACGGTCCAGTGCCAAGAACATTCGAACGCGTCAAGAACTAAAGAGTATTACGGTAGTCTACCTCGGCATCCACATTCGTAGGGCACTCACCCGCAATATCCGATATCCCAAAATAGGATATCCTGACCTCGTGTGTTACACTCACACAGCTGTGAATAACAATACATCTATAAATGAATCTCCCTAAATTACATCAATAACAACCTAGTACCTCAACCTTCCAGCAAAGTCTCAACACCTTTTTCCTCATAGATAAAACCACTTAATTAGGCTAGGCACCTCTAAATCACCTTTATTCTCTCACCCAAACAATTATCTCCCGAACAACACATATCCTTACTTAAAAATCAGCTAAGCACAATATTAAAAACCAGGCAGATCATGCATAACACAATATCAGAAAATAATTCAAATACCACAAAATATCACATAAGCAATGCAATAATAATAATAATAAATTCAATCAACCTCATATAAGATAAAATCATCCCAACTTCGATAAACCTACAATCCCTAAATCACCATTGGTTTTACAGAAAAGGTTTCCAATATGATTTTGGTCTTGTCGATTACTCAACTACTAGTAGGGTTTAGGTCGCCCTATACAATTATTATATAATATGCTACTTATCGATTCCGACGATAGGTTGATTCTTTCCCCCACCTGATTGACGTGCGCGCTTTCCCGTACAAGCTTCGAATGCATCCATGCTACTGCCAAGAACCTCAGCACGCTGTCCAACAACATCCACAAATCTGCCACCAACTATCCTTACACATCCACCTTTCCGGAGAATAATGACTGGACTTAGGGAAAATCAGATTCAAAATAAGCTCATGAATCCTAGGGAAAAGCTACCAAAACAGGGCTACTGTTTGAGCTCCATTCCTCTGGTCACAGAGCTATATTTATAAAACTGAACGGTTACAATGAAGAACTATACTTTATAAACCACCTCACAAAGTTTCAGCCCGATCCAACGGTTAAAACATCTCAGATTGTAATTCTTTGGTGACAGCTTAGATGGTATCCGGGTTGAATTTCTCACCTCCTAGGCATACTGTCCGAGCTTCATATCTCACACCCTGGAGGTTTGTACTGAATTCTGACTGTTGGATATGAAGAAACACAAGTACTGAACCTTATTCTAAAATTTGGGAATGATCCAACGGTTGAAGAGTGTTTGGAGACTCCCTCACTACAACTGCTCCAACTTGGTTTCAAAGCTTCCAACAAAGGCTTCTTGCAACTATTGAGATTTCTCTCTCAAATCTTCTCCTCTAATCCAAAGTAGTGGGTTATAAAGATATTTAAGAAGATGAGGAAGATAACTAAGATCATAGAAGTGAGGGTTTACCTCTAGATAATAAAAGAAAGTGAAAGAATGATCAAGTTGTGTAAGAACAACAATGGAGTTTCTAAAGAAAAGTGAAGAAGAAATGGAAGAGATGAAGAAGTGAGTGAAAATGGTGAGGGAGGCCACGGTTTGGTGGGCTTTTATAGGAAAAATATTAGGCCTTGTTTGGTTTTTAACTTTTAGATTAATGGGTTTTGTGATTATTTAATTAATATAAGTTTAACCATAATTAATAATTAACTTAACTAGGGTTACTTTGCTTAACTATGATGAATAAATATGTGGCTCACATTTGATGGAGGTGAGGCTGATTTTGGGCCACACAAAGTGACTCACTAATGAGTCACCGATCTTATCCGATAGCGGTTCCCGGAAATTCCGTACGCAGCTCCGTCGTTTACCCGATTTCGGTTTTTGAGAGGAAAAGAATGAAACGAAAGCAAAATGAAATAGGTATGGTTGAGTATATATGCATGCATGAAATTGAGGAGATGTGGGAGGTTTACAACCACTTAAAATGAGTGGTTAAGAGTGCGTAGATGTGTCTGGTTAATACCCGCGAAAGCTTGGGGGTATTTTGGTCTTTTTCACATAAAAGTCATGATTACTAGCATTTAATGCTCATAAATGCTTGGTGACTCATCCTCCATGAGTCATCATGTATGAATCGTTATCCCGATCTCTTGACGGGTCTCTGTAGTTCCGTTTTCGACTCAGTCGGTTTCCTGATTAGGGTTTTACGCTTGCGTAAAAGCGTAATATTTCGTTTTCGACTGAAAATTTTTAAACTAAACAAACTCGTTGGAAATATGATTTAAATATAAACCATTTCGTTCACGAGTCAAAATTAGGTTTTCTGCTTAGTAAAATTATACTGTCAGTGAAAACGCAGACCGATTTCCGTCTGAATTTTCAACCCAAATTTTTATCCTAAGCTTCTACCCTAAGATAGAGTATGAATATGATTTTTATTTCACAAAAATCAATCTCCATGAACTCGAGTAAAAATATAAATAAATACATTTATACCGGTTAATACAGCGAAAATATTTTTACTGAAAAAATAAAAATCGGAAAATAAAAAGTAGGGTGTTACAGCTAGGGTTTTTGCCTTGAAGGTGGCCTGGTCCCTTAGCGGGTGACTTGCCCTTTATATATATATGTGTGTGTGTGTGTGTGTGTGTGTGTAGGGGTCTTGTCCGTTCGTCACGTGGTCCCTCCTCGGTCCGTTAGTGGATATTGTGGAGGGTCTCCAATATCATCACGACGCATGCCCTTCTAGCAGTTGTCCGTCCTTATTGCCAGCTAGCCCTGACGAGGTGTACTGTCCTGAGGGTATTCGAGTACATCTAACGAGTAAGGTACGATGGTCGTTTGAGATAGCCGGCCTTCGTCCGAGAGGCTAGTACCTCCTGTGGAATTGAGGTCCGAGTAAATTACTTAGTCCTCTGTCGGGTTTAGTTTTGACTGGGGTGACTCTCTCCCCTTATGTGCTGGTTGACCGAGAGTCCTCTCTCGGATCTTCCTACGGAGTTTGCCCAGGAGTGCTCTCTTCCTTTCCTCGGGAGATACCAGGATGGCCAGCTTAGCAGCACAGACGCTCATGTGGCTGGTCAGTCGGGTCTCTCGGCACTATAGGGATATTCCCGAGAGTGGGCTGGTGCAGGGCGATTGATTGAGTGGGCTCAATGTTTTCGGCCGAACCTTGATGGGTTGGGTCTAAAGCAATTGCTGTATATTACGGTCAACTGTATAAACCGGGTTCTAACCCGTGGCAGGAACACTACTCAACATAAAAGGATTGAGACTTGATTATCTCACATTTGGTAGTGTGATGACGCCAAGTATAAAAAAAGAATGCATTTTAATTTTATCTCCAGTGCCTCCATAATCTCAATCTATATTGTAACAAGGATTTTAGATATCTCCACACAGCTATACATATCGTCCACTAAAGAATCTTGAGAATGATTTTGCGATTCTCCGAGAACTTTAACTTTGGCACAAAGCAATTAGTGATACTAGGCATAATGTATCCCACAAAAAGAATACTTCATAAATTTGATAGAGGAAACAAAGAGCTTTTTACCACTGCAGGTAAAAAATTATTCAAAAAAGAAGAAGTCCACGGAGGGTCAGACACTTATCATCTTCAAGTGTCACCATACCCAAATGTATCATCCAGCCACCAGTAACCAGCAAAGAACCCGGTTTTCCTTTTATGCGCCTGCTTCCCAATGTCCTGGCCTCAGATAAAGGAAGAAAACTTGCTGACTCTCTCAGATAGCTCAGAATACCATCCAACAAAAGAAAAGCAGATTGTTGTGGGACCTCAACCATCTCTGTGAATTCTAGTAATAAGACTTGTGAAATTTAAATGAAAGTATGTACAAAACTGGAAAGCAAGGAAGAATCATCTTTCTTCAAATTTATCCTCAAAAGAGATGAGGAAGCAATTAACAGTTGCCTTGGTGAGAAAGCTACTTCCAGTTGATCACCTATTATTGCAGCAAAGGCTTATTCAGAGTTTCAAACCCTGACGCTCAAGGCAATCAGCACTGGCCAAAACACTAGCAAAAGAGTTAACTTTCTAGGTTCAACATTCTTTCAAGATCACTGGCACTTTTGGAGCAAGTAGCTACAGCTTTAGATTCTACTTGTGTACCATCTGAGGCTGATTAGCCTTAGGAATTGAGCTTTCAAGTGAAGTGAGAAGTATTTTGTACCTAAAATAGATAAGCTGTGGAGTGACTTTTCAAAACTCTTGTGCATCACATAAACTTTTGGAGAGTTTATTATTCTTGACAAGCAATTTATTTAACAAAAAATCAACAAGCTCTACAAGAGGAAATATACAACTATTTACTACATCTACACTTCTTTATGATCACTACCGTTGCAATCTGTTTGACCTGTGACAGATGCGAGGCCCCAAAAAAATCCACTAAAGCGAGAAACTGCAGAAGACAGTCCATTGATGTTTTCATAAAGATCAAATCCTGAGATATGGTTAAATAATGGAAGCACATATTTCTCTAAAGCACAGCAAAATATTGAGACCAGATTCCTGTGGGCAAACTAAAAGAACAGTATGAAATGAATACCTAGATATGTAACTGTTTCTTATTCATGGCACGAGAGCATTAAACAAGGAACAAATTAAAAAAGTGTACAGAAAGTAGAACTAATCTGAAACAAACACAGGTTGAGATTAATATGCTATTATTTACTGGCTTACTTATGAGCATGTGTGGGTCTGAGAACAACTTTTCCAACTGCTTCATGGAAGCATGTTTGCCCCAAAGCAATGAATTTTTGTTTGCAACATAAACTCCTTGATTCCATCCATTGCTTTAAGGAATAATGCTTCTTTCGAAAATACGTGAACCACACAATCTGCCTATTGAAATACGTGAACCACACAATCTGCCTATTCAATGTCTATCTCATCAATCCTCTCCATCTTTGATAAACCAGAAGGCATAAGTCTGGTTGCTTGCTTATGTAAGTTTCGGCAGTATACAAACAACTGAAAAAAGAACAAAAGAACACAGGGACACAATAACTGAAAAAAGACCTACCAAATATCATCAAAACCTTTCCCTTTCCAACCACCATATCAACAGTTTCTCCCATGACAGATGAAAGGAACTTGTAAAGAGTATCTGGTTGTTGTCCAACTAGAGTACTCAAGTAGGGCACAATTATGCCATTAGTTCTTTTACACCAACCCCAAGAAGATTGCTGTTGCCTTCAGTGTTAGCGACTGAATCAAGCACTAAACAATAGAGTCTATCCAAGAGTTCCATTTGTAGATTAAAATTTTGCAATTTATCGCCATCAAGCAAAGGAGAGAAATCTTTCATTCACCTAGAATATTCTGATATATCATCTGTTATCTGTCTAATACACTCACTCACTTGCCCTTCTGAAACAGATTCAATGGCTTTATAAAGGACGTAGATGAACTTCTGCGAAGATAATAATAACAGTTCAACTGATTCGAATAAACTTCATTAGACAGAAATGTCAAGAACCTAGAAGAACTTTCTTCAGTATTTCCCTCATAAGATACAGTAAGCCTTATTGCTTTGCACAATGCTAAAATAGCAAATTTGACCTACAAGCTACATAAATTCAAATATGTAAAGACAAGCCTGAAATCCATCTAAAGAAAAGGGGAGAAAAGTACACAAACATCATGAATATAACAATTTTTGAAAGACAAACACACGCAAATAAAATATATAAAGTCAAGTAGTTGATTTTCAATATTAAAAATAAAAAAAGGGCAGAATCCATGCAAAACCTCAAAAACATATGCTCATATGCTGAGGGGAAAACATATGGTATAGTTAGGCAGTAATTAGAGTTTTCGCACAAACCTGCGAAGTTGACTGTTTATTTGGCACCCTAGGGCTGGTATACTGAGGAAAAAACAAGAATTGATCAAAAGCATTCACCGAATCACAAATGATGGCAGAGTATGACAACATTACCAACCATGAAATTTATGAAATGTTATCTGTACCGGCAGAAGAGTGAAACCCGACCACCGAGCTCGAATACCCGGTCCAGTCCGGAAGTTAAAGATAACAAGTTAAAGATCATTTAATTAAGGATAGGATATTGATATTAAATCCTGATATTATCTGAAATAACCTTATCTAGTTAAAAGAGATAATATCCCTTAAATTAAGGAATCACATCTCAAAAGAGATTTAAGAGATAAATCATATCTCTAAAAGATATTTAAGAGATAAATCAGATCTCTAAAAGATATGGGAATCCTATTATAAAAGGAGGAGTACCCATGATAGAGACTCACTTTTCACTGAACCCCGATAACTCTCCCTTAAGCGTATTAGAGGAACCAGCTCGACCAAGAGACTATCAGACAATCCTTGCTCGCTGGTATCCATCGGATACAAGATTAGGGGATCGAGATCACCGTACCACCAAGGGTTGAACCTAGAACTACGTCTGGCTTTGATTCTCATTGGGATACGTAGGACCGGAATATTACATTCTGTCAAGCCAAAGTCTAAAGCAACCTCCATTGTTCACTCTTGGTATGATGTTCTACGGCGAGATTCCAGCAAGTCGGATCTCGGCAGGAACATTTGGCGCCCACCGTGGGGCGAGGTAAAAAATTGCCCCGACCACCGCACAACCACGGCCAGCTGTCGTGTTGTTTTCTTTCCACGTTTTCATGATTTTTTCCTCGATGATGAACCACACCAGATCTTCGAAGGACCTCGGTAGTGATGAACCACACCAGATCTTTGTGATTTTGGCTTGATTTTAGCAATCCAAATAATTTTGATAACCATGAAAGCGAGCGTTTTGTTTGAATTCGTGGTTTTGAGGGTTCAGGTACTGATAATGGACCACACTCGGTTACGTTTATTAACCTTATCCACACCACCATTCGGCAAATAAACTGTGATCGATCTTCTTTGGAAGCAGTGGTGATATCCGCTCTCAATTAATTGCCTACCCTTGTCCTTGAACTTGAAGTGTTGCTTGTCATCATATATATGCAACTTGACTGATTGTGCATGTGCCATTATCTAGGTAGAGGGGCGTAGACGAATCAGAGTTTTGAAGGAAAACCTACGATAGCGAAATCACCACCACGTATTAGAATATTGGCTATCTTTTTGTCCGCATCCATTTGATTCAACATCAATGGTAGACTTGTGAAACGCTACCGAACCCGATTCCTTGTTGAGTCAAGTTCAAAGGTATTTCTCTTCAATTTTGCCTCGATCAACAGCACCGTGAACAAAGGAGGAAAAATGATTTCTCAGACGGTTGACCTGTTGAGGGAGGAACTACCGGTGGAACAACAACCTCTGCTTTTGTCTGGAGACATCAAAACAGGACTTGTCCTCGTAGACCTTGTCAATGGCTTCTGCACCGTTGGAGCTGGCGCATTGGTTTTGCCAAAATCTATCTGGTTGAGCACGGTGATGATATCGGTCAAAAATTGAAGGAGCAAGCAATGGCATCTGATAATCTCACTACTCGGGGTCCAAGCCAATGAAGTTAACAAGTTGCTTACTGATCACCATGAATGACCAACAAGATAAGTGGCTCTAAATATTTTTAGTTTTAAAATATTTTAAAACCTGCTCACACTTAGTATCTGATACATAAGGGGCAGTGCCAAATTTCAAAAGGGCTCTTGGTCATGAGCACTCATTATGAGACACAGTTTGGGGCTTTAAATGAAGTTGCCCATATATGCCCATCGGGCGTATCGCTTCATGTTTAGCATTACTAATATATTTCTGAAATACATTTAAAGAAAACGGTGCATGGCCAAGGCATGCAATGAAACTATATCTCTATCAAGTTATTCCATAAAACTAAAGGGAGTGAGAGTCGCGACTCAGTTGAGTCAACTCGGCTGATACAAACTCTAGATAATACATAGTCTCCACAGGACAAAAATGGAGCACTCATGATTTTCCCACTTGCCCTATGAACATCTTTGAGAGATAGAATAGTATCTTAAAAAGCTTGGCCACCACAGCCCGGCCTCAGAGGGAAGAAGATGTCTCAGAGAGCTGAAGAAGATATCTTAGAGAGCTCGGTCTAGGAGAGCTCGACCATATGGGCTTGAGGGAATGCCTAAATCAGAGGCCGCGAAATGCTCAGGTGATATTGTTCTTTAAATCTAGTTTAAATCTAATATGATTTGATATGTTTTGCTCCACGCCTATAATGTTGTGTTATGTAGCATCGTATCATATTATTTATATATTTTTGAGCAAAGTGATGTTCGGATTATACCACTCCTAGAGTCACAAAATTTGCAAAGTGGTTGAGCTCCGGCTCCCTTAAAAATAACAGGTCGAAGCTCCGTGCTTCCCTTTCCACCAGGTCGAGCTTTGCTCCCTTAAAAACTGGCAGTTCAGCTCCGGCCCCCGAAAGATCGAGCCAAAACTCCATCTCAAAATTTTACTAAGAGGAAAACGAGTCGAAGCTCCTCAAATTAAAACCATGGAGGCCGAGTCAGACTCCCTCTATAAAAATCATAGAGATCGAGCTCTCCCTTGGAAAATAAAATTCCATCAGCTCCACCACTCAAACACCATACTAACTAACCTAAAGAGGCTGACCGAGCCATCGACTGATCAGGGTCGAAGTGCCGAGCCTATAAAGGTGTATAAATCCTAAAGAGGCTGACCGAGCAATCGACTGATCAGGGTCGGAGTGCCGAGCCTATAAAGGTGTATAAATCCTAAAGAGACTGATCGATCAATCGACTGATCAGGGTCGGAGTGCCGAGCCTATAAAGGTGTATAAATCCTAAAGAGGCTGACCGAGCCATCGACTGATCAGGGTCGAAGTGCCGAGCCTATAAAGGTGTATAAATCCTAAAGAGGCTGACCGAGCAATCGACTGATCAGGGTCGAAGTGCCGAGCCTATAAATGTGTATAAATCCTAAAGAGGCTAACCGAGCTAAAATCGACCAATCAGGGTCGAAGTGCCGAGCCTATAATAAAGACATTAGAAAATTTTCTAAGTGCAAATAGATTCAGAAGTAAACAAGAAATTTCATTAAATAAAAGGGGCAAGGCCCTGAATACATAAAGGTTCAGAATAAAAAGGGCACTGCACAAAAACAACGTGTTTCCTAACCTACTAATACAAAATTCACGAGTCAAGGTCATCCTCGGCATTTGGAGGGAGGGTAGCAGACTGGCCAGGTAGGCCCACTTCACCTTCACCTTCAGGTCCCTCCTCGGCCGCTTTCCCCTTGCCCTCTTCCCCTTGAGATACGGCCTCCTCATCCTCCAGCTCGGTGAGCAGAACTAGGATTCCATATCGGTTAAAATCCTTGTCCACGTCAGCATAGGAGAAGTCAGCATTCGGATTGAAATGCTGAAGCTGCTTCGCGGCTCGGGGAAAGCCATTAACATGCTCCCTCATGACAGAAGCCTCGACTTCAGCCAGATCAGAACGGAGCCTCAGATTCTCCTCCTTCTCGGTTTCCAGCAACTTCCGCAACTCAAGACTGGCTTCCTTCTCGGCTTGAAGCCCTTCCACGACCTTCTGAAGGTTGAGTCGGTCGACTCTTTCCATTTCCAGCTCGGCCATAAGGGTGGTATTACCTTTTTCCAGCTCTACCTTTTTGGCTTTCAATTGCCCAATTAGCTGAGCTTGCTCTTCACACTTTGCCATAGCTTTTTCAAGCTCATCCCAGTGCGCAAAGTTCGGGCAGCTTCCGCCTTCATACTTTTCATTATTAGAAAGCTCATGGCTCGAAAAACAGGTAATGGAGGAGACTCAAGAGCATAAGCGACCGCAACTTTCCTGCTCGCATCATGGCCCAATTCTAGTAAAAGCCGAGCATGTACTGGCTTAATAACTTGAGAACCCACTATAGGGCTAGAGTTAAAATTGTCTAGCTAAGAACAAAGGGCAGAAGCCCAGAAAGCCGAGGGCGAGCATTGCCCCCTCGCACCAAAAAGCCGAGGTCGAGCTATGCTCCCTCGCACTACGCACCGGAAAAAGTCGAAGTCGAGCAATGTTTCCTTCCTTGCAATAAAAATCCTAAGCCAAGCACAACATCTTCGTACCAAGATAAAGTCCACAACATATCATGCATGTTAAGAGACCCAGGATTCGAAGGAAATCCTGGTAGTGTTCAACCAAATAAGCCGGAATCCTAAGTAAGACTGGGCTCCGCACAAAAATCCGAGCAGTGCTCGTCCAAGCAAGACGATAACCCAAGAAAGGATTGGTTCTACAAAAAACAGATTTCCGAGCAATGCTTCCACGAATCATAGTCCAAAGTCCTCGGCACCAAAAAGCGTGTTAAGACATGCGGGTTGACATTTAAGCTCTTTCGCTTATTTCAAGCTCGGCGCTTGGGGGGACTAATGGGGATAAAGGAAGGATATTCTCGGAAATTACAGAGAAAGGATATCCCTTAGCCTACAGCTCGAAGAACTTGTAGGAAAACTATTTTCTCATACAAATTGGAGAAGATATTAGGAAAGTTTATTCTGAGACACACCTTCAAGATCGGGAAAAATAATTCGAGGTCAAGTTTCAAAGTTAGTGGGTATTTCAAAATCCACCAAATGAAAGGGTTATGAGCTACTCGAAGAAAATGTTAAGAGCTCTCAAGAACTTCTAAGATCGAGCTACATTCGGCAAAAGGTGAGTAAAGTTCAAACTCTCAAGATGATCTTGAAAGCATCAAAAATTAAAGGATGAAATACACGCCTGAGGTAAGGTCCTAATGACCGAGTTTGAACTTGACTCTTCAAAAGATTGGTTCGAGCCTGAATCACTGATAAGTCGAATCTCAGCTACCAGCTTCAAAACTTGTCTTAAACAAAGGTAAGATTGAAGTATCTTATGTTCAGAACATGTTACTGGACGAGATGTGAACCTCGACCGCTAAACTCGAGTACTGCCCGAGAGGTATTAGCCGAAGTAAGAGGATCTATGCAAATCCAGTACTTTATCAACACTAAGGACAAGTTCCGCTTCTTTCATAAAGCTCTTTCACTTATTATGAGCTCAAAGCTTGGGGAGCTTATATACTGATAGAGATGTTAAACTCGACTGCCGAGCCTACCAAACTAAAATATTGGACGAGAAGTAAAGCTAGATCTCCAAACCCAAACAATCAAAGGGAAATGATTACTAGATTCGCCCACCGAGCCCGCTGAACTTAAGAATTGGCTGAAATGTGAAGCTCGACAACTTGAAACGAGAAGCTCGGTCTCCCTACTAGGTTGAGCTCCAGCTCCCAACTACTGGTTCGAGCTCAGGCTCCCTACTGGGTTGAGCTCCGGCTTCCAACTGCTCGGTTGAGCTCCGGCTCCCGACTACTGGTTCGAGCTCAGGCTCCCTACTCGGTTGAGCTTCGGCTCTCGACTTATCGTTTGAGCACGCAACTACAGCGCAAAACTCGGAAATGATGCCGTGAAGGCCACGCGTCACGCAGAGTAACGTCTCTTTTCCATTTCGGGAACCAAGAAAGTATGGCCTCATCACATAACAAGCAATCACCTCCACCTCGGCTTGCCTCGGCTCCCACGAAAAAGCTTCCACGCCATCGGCTCAAAGCTTGTGGGGCTTGTGTATGAGCCGAGATACAGAGTCCGGCACCCAGAAAGCATCAAGCTCGGTCACCCGAGCTGCTCACCGAGTTGGAGGATGTATATATATGCATAGAGTATGAAGCTCGGCCAATCACCTCGCCTGGCCTAAAGACAGAAAGATGAAACCGAGTTCCTGAGCTCGACTAACATCATGAAAGCTTTTACGCCTAATCAGCTCAAAGCTTGGGGGGCTTATGTACTGGCCGAAAAGTGAAACCCGGCCACCGAGCTCGAATACCCGACCCAGTCCGAAAGTTAAAGATCACTTAATTAAGGGATATGATATTGATATTAAATCCTGATATTATCTGAAATAACCTTATCTGGTTAAAAGAGATAATATCCCTTAAATTAAGGAATCACATCTCAAAGGAGATTTAAGAGATAAATCAGATCTCTAAAAGATATTTAAGAGATAAATCAGATCTCTAAAAGATATTTAAGCGATAAATCAGATCTCTAAAAGATATGAGAATCCTATTATAAAAGGAGGAGTACCCATGATAGAGACTCATTTTTCACTGAACCCCGGTAACTCTCCCTTAAGCGTATTAGAGGAACCAGCTCGACCAAGAGACTATCAGACAATCCTTGCTCGCTGGTATCCATCGGATACAAGATTAGGGGATCGAGATCACTGTACCACCAAGGGTTGAACCTAGAACTACGTCTGGCTTTGATTCCCATTGGGATACGTAGGACCGGAATATTACATTCTGTCAAGCCAAAATCTAAAGCAACCCCCATTGTTCACTCTTGGTATGACGTTCTACGGCGAGATTCCGGCAAGTCGGATCTCGGCAGGAACATTCTCCAATAACCTCATATTCAATTTCCAAAAGATATCCAGATAGCAACTGGTATCTCATTAGCTGATAATATAAATAGTTCCATCTCCATCCTGTCATAGTTGGACAAGCAGAGTACATTAGTGCAACTAGTTATCAGTTCATTGAATATATATTTTCTTCAAGAAATTGAGACAAGCTCCTCCATGTGTATCCTGTATTCTCATATACACCTTCTCCTGCATAAATCTATGCAAAAGCAAACTACTGATAGATTTGAGGATGCAACAAAGATACGAAAATAGGAGTTTGGCAAAAGAGGCTCCATAACCACTACAAAAAATATTTACAAGTGATTTTTGGCTGTCTGCACAAATATTATATGAGCTACAATTTTCTCTTGAATTTTCTTGCCAAATTAATTAACCTATGCTTTGCCATTGCCATAGAATTCATACTGAAATTAAACCGCCATGCATATATTCCATTCGCTTTTACATCATGAATAGCAAATTCATACTGCAATTGCATTTTGGCTAATAAAGAATTCACAATAATTGCACTAAGGGTCACCGAAGGGTCGAGTATCTATCCCGATTTTATATTTGCATTTAGGGTAAATTAGGGTCTCATCCGAATTTCAAATTAGAGAATGAGATTAGGGTGAATTCTTGAAGATTGAAATTTCTTGCATAATCAAGAATTAGATTATAATGTGTAGTCGCTAAGATCAACATACATATATACATGCCATACGGGCAAGTTTGCCGGAATAGAACCTTCAAACAACATATTAAAATTGGTGAGAATGCAGTTTTGAGTTGAGGAATGAAGTAAGTAAACAATATATTAAAATTGAAAGATAAAAGTAACAAGTCAAAACTATTTTATTGAATTATTTTTAACTTTGTCAACACATCAAGACTTGAAACCAACCTTACATAGAAAGATTACTATAAAAGACATACTACAGCCCAAAAGTATTATTCCCTTCGGTGATTTGCCTCCCATCTGTAAAATTTATGTTCCATGGAAAGCATTTAGATCTATCCGGGTATATAAGACACGGTCCTGTATTATATATATTCCAAACGCATGTTTTGCAACTATCCCTTGATTGAATAAAAATGTCAAAATAGTGAAATTGTCCTGGCCAACGAAAGCTACAAAAGTATTGGGTTGTGCCAAATATTGAAGTCACAAACTCAAAACTGTAAGCTTCATTGAAATTCAAAGAATGAATTCCAAGATCACTGTTCTTATCTTTGCAATGAACGCTGAGCACACCTGGTATCTTGTTGGTCATTCTAACACTCCAAAAACTAATTTGTATAGTATCACCACCCATGAATTGTGATACAAGTATGGAAGAAATAAAAAAGAAGGATAAGAGAATTTTGGTAACAGAAGCCATAATACAGTGGATTAACAATGGATGCAATTCTTTTTATATAGGGCTGAAGGCATATGCAATGCCAAGATATTCATGGTTATACGTAAACTATTAATTAGTTCTTCTAAGATTAATATTCAACATCTCTCAACACCAGCCTATTAATTGATACTTATTCCCCAAATTTTACTTTTTCAAGATTCATTCTTTTAAAATTTAATTTACGATATTTTCTTATCAAAAAATTAATTAGATGCTCATTTTCCACTACCAATATGTTATCTTCCTTCACCAAGTCCCCCAACTACTTCCTTCTTTTTGATTTATGTGAAGTCTTTTCACTAACAAGTAGCTGCCAATTCAAATGCACAGATCTTATGATTTATGTGAAGTTATTTTACAATAAATATTCAGTCTTTCTCACTTTACGCATGAATTTTTTTAACCATGTTTGTATTGCAAAGAATTGTAAAGATGTTAAGTCATTGCCCAACAAAATTTTTGTTATAACGTTATCCATGTTATAAGAACTCTATCCTGAACAAAAAGAATAAACGATTCACTATTTTTATATTATAATTTTTTGGAATAGATATTTTATGAGCTACTAAATCTGTTTACCATTTATTGATATATTGAATGAGCTACTAAATCCGTGTATGGGCTACTCAAAAATCAAGCGTATTGGTTGCCAACATGTCTATCTAGTGTGCAGATTAAAACTGTAAGAATCATCTATCCGCTCATAAGTGACAGAAGCGTTCGTCCACTAAAGTGATAGAAGTGCTCGTCCATTAAGGTGACAGAAGCGCTCGTCCACACAAGTCTTTGGACTTGCTAAGTCCTTAATGAGAAGCTCCGTCTAATGACATGGCATATGGAGCTCGTCTACTTGCCCGTCTGAATGTAAAATCTTAAATGGCTAGATGGACACGGTTATTTTCAAGATGGATGCGCTTATTTTATGGACGCGAATTCTATAAGAATTATCATAATCTTATTTCAAGAACCAGAGTCAAGAAAAGTCAGAAGTTACTCTCTCAAGCAACCTCGGTTATCAAAACCAAAGACCAGTTAAAGAATGCTTCCAGCATGCTTTATTCCCTAGTACCTCTGGTCCTTACACGAAAAGGGAATTGTACTCAACAAAGTACAAAATGCTCTTTGTACAACTCTGATATGGCTGTATCACGATGCATAAAGCCATGATCCTTCATGTTAGAGTACAACCAATGTTCCTATTGCATTAATGGCTGCCCAGAACGACTCTATTGCATTTAATGAAGTTCTGCTTGAAGCCAACATCTGAGGGAATGTCTCTAACGGATCCTAAATGCTTGAAGAATATAAATACATAAGTCACTGAAGCTGAAGCATAGAGAATACACATAGCATTAAAGAGCCATTACTTTGCGCATTAATATCTTCACTCTTTCATTCTGTATTCTTCAATCATTTGAAGTTATTACACAGACCTTCCTAAGCTTTACATTTAAACCACTCTCTGAATGTTAGTGAATGTTCTGTCTATCTGAAGTTGTATTTATTACAAACCAAATCTCTCAAACAAATCCGAGTGAGCCTGAAGAGGCTAAGTATGCAAAGAATACTTGTCTTGGAGCCTGAAGAGGCTACGTGTGCAAACAATACTTGAGTCTGTAACCTGATCAGTTATAGTGGATAAATCTTGGTGCTGCCAAGGACTGGACGTAGCTCTTTGCTTTGAAGAGTGTGTTGGTAGTGGCTACGATCTCAAGAGGGGGAGGGGGAGGGGGGGCGGGTGAATTGAGATATTGAAAACTTATTCAACAATTTAAAATAAAACAGTGCTTCTTTTAAAGAAAATTGGTTTTCACTCAATTTTAATTTCCAAGAATTAGGTTATGGAACAAGTAATGATGACAAGAAGAATTATAAGTAGTAACAACAGATTTTAACACAGATTGCAGATTTCACTACAACAGAAAAAGCTTTAGATAGCATTTCCGGATGCCTTTTAATAGCGTTTTTAAGTGCTATCTATGCTACCGCTATTAAAAGTAGTTAGCAAAGATATCATTTAAGAAGTGCTATTAAAAGATGACCTTAGATAGTGTTTCCGCGTATTTACAAAACGCTATCTTTAGTGTGTGTTTTCTGGCAGTCATCTGTGACTTTAGATAGCGTTTGTTTTAACAAATGCTATATAAAGGCAGACTTTAGATAGCGTTTGTTTTAGTAAACGCTATCTAAAGGCAGACTTTAGATAGCGTTTGTTTTAACAAATGCTATATAAAGGCAGACTTTAGATAGCGTTTTCTTATCAAACGCTATCTAAAAGCTGCCTTTAGATAGCGTTTACAAATACAAACGCTATCTATTCCCTTATTTTTTTTAGTTTACCTATTTCTTAACTTTACCTCCATCCTGCATGTTCATAAAAAACAGAAGGTTTACATAAATAATTGAAGCACAATCCAAATTATGGGTAGCAAATAAAACCCAGACACCTAAGTTACTCTATCAGACTAACACAAACCAAAACACTCTAACAGACTAACACAAACAAAAACTAAATATAAGAATTAAAATAACACCATACCAAATTGGGGGTTATGCCACGAGCAACAGCAGCTCCACCAATTGTATATTCCAGTATCAAGGCCCAGCCAATTAACCAAGCAACTCTGCAAACAAAGTAATCATTTTTTTATTGATAAAAATATATCAACTCTAAATTGACAATCATTTTTTTTTATGAAAGACCATGTAAATAAAATTGATATAGACCTCAAATTGCCAGATATATTCTCAAACAATACAAGATATACTATCCCCTTCACATAGGTTCAAAAGTTTTTCCAGAAAAAGACACCACCCCAAAATCCCCCAGCATCTATATCACCCTCATATCATGAGTATAAGAAGAAACCAAGAAAAGAACCATCCAATAAAGCATCAATTCATTTTCAATAAGCAAAGCTGACATCATAATTAGGTCCAAGGAAAGCAAGGATTAAAAAAATAATAATAATTCAAGCACATGTGAAGAGAAACCACTATGTAAGAGTCTAAAAATTGTGAATACCCTTCTCCAACACATGTAAGAAAGTGATATGCACTCCCAGCAGAAGGGCAGCGACTAGCTAGTTCTGCATAGCAAAAAGCTGAAAGAGCAGCTGCCAATCCAGCTACCAGAAAAGAAATTGCCAAAGCTAGTCCAGAATGCTCTCTAGCAACTGTTCCAACTAGAACATAGACTCCAGCACCAATTGTTGCACCAACACCTGAATCAAAACAAACACACACAAAAAATATTAATTTGCATAACAGTTTATAACCAAATATAATAGAACACGCTTAATTCAGTTCGACTGGTTACTTTTTTTTTTCTTCTAATTTTTTTGTTCTTAATAACTGAAAACCAAACAAGAAAGGAACCTTAACAATTACTTAAAGATCATATGAAAAAGGGTATGAACAATAAAGTACAATCAAACACGGAAATCATGATTATTGCATTATAAAACAAAAAAGTGATAAACTGAAAAATGAACAGATCTAAAACCTTAACCCCAGATGGGTGAAACATAATAGGAAATAAACTAAACCAAAAAAAAAAAAAAAACCAAGAAGAAGAAGAAATTTGAATTACCAATTGCCATGAGATTAGGAACAGTTAACTCCTTGGCAAGTTGAGCTTGAGAGTTGTTGTTAGGGGTGGCAGAATCCACCCTCTTCCTCCTAGTGAAAAACCATGAACCTTGTCCTCCATTTCTACCACCCTCTTGTGAATCAACCAACACCCCGATAGAAAAAAAATTATATTTTTAATATTTTTTTTCACCACAATACATGGGATATAATAAAAAGTAGCAAAGAAAGCTTTTTGTTTTTTTTTCAATTTTTTTGGGTTTTGATGAGAATCTGTTTCAGTGAGGAGTGAATAATAAATAGATAGTGTGGTGTTTCCTCACCCCTGTTCTTTCCTCACCCTCGAGCACTTATTAAATAAACATAAAGTTTTTGTCTGTCTTTCATTTCTTCAGTTGTGGTGGGCTACGCTTTTATGTTGGAAAAATTCCCTTGTTTCTTCAGTGAGGCGTGCACTTTTTGGCTCCTCTTGCCTCAAGGTGACAAGACCCCCTAGCGCCTTTCGCCTTTAATTACCTTGTTTGACGCGTATATATCATGATTAATGAGATGAAAATTAGAGCTAGTAATTATTCGACAGAGACTGAATACACTGTGAAATAGACAATGAGACTAAGGTAGTCTTACCCTTCCATTAGTGAAGACAGCATTGACACCAGATTCAAACCCAAGTACCCTATTCAAAAAAAATTCCACTTGATAACAATAAGCCTCATTTAATACAAACTTTGATGATTGCCAAACAAAAAGGAAAAAATATGTCAGAGGCTATGAAATTGAGTCTAGAACTGTGAAAACCTCCACCTTAATAAATAAATGAGGGGGAGAAGCAAAGAGGGAAAGCAACAGAAGTAGAGAATAACTTTAATTAGGTACTAGCACAGCTGATCCAAGAAGTCTAATATGTTCTTCTTGTGGCTGCATAAAACCACTCATGCACACCACTAGTATAAAAACTGTTTTCAACTTTGAAAAGGAATTCAGAACGTTGATACGAAAACTGTACTTAAACTTCAAAAGGAATTTGCAAAACTACAAAGTTACAACATGTTTCACAATCATGAACTAGAAAAATTGCAAACACCCAACACAGTTCCATTATTCCAAAGATACAGTGTAACCCAACATTAGAGGCATGTTATCATATAGGCATTTAGGCAAATGAGTAATACACACCACTTCTACTTTCAACACACGCATGGTAAAGACAAGGGAATGCCATCACTCACATTCACTAACCAGTAGAAAGAGAATTTCATATGAGACAACCCAAAAAATTTGCCTCACGAACACCATATGCACACACACATTGGTGGCGCTTAGAAACTCATGGCACTTTGCAAGCACTAAGAGTTTTTCATTCAGTCATTTTATCAAGCACATGTTATGCCTAAAACTGTTACAATCAAAGGATTCCATATTTCTCCTCTAAAATGCAATTAGTGACAGGTAGGCAAAGTTAGACCTTGTCTCAAAAAGTAAATATCAACACCAATGAATTGTACAGACCATGTGCTTATACCCTGTCACTTTTATTCAAGAATTCATATCATACCCACTTGTAATTTGTATGGGAAAGAATTCCAACTAGGCATGTGGTGTTCAACAAAAATATTTTCATAGAGGCATTTTATCAAACAAAAGTGATGCATGTGAAATCCTTCTAACATAAATGTATGGTTAGCATATCAATCACGTCCCAAATTGAAAAAATGAAATCAGAAATCACATTATCAACCAAGGAGTATCAAACCAAATCACATTACAATATGGGATGAGTGCAAGGAAGAGAGGGATTTGTTACCACTACTTTGAACTGATGAGTCTTAGGGTGAGAATTGCATACGATGTGAACAAGAAACTGGACTTGTGAAGCTTTTATAGTGCAGACTTTCGCACTGCGATGCACGAGCTCCACCACGCGACTAGAGGGAGTAGCTAAGGAGTGGTCTCGCCTTGCGAAGTCAGTTTGGAATTTCGCCTTGCGATGAACAAGCTTCGCCGTGTAACGAAAGTCAGTGATGAACTGAGATTAACTCGCCCTACGATGGTGCTTTGTCCGCTTTAGGGTATACGCAGAAACTGAGAATGTTAGGGTATACGCGCGCGGGTAGTTCTAAAATTCACCTAAGATAGCGTTTCAAACCTTAAACGCTATCTAAAATTCACCTAAGATAGCGTTTCATACTTTAAACGCTATCTAAAGTTTATCTTTTAATAGCATTTCCTAAAACAAATGCTATTAAAAGTTGATTTTATTTATTTATTTATAGAAAAGATAGCGGTTCCACTTAGAAACACTATCTTAGGTGCACTCTTTAATAGCACTTATTTTAGGAAATGCTATTAAAGCACTACAATTTTTAATAGCAGTTCCGCATAACAAATGCTATTAAATAACTGCTATTATAAGTCATTTCTGTTGTAGTGTTTAAAGATTCAAGTTTAACAAGTATGTGGAGTTTAGGGATTAGAAGAACACGCAAACCGATTTATCCTGGTTCGACTACCTCCTCTGGTAAGCCTACATCCAGTCCCACACCTCTGTGGATTTCTTCACTATAATCAGCAATTACACAATTCTAATTACAGCAACACAAGGATACCCTCCTTACTTGAAAAATCTCCAGAAAGCACACTAGCTTTCTTTACCCAAGGATCCCTTCTATCCTTGTTGAACCCTAAGAGATACCCTCTCTTAGTCACTCTAATTCACAAAAATAATTGAGTAGAAGCAAGACTCTAAAAGCCTGATAATACAAATTGAAGTTCTAACTATCACACTTTTCTCAGAGATAAAGCACTTTGTTTCACAATCAGAATGAGTTGCGTTTATTGTATATGTTGTTGTTGTTGTTAAAAAGCGTTCCTTTGATCCCTCTTTATATAGAAGACAGATTATAGCCGTTGGGATCATTTAAGACAGATTTGGATCTGATTTAACAAAATCTGCTTTCTTGATTCTTGATCTCCAAATGTGATTCTGTTTGATCTTTGTAGAGATTGCGTCCTTCTTGAGATATAATTGTTTCCATCTGAAAGGATAGCCAAGTCTTTTTGAAGAGTAATTAATCCGCGTTTATTTGAAGAGAAAAATATCCGCGTCCATTTGCCACGTCAGCAGACGGGAGTATTAGCTCAAGGTTATTGGACGGGCTCCAACTGGTAGACGAGCTTTATATATCATGTAAGTGGACGGAGCTTCTAATTTAGTGTGTATCGTTAGTAGACGAGCTCTCCAAGTGTTACTATCAGTAGACGCGCGCTCTTGTTACTTTCAGTGGACGAGCTCTCCTTTTTCTTCAGTGGATACGTGCTTCTTTTACATCAGTGGACGCATGCATCTTTTACATCAGTGGACGCGTGCTTCTTTTACATCAGTGGATGCATGCTCCAAGTGCCACATCAGCAGACGAGATCTTCTGTTTCCTTATTGGACGCGCTTCATGTGCCACGTCAGCAGATGAGATCTTCTGTTTCCTTCAGTGGACGCGCTTCTGTGCTACGTCAGCAGACGAGCTCTTCTGTTTCCTTCAGTGGACGGGCTTCTGTGCCACGTCAGCAGACGAGATCTTCTGTTTCTTTCAGTGGAAGCGCTTCATGTGCTCTTTCAGTGGACGATAGCTTTTTACTTTGTTCTTTTAGTGTACTTCAGTGATCTTGGATGTAATTTAACACGAAATGAGTACGTAGTCAAAATTAAAAATCTTATGCAAAATACACTTTGTTTGTCATACATCAAAACATGAATGAGGGCTTAGTCTTACAAACTCCCCCTTTTTGATTATGACAAACCTTACCATACTTAACCTTAGTTATTAAGAAATCAGAGTGCAGCTATTCAGTAAGCATGGTTCTTGAGTTATTTTCGTCCTCCCCCTGTGTCATTGATATCTTTCAAAAGATCAAGTGTTATCATATCATTATCAGAAAAAAAATCATCTTGCATTTATTACAAGTTCAAGTATGTCTTTTCAAAGCAGTTCATACTCAGGTGTCAGAAAAAAAAAATTACATATTAGAGAAATTTTTTTTACAGCAAATGCATAGTTCACCTTTATGGTTCTTATTTCTCCCCCTTTGTTAGAGAAATAAAAATTAAAAAAAAATTTGCATATCAGAAAATGCATGGTTCATTAAAATTTGCATATCAGAAAATGCATGGTTCATTTTTATGGTTCATATTTCTCAGATGTATGGTTCATCTTTCTAGTTCATCTCAGATGTATGGTTCATCTTTCTCGTTCATCTCAGATGTATGGTTCATCTTTCTCCCCCTTTGTCATTATCAAAAAGAAACTATGGAGAATATTGAAATCAATCTTAATAAACAGTCTTGCATTCATTGATAATAAGGCATTTCAGAACTTATGCAATACATCAAAACATCCAAAAAACCAAAATAAAATTACAGACACCTAAGGACGCTTAGCATCTTGCCCATGTCCTTCATAATTTTCAGCAACTTGTGCTGCCTTGTGTGCCATCTGTTATTAGTTATTTTGAGGATCAATTATGCCAAGTTCCCTTCTTATAAAGAAGAAACTCTCCTTATTTAGTGGTTTGGTGAATATATCATCTAATTGCTTAGTTGTATCTGTTGGAAAAACTTTATGGGAGATATACTTAAAGATGAAAACCATCATCCAAACAAGACAAGTCATGTTCAATCATCAAGAATAGAAAATGAAAGACAATAGCGGAAGCGTACCCGAATTCATGGAAAATATGATGGAGAAACTTCTGGTTCTTGGTCTTCCAAGTCAACATGCACAATTCTTCTTAAACCATAAAGAGCCTCTCCTTTCTAACGATGGGTGTTAGAAAAGAAAATTGGTTACATATGACTTGGGGACCATAACCTTTTATAATGAGTCCATGCCCTTTCATGAAGAGTGATGTCCCTTCGAATTCAAACTCTTTCATGAAGAGTCATGACTATCCACACATTTCTTATCTCTAATTTTGCCCATCATAAAAATAGAAATAAGACCTTATGGTATCTACACAATAATTTTCATAACAATTATGTCCTTAGCCATAAACCTTACTTGAATTAGATCACTTTAATTTGACTAATTAAAAATAATGGCCCTAACACATTTAAACATTACAAGTGTGACCCAAAAATTTCTAACAATCTCCCACTGGTCACATATGTATGCTTATAAATGTGTTATACTTTATGAGCTCCAAATTTGCCATTATAAACCTTGGACATATCCCTATCCCGTCCATTAGTTATATCAATATATAGAACCAAAGCGGCTTTCGTTATATCAATCATAACTAAATCCATCAATGATCACTAATATTAACACAACCAAATGACATAGATTAATCATGAAATGTGTACCATGAAAATCACATGAAGGTGATCTGTATATGTCGATTTTCAACTGGTCCTACTTTACTCTTTAATGAGATCAATACTCAGAGTGAAAAGCAAACCAAAAACTGTATTCTGTAGAAAATAATCATAAAGTATATCTTCCTTAGAAAAGCATCCAAATACAAACTCCCACTGAACAAATGTATCGTCTAGTGATACAACACCCATTCGAGCAATATGCTCGTGAAAGACCTTGGGTGGTAAACCTTAGTAAGTGGATCCACAACTATGGAGTTTGTCCTAACATGCTTTATAGACATCTGTCACTCTGAACTCTTTCCACATCAATAAGGAACTTAATGTCACTGCTAACTTATGGTCACAAAATAACTGTAGTGGTCTTTCAATAAATCTAAAATCCATAACCCAGTGACAAAATTCCGCAACCTTATCACATAATTTGAATGCCTTATAGCCATAGATAAACATAACCTGATGTAGATTTCCAACTGTATTGGCATCCAACAAAATCAGAATCAGAATACTCAATGATCTCTAACTGACCTGATTTTCCTTATGTGAGCATATAGTTCTTTGTTCTCTATTGAATAAATCATAACCTGTTTGGCTGCTTTCTAACAATTTATTCCTAGATTGCTCAAGTATCTGCCTAACACTTAACAATGTACGCTATGTCTGGATGAATACGGACTTGGGCATACATTATGCTTCCTACAACCGATGCATAGGAATCTCCTGCATCCCTTTAATCTTAAGATTTCTTTTGGGCACTGATTGAGACTAATTTGTCTCCCTTAGCGATCGAGGCATCACTTGATTGACAGTCTTGCATGCCAAACCATTTGAGCAATTTATTGATATAGCTCTTTTGTGACAATCCTAGAGTACTCCAAGATTGGGCTCAGTGTATCTGGATCCCTAATACAAAGGAGACGTCACCATATTTCATCTCGAAATTATCAATAGAAATCTATTGGTTTCGTGCAACATGCCTATATCATTAGTCCCAAGTAGTATGTCATCAACATACAATAACAGGAAAACATTCTTACTCCCACTGAATTTGTGTTGCACACAAATACTAACAACATTCATCTCAAAACTGAATGAGAGAATTACCTGATAGAACTTGTGGCATCACTAACGAGACGGTTATTTTAGTCCACATATGGATTATGTCAATTTTCAAACCGTGTTCTTTGTGTCTCCCAACACAAAGTTTTTCGGCTGCACCATATAGATTGTTTCGTCAATGTTGTCATTGAGAAACATCATCTTGACATCCATTTGATGAAGCTCCAAATCCTAAAGTGCAACAAGGGTCCCGATTGTCCTAAAAGAGTCCTTAAATGAAACCGGAGAGAAAATCTCTTTATAGTCAATCCCTTTATTTTGAGTATGGTCCTTGGCTACAAGACGAGCCTTATACCTCTCCACATTACCTTTGTAATCCCTTTGGTATTAAATATACATTTGCAACCAATGAGTTTGACACCTTTTGGTAATAGGAGAAGTTCCCAAACCTTATTGTCTTGTATGAACTCATACTCCTCATTTATTGCTTCAATCCACTTTTCTAAGTTGGAATCTTGCATGAATTGACGAAAATTGATTGGATCATTTTCCATCATACCATCATTTTTCTCATGTTCCTGAAGAAATACTATGTAGTCAACTAGAATAGCATTTCTTCTTTCTCTAGTGGATCGTTGCAAAGTGATGTCGTGCGAATGCACGTGTGCGATTCCGGCAAGTGTACCGGATTGCCGTCAAGTAATAAAAGATATCGAACCCACAGAGACTGTGTTCTCGAATCGCAATCGGTTTTCGAATCGATTAGATCTGGACTTTTTAGAGGGTTTTGAAAAAGGTTTGAATTGAGAGATAAACAAACAGAATCAATTAAAACAGAAAACAAATGTTTTTGGGATTTTCGATTTAAACGGATTCCTAGGGATTTGGGTTACCTTTGAGGCTGTTTATGTTGCTAATCTGATTTACCTTTGTTGATTACCGAAATTGCCTTGAAGGCGAGTTTATCCTCTGATAGCTTAAGCTCCCTCTCGGGTTACAAAAGCCGTGCCCAATTGACCCGACCCCTACTCTCGTGGTAGTCGATCCCAGATTGGACCCTTTACGTTCCGTGACAACTCGTTGCTCCTCGAGGGACGGCTTCTAACTCTCGTGATTTCAGTCCCAAGTCTGACTTCTATAGGTCCGACACCCAAGTTCACCGCTAGGTTCCTCCTTGAAATGTCTCAGTCATGCAAATAACCTAAGTTCACCGCTAGGTTCCTCCTTAGATCATCCACATCTCACAAACCAGTGGCCGCCGAATTTTACGAGTGAAACACCCTAGAAATCCTAAGTTCACTGCTAGGTTCCTCCTTAGAACGTCTACGTCACGCAAATAAGCGGTTGTCGAAATTTATGAGTGATTAACACACTAGAAATCAGATCTAAAACAATAACGAAATCAACAACGATTTTACATCAAATCAACAACATTTACAAACCTCGGGCAGAGCCCAAATCCCTAGAAACAAACTACTACTCCAGTCTTGCCATGGAGATGACAAGCTGGGTTGACAACATAATGAAAATACAAAAAATCAGAGAAGAGGAGAAGAGAGACCTATGCCTAAGTCCTTGTGTACAAGTCTAGATGGTAGATCCTTCATGATCTGATGCCTTGGTCCTTATTTATAGAAATTGGGAAGTTAGAGTCCCAAACCAACTCAAAATCTGATCTATTTCGGTTTCTTCAGGTCCAAGTAATGCGCGTCACGGCCGTGATGGCCATCACGGCCAGGCCGTGACGGTCTCTGCCTCTGCCAATTCTGGAAGTTCCATTCATTCGCGACGCGAAGATACTGCTCGCGACGCGAGCCCTCTTTTGTGGCCGTGATGAATTTCACGGCTGGGCCGTGATGTGCTCGACTTGTGGTGGTTTTGGGTCACGGCCGTGATGGCTATCACGGCCAGGCCGTGATGACTCGACTTCAGCCTTTGTTCTTTTTCAGTTTTGTGCTCGATCATCGCATCACGCTAGGCCGTGATGGGCTCTGTTTGGCTCATTTTCTGCACTTTTAAAGCTCTATCTTCATCCAAACTTCATCATGGTTGATCTTGAGCATTTTACCCTTGATATCTGCAAAACAACACACGAAAACCGCCTTACCCGTTCCAAAGGAAAATTAACCTAAAATCTAATAAAAAATATGCCTAAACTACATGAAAATGCATGTGAAATGATAGACAAAGATGATGTGGAATCACACTCATCAAATCACCCCAAGCTTAAAACTTTGCTTGTCCTCAAGCAATTACTCAGGCCATAAGATAAATCAATCAAAGCGTGGATAATGAACCAAAAACCCTAGAAGCTAATCCAAGTGATAGGCATATTCAATAAGCATTCAAGAGATAATCAAGTTCGAGTCCAATTAGAAGCTTAGGTTCTTCAAGTTCATATTCTCACTGATTTGGGCACTCATCTCACCTCACTCAAGTGTTTTAGGGTTTATTGACAATTCACTCAATTTCCTCAAGGAAAATATTTTACCATAGGCTTGACTATTAACCAAATCTCTACTTTATTTATGAAAACACATAAGAATCAAGAGGTCTTTAACTTTGGTTGTAATGTGGCCATGGGATTTATTGTTAGGTGGGAAAATCAAGAGAAGGGAAATTCAAGAAGGCTAAACACATTATCAAACATTACAAAGCATGACACCTTCTAAAATACCTTTTAGGGGCTTTGATTTACTTTCTCCACCTTTCTTTCTTTATTTTTTTTTATTATTTATTTTTTCATTTCTCACTTTCTTTGTCATCCCCTTCTCCAATTTTTTTGTGTTTATTTCAATTTATTTGTTTGGAGAAGGGGAGATTTATAGCTCAAGAGAAATTACTTTCTAACTTTTCATCCCATACCTTTTCCAACTACCAATTACCCTTTCTGTAATACTTTAAAAGGTGTCATACCAAGCATTATTTATCAAAGCAATTCAAGGTACCAAGAAAAGTATTTTATCTTTAGGCTCAAAATCGGGCAACTAAGGGGTAGCATTTATCATTCAAAGCTCGGGAGGCCGGAAAAATACCTAGTGCCTCAATCATTTCCAAAAATGCTTTCAAAATTTTTTAAGTTTTGAAATGGTTTCAAGTCAAGTTCTAGAAAATACAGTCCATGAGGAATTAAATCACTCTATCACAAGAAATGGGGTAGATTTAGTGAATACCCCTATTTGGCTCAAAATCTTACATTTAGTAGTTCAAAAATCAGTGAGGTACACAAGTTTAAGGAACCACATGCTAATTATCAACTATCAAATGATTATCTCAAGAATTTTTATTTTTAGCCATATCACAAGAATAATGAAAAATTTGGGTTCAAAATTCACTATCTCAATTCATTTGGCTCCAAGTTCTCACAATCGGATGCATGTTCTAAGTGAGGGGAAATCTAGAGAATGTGATCATACCAATCTATGCCTATGAGAATGCAATATGAATGCAACAATGCAAATGCAAAAATAAATAAATACCCCTACCCCAAGCTTGATTACTTACATTGTCTCCAATGTAAATAATCAAGTCGAAGAGAGGAGAAAAATGGAACAACTTACCGAGTCGGTAGCGGGTGTTGGTTTCACATTCCAGTCAAAACTTGGGTGGAAATTGTATCACGGCCGTGAGGATCATCACGGGCAGGCCGTGATCGTTTCTGGTCCTCAGGAGTTGCCCTGTCACGGCCGTGATCTACATCACGGCTAGGCCGTGATGCTCTCTGGCTTTGGCATCCTACTCATCATGCCCGTGATGGTTGTCACGGCTAGGCCGTGATCCTTTCTGTGCTCTTGTTTAGTTCATCACGGCCGTGACCACTGTCACGGCCAGGGCGTGATGGCCTCTGACTTTATCTTTTTTTTATGCTCTTCTTCTCTTTCTCAACCTGAAAACACTAGACAAACCTATTAATGATATTTTTGCCTCTTGATCTTCTCAAATTATTCAAGAGGTTAATTCAAAAACAAAAGGAAAAAGGGAAAGAAAAACTTGGGTTGCCTCCCAAGAAGCGCTTATTTATGGTCTTAAGCTTGACCATACTTCCTTAAATCAACCAGGGTCGGCTGGGCGTAGAAGTGCAGGCACACTTATCTTCCAAGGAACTCCTTCAAAAAGCCGTTTCTGCTCATACGGCCAATAATGCTTCCGCTTCGCTCTTTTCTCTCGGAGCTTCCTAGCCTTCCTTCCTTCCGGCGGAAGTTTTGTTTCCGCATGGACAGCAATTCCAACTTCACCACTGGGTGCATCTTCAACCATGCATATCTTTGGGGTTGCTTCCATGCTAAGTTCTTTCTCTACCGCTGGAGACGTTACATCAATTCTGCACACATGGCTCTCAAAAGGAGGGTTGTTACAAGAGTTAGTCAACTGAAAATTTACCCTACCTTCCTCTACATTTAGAGAGAGTTTACCATTCCTTACGTCTATTATTTGCTCCAATGGTTGCCAAGAATGGCCTTCCTAAAATGATGGGGAATTTAGAATTCCCTTTCATGTCCAATACCAGGAAGTCGGTAGGGATGAGAATTTTCCCTACCTTTACAGGAACATTCTCTAGTATGCCTAGAGGAGTCCTAGTTGAGCCATCCGCAATTTGTAAGGGGAATTTGAATGGTCTCAACTCTTTGCTTCCCAACCTTTCCATGATAGTGAGGGACATCAAGCTCGTGCTAGCCCCTAAGTCACATAAGGCTGGGTCTATTTGCACTTGTTCGATCGAGCAAGAGATGGAGAAACTACCTGGGTCTTTCAGTTTAGTAGGCATTTTAGTCTCCACATCTACTTGCTTTTTCCTGACCAACCTTTGTGGGAAAGGTATCGGGGGTTGGTATGGTGGTGGAGGGACGTATTTCGGTTCTGGCTCTTCCTTTTCGCTCGTGTCCTCCTCCGGTTCCACGTCCATTTCAGCTACCCCCACCCCAAGCTTATCATCCCTCAAGTGTATGACATTGCAATGCTCATTGGGATTTGCTTCGGGTTGCCCCGGGAATGCACCCTTAGGTCTCGAGTACGTGCTGGCTTGTTGGGCAATCTGGGTTTCTAGCATCTTGTTATGAGTTGCTAAGTTGTCTACCTTAGATGCTAGCTCCTTTATTGCTTCACTCACTGCCCTTCCTTGTTGTCTAAACTCCTCATTCTGTTTTGTTTGAGTTTCAACAAAACTTTCAAATAAAGTCTCGAGTTTAGATCTTTGTACCTGAGGATACCCGGTCTTTGCTCTCTTATTACCTTGACCCTGTTGGAACTCATGGTTGAGCGTGTTGTTGTAGTTGCCATAGTATAGGTAAGGGTTGTTCCTTCTTTGGTTGTAGGGATTTGGGGGAGCATAGTTGGGCAGCTTCGGGTTCGTATCGTAGAAGTTGTTACAAGAGTTCACTTGCTCACCCGAAGCGCCGGATCCATGAGCGATGCCACGAGGGCATTCCATCATGTCATGTCCCTGCATTCCACAAATCTCACAAACAAGGTTAGTAGCACCTAATGCACTCACATTAGCTCTTTCAAGCCGATCAAAACGTTTATTAAGTGAGTCTATTTTTGACATAATAAGATCTGTGCTATTTACCTCAAACTTACCCCCCGAAATCTTGTTCGGGTTATTACCTCTTTCGGAACCCCATTGGTGGTAGTTGGTGGCGACATTCTCAATGATGTTGAATGCCTCAGTCAGAGGCCTATTCATAAACGCTCCACCGGCTGCAGAATCAAGTGACACCTTCGAAGAGTAGTCCAATCCGTTATAGAAGGTGTGCACTATTAACCACCTCTCGAGTCCGTGATGTGGGCACGACTCCAGCAGTCCCTTGTAACGATCCCAAGCTTCCGATAATGATTCTCCGTCTTTTTGGAAGAAGCCGGTGATCTGGGTTCTTATGTAGGCCGTCTTGGATGGAGGGAAGAATTTCTCCAAGAACACCTGCTCCAGTTGGTCCCAAGTGGTCAAAGTGTTAGCGGGGATTTGCTTAAGCCAGGCCTTCGCTTTTCCAGTGAGAGATGAGGGGAACAGTCTCAAACGCACAACATCGACCGAGGCTCCATTAATCCTGATTGCGTCGGTGAACTCTAAGAATGTTTCTATGTGATCGGTCGGGTCCTCCGAAGGCAATCCTCCGAATTGATGTTGCCTAATCATGTTGATTAGCATAGGTGGTATGGTATAGTTCTCCGCCTCAATCTCTGGCCTTGCAATCCCAGTTCGCAAGCCTCTCGCATTTGGGGCTGCGTAGTCCTTCAAAGGTTTTGTATCCGGTTGATTTGCCATGAGTGGAACGGGACTCAACCTTTCTCCCTCTCTTTGTAGTCTTCTACGTCTGTGGAAGGTCCTCTCGATCTCCGGATCAATCTCACTAAGGCTCCCAAGACTTAGGGATCTTTGCATATAACTCACAGAGAGATGGATACAATAGAAGGAAAAGAAATTTTTGATTTTTTTTTTTATATTTCAGAAATAAAAATCAAATAAAAAGAAAAGGGTCCAGAAAAATCAATTTAAAAACTAATTGAAATTCGAAAAGGCACAGTCCCCGGCAACGGCGCCAAAAACTTGATGTGCGGTGCGAATGCACGCGTGCGATTCTGGCAAGTGTACCGGATTGCCGTCAAGTAATAAAAGATATCGAACCCACAGAGACTGTGTTCTCGAATCGCAATCGGTTTTCGAATCGATTAGATCTGGACTTTTTAGAGGGTTTTGAAAAAGGTTTGAATTGAGAGATAAACAAACAGAATCAATTAAAACAGAAAACAAATGTTTTTGGGATTTTCGATTTAAACGGATTCCTAGGGATTTGGGTTACCTTTGAGGCTGTTTATGTTGCTAATCTGATTTACCTTTGTTGATTACCGAAATTGCCTTGAAGGCGAGTTTATCCTCTGATAGCTTAAGCTCCCTCTCGGGTTACAAAAGCCGTGCCCAATTGACCCGACCCCTACTCTCGTGGTAGTCGATCCCAGATTGGACCCTTTGCGTTCCGTGACAACTCGTTGCTCCTCGAGGGACGGCTTCTAACTCTCGTGATTTCAGTCCCAAGTCTGACTTCTATAGGTCCGACACCCAAGTTCACCGCTAGGTTCCTCCTTGGAATGTCTCAGTCATGCAAATAACCTAAGTTCACCGCTAGGTTCCTCCTTGGATCATCCACATCTCACAAACCAGTCGCCGCCGAATTTTACGAGTGAAATACCCTAGAAATCCTAAGTTCACCGCTAGGTTCCTCCTTAGAACGTCTACGTCACGCAAATAAGCGGTTGCCGAAATTTATGAGTGATTAACACACTAGAAATCAGATCTAAAACAATAACGAAATCAACAACGATTTTACATCAAATCAACAACATTTACAAACCTCGGGCAGAGCCCCAATCCCTAGAAACAAACTACTACTCCAGTCTTGCCATGGAGATGACAAGCTGGGTTGACAACATAGTGAAAATCAGAAAAGAGAAGAGAAGAGGAGAAGAGAGATCTATGCCTAAGTCCTTGTGTACAAGTCTAGATGGTAGATCCTTCATGATCTGATGCCTTGGTCCTTATTTATAGAAATTGGGAAGTTAGAGTCCCAAACCAACTCAAAATCTGATCTATTTCGGTTTCTTCAGGTCCAAGTAATGCGCGTCACGGCCGTGATGGCCATCACGGCCAGGCCGTGACGGTCTCTGCCTCTGCCAATTCTGGAAGTTCCATTCATTCGCGACGCGAAGATACTGCTCGCGACGCGAGCCCTCTGTTTGTGGCCGTGATGAATTTCACGGCTGGGCCGTGATGTGCTCTGACTTGTGGTGGTTTTGGGTCACGGCCGTGATGGCTATCACGGCCAGGCCGTGACAGACTCTGACTTCAGCCTTTGTTCTTTTTCAATTTTGCTCGATCATGGCCGTGATGGGCTCTGTTTGGCTCATTTTCTGCACTTTTAAAGCTCTATCTTCATCCAAACTTCATCATGGTTGATCTTGAGCATTTTACCCTTGATATCTGCAAAACAACACACGAAAACCGCCTTACCCGTTCCAAAGGAAAATTAACCTAAAATCTAATAAAAAATATGCCTAAACTACATGAAAATGCATGTGAAATGATAGACAAAGATGATGTGGAATCACACTCATCACAAAGACACTTACTCTTGAAGCACTAGTTCTTGAGGATCTTGAATTTGTTCTTCTGGAACAACTAACTCATCTTGAATGGGAGTTTGAACAACAATGTCATTTAGAGGTTCCGGACTTGCTTCATCAAAAGCAACTTTATGAATCTATTCTGGAATTGAAACCAATTCTTCCTCCAAGACAAAGTCTCTTACCTTATTTCTCCTCCCCCAAACTCAATATCCTCAAAGAACGTGGCAGTTTCTGTCTCAAAAATTGTCTTTAATTTGGGATCGTAAAACTTATAGCCCCTGGATCGTTCAGAATAGCTAATAAAGTAGTTGCTCCCTGTTCGGAATTCCAATTACCTTTCATTTGGCCTATAAGACCATGCCTCAGCTGGAAATCCCATACATGAGTTAGACTAAGAACCTATATAATTTCTTTGTTTGGTCTGTCTGTCCTTAAGGCATTCAACAGAGACATCAAAGTCTTTAAAGTTAGTGGAATCTAGGATTCCATCTGACACATGCTACTCCACTCTATTTCTAGAGATGTAACCAAGGCACTTGATGTTCTTGAATTTGCACTATTAACTTTACGCTTAGTACCATGTGATTCCACATTCAACGGTTCTTATAATATCATGCAAATATAGATTGTCATGCACTGTAATAGTACTAGTTCCAACAACATTTGAATTAATAGATAAACTGAAGTGATTGTTTCCAGACGAACAATGATAACCAAATTTGTCCAATCCAAGAAACATAAACCAAATATCGTCTAAACGACGGTACCTAAAAAATATCCATTAAATCCAAATAATAACCAGTACTTAACAACAACCTAAAATGTCATATCTGCCTCTACTTTTATCGATATGCCAACTCCTACATAAATGCATCTTTCAGCATCATTTGGCCTTCGATAACTTGGGCAACTCTATATTGAAACACTGACATTAGTAGTAGCACCAAAATCTAACTATCAAGTGTTTCTAGGTACTGAAACTAAATTTACCTTAGAACAGACCAAAGTAAGGAATATACCTTTCTTTGCACATCAGGTGTGATACTTGGTACATCCCTTCTTGTTATGTCCACTCATACCACATAAGAAGCAACTTTCTTCACCCTTATTTTGCTTCTTTTGTGTTGGACCCTTAGCAACTTCAATATTATCAGCTTTATTTTTGCCATTGTCATTAGAGGTACTTGCCAAGTGAGTACTTTCTATTCTTTCTTGCTTCATCCTCTCTTCCTTTTGCACATAATATGAAATGAACTTGTTAAGAGACCATTTCTCCTTTTGACAGTTGTAACTGATCTTAAATTGACCGAATTGTGCAGGAAGAGAAACCAAAACCAAATGCATGAGTAAGTCCTCAGACAACTCGAGCTTTAGATCCTTAAGCTTTGAAGCAATATTAGACATTTCCATAATGTACTCCTTTATGTTTCCTTTGCCGTTATACTCCATAGAAATCAAGCTTTGAAGGAGTGTGCTTGTTTCTGCCTTATCGCTTTTGGTAAAGAATTTCTCAATTTCGACAAGGAATTCTTTGGCACGTGTTATCCCATTGGATATAGCACCCCTAAATGCTTCTGGAATGCCACACTTAATGATCATTAGACTCATGCGATTGGAGCGGTCCCACTTCTCATAAATTTTCCTCTCTTCAGAGGTATCGAAGTCTATAGGAGAAGGGAGTTGCTCCATCTTTAGTGCAAGGTCAAGATCCATGCAGCCAAGAACAATCAAAATGTTCTCTTTTCAATCCTTAAAGTTTGTACCATTAAGATCAGGAACCGAATTTAGGTTAGCAGATATAGTAGCAATAGTAGCTGAAGAGAGAACAAATAAATAACATAAATATACTCACATCATAACCAAAATTCAATCATCAATAAATTCAAATAATGGCATACCCCATCTCAAGACACCTAGTGCAACATTAATATCAAGTCTTTGGACAGTAATATTAACTGCTAGTGGTACTCTTGTTGTAATGATCAAACATTGACAATAATGCATGTCAAATAATAAACCCTTCTTTGGACTGATTTATCATTCACATCTACAACCTTATAATCATCACATGTTTACCATCACATGTGTGCATGTAATCCGGCCAAATATTAACCTTCCTTTGGGCCGATTAATACTCGCATGGATACACATATGTTGTGACACCGGCAAGTGTACCGGGTCGTCGCAAGTAATAAAACACGGTAAGAGTCTACCGAGGTCGAACACAAGGATTGGGTTACCAATTCTACTAATTTCGCGAGAAATTCGATAGGTTTAGTTAAGTGAAGAAAGTTGTTGTGAGAGAGATGAAGATTGCAATTTAAATAAGAAATCGATTAAAGCTAAGGTGATTGAATTCAGAAATTTAAAATATCTAGGGTTTCAAATCCACCTACCCAATCATGCATAGTACCCAAGTGATTATGTATTCCTCCCTAGGTTCAATTACAATGTCAACCGGGACCCCCAATTTCTCCTAAATTCACAAAGTGCGCAATAGGACGTATTCAACGATTTGGATTATTTACTCACCAAGTCTCATAATCCTAATCCTCAAATTCTGTTAATTCTTGTTCCCTACGTGGTTGCACTAATCTCCTACCCACTGTCGTGCAATATTCAATTAGTGATCCCAATTCAATGTTCTAAAACGCGAATCGCCGGTCGGCCTTAACGTGTTTAACTAGTTAATCATGCTAGCATATGATCAACACAATAATATTAGAATTGGAAAACATTTATTGAGAGAAGGGGAGAAATAACATACATCACGTGAACACTACACAGCCATGGGTGGCTTCATCGATCCCCTAGACGAGGGGATTAGTTCCTCATGCCCGTGACGACGCACAAACAATCGGCAATAATCTCCATAATAATAAACTAAAAGAAGAAAAGAAAAGAGAAGGGAGACGCAGCTCCAGAAACAAGGATTCGCACTCCTATTCTGATCTAAACAGTGGCTAACAACTTGATATCTCATTCTGATCTGAAACAGCCTTTAAATAAGGATTCTGTTTCTCGCCCGCTCGCGGGGCGAGCTTACCCTCGCGACGCGAAATTAAGCATTGGCGCGCTTCAAATTTTGGATTTTCGCGAGGCGAGCTTGTATTCGCGAGGCGACTCTTCAAACCCCAATCTGTCACAGCTGTGCCCTTCATCACGGCTAGGCCGTGATGGCCTCTGTCTTCCAGGGTTTTCAAACTCTCGCGGGGTGAGATGCTTTCGCGGGGCGAGATGCAATTCTAGGCTGTGACCTTCATCACGGCTAGGCCATGATGGTCTCTGACTTCCTGGCCTTCCTGATTCGCGAGGCGAAAAGATTGTTCGCGGGGCGAACCAGAGAGCTGACTGTTGCTGCCTTTTTATGATGTTCAGGTTCG
This sequence comes from Sophora flavescens, assembly GCA_030762895.1. NCBI lineage: Eukaryota > Viridiplantae > Streptophyta > Magnoliopsida > Fabales > Fabaceae > Sophora > Sophora flavescens. Next base: position 9,932,556 of record CM061063.1, read on the forward strand.
CGAGGCGAGCTTCAACTCGCGAGGCGAGTGTCTCCAGACTTGCAATTTCCACTGCTTTTCGACTTTCCTTGACTCCCGGAGCTTCACTTATTTAACCTGAAACAACAAAAGCACCCACGAGCGTAATTCTATTCAAAATAACCTAAAAACTACACAAAATACACAAAATGAGTTAAAGTCCAACTTAGGAACAAAACAAGGCAAATTTGGGCGAAAACGAGAGTGAACTCGAATAAATAGGCACATGAACCCTAGTTCATCTAGTCATAAAACTAGATAAGCCAGAGGCTTATCAAAATACCCCAAACTTAAACCTTGCTTGTCCCCAAGCAAGCTTAAAACTCAAAAACGACTCAAGACTTGGCAAGCCTAAAGGAACCAATCGATTTCGCACAAATTTAATGCAATCAAAACAGTTTTTCTCCAATGATCTCCCCCCTACATCAATGTAATCCCCGCATTCATCTACTTTAAACAGTTGAGAATCTATCATTCATGCCATCATTACTCTAAGTTGAGGATCAAAGATACACACAAAGGAAGATCACCAATTTCAAACAAATTGCCTTCCTCACAAGGGCATTCAGTATTTCACTCATTCGCTCAAGTTTGTCTAGGCTATCAACTTTTTCACTCAATTTCACTTATCAAGAGCACTTCCCATGAATTTGATTTTCATCTCAAAAATGGTTCCCACGAAAACATGCATGCAACATCAGAAGGTCTTTTAAAGGTTGTAATGGGGCCTGGCTGAGGGTAGGATAGTCAAGGATACTAGGCTTAAGTCCCTAGGAATTAAGAGAGCATGAGCATTAAACACATTTTCCAATCAAATTCCTTTTTTCATTTTTTTTTCTTTTTGTCTCGGGTGACTACAACTTTTTTCCTTGCTCATCTTTTGATTTGCCCCTTTTCTTTTGGCAAATTTCTTTTTTTTTTTTTTTCTTCTCAAGCCTTCGGCCCTTACTTCCGTTTTTCTTTTTCTCAACTATGATTCATGAACTTGTAGCCACCCCAAACTTAGTTCCACAACAACACTCACAAAGCTAAATTCCATACTCCCCTAAATCCTAGGATAGGGGAAAATCATGGTTTTTCTGAGTTAATGGCTTGTGATGTAAGGTCATCAAGAACAATAGGCTTCAAGGCTCAATGTGGCTAACTAGGGATCATTCATCAAGGTTGGTTCAATTTATGGCCAAGTAGTTAATTCAAAGAAAATTGCCTAAATCATTTGATGCAACACATAAACATGCAAACCATGAAGAGATTCAAGCAAATTCGGGGAAGTGCAACTTAACAGTGATTCACACAATCAAAAACAAAGTTGGAGGCTCAAATCCTCACCTGGACATTTTGCAAATTGTTTGACCGAGATACGATTCCTAGTGTGTGCATCCCCTCACCCCAAACTTATCATAAATCAAGTAATCACAATAAATCTCAAAGTTCAATTTTCAATTTTTAAGTGGGGATCAACTTTTCTACTTTCATAACCTAGGGGGAAATCATCAATGATCAATATAATTCATGCAATCTGTGCTCAATTTAATTAGAAACCAACAAGCTTGCCAACACGACATTCATACAACAACTCTTGATCTTCTCAAATTATTCAAGAGTGACAAACAAAAACAAAACGAAAAGCAAAAACAAAAACAAACAAAAGTGAGGAGAGGAGAGAATACTCCCTGATCAAATTTCCATGGTTTCCTCCTCATCAATTGGTCTCACGGCCTCCCTTCTGTTGCATAGCATCCTGGAGGAACTCCTGCAATTTAAGACCTTAAGTACAGATTCGCGAGGCGAGAGTTCACTCGCGAGGCGAATCTGGAAAATTGTTATTCACACTTTCCAGAATAGCGAGGCGAGTAGTATCTCGCGAGGCGAATCTGGAATTCCCACAGATGCTGATGCCCAGAATCGCGAGGCGAAAATAGACCTCGCGACGCGAGACAGAAAAGTAAGCAACCCCAGAGATTCAGGGCTTCTGTCTTGCGCGGCCAATGTGGATTCGCGTGGCGAATCAAGCTTTTTTTTTTTTTTTGTGTGAAAATGACAGAAACTAAAACCAAAGGATACCTAGCTTGGGTTGCCTCCCAAGTAGCGCTTGTTTAACGTCCCGAGCCTGACTCAAGTCACCCCTAAGGGTTAATCCGGACGTAGATCTTGCTTGCCATTCCCTGCCTCAATCCGTATTCTGTAGGCTCTTGCCCTTTCATAAGCTCTCCTACTGTTCCCGGACAACTCATTTAAGTCCAGCATCCTTCTATAATCAGCACGAACTCTCCACTCCGTGATGGTCCTTTTTGGGATCAACTTGTTGTCTTTATTGACCACCACGGTTGTGCTACCTTTCAACCTTGGTGCTTTACCCTTCTTTTTCATTCCTTTGCTGCTGAGTTCTTTCCTTGCACATTCTTCCCTTGGGAGACTCGGTATGGGTTCCATGTCTCGTAGCCACTCAAGGTAGACTTCATCCCCCGAAGGGCCTTTTTCCTCACTGTCTTTCTCATGAGATTCTACCGATACTGTTGCAAGTGAAGGATCATGGTCTTCTCGAGTTGTCTTTACCTTTTCAGTTGGGTCCACCACATCCACTCGATACACAGCTGACTTCTCTTCCGGGTGCTTAATCGCTTCAAAGACATTGAAGACCACCTCATCATCATGCACCCTTAAAGTGAGTTTCCCTTGCCGCACATCTATCAAGGCACCCCCGGTGGCCAAGAAGGGCCTACCCAATATGAGAGGGATCTCAGCGTCTTCATCCATATCGAGCACCACAAAGTCCACTGGGAATATGAACTTGTCAACTTTCACGAGCAAGTCTTCGACTACTCCATAGGGATATTTAATAGAACGGTCGGCCAATTGGAGTGACATTCGCGTATCCTTTACTTCTTTGATCCCTAGCCTCTTCATCATCGAGAGGGGCATCAAGTTGATGCTTACCCCTAGATCACATAATGCCCTTCCGAAGGTCATTCCCCCAATGGTGCATGGTATCGAGAAGGAACCGGGATCTTTCAACTTCGGAGGCAGTTTCCGTTGAAGAATGGCACTACACTCCTCGGTCAAAGCAACCGTTTCTTCATCCACAATCCTCCGCTTCTTAGTGAGAAGTTCCTTCATAAACCGAGCATATGATGGCATTTGTTCTAAGGCTTCCGCAAATGGAATGTTAATTTGGAGTTTGCGGAAGACATCAAGGAATCTGTTGAACTGCTTATCCTGTTGAGGCTTCTTCAATCGTTCAGGATACGGTACCTTCATGTAAGGAGGGAGGTCTTGGGATTCAACCCATTTCTTCTTTTGGAACTCTTCATCTACAAGCTTCAGCCTTCCCCCTTGCTCCGGTGCCTTGTCGCTTGCCAACTTTTCTTTTTCAGGTTGCTCTTCCTCAATGTGTGGTTGTTCCGGGGCCTTGTCATCCTGAGAACTAGTTGTACCCCTGTTAGGTTCCAACACCCTTCCGCTTCTAGTTGTTATGGCATTGCAATGGTTCTTAGGGTTGTTCTCGGTATCACCTGGGAATGTGCCTGGGAGACGCTCATTAAGTTGCCTTGTGAGCTGAGCAACCTGCGTCTCTAGATTGTGAATTGACGCCCCTGTATGCGTTGCCAACTTGTCAACTGTCGCAGTCACCTTCTCAAAAGCTGTGCTTGTATAAATTGACAACTTCGCAACTGCTGCGCTCACCTTCTCAATAGCCAACTCCCAAGGCTACCGTCCACCATCTGTTATTTGCAACTGATTAGGCCCCGGAAGAGCCTGCTGGGTATTGCACTGCTGGATTCCAATGTTCGGCCTTATACCCTGCTGAGGTTGTTGCCAATTCTGCTGAGGAGGTTGTTGACCGGCTAGACCACTATTAGCATTACTCCAAGCGAAACCCGGATGGTCTCTCCTCATGTACCCCCTATTCTGATTCTGATTATAGTCATTTTGTTTGTTCCTCCGATAGTTATTCTGGGGCACAGTGTCATAAAAGTTGTGGCATGAGTCCACATGTTCCTGAGAGAAATTCAGCGGGCAAATTTGAGTGTCATGATCCCCATTGCAGTTGTCACAACCCGGAGGCATCCCCTCATGTATCACATTAACCCTCTTGTTTCCAGACAAAGCTTCAATCTGCATCTTCAACAATCTGTTTTGCTCAAGAATGGCCTTCATTGCCCCAGAACTGATTCCATTTGAGGTTTCCCTTCCACGGTTGTAATCATTATATGACATTTTCTCTAACAATGCCCATCCATCCTCGGCTGATAAATAACAGAACGAGCCGCCAGCTGCGGCATCACAGTTCATCTGATAGCGCCCCCTCAACCCATTAAAGAAGTGCTGAACTTTAGAGACCGGGTCAAAGAACGCTGAGGAACATCTTCTCAATAACCCATTGTACCTTTCCCATGCTTCATTATACGTTTCATCCTCTGTCTGCCTGAACGATGTAACGGCTATTCTTGCTTGTGCCGCCTTCTGAGGAGGAAAATATTTGGTTAGGAACTTTTGTGCCATTTGCTCCCAAGTTCTGATGCTGTTCCTATCCAAGCTGTCAACCCAATCGCGAGCGACATCCCTAAGAGAGAGAGGGAAAAGCCGCAAGCGAAACTCGTCTTGTGAGACTCCTCTTGTCTTCTGCAAGTCACAAGCTTCAAGGAAGCGAGTGATGTGTCTATGAGGGTCCTGTTTGCCACTCCCATCAAACTGATTCTCCCGAATCTGGAATGTGACACATGCTTCAACTCTGAAGGAGTCTGTGTTCAGGTTGCCCCTCACAATAGAAGAGTCACAATCACCCAAGCTGGGTAGATCGTACTCGAAGAGAGGCTTGTAACGAGGAGGAGGAGGAGGATTTTCTTCAGCCATCCTCTCGATAGCAATTGCTTCAAGCCTTCTTCGCTCTCTGGCTTCTTTCCTTAAGCGCTTCTCGGTCTTGGTGATCTCCGAATCAAATAGCAGTTCCTCTTGTGAGAGGGTACCTCGCATACAAAAACACGACAACACCAAGTGGAATCAAAGAAGTAGAGAGAAATAATAACGAAATAACAGAAAAATAAAAAAAAATAAAAACCGCTTAACCAAATAATCAAATTTCCTAAAAATTAGGAAAATTGGTGTGCCAATCCCCGGCAACGGCGCCAAAAACTTGTTGTGACACCGGCAAGTGTACCGGGTCGTCGCAAGTAATAAAACACGGTAAGAGTCTACCGAGGTCGAACACAAGGATTGGGTTACCAATTCTACTAATTTCGCGAGAAATTCGATAGGTTTAGTTAAGCGAAGAAAGTTGTTGTGAGAGAGATGAAGATTGCAATTTAAATAAGAAATCGATTAAAGCTAAGGTGATTGAATTCAGAAATTTAAAATATCTAGGGTTTCAAATCCACCTACCCAATCATGCATAGTACCCAAGTGATTATGTATTCCTCCCTAGGTTCAATTACAATGTCAACCGGGACCCCCAATTTCTCCTAAATTCACAGCCGTGCGCAATAGGACGTATTCAACGATTTGGATTATTTACTCACCAAGTCTCATAATCCTAATCCTCGAATTCTGTTAATTCTTGTTCCCTACGTGGTTGCACTAATCTCCTACCCACTGTCGTGCAATATTCAATTAGTGATCCCAATTCAATGTTCTAAAACGCGAATCACCGGTCGGCCTTAACGCGTTTAACTAGTTAATCATGCTAGCATATGATCAACACAATAATATTAGAATTGGAAAACATTTATTGAGAGAAGGGGAGAAATAACATACATCACGTGAACACTACACAGCCATGGGTGGCTTCATCGATCCCCTAGACGAGGGGATTAGTTCCTCATGCCCGTGACGACGCACAAACAATCGGCAATAATCTCCATAATAATAAACTAAAAGAAGAAAAGAAAAGAGAAGGGAGACGCAGCTCCAGAAACAAGGATTCGCACTCCTATTCTGATCTAAACAGTGGCTAACAACTTGATATCTCATTCTGATCTGAAACAGCCTTTAAATAAGGATTCTGTTTCTCGCCCGCTCGGGGGGCGAGCTTACCCTCGCGACGCGAAATTAAGCATTGGCGCGCTTCAAATTTTGGATTTTCGCGAGGCGACTCTTCAAACCCCAATCTGTCACAGCCGTGCCCTTCATCACGGCTAGGCCGTGATGGCCTCTGTCTTCCAGGGTTTTCAAACTCTCGCGGGGCGAGATGCAATTCTAGGCTGTGACCTTCATCACGGCTAGGCCGTGATGGTCTCTGACTTCCTGGCCTTCCTGATTCGCGAGGCGAAAAGATTGTTCGCGGGCGAACAGCAGAGACTGTTGCTGCCTTTTTATGATGTTCAGGTTCGCGAGGCGAGCTTCAACTCGCGAGGCGAGTGTCTCCAGACTTGCAATTTCCACTGCTTTTCGACTTTCCTTGACTCCCGGAGCTTCACTTATTTAACCTGAAACAACAAAAGCACCCACGAGCGTAATTCTATTCAAAATAACCTAAAAACTACACAAAATACACAAAATGAGTTAAAGTCCAACTTAGGAACAAAACAAGGCAAATTTGGGCGAAAACGAGAGTGAACTCGAATAAATAGGCACATGAACCCTAGTTCATCTAGTCATAAAACTAGATAAGCCAGAGGCTTATCAACATACACACTAACATTCAACATTTCTCATGAGCAATCTACACAAGAGAGGTCACTTTGGTGACTTCTTGCTTCAATTGATTCACTTAAAATGTCAAACAATTTTGTAATCCAAAATATAACCAATTATTTGAATTTTGATTGAACACTTAATTCAAAATAAATTTTATTTATTTCCAGAAAAGTCTGTGTGACTGTGTCCCAACTGTGTGCATCACCGTTTCACCGAGAAAAAATGTTTCTCTCGTTATGCAACAAAATGTGCATCGACCAAATAGTCTTTAAAACAAAACGTTTGGAGACTAAAGTACAGTGGTACAGTCATAGCCCGATGGTAGGCCCTTATGTTTGTCATTGCATGGTTTCAGGTTCAATTCCCACGGTTCTGTTCTTGTTTTATTTTCCAGCAAAAGAAGTTACTAAAATGTAACTCAAAATGCAGGAGTATAATTCGAACCTAAGACACTCCAGACAGGTGACACACATTGAAACCACCAAGCCACACGTCTGTTCAAGCAATACCTGGCACTTAAATGTAATTAAACATAATAATATTGCAACGTTTCATGATATTCAAATCACCCAAATGAGAATCGAACCCGGTTCCCAAACGATGCGAAAACAGCGGTCATGTCACACAGTTTACGCCAGAATCAATATAGAATCAATTCATAGTGATAAATGTATGAATTGCATCTTAAACTTAGAAAACCAAATCCATACAATAACATATTTGAATTCAACATTTATGATTTGACATCATAAATCATAATCCATCCATGAATTTCTAATAATTTAGTAGGAATAAGACATGAATTCAATATTCAATAATATCCATCTTCAACAAAATTATATCCATATTTGTTCTTAAATTTGACATTTTCACAATTTAAATAATCAAATTAAGAACACTCAATCATTCATAAAACAAAATTTTCTCAATGATTCAACATAAACTTGTGGCTCTGATACCACTTGTTGGAAAAACTTTATGGGAGATATACTTAAAGATGAAAACAATCATCCAAACAAGACAAGTCATGTTCAATCATCAAGAATAGAAAATGAAAGACAATAGCGGAAGCGTACCCGAATTCATGGAAAATATGATGGAGAAACTTCTGGTTCTTAGTCTTCCAAGTCAACATGCACAATTCTTCTTAAACCATAAAGAGCCTCTCCTTTCTAACGATGGGTGTTAGAAAAGAAAATTGGTTACATATGACTTGGGGACCATAACTTTTTATAATGAGTCCATGCCCTTTCATGAAGAGTGATGTCCCTTCGAATTCAAACTCTTTCATGAAGAGTCATGACTATCCACACATTTCTTATCTCTAATTTTGCCCATCATAAAATTGGAAATAAGACCTTATGGTATCTACACAATAATTTTCATAACAATTATGTCCTTAGCCATAAACCTTGAATTAGATCACTTTAATTTGACTAATTAAAAATAACGGCCCTAACACATTTAAACATTACAAGTGTGACCCAAAAATTTCTAACAGTATCTATATGTTCAATCACAACATCACCACTTTGAATATGATCCCTGATAAAATGATGTCTAATTTCAATATGCTTGGTTCTTGAGTGCATAATTGGGTTCTTTGTTAGATTAATTGCACCAGTGTTATCACACTTTATTGTTATATGATCCAGATAAACACCATAGTCAATTAAATGTTGTTTCATCCATAGGATTTGAGCACAACAACTCCCAGCTGCAACATATTCTGCTTCAGTTGTGGATCAGGCCACACTAGTTTGCTTTTTACTAAACCAGGACACTAGGGAATTTCCTAATAAATGGCATGTTCCACTTGTGCTCTTCCTATCTAACTTGCATCCAACAAAGTCAGAGTCGGAATATCCTATTAATGTGCAAGTGGATCCCTTGGGATACCACAGCCCCATTTCTTTTGTTCCTAAGAGGTACTTAATGATTCTTTTAACTGCAGTAAGATGTGATTCTTTAGGATTAGCTTGATACCTTGCACACATACACACACTGAACATTATATCTGGCCTACTAGCAGTGAGGTAAAGTAAGGATCCGATAATACCTCTATACTTGGATACATCTATAGATTTACCATGTTCATCTTTGTCCAAGTAGCAGGTTGGACTCATTGGTGTTGCCATTTCCTTTGCGCTTTCGATTCCAAACTTCTTTAGTAGTTCCTTGCAATACTTTGTTTGGCTTATGGAGGTTCCATCTTGGCATTGTTTAATTTGAAGTCCAAGAAATAAGGTAAGCTCTCCCATCATGGACATTTCAAATTCACTTTGCATTAGTTCACCAAATTCCTTGCATAAAGACTCATTAGTAGCACCAAAAATAATGTCATCAACATATATTTGAACAAGTAAGATATTGTGTGATTTTGTTTTAGTAAATAGTGTAGTATCAACTTTTCCTCTTTTAAAGCCTTTCTCTAGGAGAAAATTGCTTAACCTTTCATACCAAGCTCTAGGAGCTTGCTTGAGTCCATAGAGGGCTTTAGTCAGTTTATAGACATGATTTGGGAACTCACTATCAATAAAGCCAGGGGGTTGGCTTACATATACTTCCTCTTGTATAATTCCATTTAAAAAGGCACTTTTCACATCCATTTGGTACAGTTTAAAGTTCATTATACAAGCATAGGCTAAGAGCATTCTTGTGGCTTCTAATCTAGCTACGGGAGCATATGTTTCATCATAATCAATTCCTTCTTCTTGATTATATCCCTTAGCTACTAGTCTAGCCTTGTTTCTTACTATTATTCCATTCTCATCCATTTTGTTTCTAAACACCCATTTAGTTCCGATTATTTGGTTCCTTTTGGGTTTTGGAACTAAATCCCAAACTTTGTTCCTTTTAAATTGATTTAACTCCTCTTGCATTGAAATCATCCAATGTTCATCATTAATAGCATCATCAACACATTTTGGTTCTATTTGAGATACAAACGCCATGGTATTGCAAATTTTCCTTAAAGAGTTTCTAGTGGTTACCCCTTTGGTGATCTCACCAATGATATTGTCTAGGGGATGATTCTTTGCAGCTTGCCACTCCTTAGGAAGATTTTCTTGTTGAAGTTCTGCTTGAGGTTCTTTATTGCTTTCTTCATCCTCCTTTTCCTTGTTGCTCTCCTTTCCTTCATCAGATATCACTTCATCCTCAAGAGTTTCTGCATCATAAAAAATGTCATTTCCCAACCTTTTGGTGTTAGACTCATCAAATGTTATGTGAACAGATTCCTTTATTGATAAAGTACGCTTATTAAACACTCTATATGCTTTTCTAGTTAATGAATAACCTAGGAAAATACCCTCATCAGCTTTGGGATCAAATTTCCTAAGATTATCCTTGCCATTATTTAGTACAAAACATTTACAGCCAAAGACATGAAAATGAGAAATGTTAGGTTTTCTTCCCTTGTAAAGTTCATATGGAGTTTTCTTCAGAATTGGCCTTATTAGAACTCTATTCAAAACATAACATGCAGTACTCACAGCATCAGCCCAAAAATACTTTGGTAAATTAGAGTCACTCAATATGGTTCTAGCAATTTCTTCAAGTGACCTATTTTTCCTCTCAACTACTCCATTTTGTTGAAGAGTCCTAGATGCAGAAAAATTGTGTTTTATACCATGTTCATCACAAAAGTTATCAAACTCCTCATTTTGGAATTCTCCTCCATGGTCACTCCTAATTGAAACAATTTTCATGTCTTTCTCATTTTGAGCAACCTTAGCCATTTTCTTAAAAGCTTTAAAAGCTTCATTCTTTTGTGCTAAGAAAAAGGTCCAAGTGAATCTAGAGAAGTCATCAACAATTACAAGAGCATAGAGATTTCCATCAAAGCTTTTTGTCCTAGAAGGTCCAAAAAGGTCCATGTGCAGTAATTGTAAGGGTCTACTAGTAGAAACAGTGTTTTTAGCCTTAAATGAGGTTTTCACTTGTTTACCCTTTTGGCATGCATCACATAGGCCTTCTTTAACAAACTTTTTATTTGGTAAACCGATTACAAGTTCTTTGGAAATCAGTTTATTCAAGTGATCCATATGAATGTGAGTTATTCTCCTATGCTAAAGCCAATTTTCATCTTCTTTGGAAATTAAGCAACATGCATCATTGGAAATTAAGTTGTCTATGTCTAGCATATAGATGTTATTGATTCTATTTCCAATCAGTTTTATGTTATTATCATGAATAGATTCGATCATACACAATTTTGAGTTAAAGTTTACCTTGTAGCCTTTATCACATAATTGGCTTATACTTAGTAGATTGTGTTTGAGCCCTTCCACATAGAGAACATTCTCAATCTTGATTGTTGGACTTTTTCCTATTGTTCCAACACCAATGATTCTTCCTTTGTTGTTGTCTCCATAGGTGACATTTCCTCCTTCCTTGGGAGTGAAAGATGTAAATTTTGTGATGTCTCCGGTCATGTGTTTGGAGCAACCACTGTCCAAAAACCAGCTTGAGGTTTTGGCCTTCAAACACACCTACAAAACAGATTCTTTTATGCTTTTCCTTTAGGTACCCAAATCTATTTGGGTCCTTTAGTGTTAGTAGCAACATAAGTTCCTTTTGGAACCCAAATTTGTTTCATGCCAACATGAATGTTCTTTCTAAGTCTACAAGTAGCAGCTGTATGACCTTTCTTTAGACAATAATAGCATTTAAAAAAAGGACTAGATGAGGAAATGGGTGGAACAAAAATCTTTTTAAAAGATTTTTCATGTACCATTGGCTTATATCCTATTCCTGCTTTGTCATACACACCCTTCTGCTGTCCAAATATGGCATTCAAGTTATCTCTACCCAAAGTGAACTTAGATAGAGTTGTATTCAGTTTTTCAACTTCCTTTTCTAGTGTAGTGCATTTGGTGCAAATTGAACTAGATGCAAGTAATTGTGAATTTTCAGTTTCTAGTTCTTTAAGCTTTATTTGTAAAGATGCGTTATCACTACATTGTTTTGCGATGATCTTTCTAGAAGATTTAAGTTGTTTACCAATTTTAACATATTCTTCATGCAATTCATCGAAAGCATCTTGTAACTCATCATAGGTAGGAGAGGAATCATTTACCTCGGTTTCACTATCACTTTGATGATTTGCCATGAGGCAAAGGTTGGCTTCTTCATTTTCAGATTCACTACTGGTGGAATCCATATCATTTTCTTCCCAAGCTATGTACGCTCTTCTGGGCTTTCTTCCTTTCTTTTCTTTGCTGCCATTCTTCTCATACTTTTCTTTCTTTTGTAGCTTTGGACATTCATTTTTGTAGTGTCCAAGCTTTCTACATTCAAAGCATTTGATTGTTGAGGAAGAGCTTTCACCTTTGTTCGTGTTCTTTTTTATAGGAAAACTGAATTGCTTCTTGTTTCTATTCTTCTTGATGAATCTTTTAAATTTCCTCACAAGCAATCCCATGTCTTCTTCTTCGGATTCTTCACTTTCATCAAGGTGTTCATCTTCATCACTTTCTATTGATTCTTTGGAAATATGAGCCTTGAGTGAGAGTCCTTTCTTCTTTTTCTCCTTATCTTCATGATCTTTCAATCTATTTAGTTCCAATTTGTGTTCTTTCAACTTGCCAAATAGAGTAGCAATCTGCATTGTGTCAAGATCCTTTGCTTCAGCAATTGCAGTAACTTTTGGCTGCCATTCATGACTCAAACATCTCATAATTTTGTTAATCTTTTTCTCATCTGTGATTGTATGTCCAAGTCCTTCTAACTGGTTCACAATGTGCGTAAACCTCTTTTGCAGATCATCTATCTCCTCACCATTCTTCATGTGAAAGAGTTCATATTCATGGACTAGTGCATTCATCCTTGTTCTTTTCACATCGTTGGTTCCTTCATGAGTGAGTTGAAGAGTATCCCACATCTGCTTTGCCATTTTGCAATTGGAGACCCTGAAAAACTCATCATAATTCAAAGCAGCTGTTATAATATTCTTTGCTTTAGCAATATAACCAGCTCTTCTTTTATCATCATCATTCCAGTCATCTTTTGGTTTAGATTGTTTATTTCCCTTAGCATCAAGAATAAATGGAACATAGGGACCATTTTCAACAGCATCTAAAAATCTAAACCTGCAGCCTCAAGAAAGATAAGCATTCTTTCTTTCCAGTACATGTATTGGGATCCATTAAAGGCAGGGGGTCTAGTGAGTGAAGCCCCATCACCCAGGATATCATTTGTAGCCATCTCTTGAAGCTGTTAAGCTTTGTAACAAGAGTTTTAGCCCTGATGCCAATTGTTGGTAGTGGCTACAGTCTCAAGAGAAGGGGGGGGGGGGTGAATTGAGATATTGAAAACTTATTCAACAATTTAAAGTAAAACAATGCTTATTTTAAAGAAAATTGGTTTTCACTCAATTTTAAATTCCAAGAATTAGGTTATGGAACAAGTAATGATGACAAGAATAATTATAAGTAGTAACAACAGATTTTAACATAGATTGCAGATTTAAAGATTCAAGTTTAACAAGTATATGGAGTTTAGGGATTAGAAGAACACGCAAACCGATTTATCCTAGTTCGGCTACCTCCTCTGGTAATCCTACATCCAGTCCCACACCTTTGTGGATTTCTTCACTATAATCAGCAATTACACAATTCTAATTACAACAACACAAGGATACCCTCCTTGCTTGAAAAATCTCCAGAAAGCACACTAGCTTTCTTTACCTAAGGATCCGTTCTATCCTTGTTGAACCCTAAGAGATACCCTCTCTTAGTCACTCTAATTCACAAAAAGAATTGAGTAGAAGCAAGACTCTAAAAGCCTGATAATATAAATTGAAGTTCTAACTATCACACTTTTCTCAGAGATGAAGCACTTTGTTTCATAATCAGAATGAGTTGCGTTTATTGTATATGTTGTTGTTGTCGTTGTTGTTAAAAAGTGTTCCTTTGATCCCTCTTTATATAGAAGACAGATTATAGCCGTTGGGATCATTTAAGACAGATTTGGATCTGATTTAAGAAAATCTGCTTTCTTGATTCTTGATCTCCAAATGTGATTCTGTTTGATCTTTGTAGAGATTGCGTCCTTCTTGAGATATAACTGTTTCCATCTAAAAGAATAGCCAAGTCTTTTTGAAGAGTAATTAATCCGTGTTTATTTGAAGAGAAAAATATCCGCGTTTATTTGAAGAAAAAAATATCCGCGTCCATTTGCCACATCAGCAGACGGGAGTATTAGCTCAAGGTTATTGGACGGGCTCCAACTGGTAGACGAGCTTTATATATCATGTAAGTGGACGGAGCTTCTAATTTAGCATGTATCATTAGTAGACGAGCTCTCCAAGTGTTACTATCAGTAGACGCGCGCTCTTGTTACTTTCGGTGGACGAGCTCTCCTTTTTCTTCAGTGGACGCGTGCTTCTTTTACATCAGTGGACGCGTGCTTCTTTTACATCAGTGGACGAGTGTTTTTTTTTACATCAGTGGACGCGTGCTCCAAGTGCCACATCAGCAGACGAGATCTTCTGTTTCCTTATTGGACGCGCTTCATGTGCCACGTCAGCAGACGAGATCTTCTGTTTCCTTCATTGGACGCGTTTCTGTGCTACGTCAGCAGACGAGCTCTTCTGTTTCCTTCAGTGGACGTGCTTCTGTGCCATGTCAGTAGACAAAATCTTCTGTTTCTTTCAGTGGACGCGCTTCATGTGCTCTTTCAGTGGACGACAGTTTTTTACTTTGTTCTTTTAGTGTACTTCAGTGATCTTGCATGTAATTTAACATAAAATGAGTACGTAGTCAAAATTAAGGGACGGCTTCTAACTCTCGTGATTTCAGTCCCAAGTCTGACTTCTATAGGTCCGACACCCAAGTTCACCGCTAGGTTCCTCCTTGAAATGTCTCAGTCATGCAAATAACCTAAGTTCACCGCTAGGTTCCTCCTTAGATCATCCACATCTCACAAACCAGTGGCTGCCGGGCTTTACGAGTGAAACACCCTAGAAATCCTAAGTTCACCGCTAGGTTCCTCCTTAGAACGTCTACGTCACGCAAATAAACGGTTGCCGAAATTTATGAGTGATTAACACGCTAGAAATCAGATCTAAAACAATAACGAAATCAACAACGATTTTTACATCAAATCAACATCATTTACAAACCTCGGGCAGAGCCCTAGTCCCTAGAAACAAACTACTACTCCAGTCTTGCCATGGAGATGACAAGCTGGGTTGACAACATAATGAAAATACAAAAAATCAGAGAAGAGGAGAAGAGAGATCTATGCCTAAGTCCTAGTTGTTATGGATCATCCAATGTCTTCTATCTCTGATGCCTTGGTCCTTATTTATAGAAATGGGGAAGTTAGAGTCCCAAACCAACTCAAAATCTGATCTATTTCGGTTTCTTCAGGTCCAAGTGATGCGCGTCATGGCCGTGACGGCCATCACGGCCAGGCCGTGACGGCCATCACGGCCATGCCGTGACGGTCTCTGCTTCTGGCAGTTCTGCAAAAACCAGTTTTCTCGCGAGGCGAGCATGAGCTCGCGTCGCGAGCCCTCTGTTATGGACCGTGATGAATTTCACGGCTGGGCCGTGATGTGCTCTGACTTGTGGTGGTTTTGGGTCACGGCCGTGATGTCTATCACGGCCAGGCCGTGATGACTCGACTTCGACTTGACCTTTCTTCTTTTTCAGTTTTGCTCGATCATGGCCGTGATGGGCATCACGGCTAGGCCGTGACGGGCTCTGTTTGGCTCATTTTCTTCAGTTTTAAAGCTCCATCTTCATCCAAACTTCATCATGGTTGATCTTGAGCATTTTACCCTTGATATCTGCAAAACAACACACGAAAACCGCCTTACCCGTTCCAAAGGAAAATTAACCTAAAATCGAATAAAAATATGCCTAAACTACATGAAAATGCATGCAAAATGATAGACAAAGATGATGTGGAATCACACTCATCAGGCGCCTTAAATTCTAACTGCATCGGTGAACTCCAAGAATGTCTCTATGTGATCAGTCGGGTCCTCCGAGGGCAATCCTCCGAATTGATGTTGCCTAATCATGTTAATGAGCATATATAGGAGGTATAGTGTAGTTCTCCGCCTCGACCTCTGGCCTAGCAATCCCAATTCACAAATCCCTCGCATTTGGGGCTGCGTAGTCCTTCAACGGTTTCGTATCCGGTTGATTCGCCATTAGTGGAATGGGGATCAACCTCTCTCTCTCCCTGTGTAGTCTCTAACGTCTATGGAAGGTCCTTTCGACTTCTGGATCGACCTCACTAAGGCTCCCAAGACTTAGGGATCTTTGCATATAAAACACAGATAGATACACTACAAAGAAAGAAGAATTTTTTTTTTCAAATATTAAAATTAAATAAAAAGAAAAGGTCCAAAAAAATCAATTCAAAAATTAAACTAAGATTCGAGAACACACAGTCCCCGACAACGGCGCCAAAAACTTGATGTGCCACGTGCGAGTGCACGTCGTGCGATCTGGCAAGTGTACCGGATTGTTGCCAAGTAATAAAAAGATATCGATCCCACAGAGACTGTGATCTCAAATCACAACTAATTGTTAAATGAATAAACTGGACTGTATAAAAAGATTTAGATTTTTGAAATAAGAGATAAAATGCAATCAAGTAAAAAAGAAAGTAAACAATTTATGGTTTTTCAGATCTAAATGGATTCCTAGGAATTTGGGTTACCAACAAGATCGTTTATGTTACTAAATTGATTATCCCTTGTTAATTTATCGAAATTGCCTTGAAGGCGAATTTATCCTCAAATAGTTTAAGCTCCCTCTCGGGTTACAAAAACCGTGCCCAATTAAACCAACCCCTACTCTCGTGGTAGTCGAATTTAGATTGGACCCTTTACGTTTTGTGACAATTCGTTAATCCTCGAAGGACGGCTTCTAACTCTCGTGATTTCAGTCCTAAGTCTGATTCTATAGATCCAACACTTAAGTTCACCGCTAGGTTCCTCCTTAGAAAGTCTACGACATGCAAATAAGTGCGCACCAGATTTACAAGTAATTCAAACACTAGAAATCAGATCTAAAGCAAAATCGCAATTAACAAAGATATAACATCAATTCACTGCCATAAACAAACCTTGGGCATAGCCCCAATCCCTAGAAATTAAACTACTACTCAAGCCTTGCCATGGTGATGACAAGCTTGGTTAACAACAACATGAAAATAAAATAAGAGAAGAAGGGAGGAAGAAGAAGAGAGATCCTAAATTATAGCCTAAGAGTAGCAGCCAAAAAGTCCTTTTTTTGCCTCTGCCCAGATGCCTTATTTATAGATTTGGGAAGTTCCAATCTAACTCAAATTAGATCCAAATCAGTTGCTTCTGATCCAAGTAATGCGCGTCACGGTCGTGATGGCCATCACGGCCAGGCCGTGACAGATTCTGCCTTGGGCGCGTCTTCAGTGATTGGTCTGTCACGACCGTGATGCTCATCACGGCTAGGCCGTGACAGATTCTGACTTGTGGGGGCCTGGCTCAGTATGCATGTCACGGCCGTGATGGTCATCATGGGCAGGCCGTGACCAGTTCTGACTTCAGTCTTCTTTCTCTTCTAGTTTTGCTCGATCATGGCCGTGATGGGATCTGTTTGGCTCATTTTCTTCACTTTTCAAGCTCCATCTTCATCCGAGCTCCATCATGGTTGATCCTGAGCATTTAATCTTTAATTTCTGCAAAACAACACCACAAAAACCGCCTTACCCGTTCCAAGATAAAAACTAACAAAAATAAAATTAAATATGCCTAAACTATATGAAAATGCATGCAAAATGATAAACAAAGATGAGGTGCAATCACACTCATCATCTACCTAAATAGTGGAGACCTTTGGTCACTGCTATCTCTCAAGCCAAGGATCTCACTACCTTGACTATGGATGATCTTCTTGGAACACTCACTGTTCATGAGCAAGAACTTGGAGATGAAGTTGCACCAAATAAGGGCAAGTCAATTGCTCTGAAAGTTGATCAAAAGTCAGCAAAAGTTTCCAAGGCTCTGAAGGCAGACGAGTCATCCAGTGATGCTGACCTGTCTGAACACGAGGATTCTGAGAGTGATGAAGAATTGTCTCTCCTAACAAGGAAGATAAAGCTTCTCCTACAGAAAAGGAAGTTCAAGAGGGATAAGCCATTGATAAGGTTTAACAAGGACAAGAATTTCAAAGAATCCACTTCAACAGACAAAAGTCCAATTGTCTGCTATGAGTGCAAGAAGCCTGGTCACATCAAGGCTGAATGTCCTCAGCTCAAGAAGGCCCATTTTAAGAAATTATTCAAGAAGAAGAAGAAAGGAATGATGGATACTTGGGAGGATCTGGAGTCAACATCTTCTGATAAAGAAACAGAGGAAGAAGCCAATCTCTGTTTGATGGCCAACACTGACTCAGACTCAGACGATGAGGTACATCCTGACTATGAGGAATTACTTGATGCCTATGAGGAGTTGCTGGAGGAATCCAACTGCTTATCTAAGGCCTTCAAATCCCTCAAGAGAGAGTATGTAAAGCTCACCAGTGAGCATAAACAGAAATCTCAAGAGTGTGAGAAGCTGGCTAAAGAGAACAGTGAGATGAAGACTGAAAAGTCTAATGAAGCTAAGATCTCAAGTGAAACATCACCATCTGAAGAAGTTGAAAAACTTCAGTAGAAAGTGGAAGAGCTCACTTCTGATCTTGCCAAATTTGTTAATGGTAGAGATAATCTGACTAAGCTATTTGGCTGTCAGATGCACTCTCTTAACAAAGAAGGTATTGGATATGTCCATCAGACATATCATAAAGTATCAACTAACGCTTCTACAATATCTGTTAAGTCAACTGTAACCAAATCTACACCTGTCTATAACTTGTGGAAAAACTGGACATGTTATGTCTAAGTGTATCCATAAGAAGAGAAGGAAGTCTTCATAGACTCCCAGAACTAACAGAAAAGGACCCCGAAAAATATGGGTACCTAAAGATCAAATAATTTTTGTTGCAGATGTCCTCAACAGGACAAAGAAAACACCACTGCTGGTACGTGGATAGTGGTTGCTCGCGTCATATGACAAGAGAAAGGTCTATGTTCCTAGACCTCCAACTTAAGAAAGGAGGACACGTTGCCTTTGGAGGGAATCAGAAAGGGAAAGTTATAGGAATTGGTACTATTGGTGGTAAACCCCCTCTTCCCTCTATATCTAATGTTCTTATGGTTAAAGGATTAAGACACAATTTGCTTAGCATAAGTCAATTATGTGATAGTGGTTTTGATGTTTCCTTTACCAAGGATGTATGCATAGTTAAGGACTGTTGTGGCAAAACCCTCTTTTGAGCTAAAAGGCAACAAAATCTTTATAAGATTGAACTGTATGATCTCTTAGATCAAAGTGTAACCTGTCTGATGTCTAAAGAAGATGAGAGATGGTTATGGCGTAAGAAACTAGGAGATGCTAGTATGAAACTAATTTCTGAATTAAAAGGGAATAATCTTGTGAGAGGATTTCCTGATATTAGTTTTAAGAAAGATGTCTTGTGTGATGCATGTCAGAGAGGTAAATAGATAAAATCAAGTTTCAAATCTAAAAACCAAGTATCAACCTCTAGACCTCTTCAGTTGTTACACATGGATCTGTTTGGACCAGTTAGTGTTGCCAGCCTGGATGGAAGAAAATATGGATTTGTCATAGTTGATGACTATTCTAGATACACATGGGTACTCTTCCTAACACACAAGTATTAGTCTTTTAAGGCTTTCTCAGTATTCTGGAAAAGAGTACAAAATGAGCAGGGTTTCTGTATTTCTACCCTCAGAAGTGATCATGGGGGAGAATTTGAAAATGAGCAGTTTAGACAGTTCTGTGAGGAGTATGGAATCTCTCACAATTTCTATACACCTGGAACTCCACAGCAAAATGGTGTGGTTGAGAGAAAGAACAGATCTCTGCAAGAGATGGCTAGATCTATGCTCAATGAAAATAATCTCATTAAGTACTTCTGGGCAGAAGCTGTAAACACTGCTTGTTATGTACAAAACAGAATACTTATTAGGCATTTTATAAAAAGGACTCCTTATGAATTGTGGAAAGGAAAAAGCCCCAACATATCTTATTTTCATGCTTTTGGATGTGAATGTTTTATTCTGAACACCAGAGATAATCTTGGAAAGTTTGATTCTAAGGTAGATAAAGGTATTTTCGTAGGATATTCTGAAATGTCTAAGGATTTTAGAGTTTACAATTCAAGAACTTGTATTATTGAAGAATCTATTCATGTTAAATTCAATGATGAATTAAAGACTGATAAAGAACTATCAGATCTAGAAGATGATCTTGCAGGTCTTGATATAAACAATCCAGAAATTCAACAACCCGATCTAACCAAGACAGAACCTGTGCTCGAGGTTGACATACAAGTGGAACAGACAAGTCAGCAGACGAGTCAACAGACGAGTCAGCAGACAAGTCAAGATCTTCATGATGATCTAAAAAGGGATTGGAAGTTCAACACTCATCACCCTAAGGATATTATTATTGGAAATCCTTCTGAAGGAGTAAGAACCAGATCCACATTAAGAGAATCAAGCAATGTGGCCTTTATTTCAGATTTGGAGCCTAAACGCATTGAAGAAGCTCTTGAGGATGAAAGCTGGATTCTTGCTATGCAAGAAGAAATTAACTAGTTCACCAGAAATGATGTCTGGACTCTTGTCTCTAAGCCTATAAACAAGTCGATTATTGGAACAAGATGGGTCTTCAGAAACGAATTGGATGAAGATGGTAAAGTTGTGTGAAATAAGGCAAGGTTAGTAGCTCAAGGCTATAACCAACAAGAAGGTATTGATTATACTGAAACCTTTGCACCTGTAGCTAGAATAGAGGCCATATGCATTTTAATGTCATATGCTGCACAACACCAAATTACCCTGTTTCAAATGGATGTAAAAAGTACTTTTATAAATGGTATAATTGAAGAAGAAGTGTATGTTAAACAACCCCCTGATTTTGAGGATACTGATAAACCAGATCACGTTTTCAAACTTAAAAAGGCATTATATGGTTTGAAACAAGCACCTAGAGCATGGTATGATAGACTCAGTTCTTTTCTCATACATAATGGTTTTACTAGAGGACAAGTAGACACTACTCTGTTCAAGAAATGCTCCAAAAAGGACTTTATTATAGTTCGAATATATGTTGATGATATTATTTTTGGAGTAGCTAGTGAAACGTGGTGCAAGGAATTTTCAAATCTAATGCAAGCTGAACTTGAGATGAGCATGATAGGAGAATGGAAGTTCTTCCTTGGATTACAAATTAAGCAGACAAGTGATGAAATTTACATTCATCAACAAAAATATACCAAGGAGATACTCAAGAAATACAAAATGGAAAATGCAAAGCTCATGAAAACCCCTATGCAACCCAATGCAAAACTAAGCAAAGATGATGAAGGTAAAAATGTAGATCAAACTGTCTACAGAGGTATGATTGGCTCTCTACTGTACTTAACTTCAAGCAGACCTGACATTCAATTTAGTGTCTATATGTGTGCTAGATTCCAATCTGATCCTAGAGAATCTCATCTTAAGGCTGTTAAAAGAATATTTAGATATTTGCTTGGAGCTACTAATCTTGGTTTGCTGTATTTAAGATCAAAAGAATACAGATTAGTGGGATATTGTGATGCTGATTTTGCTGGAGACAGAATAGAAAGAAAAAGCACCAGTGGAGGATGTCACTTCATTGGAGCAAGTTTAGTCTCATGGTCAAGCAAGCGGCAGACAACCATTGCCCTGTCTACTGCGGAAGCAGAAAGCATCTCTGTTGCTACTTGCTGCTCTCAACTCTTATGGGTAAAACATCAACTTGAGGATTACTCTATTTATGAACGTAACATATCTGTATGGTGTGATAATTCCAGTGCTATATGCTTAACTAAAAATTCAATTCAGCATTCTAAGGCTAAGCATATTGAAATCAAACATCATTTTATTAGGGATTATGTTCAGAAAGGCATCTTTGATATTAAGTTTGTTAAAACTGAAAATCAATGGGCTGATATTTTCACTAAACCCCTCGCAGAAGAAAGGTTTTTATTTATTAGAGATAATCTAAACATGCATTGCATTGTTGAATAACATGTCTGAATGTTAACCTGTCTGTGCTTTATCACCTGGCTATGCTTACCTGTCTGACTCTGTTGAGTCACTATTCTAGAACTCATCAGTTTTGTTGAAATGGTTATTATTTAATTAATACCATTCCCTTATCTGAAGCTAATCGTGTGCACGGTGGTTTACATATCTCGAAAACATGTTTTCATTATGTCTTAAGTGGGTGTTGCAGTTCCCCATACAAATCGTGCCTTTTTTGAATTAAAAATGTCGTTTTTCTCTCTCCTACCTTTATGACTATAAAAGACAATAGATCAGAAAGGTTGAACCTTTACGCTTCAAATTCCAAAATCTCTTTGTCTTCTCATCTTTCAAACCCTCTTCTCTCTCGAAACCTTAGACTCGTTTTCTCTCAAAAAATGGCATCATCCAAGCATTTCTCTACAAAAGAAATTGTCGAGAAATAAAATCTCAAGGTTACTAAGATAGAAAAGATCATTCTGGGAAAGACTATTGATCTTCAACATATGAAGAAACTAGGAATGGATGTCACTGAAGAGTTGGAGTACTCCAAGTGGACTCCTTTCTTCGATATCAAGGAGCTTGTTCACCCTAAGCTCGTTCAAATGTTCTGGAGAAATGCTGTGGTTGTCACCAACCGACTCAACGGAATCAAAAGCTTTAAGGCTGAAATGGGGGATAGAACCCTTCTCTTCCCCATTAGCTCTCTGGAGCTTGTCACAAAATGTCCGAGAATCGGAGCTGGCTTCACACCCAACTGGGAAGATGAAGTGAGAGCTGACAATGTCAACATTGCCATCTATGGTGTTCCCAAACCAGTGAACCCTAAGCCTGTCAACATGGTGGTCAAGTACGGATTCCTGCACAAATTGCTGTTGGAGTGCGTGATGCCAAGGAAAGGCTCACGAGATAGTGTGACCAAGATGGACAGATTTACTCTGTACCACTTGATACACAAAATCAAGGTTGACATCAATGACCTTATCTACATGTACCTTGAGACTCTGATCAAGAGAACCAACATGCAGACCTATCCTTATGGGATGTTACTAACAAGGGTATTCATGAACAAGTTGTTTGTTCCTAGTGATGTTCACTTTGTGGACATGTCACTGCCCATAGACAGGAAGATACTGTCTATGATGGACATCAAGGGAATCCCTCTTGCTAATGAGGAGGAAGACAACAAGAAGAAGAAGCAGAAGAAGAAGAAGAAGAAGAAGAAGAAGAAGAAGAAGAAGAAGAAGAAGAAGAAGAAGAAGAAGAAGAAGAAGAAGAAGAAGAAGAAGAAGAAGAAGAAGCCTGCCGTTGAGCAGAAGGAGGAAAAACCAGTGGTTTCCACTGACGAATCAGAAGTCCCCATTTCTGAAAGATTGCTCAAACCATCTGGAAAGGTGGCCAGACAAGACCAAAATCCAGAGCTGCAACCCTCAGTATCTGAAGATTCTGCTGAAACAGTTGAGCCCTTGAGGTTCAGGTTGAGAAGACCCTCTCCCAAGAGGAAGACTAGTGAAGTTGAGGAATTAGTGGATGTTCTTGCTCATCCCAGTAAGAAAAGGAAGCTAAGGCACATGATACTGACTATGTCAGAATCAGTCTTATCTTCAAATTCGTCTTTCTTCCTTTCTATACCCTTCAAACTCTCCATGAACTTTTCTTCCCTTCCATCACCTCTTCCCTATCTCTACCTAAGGCACCCCCAGTTTTAGCCCTACCCTGGCACTCTTCTGTCTCAAACAGTGGCCTTACAAGACTTTCATCTGCTTCAAGGACAAGTAGAAGACTTAAGAAGACAGCTAGATGAAGAAATGCGAGCTAGGCTGCTCTTAGAACAAAGGGTTGCTGCTTTATTTTTGTTAATTAGTCAATCTATGTAGTTTTTATGTATAGAGACTACCTTGTAATTGTAAACGTTCATGATGAATAAAATAAATTTCCCCTTTATTTCTTTAATGCTTTCATAGCTTATTCCTTTTTGATGTTGACAAAAGGGGGAGAATGGGAGAAATGTGATAGAAATATGATATAAAAGAATTGGAGAATGAATATGATATGATCTTAAATAATACATGGACATGAGTATGTTCTGATAGTTGCTATAATTGCTCAGATAAATCTTAAGTAAGATTGCTCTAATAATAATTTCAAAGTAAAACAAGTCAAACTTATGTGTGACTAAGTTAAACGGATTACATAATTAATCTTAATGTCTGATCAAGCATCTGCATGACCTGTCCGCTTAAGAAAATTTCATCCTGTCTGATATATGCTATTTTCTTTGTTGATATTTTGAGGTTCATTAAATCATCTCAATGTTTGTCATCTTCAAAAAGGGGGAGATTGTTAAGTCTCTAAAATGTCTGATGTGAATTTCCTTAAGTTTTGATGAGAACTAAACATTGGTTAATGATTTAATTAAACTTCATATTGGTTGCTAACCTGTCTATATAGTGTACAGATTAAAACTGTAAGAATCATCTATCCGCTCATAAGTGACAGAAGCGCTCGTCCACTAAAGTGACAGAAGCGCTCGTCCACTAAAGTAACAGAAGCGCTCGTCCACTGAAGTGATAGAAGTGCTTGTCCACTAAGGTGACAGAAGCGCTCATCCACACAAGTCTTTGGACTTGCTAAGTCCTTAATGAGAAGCTCCGTCCAATGACATGGCATATGGAGCTCGTCTACTAGCCCGTCTGAATGTAAAATCTTAAATGGCTAGATGGACGCGGTTATTTTCAAGATGGATGCGCTTATTTTATGGACACGAATTCCATAAGAATTATCAGAATCTTATTTCAAGAACCAGAATCAAGAAAAGTCAGAGGTTACTCTCTCAAGCAACCTCGGTTATCAGAACCAAAGACCAGTTAAAGAATGCTTCCAGCATGCTTTATTCCCTAGTACCTCTGGTCCTTACACGAAAAGGGAATTGTACTCAGTAAAGTACAAAAAGCTCTCTGCACAACTCTGATATGGTTGTATCACGATGCATAAAGCCACGATCCTTCATGTTAGAGTACAACCAACGTTCTTATTAGTTTAATGGCTGCCCAGAACGACTCTATTGCATTTAATGAAGTTCTGCTTGAAGCCAACATATGAGGGAACGTCTCTAACGGATACTAAATGCTTGAAGACTATAAATATAGAAGTCATTGAAGATGAAGCATAGAGAATACACATAGCATTAAAGAGCCATTACTCTGCGCATTAATATCTTCACTCTTTCATTATGTATTCTTCAATCATTTGAAGTTATTACGCAGACTTTCCTAAGCTTTACATTTAAACCACTCTGAGTGTTATTGAAAGTTCTGTCTGTCTGATGTTGTATTTATTATAAACCAAATCTCTCAAACAAACCTGAGTGAGCTTGAAGAGGCTAAGTGTGCAAAGAATACTTGTCTTGAGCCTGTGCAAAGAATACTTGTCTTGGAGCCTGAAGAGGCTAGGTGTGCAAACAATACTTGAGTCTGTAACCTGATCAGTTATAGTGGATAAATCTTGGTGCTGCCAAGGACTGGACGAGGCTCTTTCCTTTGAAGAGTGAACCAGGATAAATAATTGTGTCAATCTCTCTTTCCTTATAACCTCTTTAGTTGCTTTAGTTTTCTTATACGTTTATTAAGTGGTGTGTTTGCCAAAGTCAATGTTAAAATTTTATCAGACAGGTCACCTGTCTGTCCTGTATCTTTCACTTGTCTGAACCTAGCTTCTGTATGCGAAAAGATTTCAACTTTGTTTAAATTCTGATAAACACAATCCAACCATCCTTTCTCGTGTTTATAGTTGTCTATTTCGTCAGCAACATCATAGCAATATTCCCAGGCAGATCATGCATCACAACATCGTAATATATAACTGCAGATAAACAATTTAAATGCATATAAACCATCACAGATTTGATAGAAACAACACAACTCAAACCAGACTAAACCAAACACCACAACCACATATAAATCATACAGATCAACAACTTGATAGCACGTAGCCATCGGAAAAATCCCTCAGGCAATCCCCTCTTACCTCTCGTAGAATTATCTTCCGATTTCCTTCCTCGAACGTACGTCAAACCCCGGTTTCACAACTCACGTATAATCAATACACTTAACCTTCAACAACCACAATCAACCAATTTCAAACAAACAAATAAAATCACCTATTCCCTAATGATAGGTCACGGTCTCAACAAGATTTTGTGGCTAAAATTTCTAAAATTGCTTAAGTCATTGGATTAATGATCCTAAGTACTTAAGACAACAGATTAGTGATTAAACAACAAAGTTTGAACCAAAAACTTCTAAACTCCCAAAGACCTAGATTCGACCATGATGAGTAAATGGAGCAAATGAATTTTGTTTGATACATAGGCTTGGATTCCACATGGATATATACTAGAAAGATAAGAAACAAGATCATTTATAAAGAATATAAACAAAAACATTTCCTCCAACCTTATGGACAGGTTCGACCTTATCAAGAAATTTGGGGAGGAAAACTTTGTTTGCAACAAACTGTTAGATTATGATTATAGGGATGATAATAGGAACATATAAATTGGTTTCATATTTTTAGGACTTTTCTATGATTTTCTATAGAATTTCAAACTTTCTAGATCTAGAAATTGAAAATCATGAACAAGGCTTTAAATCATAAAATGAATTGAAGAGACTATAGTTAAATGATGATAAGAATCATGAATCACCTCTTAGAATTTGAAGAATGACAAGGAATCACCAAGTTCCTTCACAAACCAAGCTATGGAAGCTTCAGAGAGAAAGTGAGAGTAGAGAGAATTGGAGAAGATGATAGTAAGTTCAAGAAAGTGACGGAAGTCTCTAGTTGCCTTATGAAATTTATGAACAAGCCAAAGAGGCCTTGGGCCTTGTGCATAGGCTTGGGCAAATTCACCAAAGTCCAATTGATTTTAAGCTTGAAAAATGCTTAAGACTTAATACTTTGTCAAGGAAACTCAAGAGTAGAAATTTGCCTCATGCAAAATGAACTCGTGACCATAATATTGGGCCCAAAAACCGCAGCCCAAACTTGGTTTGGATGAGCCAAAATTTGATCAACTTCAATTAGTGTATCATGGAAACTAGTTTAGGGACCAAAATAAAATTAAAAGAAAGTTTAAGTATCAAAATGCAATTTCCATAGAAATTGTCACCATTACCATGTGTATCATAAATGCCTTCATATGGGTGAGTCATCTTGTATGACTCATTGATATTATCCGCTAACGGTCCTTGAGACCCCGTATTCGGCTCTGTCGCTTACCCGATTAATAGTTCGCCCGGATAAAATATAATATTTCACTTTTTAGTGAAATATTTCAAAATAACCAAAAGCGTTGGAAATTAAATAAAAACCTTAAGTGTTTCGTTCACGAATTAAAATTAGGTCTTCTGATCAGTATAATCATTCTGTCAGTGAAATTCACAGACCAGGTTTCACCTGACTTTTCAACCTAAATTTCAATCGTAACTCTCCACCATTTAGTAGAGTATGAATAAGGTTTCGGTTTATTTAAAAACATTTTCTAAGTCTCATATAAATATATAAACGTATTTATATAAATTTCCAATAATAGAAAACAACGAAAAATCGGGGTGTTACAATTTCAACCTTAGACAGCCGGAAGCCAGAGCTCGACCGAGTAGGGAGCCGGAGCTCTACCGAGTTTTATTTCACTGCGAAGTAGTTCGGGGATTTCAACCTTAAGTGTTTCGCTACGAAGCAGTTCGGGAATTTCAACCTTAAGTAGCCGGGAGTTGGAGCTCGACCGAGTAGGGAGCCGGAGCTCAACCAAGTTTTATTTCATTGTGAAGCAGTTCGAGAATTTCAACCTTAAGTATTTCGCTGTGAAGCAGTTCGGGAATTTCAACCTCAAGTAGCCGGGAGCCGGAGTTCGACCGAGCAGGGAGCCGGAGCTCAACCGAGTTGCCGGACTGGAGTCTCCACTTTGTTTAGATCAGGACCACCTTGAGTTGGCGTACTCCCGAGATGTTCATGACTTTCATGTTTAATTTATGGCTTTGATGGTAGAAAATCAAAGGTGGGCTTTGGTGGGCATCCCGAGAAGCAATGATTTAACCGTCGAGTCGCCTTTGGTGGCCATCCCGAGAATTAATAATTTTGCCGTGAAAGTCACCTTTGGTGGGCATCCGGAGAAGCAATAATTTCGCCGTGAAAGTCACCTTTTGATGAGTGTGATTTCACCTCATATTTCTTTAT
Source organism: Sophora flavescens (assembly GCA_030762895.1). NCBI lineage: Eukaryota > Viridiplantae > Streptophyta > Magnoliopsida > Fabales > Fabaceae > Sophora > Sophora flavescens. Next base: position 9,960,564 of record CM061063.1, read on the forward strand.
CATATTGCATGCATTTTCATGTAATTTAGGCATTTTTAATTGATGTTTGTGAGCTTTTACCTTGGAACGGGTAAGGTGGTTTTGTGGTGTTTGTGTGCAGGAATTGAAGATTAAAATGCTCAGGATCAGTTATGTTGGAGCTTGCATGAAGACGGAGCTTGAAAAGCAAGAAAAACGAGCCAAACAGAGCCCATCACGGCCTAGCCGTGATAGGCATCACGACCATGATCGAGTAGGGCTGGAAAGAAAGAAGGTTAAACTCAGAACTGGTCACGTCCAGGCCATGATGGACATCACGGTCGTGACATGCAAACTGAACCAGACCGTCACAGGCAGAACTGATCACGGCTAGGCCGTGATGGTGGTCACGGCCGTGACAGACCAAGCAGTGAAGCCATCTCCAAGTCAGAACCTGTCACTGATAAATCAATTTTGAGTTACCTTTTAGTGTTGTATACTTGGACTAATTAATTTCTATATGTGTTTAATATTGGTGATTTGGCTAAGTTTTGCATTATTGGGCTTAATTGCTAAACATTGTTAATTTTCGGATTTTTCACTCATCCTGACCTTGTTGTCTTGCACAGAGCATAACTAGTGCTACAGATATCGGATTTTGGTGATCCTGCTGTCCCTAGAAAGATAAGGAAGAGACCTAACATTTCAGGTTTCACAAGAATTGTCAAATTAGGCCAACATCAAGGCCAAACTGTTTCCTGAATTCTCTGACGCGGATCAGTTCGTTGTCCATGATGTTCCCTCACTTAAATGGGCATAGCTTACTCATCTTAAGCCCAATTAAGGCATATGATACCTTGTTGGAAAGCTTATTCAGAGGGACTTAGTTTGGGCTAGGGTTATATTAGGATTAATGATTATAATTATCATTTTAGTGCCGCACAAGTCAGACACGAAATTAGACATCTTTTACAATCCTTGTTTTTGCAAGTTTTGGAATTTTCTTCCCCTCTCTTCTCCCCTTTTTAGTTTTATGCACTTTGTTGGATGTTTTGTTGTTAAAGCTTCTCCAATGGTGATGACTATGGAAGGTTAAACCTTTTATCAATCCTATACATTCAAGTAATTTTGTTTGAATTCCGAGTTCCTTACTTTTAATTGTTTTTCAATTGCTTCTTCTCCTCTTATCTTCTTTCAATTATGAATTCTGTGTTGTGAGTGTGATTACGCTTGATCTATGTCTGATTAGATATAGATTCAGTTTTCATGATTGAATTGGAATTAGGAATTAGGATTGATTAATCAAAAAATCTAATAGAGATTAGGGAACCGATTGGTAACCTAGGTTAATTGAATTTGTGCATAAATCAACATTATTAGGGATTGCGATTGTGACTCCAATTTTGTTGTTTAAACCCTACATGATCATGTAGATTTCAAATTGCCAGAGGAGGAGGGCAAACGAATTTATATCTTTTGGAACAATGACGAATTCTACCAAAGAACTTGACGTCTTGGATTGATGTTTATAATTAATTGAATTTATTTGTTTATTGCAAACTGTTTTCTCCTTGAAAATTTTGAAAACCCCATTTCTCTAACATTCTTGATTGGCTAATAATTTTAAAGATCCTCGTGAGACGACCAAGGTTGTTTTGCCTTGTACTACAGTTTTTAATTACTATTATTTTGACCCGTGTACAGCCTCAGATCAAATTTGGCGCCGTTACCGGGGGATCTTTGATTTTTATAAGCCACATTAGGAATTCTTTTTTTTTTGGACTAGTTTTTGTTTTTGTTTTTTTTAGTCCCATAATATTCATCTTTGTTTTTTTTTTCTATTTTTATTTTGTTGTTTGGAGTTTATATGTGAGTGTCTTGAGCTCATATGTTTATATCATATTGATGACATTACAGATTGTGATTGTCGTGGTTGTGAATCTTAGTACTTCCCATGGATATTTGTATGCAAAATTATATGCCTAATGTTGATTATGAACCATCATGCATATATTATCCTCCAACCAATTTTGCTCATTTTGCAAGAGGTTATATATATTCAAGTATGTCTGCATCAATGAATAATTATTTGTCTCATAGCACTTTGAGAGATTTTGCCACATTTTATGAACCACCATGCATACATTATGTAGATAAAGAGGTTGAGTCACCATGCATATATTATCCTGACATTACTGGTGATTATGAGTTCAGTAGTGATTTTGGCATGATTGGAGTGAATGAGGTGCAATTTTCCTATTCTGACCAACATGGGGGAGAACATGGCAGCTTGGACGAATTAGCTTCTTTGGTGCATCAATTGACAATAAGTCAGCAGCAATATCAGCCCGACCCCACACATGTCCAACCTAGTCTGGAAGAATTGGTGCAACAAATGACAGAACACACTCTTGAATTCCAACAGAGGACAGAAGCAAGTCTTCATAATTTGGCCAGTCAAATTGGTCATATTGCCTCCACATTGACTGCGCTACAATCACAACATCTCCTTGAACAACATTCAGATTCACAAATAGATATTCTTGACAATACTTCTTCTGAGTATAATTTTGATAATGATGTCGAGAATACTATTATTGATGAACTTTGTGTTGAATTGCCAGATATTCAAGATTTTCCTGATTCTATTTTATGTACTTCATGTGTTGACTTTAACGGTGCTATTTTATGTGCAGCATGTGTTGAAATTTCATCCTTTTTAGGGTATAAGGAGCAAAAAGTGCATATGGAAGATAAGACACATGAGGTTGAGGACCCTGTTCAGCCAAGAAATGTAGAAAATGGGGATCATATGGACATGCTACCCACAGAAAGAATCCCCATAAAAGATGGTGATCATGTCATGATGGATGATGCAAGACTACTTATGTTAGAGACAACCACTAGGGCTTTCATGGTTGATAAAGACTGGCTCAAGCAATTTGGTGAGAAATTCTCAGAGAATGCATTGCATTGGATACCTTGTGAGTTTTTGAGCCATATACATGGATGAATTGCATTGTTCCATGGTTTGCCTTTCTTGTGTGATTACACTCATGATTGTTAATTACTCTAGAACTTGACTTGACTATTTGAAGCCTCTTGTTCACATACATGTATTGAGATGATTTAGGCCTTCTTTGTTTTTAAGCTACTAGCCAAATTAGCCTACCTTGCATTAAGACCATTGCTTTCCCCCTTGAGCCTATCCAACCCATCCTTTGTTTTGTAGCTAATCATAAGCTTATGAAGTGAAAAACCATGATTCCCCTAACCTTAGGGAGTAAAGGAGCTTTGGAATTGTTTTGGGAAAGGGTTCTTAAGTAAGTGTGGTGGTCTACCCAAAAGTTTTGTTTCTTGTTTGGTTGGTGTGGCATAGTGGCATTAAGACCATCACTTGCGGATTCTCGCCTATCACCTTTGGAGGGCATCCCGAGAAGCAATAATTTCGCCGTGAAAGTCGCCTTTGGAAAGCATCCCGAGAAGCAATAATTTTGCCGTGAAAGTTGCCTTTGGAGGGCATCCCGAGAAGCAGTGATTGGACCGTGAAACAAATTTTTGAACAAGTGGAATTTAAGGTTTTCGATATTATGCCCTCTCGACTACGAACACTTTCTCTGGGTCAAGTGGTCGGGTTTCCCTACTTTGTGGTCCATTACGTCATGGTGTAATGCTTGAGGACCGGCAAGACCAGATCTCGATCTCGACAAGGCTTGAACTATCTTCTCGAGATCCATATGGCACGAAGCTGATCCGAGTTTGGATATGGGTAGGGTTGCGACCCGTAACATTCACAATCACCATGACAGATCTATCTCTAGTAGATCCGAGGGTTTGAGTGGCGTCTCCGATGGTTCCTAAAGAGGCTTAAAAACGACGGCTCATCGCGATCTAAAGGTGTATCTTCTAAGAAATTTTATGAGATGTTGGTGGGTATTTGAAGATGTCCATGACGGCGGGGTGAGGTTGCATCATCCAACCAACAAAGAGGGCCTTCGACGCTTTGGAGAGTAGATGTCATGCTAGACTAGGGTTCTGATGAAGGCAGAATGACGACTGAGCTCTAGTTTTGAGGATTCAGAGTATATCATTGTTGTCGACGACAAAGGATGTACGATGTGCGACCAGGGCATAGTTTTACCGAGGCCCCATGGTGAGCGCCAATTATTCCGTCTGATTTTGTCTGGATAGGAACAATAAGCTCCGGCTTGGCGGAGCTGTGGGGGTTTTGTGGATTGAGCCTGACAGAGTGAGAATTCCGCTCCTACGTATATATCCCGGTAGGGAATCAAGGCTTACATAGTTCTAGTGGCGATGGTGGCGTTTCGTAGAGAAGATGGGTGTTCCGGCGACGGAAGGAGGTTTCGGGTCGTTCCCTAGGATCAGGGTTTTTGCTAGGGTTTTTGCCTGGAAGGTGACCTGGTCCCTTAGCGGGCGACTTGCCCTATATATATATATATATATATATATATATGTGTGTGTGTGTGTGTGTGTGTAGGGGTCTTGTCCGTACGTCACGTGGTCCCTCCTCGGTCCGTTGGCAGATATTGCGGAGGGTCTCCAATATCATCACGACGCATGTCCTTCTATCACCTGTCCGTCCTTACTGCCAGCTAGCCCTGTTGAGGTGTACTGTCCTTAGGGTATTCGAGTACATCTAACGGGTAAGGTACAATGGTCGTTTGAGATACCCGGCCTTCGTCCGAGAGGCTAGTACCCCCTGCGGAATTGCCTACAAGTCCGAGTAAATTACTTAGTCCTCTGTCGGGTTGAGTTTTGACTGGGGTGACTCTCTCCCGTTATGTGCTGGTTGACCGAGAGTCCTCTCTCAAAAACATATGCTCATATGCTGAGGGGAAAACATACTGTATAGTTAGGCGGTAATCAAAGTTTTGACACAAACCTGCGAAGTTGACTGTTTATTTGGCACCCTAGGGCTGGTATACTGGAAAAAAACAAGAATTGATCAAAAGCATTGACCGAATCACAAATGATGGCAGAGTATAATAACATTATCAACCATGAAATTTATGAAATCTTCTCCAATAACCTCATATTCAATTTCTAAAAGATATCCAGATAGCAACTGATATCTCATTAGCTGATAATATAAATAGTTCCATCTCCATCCTGTCATAGTTGGACAAGCAGAGTACACTAGTGGAACTAGTTATCAGTTCATTGAATATATATTTTCTTCAAGAAATTGAGACAAGCTCCTCCAGGTGTATCCTGTATTCTCATATACACCTTCTCCTGCATAAATCTATGCAAAAGCAAACTATTGATAGATTTGAGGATGCAACAAAGATACGAAAATAGGAGTTTGGCAAAAGAGGCTCCATAACCACTACAAAAAATATTTACAAGTGATTTTTGGCTGCTGCACAAATATTATATGAGCTACAATTTTCTCTTGAATTTTCTTGCCAAATTAATTAACCTATGCTTTGCCATTGCCATAGAATTCATACTGAAATTAAACCGCCATGCATATATTCCATTCGCTTTTACATCATGAATAGCAAATTCATACTGCAATTGCATTTTGGCTAATAAAGAATTCACAATAATTGCACTAAGGGTCACCGAAGGGTCGAGTATCTATCCCGATTTTATATTTGCATTTAGGGTAAATTAGGGTCTCATCCGAATTTCAAATTAGAGAATGAGATTAGGGTGAATTCTTGAAGATTGAAATTTCTTGCATAATCAAGAATTAGATTATAATGTGTAGTCGCTAAGATCAACATACATATATACATGCCATACGGGCAAGTTTGCCGGAATAGAACCTTCAAACAACATATTAAAATTGGTGAGAATGCAGTTTTGAGTTGAGGAATGAAGTAAGTAAACAATATATTAAAATTGAAAGATAAAAGTAACAAGTCAAAACTATTTTATTGAATTATTTTTAACTTTGTCAACACATCAAGACTTGAAACCAACCTTACATAGAAAGATTACTATAAAAGACACACTACAGCCCAAAAGTATTATTCCCTTCGGTGATTTGCCTCCCATCTGTAAAATTTATGTTCCATGGAAAGCATTTAGATCTATCCGGGTATATAAGACACGGTCCTGTATTATATATATTCCAAACGCATGTTTTGCAACTATCCCTTGATTGAATAAAAATGTCAAAATAGTGAAATTGTCCTGGCCAACGAAAGCTACAAAAGTATTGGGTTGTGCCAAATATTGAAGTCACAAACTCAAAACTGTAAGCTTCATTGAAATTCAAAGAATGAATTCCAAGATCACTGTTCTTATCTTTGCAATGAACGCTGAGCACACCTGGTATCTTGTTGGTCATTCTAACACTCCAAAAACTAATTTGTATAGTATCACCACCCATGAATTGTGATACAAGTATGGAAGAAATAAAAAAGAAGGATAAGAGAATTTTGGTAACAGAAGCCATAATACAGTGGATTAACAATGGATGCAATTCTTTTTATATAGGGCTGAAGGCATATGCAATGCCAAGATATTCATGGTTATACGTAAACTATTAATTAGTTCTTCTAAGATTAATATTCAACATCTCTCAACACCAGCCTATTAATTGATACTTATTCCCCAAATTTTACTTTTTCAAGATTCATTCTTTTAAAATTTAATTTACGATATTTTCTTATCAAAAAATTAATTAGATGCTCATTTTCCACTACCAATATGTTATCTTCCTTCACCAAGTCCCCCAACTACTTCCTTCTTTTTGATTTATGTGAAGTCTTTTCACTAACAAGTAGCTGCCAATTCAAATGCACAGATCTTATGATTTATGTGAAGTTATTTTACAATAAATATTCAGTCTTTCTCACTTTACGCATGAATTTTTTTAACCATGTTTGTATTGCAAAGAATTGTAAAGATGTTAAGTCATTGCCCAACCAATTTTTGTTATAACGTTATCCATGTTATAAGAACTCTATCCTGAACAAAAAGAATAAACGATTCACTATTTTTATATTATAATTTTTTGGAATAGATATTTTATGAGCTACTAAATCTGTTTACCATTTATTGATATATTGAATGAGCTACTAAATCCGTGTATGGGCTACTCAAAAATCAAGCGTATTGGTTGCCAACATGTCTATCTAGTGTGCAGATTAAAACTGTAAGAATCATCTATCCGCTCATAAGTGACAGAAGCGCTCGTCCACTGAAGTGATAGAAGTGCTCGTCCATTAAGGTGACAGAAGCGCTCGTCCACACAAGTCTTTGGACTTGCTAAGTCCTTAATGAGAAGCTCCGTCCAATGACATGGCATATGGAGCTCGTCTACTAGCCCGTCTGAATGTAAAATCTTAAATGGCTAGATGGACACGATTATTTTCAAGATGGATGCGCTTATTTTATGGACGCGAATTCTATAAGAATTATCATAATCTTATTTCAAGAATCAGAGTCAAGAAAAGTCAGAAGTTACTCTCTCAAGCAACCTCGGTTATCAGAACCAAAGACCAGTTAAAGAATGCTTCCAGCATGCTTTATTCCCTAGTACCTCTGGTCCTTACACGAAAAGGGAATTGTACTCAGCAAAGTACAAAATGCTCTCTGTACAACTCTGATATGGCTGTATCACGATGCATAAAGCCATGATCCTTCATGTTAGAGTACAACCAATGTTCCTATTGCATTAATGGCTGCCCAGAACGACTCTATTGCATTTAATGAAGTTCTGCTTGAAGCCAACATCTGAGGGAATGTCTCTAACGGATCCTAAATGCTTGAAGAATATAAATACAGAAGGCATTGAAGATGAAGCATAGAGAATACACATAGCATTAAAGAGTGATAAGCCTCTGGCTCATCTAGTTTTATGGCTAGTATGACCAGGGTTTTGTGCAAATTATATCCTATTTTCACCCAAATTAGATTAGATTGTCCTCAAGCAAGGTTTTGAGTCTCTAGAGTAGTTTTAGGTTAATTTAGCTAGTTTTGAGTCAAATAATGCACTTATAGTTAATTCCTTGTTTTCAGGTTAAGTAGAAGTTGAGGAAATAAAGAAACAGGGGATTCGCCTCGCGAACAGCTCTTCGCCTCGCGACCCCGAAAGCTGACTGTTCCAAGAAAATGCAAGCTCTCTGGTTCGCCCCACGAAGAATATCTCGCCCCGCGAGTCATCCAAACCAGAAAGTCAGAGACGATCACGGCTTGCCCGTGTTAAGGGTCACGACTGTGGCAGTTTTGAAGTTGAAGAGTCTCGCCTCGCGAGCATCCATTCGCCTCGCGAGTCTGGAAGTCAGAAAGCATAACGGTTGGCCCCTGATATTCATAACGGGCGTAATAAGAAGACTCTTCAGTTCCTCGCCTCGCGAAGGTGTGTTCGCCTCGCGAGAATATCCAGCGTTGCCGACTCTTCACAATATTCGCCTCGCAGTATACAGGTATTGCCATCCAGTTGGCTAACAGGACCAGTGCCCGCCCCATGGGAATGGTAGAAGATGTGCTGGTGCAAGTTGATGATTTGATATTCCCGGCTGATTTCTACATCCTGGACATGGCAGGAGAGAAAAATTCCAGTAGATCACCAATAATCCTGGGCAGACCATTCATGAAGACAGCCAAGACTAAAATCGATGTTGATGATGGGACCATGTCTATGGAGTTTGGTGATATAGTGGCGAGGTTTAAAATCTTTGATACTATGAAGCAGCCCCTGGAAGAGCACTCTGTTTTCCAAATGGAGTTGCTCTCTGAGTTTATTGATGATACCTGTGATGACTTGGTTTCTGAATTTCCATTTAATTCTGGCTTTGATGATATTTTTTCTTGCCCTGATTGTACTAACACTAACCATTGTGTGGTATGTGCTAAGATTGCTGCATGTTTAGTAGGTGATGGATTAGTCAATGAAGTGCATGAGGAACGTGCAGAAGATGAAGCAGCACCGGAGGCCCTCCCTACCTATCTGCCACCTCCCCCTGCGAAGCCACCAGAGGAAATGGATTATGTACCATGGATAGTTCGAGGGATTGAAGCCAAATTCTATTGGGAGGACTTTGTTGATGAAGCGGTCGTCCTTGACCCAAGAGGAGGTGATGAGTCCGCCGCATTGAGCAAGGTCACCATCATTGTCAAGTGTTTACTCATATATCAAGGATGCAAGTTATGGGACCATGGAATGAACTCTACCTCTTTGGCCTTAGGCTACAAGAAATGGGATCCAGGCGGAAGCCGCATACACTGCACTTGATCAGGGAGTACCCTTTCCTTACCCTCACTATGATTTTATAGTTCTATTGTTCATTGGGGACAATGCATGTTTTAAGTGTGGGGGAGGGAACTAGTTGTTGTTTTGTTGTGTCGTGTTTGTTTCCTTTTCTTTTAATAAAGCTCCTGAATAATTTGAGAAGCTCGGGGGTTGTGTTGAGTCTTTTGTTGGCAAGTTGATGGATTTTGATTGATGTTGCACAGATTGCTTGCATGATTGATATGTGACGATTCCCCCTAGGCTGAAAATTTTTTGTTTTTGAAAAGTGATTCCCATGTGAAATTGAAAACTGAACTTTGAGATTTTGTTGTGATAGCATGATTTATGATAAGTTTGGGGTGATAGGAAGCACACACTAGGGATAGAATCTCGTTCAAATAATTTGCATGAATGTCCAGGTGAGGTTTTGAGCCTCCAACATGTTTTAAATTGTGAGAATCACTTTTGAATTGCACTTTCCTGAATTTGCTTGAATCTCTTTATGGTTTGCATGTTTATATGTTTGCTTCAAATGATTTAGGCATTTTCTTTGTAAATAACTACTTGGCCTAAAATAACCAATTCCTAATGCATGTTCCTTAGTTAGCCCCATTGAGCCTGATTAGCCTGTTAATTCTTGATAACCTAATGTTATAAGCCCAAAAAACTGGAAAACCATGTTAACCCGATCTTAGGATTAGGAGAGCATGGAATCTTAGAATGGGTGCAAGAAACTAAGTTTGGGGTGGCTACAAGGTGTAATGTGTTGTTGGGATTGGGAAAAAGAAAAAATATAATAAAAAGTTTGGAGCCAAAGGAAAAAGAATAAAATTTAAAAAAAAAAAAAGAGAAAAAAAAAATAAAAGTGCAAAAATGCCAAAAAGAAATAAAAAGGTTGTAGTCACCCAAAGCATAATGAAGAATGAGAAAAGGAACTTGAGTGGAATTTCAATACTTTGAACTGTTTCATGCTCTCTTAGTTCCTAGGGTCTTCAGCCTAGTTCCTTTATATATCCTACCCTTAGCCAGGCCCCATTACAACCCATAAAAGACCTTTTGATGTTGCATGCATGTTTTCTGTGGGAACCATTTTGAGATGAAAATCAAATTTATGGGAAGTGTTCTTGAAAAGTGAAACTGAGTGCAAAGTTGTTAGCCTGACACCAATTGAGCGATTGAGTGATATACTAAATGCCCTTGTGAGGAAGGCAGTTGTTTGAATTTGGTGATCTCCCTCTTGTGTGTGACTTGGATCCCCTGCTTAGATTTCTGATTGCCTGAATGATGAAATTCTCAATTGTTTAGAATAAATGAATGTGGGGATTGCTTTGATTGAAAGGGGGGACATTGAAGAAAACTGTTTTGATGTATTGCTTGAATTTGTGCAATGTTGATTGAATCTTTTAAGCTTGCTAGGTCTTGAGTCTTTTTGATTTTTGAGTCCTAGTTTGCTTGGGGACAAGCAAAGTTTAAGTTTGGGGTATTTTGATAAGCCTCTGGCTCATCTAGTTTTATGGCTAGTATGACCAGGGTTTTGTGCAAATTATATCCTATTTTCACCCAAATTAGATTAGATTGTCCTCAAGCAAGGTTTTGAGTCTCTAGAGTAGTTTTAGGTTAATTTAGCTAGTTTTGAGTCAAATAATGCACTTATAGTTAATTCCTTGTTTTTAGGTTAAGTAGAAGTTGAGGAAATAAAGAAACAGGGGATTCGCCTCGCGAACAGCTCTTCGCCTCGCGACCCCGAAAGCTGACTGTTCCAATAAAATGCAAGCTCCCTGGTTCGCCCCGCGAAGAATATCTCGCCCCGCGAGTCATCCAAACCAGAAAGTCAGAGACGATCATGGCTTGCCCGTGTTAAGGGTCACGGCTGTGGCAGTTTTGAAGTTGAAGAGTCTCGCCTCGCGAGCATCCATTCGCCTCGCGAGTCTGGAAGTCAGAAAGCATCACGGTTGGCCCCTGATATTCATAACGGGCGTAATAAGAAGACTCTTCAGTTCCTCGCCTCGCGAAGGTGTGTTCGCCTAGCGAGAATACCAAGCGTTGCTGACTCTTCACAATATTCGCCTCGCGAATAAGTACTCGCCTCGCGAGTAGGCTTAATTTCTGACTAGTATAAATTGATGTTCTGAACAGTTTGGAAAGACTTTTGCTTCTCCATTGTTCTTGTTTATTTTTGTGTGTTCGTTTTTCATATGGAGAACTAATTTTCTAGGATTAATCTATTGTAATCGATTTCCATTATACTTGAGGTTTTGTGATTCCTATTCTACTTGTTTTTCCCTTTTCAATACCATGCTATGCATTTCTGTTTGTTTAATTCAGGAGTGTATAGTATTGTATTGATTCGTTTCAGTGATGTTATGTTCCTATACTTAATCGCGTTTGTTTAATTCGCGTGTGTTCATTCATGTTCGTTTAGTTCATGAGGGCTTAACCCCGTTTGTTTAATTCGGGAATAGGAACATATATCCGTAGTGGCAATTTCGTTTGGTAATTGTCGCTACAACTGAAAGGGGATAGAATCTGCTTAGGGCTAGGAATTCACATAACCGATGATAGTTGGGAAATTGAGAACAATAGATTAATCGTCTTTAGCTACTTGATAACCTTTTCAACTGCCCTGTTTTCATTGCTTTGTTATTGCTTATTTTCTTATTTGCACTCCAATCCAACCCCCCCCCCCCCCCCCCAAAACTGATTTTTGTGACAAATAACACTTCAAGAGTCCTTGAGAGACGACATCCGAGTTGTCGCCCTAAACTACAGTTTTCAAAACCGCTCGTTCTTTTTGGCGCGCGCGACCAAAGAGCCATTACTTTGCGCATTAATATCTTCACTCTTTCATTCTGTATTCTTCAATCACTTGAAGTTATTACACAGACTTTCCTAAGCTTTACATTTAAACCACTCTCTGAATGTTAGTGAATGTTCTGTCTATCTGAAGTTGTATTTATTACAAACCAAATCTCTCAAATAAACCCGAGTGAGCCTGAAGAGGCTAAGTATGCAAAGAATACTTGTCTTGAGCCTGAAGAGGCTAGGTGTGCAAAGAATGCTTGTCTTGGAGCCTGAAGAGGCTAGGTGTGCAAACAATACAATACTTGAGTCTGTAACCTGATCAGTTATAGTGGATAAATCTTGGTGCTGCCAAGGACCGGACGTAGCTCTTTGCTTTGAAGAGTGTGTTGGTAGTGGCTACGGTCTCAAGAGGGGGGGGGGGGGGGTGAATTGAGATATCGAAAACTTATTCAACAATTTAAAATAAAACAATGCTTCTTTTAAAGAAAAGTGGTTTTCACTCAATTTTAATTTCCAAGAATTAGGTTATGGAACAAGTAATGATGACAAGAAGAATTATAAGTAGTAACAACAGATTTTAACACAGATTGCAGATTTCACTACAACAGAAAAGGCTTTAGATAGCATTTCCGGATGCCTTTTAATAGCGTTTTTAAGTACTATCTATGCCACCGCTATTAAAAGTAGTTAGCAAAGATAGCATTTAAGAAGTGCTATTAAAAGATAACCTTAGATAGCATTTCCGCGTATTTACAAAACGCTATCTTTAGTGTGTGTTTTCTGGCAGTCATCTGTGACTTTAGATAGCGTTTGTTTTAACAAATGCTATCTAAAGGCAGACTTTAGATAATGTTTGTTTTAGTAAACACTATCTAAAGGCAGACTTTAGATAGCGTTTGTTTTAATAAATGCTATCTAAAGTCTGCCTTTAGATAGCGTTTTCTTATCAAACGCTATCTAAAAGCTGCCTTTATACTTAGAATCCTATTACATCTTAGAATTATAGACCACAGCCATAAGACCTTCAAATTGTGAAATTTTCAATACTACTTCTATTGTAAAAGATCGTCATATTGTGAAGCTCCAGCGCCAGTCATGGTGTAGACTATTCCCTTCATCGTGGGTCTATCAGTTCCTAAGGTGTTGACAGCCCTTTCAAACCTTGGTGCATTACAATCCCTTGAGAAGTGTCCTAATTGTCCACAATTGAAACACTTCACTCCTTTGCGTGGGCAAACATTACCCATGTGGTCTAGGTCTCCACACTTGTAACATCTCCTAACTTGGTCTCGGTTTTGGTTCTGTTGACTTCCTCTTTCCGATTCATAATTATTAGAACGATGTTTTTGTTGATTCTGGTCATTCCCTTGTGGCCGGAAATAAGGTCCCCTCCGATGTTGCTTCCCTTTCTGATTCTAATTTTGATATTGGTCTTTGGAACGAACGGGTCCTGTAACAGTTTCTCTGTTGCCTCTTTCCTTCCTCATAAGTTCCATTTTTCTACACTTCTCTACTAAGACTTGGACATTCCGGATTTCCAATGGCATCACAGATTCCTTGATCTCGAAGCGAGGACCGGCTTCGAACCTTTCGCACTTCCACTCCTCATCGGGGTTGTTCTGGAAAAAGCGAAAATGTTTGGCAAGGGACTCAAACCTTGCCGCATATTCCCCCACTGTCATGTCCCGCTGACTCAGCCTCAGGAATTCCTGCTCTTTCTCTGTCCGAGCACTCTGGGGAAAATATTTGTCCAGAAGTTTGTTGCGAAATACTCCCCAAGTGATTGCCTGATGCTCAGCTACCAGCAGTTGTCTGGTACCCTTCCACCAGTATTCAGCATCTCCAATCAGTTCGAATGTTGCATAAGGCACCTTTGCTCCCTCTGGGGTGTGCACCAGCTCAAAGATCTTCTCCAGCTCTTGAATCCAAAGATCAACCTTTATTGGATCCACGTCTACATCAAACTGCGATGGATTCTGATGTCGGAAAGCATCCAGATGCCTTCCCTCTGCAGCTTGTTCTGCCCTCTGTTGCTCCTGTTGGTTCTGGGCAGCAACATTAGCCGTCTGAAGAGCTATGGCAGCAGCAACGTCAGCCAAAGCTTGGGCAACGAAGTCCATCCCGCCGTCATAATTCGCATTCATGTTGGCACGACCGCTGATGAGCCTCTGTTTGACTGGTTTTATAACTAGTAAAGACCTTGGCTTTGTGCTAATTTTATATCATTTTCACCCAAATTAGACTTGATTGTCCTTAAGTAGTATTTTGAGTCTGTAAAGTGTTTTTAAGTTAATTTAGTTGATTTAGAGTGAATAAAGTATTTACTTTTATTTTCTATTTTCAGGTTAATAAAAAGGAATAAATCTGGAGCTTTCGCCCCGCGAGAGGGCTGCTCGCCCCGCGAACCAGAAGGTGACTGTGCCAGAGAAATTGCATCCTTTCTGTCTCGCCCCGCGAAGACTGGACTCGCCTCGCGAGTAATGCTACCTTGGAAAAGTCAGAGACGATCACGGTTTGGGCATGTTGGAGGTCACGGGCGTTACAGTTGGGAATTTGAAGAGTTCGCCTCGCGAAGATATGCTCGCCTCGCGAGAAGACCAAGAGTTGCAGACCTTTCGCATAATTCGCCTCGCGAGCAGTGCTTCGCCTCACGAGGCCTTTGATTCCAGAAACGTGTATATAAGTAGTCTTAGGCAGAACTGAGAAAGGAGAGGCCAGTGGCTAGTCAGTTTTGGCTAGTCTCAGTTAGTAGTTAATTAGTTTTAGTTTTATTTTCTCTTCTTTTGTTTTGCTTCTGTAATGGAGAGCTAGTCTCCTAGGATTAATCTACTGTAATTGGTTTCCATTACCACACTTGAGGTTCTGTGATTCTTCTTTCATTTGCTTTTCTCTTTTCAATGCAATGCTGTATGTTTCTGTTGGTTATTTCAGGAATATATAGTGTGGTATTGTTTCATTTCGGTGATGTTATGTTCCTATATATAATCGCGTTTGTTATTTCGCGTGTGTTCATTCATGTTCGTTTGTTCATGAGAGCTTAACCCCGTTTGTTATTTCGGGAATAGGAACATACATCTGTAGTAGCGGTTTTCGTTTGTTAATTGTTGCTACAACCGGGAGGGGATTAGTATCTGCTTAGTAGAATATGCATGAACCGATGATAGTGGGGAAACCGAGAACAGTAGGTTAATCGTCTTTAGTTTATTTGTTAATCTCTTTTCTTACTCTGTTTTTATTTTGTTTCCTTTATTTTATTTTAATCTCAAAACCCCCATTTCTAACTTTTACTAATTTTCTGTTAATAATAACAACAACTAAAGAGTCCTTGAGAGACGATACTCGAGTTGTCGCACTATACTGCATTATTTTATAAACGCTCGTTCTTTTTGGCGCGTGGCGACAGCGCGGTCAACCGCCAATAGGACCACCTCTGCGACCACGTCCACGACCGGGTCCACGTCCTCGTCCACGTCCACGTCCACCTTTTGGTGCTAGTTCCTTAACTGACCTGCCGAACAAATCAGTCAGGCCACAACCAGAAAATGAAACGTGTAAAAGCATATCAACACACATTACTTCTAAGAAGTAATACAAATAAAACTTAATCCAGAGAAAACACAACGTCGACACAACAGACCTATTTCCCAAAGATCCCTGATGAGTGTGATTTCACCTCATCTTTGTCTATCATTTTGCATGCATTTTCATGTAGTTTAGGGACATTTAATTTGATTTTTGTTAGTTTTTCCCTTGGAACGGGTAAGGCGGTTTTCGTGGTGTTGTTTTGCAGAAATCAAGGATAAAATGCTCAAGATCAACCATGATGGAGTTTGGATGAAGATGGAGCTTGAAAAGTGAAGAAAATGAGCCAAACAGAGTCCATCACGGCCTAGCCGTGATGCCCATCACGGCCTAGCCGTGATGCCCATCACGGCCATGATCGAGCAAAACTGAAAAGGAAGAAAGACTGAAGTCAGAACCGGTCACGGCCTAGCCGTGATGACCATCACGGCCGTGACCTTTCACCCCCACAAGTCAGAATCTGTCACGGCCTAACCGTAATTCCTATCACTGGCTAGAAGTTGAAGTCTCGCGTCGCGAAACTCCATTCGCGTCGCGACGAGTCTGAAATCTATAGAAGTGCCCGAGGCAGAAGCCGTCACGGCCTGGCCGTGATGGCCATCACGGCCGTGACGCGCATTACTTGGACCTGAAGCAACTGAATTGGATCAGAATTTGAGTTAGATTGGGATTCAAACTTCTCAAATCTATAAATAAGGACCCAGGCAGAGGCAGAGGGGACTTGAGAGGACTGGACTTGGTTGCTACCACTTAGGCTTTAATCTAGGATCTATCTTCTCCTTCCTCATCTTCTCTGATTTTCTGCTTTCATGTTGTTTGTAATCAAGGTTGTCATCACCATGACAAGGCTTGAGTAGTAGCTTAGTTTCTAGGGATTGGGGCTATGCCCGAGTTTTGTTTATGATGTTAATTTGATGTAATATCTTTGTTAATTACGATTTTGTTTTAGATCTGATTTCTAGTGTTTGAATCACTCGTAAATTCGGTGGCCACTTGTTTAAGTGTCATAGACATTCTAAGGAGGAACCAAGCGGTGAACTTAGGTGTCGGATCTATAGAGTCAGACTTAGGACTGGAATCACGAGAGTTAGAAGCCGTCCTTCGAGGATCAACGAGTTGTCACGAAACGCAAAGGGTCCAATCTGAATTCAACTACCACGAGAGTAGGGGTTGGTTCAATTGGGCACGGTTTTTGTAACCCGAGAGGGAGCTTAAACTATTAGAGGATAAACTCGCCTTCAAGGCAATTTCGATAATTAACAAGGGTAAATCAGATTAGTAACACAAACATCCTCGTAGGTAACCCAAATCCCTAGGAATCCATTTAGATCCAAAAACCACAAATAGATTTGTTTTCTGTTTTATTTATCTCTTAATTCAAATTCAAAACCTTTTCAAAATACAAATCCTTTTTATACAGTCCAGATTTACTCAATTTGATAATTAACTGCGATTCGGGATCACAGTCCCTGTGGGATCGATATCTTTTATTACTTGGTGACAATCCGATACACTTGCCGGAATCGCACGTGCACTCGCACGACGCAGTGTCAAGTTTTTGGCGCCGTTGCCGGGGACTGTGCGTTCTCGAATCTCAATTTAATTTTTGAATTGATTTTTCTGGACCTTTTCTTTTTATTTAAATTTTATATTTGGAAAAAAAAATCCTTCTAGAGTATCTATCTCTCTGTGTTTTTATGCAAAGATCCCTAAGTCTTGGGAGCCTTAGTGAGGTTGATCCAGAAATCGAGAGGACCTTCCATAGACGTAGGAGACTACAAAGAGAGGGAGAAAGGTTGATTCCCATTCCACTCATGGCGAATCTTCCGGATACGAAACCTTTGAAGGACTACGTAGCCCCAAATGCTAGGGGTTTGCGAACTGGGATTTCCAGGCCAGAGATTGAGGCAGAGAACTACACTATACCGCCTATGCTAATCAACATGATTAGGCAGCACCAATTCGGAGGATTGCCCTCGGAGGACCCGACTGATCACGTAGAAACATTCTTGGAGTTCACCGATGCAATTAGGATTCATGGTGCCCCGGTCGATGCTATATGCTTAAGGTTATTCCCCTCATCTCTGACTGGAAAGGCAAAGGCTTGGCTAAAGCAATTGCCCGCCAACACCTTGACTACTTGGGACCAACTGGAACAGGCGTTCTTGGAGAAATTCTTCCTTCCATCCAAGACGGCCTATATACGAACCCAGATCACCGGCTTCTTCCAAAAAGACGGAGAATCCGTATCGGAAGCTTGGGATCACTACAAGGGACTGCTGGAGTCTTGCCCACATCATGGACTCGAGAGGTGGTTGATAGTGTACACCTTCTACAACGGATTGGACTACTCTTCGAAGGTGTCACTTGATTCTGCAGCTGGTGGAGCCTTTATGAACAGGCCTCTGACTGAGGCATTCAACATCATTGAAAACGTGGCCACCAACTACCACCAATGGGGTTCAGAAAGAGGTAATAACCCGAACAAGATTTCGGGGGGTAAGTTTGAAGTTAATAGCACTGATCTTATAATGTCAAAAATAGACTCACTTAATAAACGATTTGATCGGCTTGAAAGGGCTAATGTGAGTGCAATAGGTGCTACTAACATTGTTTGTGAGATTTGTGGAATGCAGGGACATGACATCATGGAGTGCCCACGGGGTATTGCTCATGGATCCGGCGCTTCGGGGGAACAAGTGAACGCTTGTCACAACTTCTACGACACAAACCCGAAGCTGCCCAATTATGCTCCCCCAAATCCTTACAACCAAAGGAAGAACAACCCTTACCTCTCCTACGGCAACTACAGCAACACTTTGAACCATGAGTACCAAGAAGGCCAAGGTAATAGGAAACCCGCACCGGGGTATCCTCAAGTACAGAAATCTAAACTCGAAATCTTTATTGGAAAGTTTTGTTGAAACTCAAACAAAACAAAATGAGGAGTTTAGACAACAAGGCAAGGCAGTGAACGAGGCAATAAAAGAGCTAGCGTCTAAGGTAGACAACTTAGCAATCCATAACAAGATGCTAGAAACCCAGATTGCCCAACAAGCCAGCACATACACTAGACCTAAGGGTACGTTCCCGGGTCAACCCGAAGCTAATCCCATTGAGCATTGTAATGCCATACACTTGAGGGATGATAAGCTTGGGGTGGGGGAAAAGGATGTGGAACCGGAGGAGGACATGAGCGAAGATGAAGAGCCAGAACCAAAGTATGTCCCTCCACCACCGTACCAACCCCCGATACCTTTCCCACAAAGGTTGGTCAAGAGAAAGCAAGTAGACATAGAAGCTAAAATGCCTCCTAAACTGAAAGACCCAGGTAGCTTCTCTATCGCTTGCTCAATTAAACAAGTGCAAATCGACCAAGCCTTATGTGACTTAGGGGCTAGTGCGAGCTTGATGCCGCTCACTATCTTGGAAAGGTTGGGAACGAAAGAGTTGAGACCATTCAAATTCTCCTTACAATTTGCGGATGGCTCAACTAGGACTCCTCTAGGCATACTAGAGAATGTTCCTGTAAAGGTAGGGAAATTCTTCATCCCTACCGATTTCCTGGTATTGGATATGAAAGAGAATTCTGAATTCCCCATCATTTTAGGAAGGCCATTCTTGGCCACCGCTGGAGCGGTAATAGATGTAAGGAATGGTAAACTCTCTCTAAATGTAGAGGAAGGTAGGGTCGATTTTGAATTTACTAACTCATATAACAACCCTCCTTTTGAGAGCCATGTGTGCAGGATCGATATCACGTCTCCAGTGGTAAAGGAAGAGCTCAACATGGAAGCAACTCCGAAGATATGCATGGCTGATGATGAACCCAGTGGTGATGGAGTTGGAGTTGCTGATCATGTGGAAACAAAACTTCCGCCGGGAGGGAGTAAGGCCAGGAAGGTCCGAATGAAAAGAGCAAAGCGGAAGCGTAATTGGCCATATGAGCAGAATCAACTCTTTGAAGGACTCCCATGGAAGAGAAGTGTTCCTGCACTTCTACGCCCAGTCGACCCCGGTTGATTGAAGGAAGTTGGTCAAGCTTAGGACCGTAAATAAGCGCTTCTTGGGAGGCAACCCAAGTTTTCTTTCCCTTTTCCTTTTAATTTTGAATTTATCTCTTGAATAATTTGAGAAGATCAAGAGGCAAAAATCATAAATTAATAGATTTGTCTAGTGTTTTCAGGTTAAAGAGGAAGGAAGAACAAAAAGAGCAAGGACTAATAAAGTCAGAAGCCATCACGCCCAGACCGTGACAGTGGTCACGGCCGTGATGAGCTAATAAAGGAGACCAGAAAGGGTCACGGCCCAGCCGTGATATCCATCACGGGCGTGATGAGAAGGACCCTAATATCAGAGAGCATCACGGCCTGCCCGTGATGAGCCTCACGGTCGTGATGCTATTTCCACCAAAGTTTTGACTGGAATGTGAGCCAACACCCGCTACCACCTCGGTGAGTTGTTCCAATTTTTCTCCTCTCTCCGACTTGACTATTTACATTGGGGACAATGTAAGTTTTAAGCTTTGGGTAGGGGTATTTTTGCAAATTTTTGCATTTTTTTTGCATTTTTCATGTTGCATTCATATAGGCATAGGTTTGCATGATCACATTCTCTAGATTGCCCCTTGCTTAGATTATGCATCCAATTGTGAGAACTTAGTGCCAAATAAATTGAGATAGTGAATTTTTGAACCCATTTTTTTTTATTCTTGTGATAAGGCTAAAAATAAAAATTCTTGGGATGATCATTTGATAGTTGATAATTAGCATGTGGTTCTCTAGATTTGTGTTTCTCGCTGATTTTTGAACTACTAAATGTAAGATTTTGAGCCAAAAAGGGGTACTCACTAAATCTACCCCATTCCTTGTGATAGAGTGTTTTAATTCCTCTTGGATTGTATTTTCTAGAACTTGACTTGAAACCGTTTTGAAACTTGAAAATTTTTTAAAACATTTTTGAAAATGATTGAGGCACTAGGTATTTTTCCGGCCTTCTGAGCTTTGATTGATTAAATGCTACCCCTTAGTTGCCCAATTTTGAGCCTAAAGGAATAAAATAATTTTCTTGGTACCTTGAATTATTTTGATGAATAATGCTTGGTATGACACCTTTTAAAGTATTACAAAAAAAGGGTAAAAAGGTAGTTTGAAAAAGTATGGGATGAGAAAGTTAGAAAATATTTCTCTTGAGCCAAAAATCTCCCCTTCTCCAAATAAATAAAATGAAATAAACACAAAAAAATTGGAGAAGGGGATGACAAAAGAAAGTGAGATATAAAAATAAAAAGAAAGAAAAAAAAAGGTGGAAAAGTGAATCAAAGCCAAAAAGGTATTTTAGAAGGTGTCATGCTTTGCAATGTTTGATAATTTGTTTAGCCCTCTTGAAATTTCCTTTTCTTGATCTCCCCACCTAACAATTAATCCCATGGCCACATTACAACTAAAGTAAAAGACCTCTTGATTCTTATGTGTTTTCATTAATAAAGTAGAGATTTGGTTAATAGTCAAGCTTATGGTAGAATACCTTCCTTGAGGAAATTGAGCGAATTGTCATATATCCTGGAACACTTGAGTGAGGTGAGAAGAGTGCCCGAATCAGTGAGAATATGAATTTGAAGAACCTAAGCTTCTAATTGGACTTGAAATCGATTATCTCTTGGGTGCTTATTAAATATGCCTGTCACTTGGATTAGTTTCTCGGGTTCTTGATTCACTATCCATGCTTTGATTATTTATATCTTATGGCCTTAGTGATTGCTTGAGGACAAGCAAAATCTTAAGCTTGGGGTGATTTGATGAGTGTGATTTCACCTCATCTTTGTCTATCATTTTGCATGCATTTTCATGTAGTTTAGGGACATTTAATTTGATTTTTGTTAGTTTTTCCCTTGGAACGGGTAAGGCGGTTTTCGTGGTGTTGTTTTGCAGAAATCAAGGATAAAATGCTCAATATCAACCATGATGGAGTTTGGATGAAGATGGGGCTTGAAAAGTGAATAAAATGAGCCAAACAGAGCCCATCACGGCCTAGCCGTGATGCCCATCACGGCCATGATCGAGCAAAACTGAAAAGGAAGAAAGACTGAAGTCAGAACCGGTCACGGCCTAGCCGTGATGACCATCACGGCCGTGACCTTTCACCCCCACAAGTCAGAATCTGTCACGGCCTAGCCGTAATTCCTATCACGGGCTAGAAGTTGAAGTCTCGCGTCGCGAAACTCCACTCGCGTCGCGAAGAGTCTGAAATCTATAGAAGTGCCCGAGGCAGAAGCCGTCACGGCCTGGCCGTGATGGCCATCACGGTCGTGACGCGCATTACTTGGACCTGAAGCAACTGAATTGGATCAGAATTTGAGTTAGATTGGGATTCAAACTTCCCAAATCTATAAATAAGGACCCAGGCAGAGGCAGAGGGGACTTGAGAGGACTGGACTTGGTTGCTACCACTTAGGCTTTAATCTAGGATCTCTCTTCTCCTTCCTCATCTTCTCTGATTTTCTGCTTTCATGTTGTTTGTAATCAAGGTTGTCATCACCATGACAAGGCTTGAGTAGTAGCTTAGTTTCTAGGGATTGGGGCTATGCCCGAGTTTTGTTTATGATGTTAATTTGATGTAATATCTTTGTTAATTACGATTTTGTTTTAGATCTGATTTCTATTGTTTGAATCACTCGTAAATTCGGTGGCCACTTGTTTACGTGTCATAGACATTCTAAGGAGGAACCTAGCGGTGAACTTAGGTGTCAGATCTATAGAGTCAGACTTAGGACTGAAATCACGAGAGTTAGAAGCCGTCCTTCGAGGATCAACGAGTTGTCACGAAACACAAAGGGTCCAATCTGAATTCGACTACCACGAGAGTAGGGGTTGGTTCAATTGGGCACGGTTTTTGTAACCCGAGAGGGAGCTTAAACTATTAGAGGATAAACTCGCCTTCAAGGCAAATTTGATAATTAACAAGGGTAAATCAGATTAGTAACATAAACAGCCTCGTAGGTAACCCAAATCCCTAGGAATCCATTTAGATCCAAAAACCACAAATAGATTTGTTTTCTGTTTTATTTATCTCTTAATTCAAATTCAAAACCTTTTCAAAATACAAATCCTTTTTATACAGTCCAGATTTACTCAATTTGATAATTAACTGCGATTCGGGATCACAGTCCCTGTGGGATCGATATCTTTTATTACTTGGCGACAATCCGGTACACTTGCCGGAATCGCACGTGCACTCGCACGACGCAGTGTCAATCCCGAAAGACTCGACCAGCTTTGATACCACATGTAACACCCCCCATAGGGTATTACTACGTAACACATGCGGAAGTAAATTAAAAGAAAATTTACTGGTTGCTTTCGGAAAATTTGTTTTCTCTTAAGTCAGAAAATGATAAGCCTTTGACTTATCTAGTTTTATAACTAGATGGACTGTGGTTTTTGTGCAAATTATTCGAGTTCACTCTCGTTTTCGCCCAAATTTGCCTTGTTTTGTTCCTAAGTTGGACTTTGACTCGTTTTAGGTATTTTTTGTAGTTTTTAGTCTTTTATGAGTAGAATTACGCTTTTTGTTCTTTTTTTATTGTTTCAGGTTAGAAGTGAAGCTCCAAGAGTCAAGGAAGCATTTCGAGTCAAGAAAACAGTGGAAATTTCCATTCTAGAGATACTCGCCCCACGAGTGGATGCTCGCCTCGCGAGCCTGAAGATCAGCAAAACAGCAACAGTCATCCATTCTGGTTCGCCTCGCGAGAGTCTGAAGACCATGGAAGACAGAGACCATCACGACCTAGCCGTGATGAAGGTCACGGCTGTGACAGATTAAAGTTTGAAGACTCGCCCCGCGAACACACTCTCGCCTCGCGAGAATCCAAAATTGAAAGCGCGCCAAAACTAATGCTCGCCTCGCGAAAGATTGTTCGCCCCGCGAGCGGCCGAGAACCATAATCCCTATTTATAGGCTGTTTCAGATCAGAAGAAGGGAGCTTTTGATCCAGATCCGAATCCTAGTTTTTCCACTGTTTAGAGTAGCGTTTAGGGTAGTTTCTTGTCTCTTTGGAGCTGCGTCTCCCTTTTTCTTTTTTTCTTATTTTGCTATGGAGGTTATGTCCGATTGTTTGTCTATGAGCATGAGGAACTAATCCCCTCGTCTGAGGGAACAATGAAGCCACCCATGACAGTGTAGATCCGATGTGATGTATGTCTTTCTCCCCTTATCTCAATTGATGTTTTCCAATTCTGATTTGATTGCGTTGATCATATGCTAGCGTGATTGACTAGTTAAACGTGTTGAGGCTGAACGGCGATTCGCGTTTTAGAACTTGAATTGGGATCACTAATTGAATATTGCACGACAGTGGGTAGGAGATTAGTGCAACCTTATAGGGAACAAGAATTAACAGAGTTTGATGATTAGGATTATGAGACCTATAAGTAATTAATCCAATCTTCGAATACGTCCTATTGAGCACGACAGTGGATATAAGAGAATTTGGGGGTCCCGGTTGACATTGTAATTGAACTTAGGGAGGAATTCATCATCACTTGGGAATGCATATTGGGTAGGTGGATTTGTGACCTTGGACATTTTAATTTCAGATTTTTAGTTGATTAATTAATTTGATTTGTTAATTTGATTATAATCCTATCTTCTCTCTCAACCACCTTCTGTAACTTGACCAAACGTATCGGATTTCCCGTGAATTGGTAGAATTGGTAGCCCAATCCCTGAGTTCGACCTCGGTAAATTCTTACCGTGTTTATTTTATTACTTGCGACGACCCGGTACACTTGCCGGTGATTCAACAAGTTTTTGGCGCCATTGCCGGGGATTGGCACAACCAATTTTCCTAATTTTTAGGGAATTTGATTGATTGGTTAAGTTGATTTTAATTTTATTTTTCTATTTATTTATTATTTCTCTCTACTTCTTTGATTCCACTTGGTCTTGCCGTGTTTTTGTATGCGAGGTACCCTTTCACAAGAGGACCTGCTATTTGATTCGGAGATCACCAAGACTGAGAAGTCCTTAAGGAAAAAAGCCAGAGAAAGAAATAGGCTTGAAGCGATTAATCTTGAGGACATGGCCGAAGAAAACCCTCCTCCTCCTCCTCCTCCTCCTCCTCGTTACAAGCCTCTCTTTGAGTACGATCTACCCAACTTGGGTGATTGTGATTCTTCTATCGTGAGGGGCAACCTGAATACAGACTCCTTCAGAGTGGAAGGATGTGTCAGATTCCAGATCCGTGAGAATCAATTTGATGGGAGTGGCAAACAAGACCCTCATAGACACATCACTCACTTCCTTGAAGCTTGTGACTTGCAGAAGACAAGAGGGTCTCTCAAGATGAGTTTCGCTTACGGCTTTTCCCTCTCTCTCTTAGGGATGTCGCTCGCGATTGGGTTGACAGCTTGGATAGGAACAGTATTAGAACTTGGGAGCAAATGGCACAAAAGTTCCTAACCAAATATTTTCCTCCTCAGAAAGCGGCACAAGCAAGAGTAGCCGTTACATCTTTCAGGCAGACAGAAGATGAAACTTATAACAAAGCTTGGGAGAGGTACAATATGCTCTTGAGAAGATGCCCCTCGGCGTTCTTTGACCCGGTCTCCAAGGTTCAACATTTCTTTAACGGGTTAAGGGGGCGCTATCAGATGAACTGTGATGCCGCAGCTGGCGGCTCTTTCTCTTATTTATCAGCTGAAGACGGATGGGCATTATTAGAGAAGATGTCGTACAATGATTACAACCGTGGTATGGAAGCCTCAAGTGGAGTCAGTTCTGCAACAATGGAAGCCATTCTAGAGCAAGTTAAATCGTTGAAGATACAAGTTGCGGTTTTGTCAGAGAACAAGAAGGTTAATGTGATACACGAGGGAATGCCACCGGGTTGTGATAATTGTAATGGAGATCATGACACTCGGAACTGTACGTTCAACTTCTCTCAGGAACATGTGGACTCATGCCACAATTTCTATGACAGTGTACCCCAGAACCACTATCAGAGGAACAGACAGAATGACTATAGTCAGAATCAAAATAGAGGTTATATGAGGAGAGACCATCCGGGTTTCGCTTGGAGTAATGCTAGTGGTGGTCTAGCCGGGCAACAACAGCCTCAACAGAATTGGCAACAACAACCTCAACAGGGTCTGAGGCCAAACATTGGAATCCAACAGCGCAATACTCAACAGGCTCTTCCGGGGACTAATCAGTTGCAAATAACAGATGGTGGAAGGCAACCTTGGGAGTTGGGTTTTGAGAAGATGAATGCAGCCATTGACAAGTTGGCAACTCATACAGGGTCGACAATTCAGAATCTAGAGACACAGATAGCTCAGCTCGCAAAGCAACTTAGTGAGCGCCCCCCAGGCACTTTCCCAGGTGATACCGAGAACAACCCTAAGAACCATTGCAATGCCATAACAACTAGAAGCGGTAGGGTGTTGGGACCTAACAAGGGTGTAACCAGTTTAGAGGAAGACAAGGCCCCGGAACAATCACATGTTGAGGAAGAGCAACCTGAGAAAGAGGAGTTGGCAAGTGACAAGGCACCAGAGCAAGGGGGCAGGCTGAAGCTTGTGGATGAAGAGTTCCGAAAGAAGAAGTGGATTGAACCCCAAGACCTCCCGCCCTATATGAAGGTACCGTATCCTGAAAGATTGAAGAAGCCTCAACAGGATAAGCAGTTCAACAAATTCCTTGATGTCTTCCGCAAACTTCAGATTAACATTCCATTTGCGGAAGCCTTGGAACAGATGCCATCATATGCCCGGTTTATGAAGGAGCTTCTCACCAAGAAGCGGAGAATAGTGGATGAGGAAACGGTTGCTTTGACCGAGGAGTGTAGTGCCATTCTTCAAAGAAAACTACCTCCAAAGTTGAAGGATCCCGGTTCTTTTTCGATACCATGCACCATTGGGGGATGAGCGTAGGGGAAGGCATTGTGTGATCTAGGGGCAAGCATCAACTTGATGCCCCTCTCTATGATGAAGAGGTTGGGGATCAAAGAATTCAAGGATACACGGATGTCGCTCCAACTAGCCGATCGCTCTATAAAATATCCTTATGGGGTGGTCGAAGACTTGTTAGTAAAGGTGGACAAGCTTATATTTTCGGCGGACTTTGTAGTGCTTGATATGGATGAAGACGCCGAGATCCCTCTCATATTGGGTAGGCCCTTCTTGGCCACTGGGGGTGCCTTGATAGATGTGCGACAAGGGAAACTCACTCTAAGGGTGCAAGATGATGAGGTAGTCTTCAATCTCTTTGAAGCAATGAAGCACCCTGCAGAGAGGTCGGAAGTGTATCGAGTGGATATGGTGGATCCAACTGTCAAGGCAAAGGCAACTAGAGAGGCCCATGGTTCTGCACTTGCTCAAGTGTTGGTAAAATCCCATGATGATGATGGTGAGAAAAAAGACCCTTTGGGGGATGAGGTCTATCTCGAGTGGTTGAAAGACATGGAAGCCTTACCGAGTTCCCCAAGGGATGAATGTGCAAGGGAAGAGCGCAACAACAAGGGCATGGAAAAAGAGGATAAAGCACCGAAGTTGAAAGGTGGCACAACCGTGGTGGTCAATGAAAACAAGCAGTTGATCCCAAAAGGGACCATCACGGAGTGGAGAGTATGTGCCGATTATAGAGGGCTTTTGGATTTAAATGAGTTGTCCAGGATCCGCAAGCAAGCAAACCACAAAAGGCGGACTAAGGAAAGGCAGGACAAACACATCTTGCCTAGGGAGCTTGAGCCTGGGCAAGCAGTACTTCTTGACAACTCAAGGTTGAAACTCTTTCCGGGAAAGCTAAGATCGAGGTGGTCGGGACCATTCAAGGTCCTCCAAGTTTGTCCTCACGGAACGATAGAGTTAGAAGGGGCCTCTGGTAACTTCAAGGTGAATGGGCAATTGA
Organism: Sophora flavescens; assembly: GCA_030762895.1. Lineage (NCBI taxonomy): Eukaryota > Viridiplantae > Streptophyta > Magnoliopsida > Fabales > Fabaceae > Sophora > Sophora flavescens. The sequence goes on from CM061063.1 coordinate 9,988,024, forward strand.
TAAGGCATTACCAGGGGGAATCAGTCCCAATTTGCAAGCAGTTTCTTCCTCCGGATTATCCCTTAGGGGCGACTTGAGTCAGGCTCGGGACGTTAAACAAGCGCTACTTGGGAGGCAACCCAAGCTAGGTATCCTTTATTTTTAGTTTCTGTCATTTTCATGTATATATAAAAAAAGAAGCAACTTGATTCGCCACGCGAATCCATAGTGGCCACGCGAGACAGAAGCCCTGAATCTCAGAGGCTTGCTCATGCTTCTGTCTCGCGTCGCGAGGTATACTTTCGCCTCGCTATTCTCGGCATCATCATCTGTTGGAATTCCAGATTCGCCTCGCGAGATACTACTCGCCTCGCGATTCTGGAAAGTGTGAAAACAATTTTTCCAGATTCGCCTCGCGAGTGATCTCTCGCCTCGCGAATCTGCAATTGAGGTTTAATCTGCAGGAGTTCTTCCAGGATGCTATGCAACAGAAGGGAGCCCGTGAGACCAATTGGACGAGGTTGCAACCATAGAAACTTGATCAGGGAGCACCCTCTCCTCTCTTCACTTTTGTTTTGTTTTTGTTTTTGTTTTTGTTTTGTTTGTCACTCTTGAATAATTTGAGAAGATCAAGAGTTTATGTATGAATATGTGTCGACAAGCTTGTTGGACTTTAATTAAATTTAGCATAGATTGATTGCATGAATTATTTTGACCATCGATGATTTCCCCCTAGGTTCTGAAAATAGAAAAGTTGATCCCCATGTGAAAAATTGAAAACTGAACTTTGAGAATTTTATTGTGATTACTTGATTTATGATAAGTTTGGGGTGAGGGGGTGCACACACTAGGAATCGTATCTCGGTCAAACAATTTTCAAAATGTCCAGGTGGGGATTTGAGCCTCCAACTTTGTTTTTGATTGTGTGAATCACTGTTAAGTTGCACTTTCCCGAATTTGCTTGAATCTCTTCATGGTTTGCATGTTTATATGTTGCATCAAATGATTTAGGCAATTTTCTTTGAATAACTACTTGGCCTGAAAAGAACCATCCCTAATGCATGTTCCCTAGTTAGCCACATTGAGCCTAATTAGCCTATTGTTTCTTGATGACCCTATATTATAAGCCAAAATCTGAAAAACCATGTTAACCCAATCTTAGGATTAGGAGAGCATGGACACTTAGCAAGAGAAGGGTTGTGAGAAACTAAGTCTGGGGTGGCTACATGGTGATATGTCATTTTGGGTTGAGAAAAAGAAAAATGAAGGTTGAAGCCCAAGGCAATAAAAAAAAAAGAAGAAAAAAAAGGGGGGGGGGGGGGGGCAAAAAAAAAATATTAGCAAGGAAAAGGCTGTAGTCACCCGAGGCAAAAAGAAAAATGGAAAAAGGAATCGAGTGAAGATTCTATGTGTCAAATGCTCATGCTCTCTTAGTTCCTAGGGACTTAAGCCTAGTATCCTTGAATATCCTACCTTCAGCCAGGCCCCATTACAACCTTTATAAGACCTTCTGATGTTGCATGCATGTTTTCGTGGGAACCATTTTGAGATGAAAATCAAATTCATGGGAAGTGATCTTGATATGTGAAATTGAGTGAAAAGTTAAAAGCCTAGACAAAATTGAGCGAATGAGTGAAATTTTACATACCCTTGTGAGGAAGGCAATTGTTTGAAATTGGTGATCTTCCTTTTGTGTGTGACTCTGATCCTCAACTTAGATTAATGATTGCATGAATAATGAAGTTCTCAATTGTTTAAAGTAAATGAATGTGGGGATTACATTGATGCAAGGGGGGAAATCATTGGAGAAAAACTGTTTTGATTGCATGAAATTTGTGCGAAATCGATTGATTCCTTTAGGCTTGCCAAGTCTTGAGTCCTTTTTGAGTTTTAGCTTGCTTGGGGACAAGCAAGGTTTAAGTTTGGGGTGTTTTGATAAGCCTCTGGCTTTTCTAGTTTTATAACTAGATGGACTGTGGTTTTTGTGCAAATTATTCGAGTTCACTCTCGTTTTCGCCCAAATTTGCCTTGTTTTGTTCCTAAGTTGGACTTTGACTCGTTTTAGGTATTTTTTGTAGTTTTTAGTCTTTTATGAGTAGAATTACGCTTTTTGTTCTTTTTTTATTGTTTCAGGTTAGAAGTGAAGCTCCAAGAGTCAAGGAAGCATTTCGAGTCAAGAAAACAGTGGAAATTTCCATTCTAGAGATACTCGCCCCACGAGTGGATGCTCGCCTCGCGAGCCTGAAGATCAGCAAAACAGCAACAATCATCCATTCTGGTTCGCCTCGCGAGAGTCTGAAGACCCTGGAAGACAGAGACCATCACGACCTAGCCGTGATGAAGATCACGGCTGTGACAGATTAAAGTTTGAAGACTCGCCCCGCGAACACACTCTCGCCTCGCGAGAATCCAAAATTGAAAACGCGCCAAAACTAATGTTCGCCTCGCGAAAGATTGTTCGCCCCGCGAGCGGCCGAGAACCAGAATCCCTATTTATAGGTTGTTTCAGATCAGAAGAAGGGAGCTTTTGATCCAGATCCGAATCCTAGTTTTTCCACTGTTTAGAGTAGCGTTTAGGCTAGTTTCTTGTCTCTTTGGAGCTGCGTCTCCCTTTTCTTTTTTTCTTTTTTTTCTATGGAGGTTATGTCCGATTGTTTGTCTATGAGCATGAGGAACTAATCCCCTCGTCTGAGGGAACAATGAAGCCACCCATTGTTCTTTGGGTGCCTTTCCTTTTATCCTTTTGTTGCATATGTACCCCCCCCCCCCCCACCAAAAAAAACTTATATCCATGGTTGTCCTCAACCTTTGTGGTCAGGATCCATATGTAGATGACAACTTTGAAACAATCTCAAACTCTACCTAAATAGGGTAGTACAATGTTTTTCAGGGAATTTGGGCTTGTAATGTGGCTTAATATCAACAAGAAAGGTGCAGGCTCAAGGGGGTTCACAAGGGATCATACTTGAGGGTTGGTCGTTTAAGCCATAGTAGGCAAAATCAACAAAAATGCCTCAAGCTATTTTTTGTGCAACAGTGAACTATGCAATCAATCACAGAAATAAAGCAAGTTCTGTAGAGAACACATATGAAAGGAATGCATGATGAAAGAATATGTTGAAGCCCAAGAGTTCACAGGATTTATGTTGTAGAGTGCTACAGCTTCTCATTTAATATCACACATCCCCAAACGTAGGTTGAAATCTAATGTTACCCTCACCCTCTCTTCCTTGGATAAGGGTCCTTGCAACCCAATTCCCCAACTGATTGGTGGCTTTGTATGCAGTCCTTCTTTAAAGCACATTTTAAGTTGAGGAATAAATGGTGAGAAGGGATTAATTGAGGGGTTTAATATATTGTACATGCATTAAGGCACACAGTAACAAAGGCTCTTCATCAGATGCACATGGACAACCAAACCAAGCCATTCATTGAATTACCTTTTCAAAATAGCCCCCACTTTCCATTAATCATAATTCTTTTTGAAAAAGTGGGGGCATTCAAACTTCAAGCTAACTACACACACATACAACTACTCCTACAAACAGAACTAGAAACAAAAACAAATAAAACTAGATTGATAGTTAAAAGGGGTCCTGGTCATCTGGTGCTGCAGCAAGCTGCAACACCTTGGAGCGGAACTTTTTGCTTAAGGCTGGGCCAATCTGGCACTGCTCCTCGTGCCTCCTCCTCTTGCCATCTGCCTCATGGTGGGCTTGCTTGTTGATGGATTTTCTCTGGTAATGGCCACCTCCGGGTTTACATCTCCTGCTTCCTCCACCACATCCCCTCCACCAGTTTGAGGTTCGTGGGTTTTAGTCTTGGAGGATCTGAGGTTCTCCATTTTTTGTTTCAGGGGCATATCATCCTCAGAATCCTCACTGGTGTCAACACCAGGCTCTTTAGCTTCTTTCTCAGCTGCTCTTTCAGCCTCTCTCTCAGCTGATCTTTCAGCCTCTCTCTCAGCTTTAGTTCTTCTACGCATGGGAGGAGCTGTGTGTTTGATCCTTCCTCTTTTTGGTGGAGGCGGAGCAGCAGGTTCAACTTGATCATCAATGATGAGTGTGATTTTACCTCATATTTCATGTACATTTTTGCATGCATTTTCTTATAGTTTAGGCAATTTTTATTTGATTTTTGTTAGTTTTTACCTTGGAACGGGTAAGGCGGTTTTGTGGTGTTGTTTTGCAGGAATTAAGGGTAAAATGCTCAAGATTGACCATGATGGGGCTTGGATGAAGATAGAGCTTGAAAAGTGAAGAAAATGTACCAAAAAGAACCCATCAAGGCCTAGACGTGATGATCATCACGGTAATGATCGAGCAATAACTGGAAAGAAAGAAGGCAAAAGTCAGAAGTTGTCACGGCCTAGCCGTGATGCCCATCACGGCCGTGACATGTTAATTGAGCCAGACCCCTTCTAGGCAGAATCAGTCGCGGTCAGGCCGTGATGCCCATCACGACCGTGACAGACCATTTGGTGAAGCAACGCTCAAGGCAGAAGCGATCACGACCTAGCCGTGATGAATCAAAATTGAAAGCGCGCCCAAGGCAGAACCCGTCATGGTCGTGACGCGCGCCTAATCTATAAATAGGCATCTGGGCAGAACAAAAAAGCATCATCTCTGGAGTAGACTTTTACCCTAGAAAGAAAACACGTTCTCTCGGAGCCAAGGAGCTGCTGGGACTGCATGTGGAAAGCTTCCATGGAGTTCCTTCTTCCCCTTGTCTCTATTGTTTTGATTTTGGCTTTCTCTGTAATCATGAGTAGCTAAACTCCCTTTTTGTTGGGATTAGATGTAGCTAAACTGAACCTCATGTAATTGCCTTGATTGATTAATCTGTGTTTATGCTTTCGTATTAGTGTTTGATTCCTATGCTTAATGCTTTTTGTGGTTTGATCACCCATGAAATGTTTGTGAGATTTGATTTGCAATGGGGACGTTCTTATCAATTCTTGATCTGGAATTAATCACCTAGTAAACCTTGCATCTAGGAATGGATTTTGGTTCATTAGTAATCGTGTAATCCTTACTCTTAATGCAAATTCACTCATTAGGCCACCTAAGGAATTAGGGTTTAATTAGGGGATTTAGGTTCTTGTCATCTAAGGAATTAGGACTTGAGTAATCTTGAGGGTTGATTTTGATATTTGAAGCATAAACTGGATTGGTGTTCTTGGTATTGCATGAGGCTAAGGTTTAGTGAAATTTAATCCCAACATCTTTCATCATATTTGAAGAACTATTTTTCTGCATTCCAAGTGTTTGACAAAATTCCTAAAAGAACTTTTTCCTTTTATTTTGTTTGTTTTAACTCTTGGGCTTGGTATTTAGTATTGAGCTCCCTTCCATCCAAAGATTTGCTCAGATAGTAGTTGATTCGGTACGTGCTAGTACTTGTCTCAGTCCTCGTGGGAACGATATCCCTCTTACCTCTTTATTACTTGTACGACTAGGTATACTTGCCTAGATTTCGTCTTCAACAAGTTTTTGGCGCCGTTGCCGGGGATTGAGTTTCAATATTAGCATACCCATTTCGATTACTAATTTAAGCACAATTTTATTTTTTCTGTTTTATTATCTGTTTTTCTTTGCTGTCATTGAGTGCTAACATTCTTGGTCTCTAGACTTTTGTGTATGCGAGCTACTATCCCAACTGACCAACTTCTCTACGATCTTGAAATAGAGAAAACAACTAGGGAGAATCGGAGGCAAGCAAGACATCAGAAGCTATTAGAGCAACAAGAAAAAGAACAAGAGACTTCCACTTCTCAAGTTCATCAAGAACCACTTGAGATGGCAGGCAATGGTGAGGGTGCTCCACGGAGGACACTTGGGGATCATGCCAATACAAATGTCAACCGTCATGTCACTAGCATAGTGAGGCCTCCAGTGAATTCCAACAATTTTGAGATCAAGCCGGCTCTCTTGAATATGATGCAACAGAATCAATTTGCCGGGATGGAGAAGGAGGATCCTAATAACCATGTCTCCAACTTCATTGAGCTGTGTGATACGGTGAAGTTAAATGGTGCTACCGATGATGCGATTCGCCTAAGGTTGTTCCCATTCTCTCTAAGAGATAGAGCCAAGGCTTGGCTCCAATCTCAACCAAGTGGGAGCATCACTACATGGGATGACCTAGAGGCTAAATTTCTTGCAAGATTCTTTCCCGCCTCAAGATTTGTGAAGACACGGGGTGATATCACAAGCTTTGCTCAACAAGAGGGTGAGACTCTTCATGACACATGGGAGAGGTTCAAAGACTTGCTCCGACGATGTCCAAATCACGGGTTTGATAATCTTGTCCAAATGCAAACATTTTGCAATGGATTGAGGTCGTCAACCAAGTTTATGTTGGATGCCTCAGCTGGAGGTTCCATGAATACAAAGACACCGAAGGAAGCATTGACTTTGATAGAAGCTATGGCATCTAATGACTATTTGATGCATCATGACCGAGGTACCACATCAAGAAAGGGAGTGTTGGAGTTCGATTCACAAAATGCACTTTTGACTCAAAATAAGCTTATGACACAACAACTTGAGTCCATTACCAAGCAACTAGCTCAACTCCCACAACAACTCCAGACCATTCAAGGGACAACCATGCCACCTCAACAGGTAATGAGATGTGATTTTTGTGGAGGAGATCATGATAATGGAAAGTGTGAGGCCACACCTAGTTCCCATGAGGAAGCTAATTATATGGGGAACTATGGGCGGCAAGGTAACAACCAATATTCCAACAATTACAACCAGGGGTGGATGAATCAAGCAAGTTTTGGTTGGAAACAAGATGCCGGACAAGCAAGCAAGCCTCTTCCCACACAACCGCCTCAAGACCGGCCTTCAATCTTGGAGAACACCCTCAATCAATTCATGCAAATGTCCATGTCAAACCAGAAAAACACCGATGCTGCCATAAAGAACTTGGAGGTTCAAGTTGGACAAATTGCAAAGCACCTAGCGGAACAATCCAGCAGCAGTTTTTCAGGTAATACTCAAATAAATCCTAAAGAGCATTGTAAGGCTATTGTTTTGAGGAGTGGTAAAAGTCTTGAGAAAGTGAGCGGTGAGCCTTTGTTGAAAAATCAGAGAGATGCTGAAAAAACAGAGTTGAGTGCTGAAAAAAGAGAGAAAAATGAGGAAAAAGGCAAAGAGGTTGTAATAGAGGAAGAAGAAAAATGCAGTGAAATAGACAAGAGAGAAAAGCTAGTGGATGAAAATTCAATTTTGAGGAGGAGTAAAAGTCAGATTTTGAAAGATGGAGACAAGCCTCAAGAGATCCCTTTTTATGTAAAGTTGCCATATCCTCACTTAAGCAAGAAGAAGGAGAAGGACGAGCAATTTGCCAAATTTCTTGACATCTTTAAGAGGTTACAAATCAACATACCCTTTACTGAAGCACTAGAGCAAATGCCAACTTATGAAAAGGTCATGAAGGAGTTACTTACGAAGAAAAGGAGGTTTAAAGAAGATGAGACTGTTGCCTTGACAGAAGAATGTAGTGCGATACTTCAAAGGAAGCTACCTCCAAAGCTTAAAGACCCTGGTAGTTTTACAATCCCCTGCACAATTGGGAGTGTCGCTATTGGGAAGGCCTTGTGTGACTTGGGGGCGAGTATCAATTTGATGTTGCTTTCAATCTTGAACAAGCTTGGAGGTGGTGAAGTGAAACCAACAAGGATGGCATTCCAACTAGCCGATAGATCAATCAAGCATCCTTTTGGTATTCTGGAAGATGTTTTGGTTAAAGTGGATAAGTTTATCTTCCCAGCGGATTTTGTGATATTAGACATGGAGGAGGATGCAGAAGTTCCACTCATATTAGGGAGACCTTTTCTAGCAACTGGTCGTGCTTTGATAGATGTATAAAAAGATCAACTTCGACTCAGAGTGCAAGATGAAGAGGTTACTTTCAATGTATTTGAAGCTATGCATCGCCTGAGTGATGAAGAGAATTGTTTCCGCATGGACATTGTGGATGTAGTAGCTAAAGAGGTCTTTGCACATCAACACCATTCCTCTACTCTTGAGAAGGTAATTATGAATTCTATTGAAAATCTTGATGAGAGAGAGGAGAAGGAAATAGAGGAGTGTTTGTGTGATTTGGAAGCTCAACCGAGTCAACTTTCTGTCAATACTAAGAAAGAAGAGCTCAAGAAGGATGAAGTCCAAGAGAAGCTCAAGTAGAGCTTAAACCTTTACCTCCCCACTTGAAATATGTGTTCCTTGGTGAGAATGATGAAAATCCTGTCATAGTGAGCAATGTATTGTCCAAATTGGAGGAGGAGAAACTTATAAGGGTGCTTAGAGAGCATAAGACAGCTATTGGATGGTCCATCTTAGATTTGAAAGGTATTAGCCCTACATTCTGTATGCACAAGATCATGATGGAGGCTGAATTTAAACCGGTGGTCCAATCGCAAAGGAGGCTCAATCCTACAATGAAAGAAGTGGTAAGGAAGGAGATACTGAAACTCCTTGAAGCTGGAATGATTTATCCGATTTCCGATAGTGCTTGGGTGAGTCCGGTACAAGTGGTTCCCAAGAAAGGTGGCATGACCGTCGTGAACAACGAGAAAAATGAGTTGATCCCAATTAGAACGGTCACCGGTTGGCGAATGTGTATAGATTACCGGGAGCTAAATCAAGCTACTAGGAAGGATCACTTCCCACTTCCATTCATGGACCAAATGTTGGAGAGGTTGGCCGGGCAAGCTTACTATTGTTTCTTGGATGGTTATTCGGGTTATAACCAAATTGCGGTTAACCCGGAAGACCAAGAGAAAACTGCCTTCACATGTCCCTTTGGAGTTTTTGCCTATCGGAAGATGCCTTTCGGTCTTTGTAATGCGCCTGCAACATTTCAAAGGTGCATGCTTTCCATTTTCTCTGATATGGTATAAAAATACATTGAAGTTTTTATGGATGATTTTTCCGTTTTCGGTTCCTATTATGATAATTGCTTGTCTAACCTTGCTGCTGTGTTAAAGAGGTGCATGGACACCAATTTAGTCTTAAATTGGGAGAAGTGTCATTTTATGGTGCAGGAGGGCATTGTGCTTGGGCACAAGATTTCAGCTATGGGGATCGAAGTGGATAAATCCAAGATTGAATTGAGAAACTACCTCCACCGGTGAATGTCAAGGGTGTGAGGAGTTTTCTTGGGCATGCAGGCTTTTACCGGCGGTTCATCAAAGACTTCTCAAAGACAGCCAAGCCGTTGTGTAGCCTTTTGAACAAGGACACTCCATTTGTGTTTGATACTGCTTGTCTCACTTCTTTTCAGATTTTGAAAGAAAAGTTGATCACTGCTCCCATTCTTGTTGCACCCAACTGGGAGTCACCATTTGAATTAATGTGTGATGCCAGTGACTACGCAGTTGGGGCAGTTTTAGGGAAGCGAAGGAAAAAGTTTTTCCATGCCATTCACTATGCTAGCAAGGTTCTCAATGAGAACCAAATAAATTATGCAACAACTGAAAAAGAGTTGCTAGCCATAGTGTTTGCATTGGAAAAATTTCGTTCATACTTGATTGGGTCACAAGTCACTGTTTTTACTGATCATGCTGCAATTAAATATTTGTTGACTAAGTTAGATTCAAAACCAAGACTCATAAGGTGGATTCTATTGTTGCAGGAATTTGACTTAGTCATTAAGGACAAAAAGGGCAGCGAAAATGTGGTGGCTGACCACTTATCTCGGCTAGTGAATGAAGAGGTTACTGCAAAAGAAAAGGACATTCGGGATGAGTTCCCGGATGAGGCTTTATTTATGGTGCATGAAAGACCATGGTTTGCCGACATGGCAAACTTCAAGGCAGCCAACATTGTTCCAGAGCACCTCACTTGGCAACAAAAGAAAAAATTCTTCCGGGATGCCAACCATTTCATGTGGGATGACCCATTTCTGTTCAAGGTTGGACCGGATGGATTATGGAGGAGGTGTGTTAGTCAAGAGGAAGTGAGAAGTATTTTGTGGCATTGCCATAACTCTCCATATGGGGGACATTACAACGGGGATAGGACAACTGCAAAGGTCCTCCAATCTGGGCTCTTTTGGCCCTCAATCTTCAAGGATGCTTACAATCATGTGAAGAGTTGTGACAAGTGCCAAAGGACTGGGAACATATCTAAAAGGGAAGAGATGCCACTGCAAAACATATTGAAGGTTGAAGTATTTGATTGTTGGGGCATAGATTTTATGGGTCCACTTCCTCCCTCATTCTCCAACCAATATATCTTGGTGGCGGTGGACTATGTTTCTAAATGGGTGGAGGCCATTGCAACACCGAAGAATGATGCACAAATAGTAATCAAGTTCATCAAAAAGAACAATTTTGCCCGGTTCGGTGTCCCAAGGGTCCTTATAAGTGATGGGGGATCTCCCTTTTCCAACTCACAACTGAGAAATGTGTTGACCAAGTATGATGTGAGGCAAAAGGTGGCATCTCCATATCATCCACAAACAAATGGGCAAGCGGAGGTCTCTAACCGGGAGATCAAGCGAATTCTGAAAAAAATCTGTGGCCACTTCAAGAAAAGATTGGGCAAAGAAGCTTGATGATGCCTTGTGGGCTTACCGGACTGCATTAAAAACTTCTGTGGGGTTATCTCCGTTTCAGATGGTCTATGGGAAGGCATGTCATCTACCCGTAGAGTTGGAGAATCGAGCCTTTTGGGCATTGAAGTTCTTGAATTTTGATGCCACTCTGGCGGGTGAGAAAAGAGTCCATCAGCTGCATGAATTAGAGGAGATACGCCTTAATGCATATGAGAATGCAGCTATTTACAAGCAGCGAGTCAAGACTTATCATGACAAGAAGATCGTGATGAAAGCATTTCAGCCGGGACAACAAGTTTTATTATTCAATTCCCGGCTGAGATTGTTTCCGGGCAAGGTGAAGTCTAAGTGGTCGGGACCATTCATTGTCAAAGAAGTCTCATCTCATGGAGCTATAGAAGTGGAGGATCCTACTTCAAAAAGGACCTTCAAAGTCAGTGGCCAAAGGCTCAAGGCCTACTTGGGTGGTGACATCGAGAGATTGACCACAGCTGTGTGCCTTTGTGATCCTTGAGATCACCGACCCATCAAGCTAGTGACGTTAAAGAAGCGCTTATTGGTAGGCAACCCAAGTTTTCTTTTCCTTTTCCATTTGTTTTTGATTTTAACTCTTGAATAATTTGAGAAGATCAAGAGGAAAAAGATCATAAACTATTAGATGTGTTAAGTGTTTTCAGGGCAAGAAGGAAGGAGAAGCAAAAAGGTGTTAAGTCTCTAAAATGTCTGATGTGCATTTCCCTAAGTTTTGATGAAACTAAACATTGGTTAATGATTTAATTAACCTTCATATTGGTTGCTAACCTGTCTATTGAGTGTGCAGATTAAATAAGACAAACAGACGTCCAACAAAGTGAAACAAGCAGACGTCCAACAAAGTGTAACAAGCAGACATCCAACACTGTAGTGATTGAAGCGCACGTCCAAAACGCAAGAGAAACAAACTTGCGTCCACTAAAAGTATCAGAAAGCCACCTCTACTAAAAGTATCAGAAGGCCGTGTCTACTAAAGGTATCAGAAGCGCGTCTGCTTAAGGTATCAGAAAGGTCCGTCCAATGATGTGGCAGATGGAGCTCGTCCATTAAGGAATCAGATGGAGCTCGTCCATTAAGGAAGCAGATGGAGCTCGTCCATTAAGGAATCAGAATAGCTCGTCCATTAAGGAATCAGAATAGCTCGTCTATTAAGGTATTAGAATGGCTCGTCCAATAAAGTGTCATTTGGAGCTCGTCTAATAGGTTGCGTCCAACCTGTTAAAGGAGTATCTGTCTAATGACGTGGCATATGGAGCTCGTCCACTAGAGTCTCGTCCACCAGAGTAACAGAGACTCTCGTCCACTAGAGTAACTGAGACTCTCGTCCACCAGACTAACTGAGACTCTCGTCCAGTAAAGTAACAGAGGCTCTCGTCCACCAGAGTAACAGAGGCTCTCGTCCACTTAAGAAACAAAGGCTCTCATCCACTAAAGGTGACAAAATCTCTCTTCCACTAGAGTAACAGAAGTGCTAGTCCACTAAAGGTGACAGAAGCGCTCGTCCACTAGTCTTTGGACTTGCTGAGTCCTTAATATAGAGCTCATCTACTAGCCCGAATGAGAACTCAAATGACTAGATAGACGCGATTATTTTCAAGATGGAAGCACTTATCTTATGAACGCGAATTCTATAAGGATTATCAAAATCTTAGTTCAAGAATCAGAAAGAGACTTGAAGCCTTCTCTCTTACTCAGTTTCATGATTATCAAGAAAAGTCAGAAGACTACTCTCTCAAGCAACCTTGGATAATCTAAAAGAATGCTTCCAACATGCTTTATTCCACAAAAAGGGGAGTGTCCTCAGCAAAGTACAAAAAGCTCTCTGCCCAACTCTGACATGGCTGTATCTCAATGCTTAAAGCCATGATCCTACATGTTAGAGTACAACCAATGTTCCTATTGCATTAATGGCTGCTCAGAACGAATCTATTGCATTAATGGGTGCTCAGAACGACTCTATTGCATTTAATGAAGTTTTGCTTGAAGCCAACATCTAAGAGAATGTCTCTAACGGATCCTAAATGTTTGAAAACCATAAATATAGAAGTCATTGAAGATGAAGAACAAGAGAATACACACTACATTAAAACGCCATTACTCTGCTCATTAATTCTTTTATTCTTTCATTCTGTATTCTTCAAATATTTGAAGTTATTACGCAGACTTTCCTAGACTTCACATTTAAACCACTCTCTGAGTGTTACTGAAAGATCTGCTTGTGAGAAGTTGTATTTTTACAAACCCAATCTCTCAAACAAACCTAAGTGAGCCTGAAGAGGCTAGGTGTGAAAACAATACTTGTCTGGAGCCTGAAGAGGCTAGGTGTGAAAACAATACTTGTCTTGAGCCTGAAGAGGCTAGGTGTGCAAATAATACTTGAGTCTGTAACCTTATCAGTTATAGTGGATAAATCTTGGTGCTGCCAAGGACTGGACATAGCTCTTTTATTTGAAGAGTGAACTAGGATAAATCACTGTGTCAATCTTTCTTCCCTTAAACTCTTTAATTGCTTTAGTTTTTCTTGCGTCTGTCAAGTGGTGTGTTTGCAATAGTCACCCGTCCATCCTGTATTCTTCCACTCGTCCAAAGCTAGCTTTCTTTTTGCGAAAAGATTTTAGCTTTGCTTAAATTCTGATAAACACAATTCAACCCCCCTTCTCGTGTTTATAGTTGTCTATTTCAGTTGGTATCAGAGCTCAGCCTCTGGGTTGAGCATCTAACAGTGTAGAGGTAAAAGGTCCTGAAGAATAGACATGACGACTGGAGCTAGTTCAAGTGGAAGTCATCAGACTGAAGGAGCTTCCCTAACCAGACCTCCTTACTTCAATGGAGAAAACTACAACTACTGGAAGGATAGATTTCAATGGTTCATTCTATCCACAAACTCTTATCTTTGGGATGTCATCACAGATGGTCTGTTCATTCCCAAGAATGATGATAACACTGACAAACCAAAAGCTCAGTGGACTGCTGCAGAAAAATCAAAATGGGAGCTGAACCACAAAGCCAGATACAACATCATTTGTGCTCTCAGTCCGGAGGAGTTTGAGAAGTTATGTGCATGTGACTCTGCAAAAGAAATATGGGACACCTTAGCTGTCACACATGAAGGAACAGCAGAAGTCAAAGAGTCAAAGATTGCCATACTTATTAGAAAGTATGAACTGTTCATCATAGAGGAAGGAGAATCTGTTGCTCAGATGATAGGAAGATTTCAAACTATCATCAACAGTTTAAAATCTCTTGGCAAAGTCTATACCAATGCTGAGAAGGTTGGTAAGATTTTGAGAAGTCTACCTAAACAGTGGAGACCTTTGGTCACTGCTATCTCCCAAGCCAAGGATCTCACTACCTTGACTATGGATGAACTTCTTGGAACACTCACTGTTCATGAGAAAGAACTTGGAGATGAAGCTGCACCAAAGAAGGGCAAGTCAATTGCTCTGAAAGCTTATCAAAAGTCAGCAAAAGGTTCCAAGGCTCTGAAGGCAGATGAGTCATCTAGTGATGCTGACCTATCAGAACTCGAGGATTCTGAGAGTGATGAAGAATTGTCTCTCCTGACCAGGAAGTTAAAGCTTCTCCTACAGAAAAAGAAATTCAAGAAGGATAGGTCATTCAGAAGGTTCAACAAGGACAAGAACTTCAAAGAATCCACCTCAACAGACAAAAGTCCAATTGTTTGCTATGAGTGCAAGAAGCCCGGTCACTTCAAGGCTGAATGTCCTCAACTCAAGAAGGCCCCTTTTAAGAAATTCTTCAAGAAGAAGAAGAAAGGAATGATGGCTACTTGGGAGGATCTGGAGTCAACATCTTCTGATGAAGAAACAGAGGAAGAAGCCAATCTCTGTTTGATGGCCAACACTGACTCAGACTCTGACAATCAGTACATCCTGACTATGAGGAATTCCTTGATGCCTATGAGGAGTTGATGGAGGAATCCAACTTCTTATCTAAATCCTTCAAATCCCTCAAGAGAGAGTATGTAAAGCTCACCAGTGAGCAAAAATAGAAATCTCAAGAGTGCGAGAAGCTGGCTAAAGAAAACAGCGAGTTGAAGACTGAAAAGTCTAATGAAGCTAAGATCTCAAGTGAAACATCACCATCTGAAGAAGTTGAAAAACTTCAACAGAAAGTGGAAGAGCTCACTTCTGATCTTGCCAAATTTGTTAATGGTAGAGACAATCTGACTAAGTTACTTGGTAGTCAGAAGCACTCTCTTAACAAAGAAGGTATTGGATATGTCCATCAGACACATCATAAAGTATCAACTAAAGTTTCTAAAGTATCTGTTAAGTCAACTGTAACCAAATCAACACCTATTTTGTAACTTCTGTGGAAAAACTGGGCATGTTATGTCTAAGTGTATCCATAAGAAGAGAAGGAAGTCCTGACAGACTCCTAGAACTAACAGAAAAGGACCCAGCAAAATATGGGTACCTTAAGATCAAATAATCCTTGTTGCAGATGTCCTCAACAAGACAAAGAAAACACCACTGCTGGTACCTGGACAGTGGCTGCTCGCGACACATGACAGGAGAAAGGTCTATTAGCTAGGGAAAGTGCGACAACTCGAGTATCTTCTCACAAGGACTCTTGGATTGTTGTTAACAGAAAAGTCAGTTTTTTTTTTGGGGGTTTAAGATTTGAAACTAAATAAAGAAAACAGTTAAGAAAATAATGCAAATAGGTGATTGTCAATAATTGAAACGACTAATCTACTGCTTTCAGTTTCCCACTATCATTGGTTCATATAAATCCAAGCCCTAAGCGGATTCTAATCTCTTTTCGATTGTAGCGACAATTAACAAGAGAAATCGACACTACGCGACGTATGTTCCTATTCCCGAATTAAGCAAACGGGGTGAAGCTCTCGTGAATTAAGCAAACACGAATGAACACACGCGAATTAAGCAAACACGATTAAGTATAGGAACACACAATCATCGAAACAAATCAATACCCATTCGATACAAACTGAATTAAGCAAACAGAGAATATATAATAGTATTGAAAGAGAAAAGCAATGAAATCAGGAGTTACAAAACGTCAAGTGGCAATGCACCGATTACAGCAGATCAGCCCAAGGGAGTTTGTTCTCCATTACAATATAACAAAAACCTGATTCGCAGCCATCTATTCTAAAAGGAAAAGATGATAAAGAAGATTCATCCCTAATCTGCCCCAAACAGCAATTTATAGCTTCAAACTCCGCGCGCGCGCGAGGCGAGCATACTATCGCGACGTGAATATTAATTATGGCGCGAGTTCAAATTGGGTTCTCGCGAGGCGAGAGAGCAGTTCGCAAGGCGAGACTTCAAACTTCAGTTTGTCACAGCCGTGATCACTTCTGACTTTGGGTGCTTATCTGTCATGGCCGTGACCTTCGTCACGGCTAGGTCGTGATGGTCTCTGTCCTTCAGGGTGTGGATTTCTCGTGAGGCGAGACAGTGTTTCGCGGGGCGAGACAGAGAGGATGGCATTTCTGGAACAGCAAGGCTTCAGACTCGCGAGGCGAGTAGCCTCTCGCGGGGCGAATAATTCCAGAATTGCTTCTCTTTATTAACCTGAAAACAAGAAATAGAAGTAAGTGCTTTATTTGACTCTAAATCAGCTAAATTACCCTAAAACTACTTTAGAGACTCAAAATGTTGCTTGAAGAAAATAAAGTCTAATTTGGGTGAAAACGAGATTAAACTTGAATAAAACCATGGTCTTTACTAGTCAAAAACTAGTCGAGCCAGAGGCTGATCAAAATACCCCAAACTTAAACTTTGCTTGTCCCCAAGCAAACTAAAACTCAAAAAGGACTCAAACCTGGCAAGCTTAAAGGACTCAATCAATTCCGCACAAATTTCATGCAATTTTAACAAAACAATGTTTCTTCAATGCTCCCCCCCCTTCAACAATGCAATCCCCACATTCATTTACTTTAAACAATTGAGAAATCCATCATTAATGCAATCATTAATCAAAGCAAGGGATCCAAGTTACACACAAAAGGGAGATCACCAAATTCAAACAATCGCCTTCCTCACAAGGGCATTTAGTGTTTCACTCATTCGCTCAATTTGCCTAGGCTATCAACATTTCACTCAGTTTCACTTTTAAGAGCACTTCCCATGAATTTGATTTTCATCTCAAACAAGGTTCCCACGCAAACATGCATGCAACATCAAAAGGTCTTTAAAGGTTGTAATGGGGCCTGGCTAAGGTAGGATATTCAAAGGTACTAGGCTTAAGTCCCTAGGAACTAAGAGAGCATGAGCATTTTTTACATATTTAATTCCCACTCAAGTTCCTTTTTCCATTTTTCTTTTTGCCTTGGGTGACTACAGCCTTTTTCTTCTAATACCCCTTTTGACATTTTTGCACTTTTTCTCTTTTTTTTTCTTTCTCTATTTTTTTTCTTCTTTTTGCCCTTGGCTCCAACCTTTATATTTTCTTTTTCTTTTTCTCAATCCCAAACAACACATCATATCCTTGCAGCCACCCCAAACTTAGTTTCTTGCAACCATTCTCTTGTTAAGCTTCCATGCTCTCCTAATCCTAAGATTGGGTTAACATGGTTTTTTTTCCAGATTTTAGGCTCATAACATAAGGTCATCAAGAAATAATAGGCTAATTAGGCTCAAAGGGGCTAACAAAGGAACATGCATTAGGGACTGGTTCACTTTAGGCCAAGTAGCTAATTCAAAGAAAATTGCCTAAATCATTTGATGCAAACACATAGACATGCAAACCATGAAGAGATTCAAGCAAATTCAGGAAAGTGCAGCTCAAAAGTGATTCACACAATTAAGAACATGTTGGAGGCTCAAATCCTCACCTGGACATTTTTCGCAAATTGTTTGACCGAGATTCTATCCCTAGTGTGTGCATCCCATCACCCCAAACTTATCATAAATCATGCAATCACAAAAGAATATCTCAAAGTTCAATTTTCAATTTTTCAAATGGGGATCAGTTTTCAAATCTAAAGACCTAGGGGGAAGTCATCAACAGTCAACAAATATCATGCAATCCATCTATGCAAAATTTGATCAAATACCAACAAGCTCACCGACACAAGACTCAAACACATACTCTTGATCTTCTCAAATTATTCAAGAGCTAAAAGAAAAACAAAACAAAAACAAAGCAAGGATAATTAAAAAGGAAAGGGTTTAGAAAAACTCATGGAGGTGGTTCCACCGGGATCCCACTGTCTGTGATACAGTGGCCAAGGAATGTTCAAATTGCAATATGATCCTCCTGGATCCCATGGCTTGTAGCATAAAGCCCAAGTGATAGACAAAGGACAGAAGCTTATTCCATGGTCCCCTAACTTGCAGCCTTGATATGGAGGTGAGCGCTTGACATTGGTGACCTCACCAAGTGCGGCGGACTTCTCACTCCCTGTCGGGTCAAAGTTGACCTCCTGGTCAACAAAGTCCTCCCAATAAAAATTGGATTCAACCTCTTGGACTGGCCATAGTGTCTTCATCTTCAAAGATGCAAACTCCAGTCTCTCAGGCAGAGGCTTGAACTCCATCGCTGGTTGTTCCACAGTGGGAGGTGATAAACAAGTGGAGAGGGTTACTGGTGCTGCTTCAACTTCTGCATGATTTTCATTCACTGTGCTGACAAATCCATCACCTGTTATACATGCAGAAATCTCAGCACACACCACACAAAGGTTAGAGTTAGTACAGTCGGTACATATAGTACAACAAACTGAATCAGAAAAGGCTTGAATGTCTGGAAATTCAACACACAGTTCATCCATCCCATCACATTCAACACATACATATGAATTAATAGGATCATCTAATTCCAAAAGTTCTTCATCATCCTCGAGCATGGTGAAGCAGATGTCCTCCTGATCCTCATTTTCTATATTCCCTGGCCGAACAGGGCCCTCAACCTCATGTGTCTCATGTTTCATATGGACGTTTTGCTCTTCATACCTTTCAAAACATGCTACACACGAAGCAAATTCATTACAATCAGCACATGAAGTATAATATATAGAATCAAGAAAGGTGTGAATATCTGGAGATTCAACACACAGTTCGTCAACAGAAGTAGTCTTGACATCATTATCAAAATTATCCTCAGAGGAAGTATTGTCAAGAACAACTGTTTGCGAATCTGCATGTTCTTCAAGGAGATGTTGAGTTTGCAGTGCAGCCGAGGTGGAGACCATGTGATCAATTTGAATGGCCAACTTCTGAAAACCAGCTTCTATCATCCGTTGATTGTTCTCTGTCATCTGTTGATTGTTCTCTGCCATCCGTTGCACCAATTCCTCCAGACTGAGTTAGGCTAGTGTAGGGTCAGGCTGATATTGCTGCTGGTGTATCGTCATTTGATGCACCAAAGAAGCCAATTCATTCAGGCTGCCTTGTCATCCACCATGTTGGCCAGAATAATCATTACCGCTCATGCCAACATCACTACTAAACTCATAACCTCCAGCAAAGTTAGGATAATATATGCATGGCTCATAATCAACATAAGGCATATAACCTTGCATATAATTATCCATGGGCAGTACTAGGATTCATAACCAGACAAAACAGCCATAACTAATTCAGAAATGCAGAATTTTTTTTTTTAAATTTTATTTTCTGTCAATAACAACAAGAGTCCCCGGCAATGGCGCCAATTTTGACACGCTGTCACGCACGCGTCAAAAAGTGAGCGGTTCGTAAAAATATGTAGCTAGGGAAAGTGCGACAACTCGAGTATCGTCTCACAAGGACTCTTGGATAAGTCAGTTTTGGGGGGGGGGGGGGGGTTAAGATTTGAAACTAAATAAAGAAAACAGTTAAGAAAATAATGCAAATAGGTGATTGTCAATAATTGAAACGACTAATCTACTGCTTTCAGTTTCCCACTATCATTGGTTCATATAAATCCAAGCCCTAAGCGGATTCTAATCTCTTTTCGATTGTAGCGACAATTAACAAGCGAAATCGACACCACGCGACGTATGTTCCTATTCCCGAATTAAGAAAACGGGGTGAAGCTCTCGTGAATTAAGCAAACACGAATGAACACACGCTAATTAATCAAACGCGATTAAGTATAGGAACACACAATCATCGAAACAAATCAATACCCATTCGATACAAACTGAATTAAGAAAACAGAGAATATAGAATAGTATTGAAAGAGAAAAGCAATGAAATCAGGAGTTACAAAACCTCAAGTGGCAATGCACCGATTACAGCAGATCAGCCCAAGGGAGTTAGTTCTCCATTACAATATAACAAAAACCTGATTCGCAGCTATCTATTCTAAAAGGAAAAGAAGATGATAAAGAAGATTCATCCCTAATCTGCCCCAAACAGCAATTTATAGCTTCAAACTCTGTGCGCGCTCGCGAGGCGAGCATACTCTCACTACGCGAATATTAATTATAGCGCGAGTTCAAATTGGGTTCTCGCGAGGCGAGAGAGCAGTTCGCGAGGCGAGACTTCAAACTTCAGTTTGTCACAGCCGTGATGCCTATCACGGGCAGGACGTGATCACTTCTGACTTTGGGTGCTTATCTGTCATGGCCGTGACCTTCTTCACGGCTAGACCGTGATGGTCTCTGTCCTTCAGGGTGTGGATTTCTCGCGAGGCGAGACAGTGATTCGCGGGGCGAGACAGAGGGGATGGCATTTCTGGAACAACAAGGCTTCAGACTCGCGAGGCGAGTAGCCTCTCGCGGGGCGAATAATTCCAGAATTGCTTCTCTTTATTAACCTGAAAACAAGAAATAGCAGTAAGTGCTTTATTTGACTCTAAATCAGCTAAATTACCCTAAAACTACTTTAGAGACTCAAAATGTTGCTTGAAGACAATCAGGTCTAATTTGGGCGAAAACGAGATTAAACTCGAATAAAACCATGGTCTTTACTAGTCAAAAACTAGTCGAGCCAGAGGTTGATCATCTATGTTCCTAGACCTCCAACTAAAGAAAGGAGGACACGTTGCCTTCAGAGGGATTCAGAAAGGGAAGGTTATAGGAATTGGTACTATTGGTGGTAAACCCCCTCTTCCCTCTATATCTAATGTTCTCTTGGTTAAAGGATTAAGACACAACCTGCTTAATAGTGGTTTTGATGTTTCCTTTACCAAGGATGTATGCATAGTTGAAGACTATAGTGGCAAAACCTTCTTTTCAGCTAAAAGGCAACAAAATCTTTATAAGATTGAACTGTCTGATCTCTCGGATCAAAGTGTAACCTGTCTAATGTCTAAAGAGGATGAGAGATGGGTATGGCATAAGAAACTAGGACATGCTAGCATGAAACTAATTTCTGAATTAAAAAGGAATAATCTCGTGAGAGGATTGCCTGATATTAGCTTTAAGAAAGATATCTTGTGTGATGCATGTCATAGAGGTAAACAGATAAAATCAAGTTTCAAATCTAAAAACCAAGTATCAACCTCTAGACCTCTTCAGTTGTTACACATGGATCTGTTTGGACCAGTTAGTGTTGCCAGCCTGGCTGGAAGAAAATATGGATTTGTCATAGTTGATGACTATTCTAGATACACATGGGTACTCTTCCTAACACACAAGGATGAGTCTTTTAAGGCTTTCTCGGTATTCTGCAAAAGAGTACAAAATGAGCAGGGTTTATGTATTTCTACCCTTAGAAGTGATCATGGGGGAGAATTTGAAAATGAGCAGTTTAGACAGTTCTGTGAGGAGAATGGAATCTCTCACAATTTCTCTGCACCTAGAACTCCACAGCAAAATGGAGTGGTTGAGAGAAAAAACAGATCTCTGCAAAAGATGGCTAGATCTATGCTCAATGAAAATAATCTCCCTAAGTACTTCTGGGCAGAAGCTGTAAACACTGCTTGTTATGTACAAAACAGAATACTTATTAGGTCTTTTCTAAAAAGGACTCCTTATGAATTGTGGAAAGGAAAAAGCCCCAAATATCTTATTTTCATGCTTTTGGATGTGAGTGCTTTATTCTGTATACCAGAGATAATCTTGGAAAGTTTGATTCTAAGGTAGATAAAGGTATTTTTGTAGGTTATTCTGAAAAGTCTAAGGCTTTAAGAGTTTACAATTCAAGAACTTGTATTATTGAAGAATCTGTTCATGTTAAATTCAATGATGGATTAAAGACTGATAAAGAACTATCAGATCTAGAAGATGATCTTGCAGGTCTTGATATAAACAAGCCAGAAAGTCAACAACCCGATCCAACCAAAACATAACCTGTGCCTGAGGCTGAAAGGCAAGTGGAACAAACGAGTCAGCAGGCAAGTCAAGATCTTCATGATGATCTCAAAAGGGATTGGAAGTTTAACACTCATCATCCTAAGGATCTTATTATTGGAAATCCTTCTGAGGGAGTAAGAACCAGATCCACATTAAGAGAATCAAGCAATGTGGCCTTTATTTCAGATTTGGAGCCTAAACGCATTGAAGAAGCTCTTGAGGATGAAAGCTGGATTCTTGCTATGCAAGAAGAACTTAACCAGTTCACCAGAAATGATGTCTGGACTCTTGTCTCTAAGCCTAAAAACAAGTCAGTTATTGGAACAAGATGGGTCTTCAGAAACAAATTAGATGAAGATGGTAAAGTTGTCATAAATAAAGCAACGTTAGTAGCTCAAGGCTATAACCAACAAGAAGGTATTGATTATACCGAAACCTTTGCACCTATAGCTAGAATAGAAGCCATACGCATTTTAATGTCATATGCTGCACAACACCAAATTACCCTGTTTCAAATGGATGTAAAAAGTTCTTTTCTAAATGGTATAATTGAAGAAGAAGTGTATGTTAAACAACCCCCTGGTTTTGAGGATACTGATAAACCAGATCACGTTTTCAAACTTAAAAAGGCATTATATGGTTTGAAACAAGCACCTAGAGCATGGTATGATAGACTCAGTTCTTTTCTCATGCATAATGGTTTTACTAGAGGACAAGTAGACACTACTCTGTTCAAAAAATGGTCTAAAGAGAACTTTATTATAGTTCAAATATATGTTGATGATATTATTTTTGGAACAACTAATGAAAAGCTGTGCAAGGAATTTTCAAGTCTAATGCAAGCTGAATTTGAGATGAGCATGATGGGAGAATTGAAGTTCTTCCTTGGATTACAAATCAAGCAAACAAGTGATGGAATTTACATTCATCAACAAAAATATACCAAGGAGATACTCAAGAAATACAAAATGGAAAATTCAAAGCTCATGAAAACCCCTATGCAACCCAATGCAAAACTAAGCAAAGATGATGAAGGTAAAAATTTAGATCAAACTGTCTATAGAGGTATGATTGGCTCTCTACTGTACTTAACTCC
Source organism: Sophora flavescens (assembly GCA_030762895.1). Lineage (NCBI taxonomy): Eukaryota > Viridiplantae > Streptophyta > Magnoliopsida > Fabales > Fabaceae > Sophora > Sophora flavescens. The sequence continues at coordinate 10,010,922 of CM061063.1, forward strand.
AAGCAGACCTGACATTCAATTTAGTGTCCGTATGTGTGCTAGATTTCAATCTGATCCTAGAGAATCTCATCTTAAGGTTGTAAAAAGAATATTTAGATATTTGCTTGGAACTATTAATCTTAGTTTGCTGCATTTAAGATCAAAAGAATACAGATTAGTGGGATATTGTGATACTGATTTTGCTGGAGACAGAATAGAAAGAAAAAGAACCAGTGGAGGATGTCACTTCATTGGAGCAAGTTTAGTCTCATGGTCAAGCAAGAGGCAGACAACCATTGCCTTGTCTACTGCTGAAGCAGAATACATCTCTGCTGCTAGTTGCTGCTCTCAACTCTTATGGGTAAAACATCAACTTGAGGATTACTCTATTTTTGAACATAACATATCTGTATGGTGTGATAATTCTAGTGCTATATGCTTAACTAAAAATCCAATTCAGCATTCTAAGGCTAAGCATATTGAAATCAAACATCATTCCATTAGGGACTATGTTCAAAAAGGCATCTTTGATATTAAGTTTGTTAAAACTGAAAATCCATGGGCTGGTATTTTCACTAAACCCCTCGCAGAAGAAAGGTTTTTATTTATTAGAGATAATCTAAACATGCATTGCATTGTTGAATGATATATCTGAATGTTAAGATGTCTGTGCTAAATCTGTCATTACTCCTATATACATGTTCTTTCAACTAAGCATTAGTTCAGGGGGAGTAATGATACATTAATTTAAGTGGAATATGTCTAATATGCTTGCTGCATTACTATGATTTTCTTAACATGTTATCTTGCCTTTAACATATCTCATAAATAAAACTTGATAACCCTTTTTGATGTTGACAAAAGGCGGAGAAAGGGAGGAATGAATAGGGAGAATGAGAGAATAGGAGAAATAGAATGGGAGAATGAATATGATATGACCTGTTCACTTAAGAAAATTTAAACCTGTCTATATATGCTATTTTCCTTGTTGATATTTTCTGAGGTTCATTAAATCATCTCAATGTTTGTCATCATCAAAAAGGGGGAGATTGTTAAGTCTCTAAAATGTCTAATGTGCATTTCCCTAAGTTTTGATGAAACTAAACATTGGTTAATGATTTAATTAACCTTCATATTGGTTGCTAACCTATCTATCGAGTGTGCAGATTAAATAAGACAAACAGACGTCCAACAAAGTGAAACAAGCAGACGTCCAACAAAGTGTAACAAGCAGACGTCCAACACTGTAGTGTTTGAAGCGCACGTCCAAAACGCAAGAGAAACAAACTTGCGTCCACTAAAAGTATCAGAAAGCCGCCTCTACTAAAAGTATCAGAAGGCCGCGTCTACTAAAAGTATCAAAGACCGCGTCTACTAAAGGTATCAGAAGCGCGTCTGCTTAAGGTACCAGAAAGGTCCGTCCAATGATGTGGCAGATGGAGCTCGTCCATTAAGGAATCAGATGGAGCTCGTCCATTAAGGAAGCAGATGGAGCTCGTCCATTAAGGAAGCAGATGGAGCTCGTCCATTAAGGAATCAGAATAGCTCCTCCATTAAGGAATCAGAATAGCTCGTCTATTAAGGTATCAGAATGGCTCGTCCAATAAAGTGGCATTTGGAGCTCGTCTACTAGGTTGCGTCCAACCTGTTAAAGGAGTATCCGTCTAATGACGTGGCATATGGAGCTCGTCCACTAGAGTCTCGTCCACCAGAGTAACAGAGACTCTCGTCCACCAGAGTAACTGAGACTCTCGCCCACCAGACTAACTGAGACTCTCGTCCAGTAAAGTAACAGAGGCTCTCGTCCACCAGAGTAACAGAGGCTCTCGTCCACTAAAGTTACAAAGGCTCTCATCCACTAAAGGTGACAGAAGCTCTCTTCCACTAGAGTAACAGAAGTGCTCGTCCACTAAAGGTGACAGAAGCGCTCGTCCACTAGTCTTTGGACTTGCTGAGTCCTTAATATAGAGCTCATCTACTAGCCCGAATGAGAACTCAAATGACTAGATAGACGTGATTATTTTCAAGATGGAAGCACTTATCTTATGAACGCGAATTCTATAAGGATTATCAGAATCTTAGTTCAAGAATCAGAAAGAGACTTGAAGCATTCTCTCCTACTCAGTTTCACGATTATCAAGAAAAGTCAGAAGACTACTCTCTTAAGCAACCTTGGATAATCTAAAAGAATGCTTCCAACATGCTTTATTCCACAAAAAGGGGAGTGTGCTCAGCAAAGTACAAAAAGCTCTCTGCCCAACTCTGACATGGCTGTATCTCAATGCTTAAAGTCATGATTCTACATGTTAGAGTACAACCAATGTTCCTATTGCATTAATGGGTGCTCAGAACGACTATATTGCATTTAATGAAGTTCTGCTTGAAGCCTACATCTAAGAAAATGTCTCTAACGGATCCTAAATGTTTGAAGACCATAAATACAGAAGTCATTGAAGATGAAGAACAAGAGAATACACACTGCATTAAAACGCCATTACTCTGCTCATTAATTCTTTTATTCTTTCATTCTGTATTCTTCAAACATTTGAAGTTATTACGCAGACTTTCCTAGACTTCACATTTAAACCACTCTGAGTGTTAGTGAAAGATCTTCTTGTGAGAAGTTGTATTTTTACAAACCCAATCTCTCAAACAAACCTAAGTGAGCCTGAAGAGGCTAGGTGTGAAAACAATACTTGTCTTGAGCCTGAAGAGGCTAGGTGTGCAAATAATACTTGAGTCTGTAACCTTATCAGTTATAGTGAATAAATCTTGGTGCTGCCAAGGACTGGACGTAGCTCTTTGATTTGAAGAGTGAACTAGGATAAATCACCGTGTCAATCTCTCTTCCCTTAAACTCTTTAATTGTTTTAGTTTTTCTTGCGTCTGTCAAGTGGTGTGTTTGCAATAGTCACCCGTACATCCTGTGTTCTTCCACTCGTCCAAAGCTAGCTTTCTGTTTGCGAAAAGATTTTAGCTTTGCTTAAATTCTGATAAACACAATTCAACCCCCCTTCTCGTGTTTATAGTTGTCTATTTCAAAAGGGCGAGGACAAACGAAGTCAGCAACCATCACGCCCAGGCCGTGACACTGGTCACGGCCGTGATGAGCCAGCCATGAAGATCAGATAGGATCACGGCCCGGTCGTGATACCCATCACGGGCGTGATGAGAGGACCCTGAAGATCAGAGAGCATCACGACCTAGCCGTGATGGAGTTCACGGTCGTGACAGGTCTGCTCCTATGGACCAGAATTGATCACGGCCTGCCCGTGATGAGCATCACGGTCGTGACATATTTTCCAGCACCTCTTTGACTAGGCATGTGAGCCAGCACCCGCTACCGCCTCGGTGAATTGTTCCATTTTTCTCCTCTCTCCGACTTGAATGTTTACATTGGGGACAATGTAAGTTTTTAAGCTTGGGGTAGGGATATTTTTGCAAATTTTTGAATTTTTGAATTTTTCATGTTGCATTCATATAGGCATAGTTTTGCATGATCACATGATTCGATTGCCCCTTGCTAAGATTATGCATCCAATTGTGAGAACTTAGTGCCAAATAAATTGAGATAGTGAATTTTTGAACCCAATTTTTTATTATTGTGATAAGGCTACAAATGAAAATGCTTGAGATGATCTTTGATAGTTGATAATTAGAATGTGGTTCCGTAGATTTGTGTTTCTCATTGATTTTTGAACTACTAAATGTGAGATTTTTGAGCCAAAAAGGGGTACTCGCTAAATCTACCCCATTATTTGTGATAGAGTGTTTTATTCCTCTTGGATTGTATTCTCTAGAACTTGACTTGAAACCGTTTTGAGGCTTAAAATTTTTTTGAAAACATGTTTGAAAATGATTGAGGCACTAGGTATTTTTCCGGCCTTCTGAGCTTTGATTGACTGAATGCTACCCCTTAGTTGCCCAATTTTGATCCTAAAAGAATAAAATACTTTTCTTGGTACCTTGAATTACTTTGATGAATAATGCTTGGTATGGCACCTTTTAAAGTATTGCACAAAAGGGTAAAAAGGTAGTTTGAAAAAGTATGGGATGAGAAAGTCGGAAAATATTTATCTTGAATTGAAAATCTCCCCTTCTCCAAATCAAAAAAAAAATTATAGAGAAGGGGATGACAAAAGGAAGTGAGAAATAAAATAAAAATAAAGAAAGAAAGGTGGAAAAGTGAATCGAAACCCAAAAAGGTATTTTAGAAGGTGTCATGCTTAGGGCTTAGCAATGCTTGATATTGTGTTTAGCCTTCTTGAAATTCCCTTTTCTTGATTTCCCCACCTAACGATTAATCCCATGGCCCCGTTACAACCAAAGTAAAAGACCTCTTGATTCTTATGTGTTTTCATTAATAAAGTAGAGATTTGGTTAATAGTCAAGCTTATGGTAGAATTCATTCCTTGAGGAAATTGAGCGAATTGTCATATATCCTTAAACACTTGAGTGAGGTGAGAAAGAGTGCCCGAATCAGTGAGAATATGAGTCTAAGAAACCTAAGCTTCTAATTGGACTTGAAATTGATTGTCTCTTGCTGAATTATTTGAAATGCCTGTTACTTGGATTAGTTACTCGGGTTCTTGGTTCACTATCCATGTTCTGATTATTTATATCTTCTGGCCTTAGTGATTGCTTGAGGACAAGCAAATGAACAAGCTTGGGGTGATTTGATGAGTGTGATTTCACCTCATATTTCATGTACATTTTTGAATGCATTTTCTTATAGTTTAGGCAATTTTTATTTGATTTTTGTTAGTATTCACCTTGGAACGAGTAAGGCGGTTTTGTGGTGTTGTTTTGCAGGAATTAAGGGTAAAATGCTCAAGATTGACCATGATGGGGCTTGGATGAAGATAGAGCTTGAAAACTGAAGAAAATGTGCCAAACAGAGCTCATCACGGCCTAGCCGTGATGATCATCACGGCCATGATCGAGCAATAACTGGAAAGAAAGAAGGCAAAAGTCAGAAGCTGTCACAGCCTAGCCGTGATGCCCATCACAGTCGTGACATGTTAATTGATCTAGACCCCTTCTAGGCAGAATCTGTCACGGCCAGGCCGTGATGCCCATCACGGCCGTGACAGACCATTTGGTGAAGCAACGTTCAAGGCAGAAGCGATCACGGCCGTGATGAATCAAAATTGAAAGCACGCCCAAGGCAGAACCCGTCACGGCCTGATGGCCATCACGGCCGTGACACGTGCCTAATCTATAAATCGGCATCTGGGCAGAACAAAAAAGCATCATCTCTGGAGCAGACTTTTACCCTAGAAAGAAAACACGTTCTCTCAGAGTCAAGGAGCTGCTGGGACTGCATGTGGAAAGCTTCCATGGAGTTCCTTCTTCCCCTTGTCTCTATTGTTTTGATTTTGGCTTTCTCTATAATCATGAGTAGCTAAACTCCCTTTTTGTTGGGATTAGATGTAGCTAAACTGAACCTCATGTAATTGCCTTGATTGATTAATCTATGTTTATGCTTTCGTATTAGTGTTTGATTCCTATGCTTAATGCTTTTTGTGGTTTGATCACCCATGAAATGTTTGTGAGATTTGATTTGCAATGGGGACGTTCTTATCAATTCTTGATCTGGAATTAATCACCTAGTAAACCTTGCATCTTGGAATGGATTTTGGTTTATTAGTAATCGTGTAATCCTTACTCTTAGTGCAAATTCACTCATTAGGCCACCTAAGGAATTAGGGTTTAATTAGGGGATTTAGGCTCTTGTCATCTAAGGAATTAGGACTCGAGTAATCTTGAGGGTTGATTTTGATATTTGAAGCATAAACTGGATTGGTGTTCTTGGTATTGCATGAGGCTAAGGTTTAGTGAAATTTAATCCCAACATCTTTCATCATATTTGAAGTACTATTTTTCTGCATTCCAAGTGTTTGATAAAATTCCTAAAAGAACTTTTTCCTTTTATTTTGTATGTTTTAACTCTTGGGCTTGGTATTTAGTATTGAGCTCCCTTCCATCCAAAGATTCGCTCAGATAGTAGTTGATTCGGTACGTGCTAGTACTTGTCTTGGTCCTCGTGGGAACAATATCCCTCTTACCTCTTTATTACTTGTACGACTAGGTATACTTGCTTAGATTTCGTCTTCAACAATCAGCCAATTTTATTTTTCCTTTGTCAGCACCAGTGGGTTGTGCTGGGGGTGGGGGTGGATTTCTTGGTGGTGGTGGTGGAGTCCAGTCTGAACTGATTGCATTATTATTCACTGAATTAATGCTCACTAGCCGTCGGATTCATAGGGGGGATTGCAGAGTCAGGTTCTGGAGCAGTGGGGTCAACAGGTGCATTTTCCTTCTCAGGCTCAGGTTGTTTCTTAGATTCAGGGGGGCAATACTGAAATGGCTAAAGGATTTCTTCAGGAAACAAAGAGGGGAAACTGCCTTGTCTCAACTTCTTGATACCAAGGGTTCTTTGCATCCATAGATGTTGTTCTTTAGAAAATTCCCAAAAGATTTGTTGTTGCTTCTGGTTATGCTGTAGCATTTGACAGCACAGCTCCACCTTTTTGTTCAGATCATCTGGGTGTTCCTGCTGCTCAACTGGAGGAACTGACCCTTGTACCTTTGATGCTGATGCTCCAAAACGCTTAACAGCCAGCCAATCGATGGTCCCCTTGTTATCCTTGATCTCATCTTCAGGCAAAGCCTTCACTCCACTTTTCAAGCATAAAGAAGTGATTAAGGATGAGAAAAACAGCAGTCTCTTCTTCTTGAATGCGCAAGTAATAATTTCCCTCTCAATTAGTTGCCCCACGTCTACTTTCTTCTTCTTCAAAATGCAAAACAAAAGAACTAACCTCTCTTTGTTCACTGTTTCTAAGTGCACGGTAGGAAAAATTTTGGTTCTAATGATATGATACCACACCTTAGCCAATGAGGTGAGATCAGGCCTTGCTATTTTTCGGTTCTCGTCCGTCTGTATCCATTCTGCTCCTTCCATTGTGACTTCTTTCATCATGTCATTTAGCTCTGTTTCTTCAGCAGTCTTTAATAGATCCGAGTACTCATCCTCAACATCTTTCAAGCCCCACCTCTTGTTCAACGTAGCAGCAGAGAACGATACCTTTGAACCCCTAACCATGATATGCTTTTGCTGGGGTGAGTTCAGATTGGCATAAAACTCGCACACAAAAGGGATTATAGGGTATGTTGGATGAGCCACGAACTTCTTCCAGTTACGATTGTCTATGAGCTCAGCAATGTCCTTCGTGAGCCCGTAATGAGTGGAGTCCAAAAGGAAGAAACCCTTTCTAAGTGGAAGTTGTAACGCCCCCCTTAGGCATTACTACGTAACACATGCAGAAGTAAATTAAAAGATAATTTGCTGTTTGATTTTGGAAAATTGTTTTCTTTTAAGTCAGAAAACTGGGGTATAAAATTTTTTCTTTAAGGATAACTCTGAAATCCATCGTTCATACATTCAAAACGTAAAGTCACGTTCGTAACAAAGTTTCCATGACATACAAAATTTCTCTAGGTTTCCACTTTCGAAAGAAAAAGTTCAAACTACAGATGGATATATATAACACTACATTTACCGACCTCTTTAGATATACAACCCCAACTCAGACTCCTAAGTTGGTCATTCTATCAAATATTCATTGGAGAGGTCCCCCAATCAGAATACTTTCCCAACCTCTAACATTAGGTCTTCAAGTGACTTAGGAAGACTCCTCTGCAACATCGGTACTAGAGTACCAACGTACTACAGCAAAACCCGAAGAGACCTGATATAACTGTAAGAGTGAGACACCAGCAAATGGATATATCATACAACAACCATACACATGATACATACAACACCTTGGCATATTAACATTTTAAAAATTACTGATAGGTAAACAACAAGTATTATTTCAGTGGGTCTCATACCTGAATCAATCAATTTTATAAAGATAATACATGACACTTCTATTATCAGGCTCTAATCTTAATCTCATGAGATGCCATCACCGTTTTATCATTAAGAGAGAAAGAGTTGATCAGGCTCATACGCCACGTTTGGCAAGTTGTCTCCGTCACCTTATGTACCCAGATCAACACCATCACGAATCCCTTATAACGTCCATTCGGATGTATACATCATCAAATACCACATCTTAAGCAGGTATTCGGTAACTCAAGCACGTCTGCCAAGGGGAAATGCATATGAATAAAAGACTTTTCATTATCGAGCTTTTTCTTTGTATTCACTCTTTACCGTTGTCGAAGCCCAAGGCTAACGACTATTCACAATTTTCATCACTTGAAAATTAATAACACAGGACACGCAGTTCGAGTGCTCAATCACAACACTTTAGACCGATGCACCAGTCAAGACTTGTGGTCATAGAAAACAACATTCGCCTTTAATAACGTTTATCACAACGTGATTAGGACACACAGTCCACAACAACGTGAATAGGACACACAGTCCACAACAATATAATTAGGACACACAGTCCACAGCAACGTGACACGGATCAAAGATCTACGTGTAAATTACATAACACTAGTATTCCGACGTCTTGTATACTAGATTCGATTTCACCTGTTCTTACTTTTCGTTTAGTGAAAATCAAAAACCAAAACAAAGCCTCGGTCACTTATCCAAGTAACCGGAACGTTTCTAAATCATTTAGGAGAAAATCTTTTCCTTTACAAAGTCTTTTATAAAACATTTGGAAATTCGTTTGCTTTTGAAATCCTTAATGGAATAAGGTCAAATATTTTCAAAGGGGTTTTTCCTTCAAGAAACACGTAGTTCGAAAAAGGTTTTCTCTCGTACAAACTTTGGATCATAAAAAGGTAGTTTCTATTGACTTAAAAACACTTCAACGTTCCTTTTCAAAACTAGAAAAGTAAGCGTTTTAAACAAGGAACTTTTATAAATTAAACCAATACTTTCAAAGTTCTATTCAAGGCTTATTAAGGCTTTTAATCCTTTATAATCATTGTGCGCAGACTCAAGTCCGGCTTCTCAAACTTTAATCAACAGTAATATATTCTCAACAATAATATTACAGTTAACGACAGTTCATCACATATATATAATTCATAACACTTTAAAGCAAGTAACGTTCAACTTCAAGTAATAACCACAATAGTTCAAGTAAACAAGTTATTCAAGAATTGACTCAATATCACAATAATATTCAAATCACTCAAGTAAACACATACACACATGCATATAGTCATTGAATATCCCTAGGCAATCCCCTCTTACCTTCTGTGAAGGTAAGGAGATTAGATGCTCGAAGACATATGTCATTGGTCGCGCTGTCGTGCACGCGCCAAAAAGGACGAGCAGGTTTTAAAAATGTAGTTTATGGCGACAACTCGGATGTCGTTCTCAAGGACTCTTAAAGTGTTATTTTCCACAAAAAAATAAGTTTTTGGGGGGGTTTGGATTGAGATGCAATCAAAGAAAACAGAATAATAAAAACAGAGCAATTAAAAACAGGCAGTTCAAGAGGTTATCAAATGGCCAAAAACAGATTGATCTATTGTTCTCAATTTCCTAACTATCATAGGTTCATGCAATTTCCAAGCCCTAAGCAGATTCTAATCCCCTCCCGGTTGTAGCAACAATTTACAAGCGAAACCACTACTACAGATACATGTCCCTATTCCCGAATTAAGCAAACGGGGTTAAGCCCTTCGTGAACTAAGCGAACACGAAATGTACACACGCAAATTAAGCAGATGCGATTAATTATAGGAACATGATATCACCGAAAATAAATCAACACAATACAGTATACTCCTGAATTAAGCAAACAGAAATATAAAGCATGGCATTGAAGAGGGAAAAGCATACAAAACAGGGAAATACAAGAACCTCAAGTGTATGGAATTCAATTACAATAGATCAATCCTAGAAACTCAGTTCTCCATAACCAAAAACGAAAACACACAGAAAAGAAATGTAAACCGAATAATGGAGAAGCAAAAGTCTTTACAAACTGTTCAGAACATCAATTTATACTAGTCAGAAATTAAGCTTATTAGCGAGAAGAAGCCTCTCTCGCGACGCGATTCTTGTGAACAGTCTTCACCCTTTGGTATTCTCGCGAGGCGAACAATCCTTCGCGAGGCGAGGAACTGAAGAGTCTTCTTATCACGCCCGTTATGAACATCAGGGGCCAACCGTGATGCTTTCTGACTTCCAGGCTCGCGAAGCGAATGGATGCTCGCGAGGCGAGACTCTTCAACTTCAAACTGCCACGGCTGTGACCTTCAACACGGGCAAGCCGTGATCGTCTCTGACTTTTCAGGGTTGCAAGACTCGCGGGATGAGGCCTACTTCGCGGGGTGAACCAGAGACCTTGCATTTTCTTGGAACAGTCAGGCTTCGGGGTCACGAGGCGAGATGGGTAGTCGCGGGGCGAATCCCCTGTTCTTTATTCTCTCAACTTCTACTTAACCTGAAAACAAGGAAACAACATAAGTGTATTATTTTGACTCAAAACTAGCTAAATTAACCTAAAACTACTTTAGAGACTCAAAACCTTGCTTGAGGACAATCTAATCTAATTTGGGTGAAAATAGGATATAATTTGCACAAAACCCTGGTCATACTAGCCATAAAACTAGATGAGCCAGAGGCTTATCAAAATACCCCAAACTTAAACTTTGCTTGTCCCCAAGCAAACTAAGACTCAAAAATCAAAAAGACTCAAGACCTGGCAAGCTTAAAAGATCCAATCAACATTGCACAAATTCAAGCAACTTCATCAAAACAGTTTTCTTCATTGTTTCCCCCCTTTTCAAACAGAGCAATCCCCACATTCATTTATTCTAAACATTTGAGAATTTTATCAATCAAACAATCATTAATCTAAGAAGGGAATCTAAGTTACACACAAGAGGGGGATCACCAACTTCAAACAAATGCCTTCCTCACAAGGGCATTTAGTATATCACTCAATCACTCAGTTTGTGTCAGACTAACAACTTGCACTCAGTTTCACTTTTCAAGAACACTTCCCAAAAATTTGATTTTCATCTCAAAATGGTTCCCACAGAAAACATGCATGCAACATCAAAAGGTCTTTTATGGGTTGTAATGGGGCCTGGCTAAGGGTAGGATATACAAAGGTACTATGCTGAAGACCTAGGAACTAAGAGAGCATGAACTTTTTACACTTTGAAATTCACTCAAGTTCCTTTCTTAATTTTTTTTTTTCTTTATGCTTCTGGGTGGCTACAGCCTTTTTATTTCCAACAGCCTTTTTGGCATTTTTGTATTTTTTTTTTACAATCCCAACAACACATATCACATCTTGCAGCCACCCCAAACTTAGTTTCTTGCACCCATTCTAAGATTACATGCTCTCCTAATCCTAAGATCGGTTAACATGGTTTTCCAGATTTTTGGGCTTATAACATTAGGTTATCAAGCATTAATCAGGCTAAAAGGCTCAAAGGGGCTAACTAGGGAACATGCATTAGGAATTGTTTTATTCAGGCCAAGTAGCTATTTACAAAGAAAATGCCTAAATCATCTGAAGCAAACACATAATCATGCAAACCAAAAAGAGATTCAATCAAATTCAGGAAAGTGCAACTTGAAAGTGATTTTCACACAGTCAAAAACATGTTGGAGGCTCAAAACCTCACCTGGACATTCATGCAAATTGTTTGAAAGAGATTCTATCCCTAGTGTGTGCTCCCTATCACCCCAAACTTATCATAAGTCATGTCATCATAACAAAATCCCAAAGTTCAGTTTTTAATTTCACATGGGAATCACTTTTCAAAAACAAAAATTTTAATTTTTTTTTTCAGCCTAGGGGGAATCATCACATATCAATCAAGCAAGCAATCTGTGCAACATCAATCAAAATCCAATAAACTTGCCAACAAAAGACTCAACATACAAATACTCCTGAGCTTCTCAAATTATTCAGGAGCTTTATTCAAAGAAAAGGAAAAACTACAACTAGTTCCCTCCCCCACACTTAAATCATGCATTGTCCCCAATGAACAACAGAACTATACAATCAGAGTGAGGGAAAGGAAAAGAAACTCCCTGATTAAGTGTCAGCATAGGTTGGAGCTTCCAAGGAGAGCTCCTCAACATTAACTTCCACAGGAATACCAGCATCCACACCATGGAATGGCTTCAGCCCCTGCCCGTTAACCTTGAAGGTCTTGTTGGTAACTGTACTTTGAATCTCTACTGCACCATAAGGAAACACATTAGTCACAACAAAGGGGCCATCCCATTTGGACCTAAGTTTCCCAGCCATCAATCTCAGGCGGGAGTTAAACAATAAGACCTTCTGACCCACAAAAAATTCTTTCCTAAGAATCATTCTATCATGAAAAAGTTTTGTTTTCTCTTTATAAATCCTGGAGCTTTCATAGGCTTCAAGCCTAAGCTCCTCAAGTTGCTGCAACTGCAGTTTTCTTTCAACACCAGATTTCTTCATGTCCATGTTACAACACTTTACTGCCTAATATGCCCTATGCTCAACTTCCACCGGGAGGTGACATGCCTTGCCAAATACAAGCCGGAAGGGGGACATTCCTATAGGTATCTTAAAAGCAGTCCTCTGGGCCCACAGTGCGTCTTCCAGACGGCGGCTCCATTCCCTTCTGTTCGGCTGCACCATCTTCTCTAGAATTTGCTTGATTTCCCTGTTTGATGTTTCTGCCTGGCCATTGGTTTGGGGATGGTAAGCAGTGGACACTCTATGTACAATCCCATATTTCCTGAGTAAGGCCTCCATGGTTCTGTTGCAAAAGTGTGTGCCCTGATCACTGATGATGGCCTTGGGTATGCCAAACCTGCAAAAAATGTTGGACCTAACAAATTTGGAAACAATCTGAGCATCGTTAGTCCTAGTGGGGATTGCTTCCACCCACTTTGAAACATAATCTACAGCCAAAAGAATATATACAAAACCAAAAGAAGGAGGGAAAGGACCCATGAAGTCCATCCCCCACACATCAAAGACCTCACAATAAAGCATGGGCTGTTGAGGCATCTCACTCCTACGAGTGATAGCAGGGCCTGTTATTTGACATTCTTTACAATTCTTGTATACCTCATATGAATCCCTAAAAATTGTGGGCCAGTAGAACCCAGAATCCAGGACTTTTCTTGCTGTCCTCTGAGGTCCAAAGTGTCCTCCAACTGGAGAGGCATGTGAGAAATGCAGGATGGACTCCGTCTCATGATTGGGGACACACCTCCGAATAACCTGGTCACTGCAAAACTTCCACAGGTAGGGATCATCCCACGCATAATACTTTGCATCGCTCTTGAGCTTGTGGAACTTATGTCTACTTGTACTTGCAGGAACAACACCAGCAACTAGAAAATTGACTATGTCAGCAAACCAGGGGGTCACCCCATACAGATGTAACAGTCTCTCATCAGGAAAATCATCTTGGATGGGAAAAGTATCCTCATCCCTTGCTATCCGGCTCAAGTGATCTGCTACCAAATTTTCAGCTCCACTTTTATCCTTTATCTCCACATTGAATTCTTGGAGCAAAAGCATCCACCGGATCAGTCTTGGCTTAGCTTCTGGCTTCTTCAATGAGATATTTCAAAGCTGCATGGTCGGTAAAAGCAGTCACCCTAGAACCTAGCAAATAAGACCTAAACTTATCAAGTGCAAATACAACAGCTAGCGAGTTCTTTCTCGGTGGTGGTGTAATTTGCCTGTGCAAAGCATCTAAGGTCCTAGAAGCATAGTGAATTACATGGGCAACCTTGCCCACCCTTTGTGCAGAACTGCTCCCACAAAGAAAATTGGAAGCATCACACATCAGTTCAAAGGGAGTGTCGATGGGGGGCTGGATGACAGGGGTAGAAGTCAACGCTTTCTTGAGATAGTCAAATGACTCCTTGCACTTTTCATCAAACTGGAACAAGGCATCATTCTTCAAAGAGGTTTGACAATGGCGGTGCTATCTTCTTTGAAGTCCTTTATAAAGCGCTGTAGAAACCTGCATGTCCAAGAAAAGAATGGATCTCGCGCGTCACGCAAGATGGGTAAGGCAATGAAGAAATCACATTAATTTTTGCAGGATCTACAGAAATACCCTCTTTGGAAATTACATGACCCAAAACTATCCCCCTGTTCTACCATGAAGTGACATTTCTCATAATTCAAAATCAGATCGAGTATCAATGCATCTTTGTAGAACTAGACTTAGACTATGCAAACAAGCATCAAATGAGGAGCCATACACAGTAAAATCATCCATGAACACCTCTATGCAATTTTCAATAAAATCAGAGAAAATGCTAAGCATGCATCTTTGAAAGGTGCCGGGGAGCATTACAGAGGCCAAATGGCATCCTCCTATAAGCAAACGCACCAGAAGGGGCACGTGAAGGTGGTCTTTTCCACGATCCTCGGGGGCAATATGAATCCGGAAATACCGGAAAAGCCATCTAGAAAACAATAATGGGATTGACCAGCCAGTAGATCCAAAGATCGATCTATGAACGGCAAAGGAAAATGATCCTTTCTGGTGGCCTAGTTCAACTTCCTATAGTCTATACAAACTCGCCAGCTATTCTGGACTCTAGTAGGCACAAGCTCATTATTTTCATTCCTAACTACTGTTAGACCAGACTTCTTTGGTACAACTTGCACCGGACTTACCCAAGTACTATCAGAGATGGGGTAGATAATACCTGCCTGTAGAAGCTTAGTCACCTCTTTCTTTACCACATCCAGAATCAGTGGGTTAAGTCGCCTTTGGACCTGTCTGACTGGCTTAGCCCCATCCTCCAATAAAATTCTGTGCATGCATCTGGAGGGGCTAATTCCTGGAATATCGGCCAATGTCCACCCAATAGCCTTCTTATGCTTCTTCAGAGCCTCTAAAAGCTTTGCTTCCTGGTCAGAGTCGAGGCTGGAAGAGATGATGACTGGAAGTCTTTCATTTGTCTCTAGGTAAGCATACTTCAGGTTCTCTGGAAGTGGTTTGAGTTCTAGGGATGGTGGCTGCTCAACAGATGGTGCATTGGGAGTAGCCATGGGGTCAAGGACTTCTGCTGAATAGACAGCTTCACTCTCATTATCACTATCACTATCATCCTCACCCTACAAGGTTGAATCCAAAAACTCAGAACAAACAGAACATGGGTTAGTGTTAGTACAGTTAGTACAAGTATATACATCATCAAAACCAGAAATAAGAGGAAAATCAGAAATAAAGTCATCATGGGTGTCCTCAATAAGCTCAGAAAGCAACTCTAAGTGGAATACAGAGTGCTCCTCTAATGGGTGTTTCATAGCATCAAAGATCTTGAACTGGGCCACAATACCACCAAACTCCATAGACATAGTCCCATCATAAACATCAATCTTGGTCTTGGATGTCATCATGAATGGTCTGCCAAGATTATAGGTGATCTACTGGACTGAGTCTCTCCTGCCATGTCTAGGATGTAGAAGTCCACAGGGAATATCAAATCATCAACTTGCACTAGCACATCCTCTACCATTCCCATGGGTCAGGCACTGGTCCTGTTAGCCAACTGGATGGTAAGACACAGATATCTTGCAATGGCCCAAGATCAAGGTTGTTAAAGATGGAGGTAGGCATGACATTGATTGATGCTCCCAAGTCCAACATGCAGTTTTCAAACTTCCTGTCCCCAATAGTGCATGGAATAGTGAAGGTGCCTGGATCCTTGCACTTCTGTGGCAGTGCCTGAGTAGGGGCTAAAACAGCAACTCTTTCTGGCTTAGACTGGATAAGCGCTGAGACATTCATTCCCAAGTCAACCCTCTAATTAGTCTTCATTTTCCTCTTGTTGGTGCATAGATCCTTCAAAAATTTGGCATATCTGGGCACTTGCTTGATCACATCTAGGAGAGGAATATTTACAGCTACTTTTCTGAAAACATCAAGAATCTCCTTCTCCTTATTTTCACCACCAATCTTCTTATTATTCTGCAATCTATGTGGGAATGGAATGGGTGGTCTATACACTTTCTCAACTTCAACTTCAACCATAGGCTCAGGAGTAACCTCAACAGTAGGCTCAGGAGTTACCTTAATAGTTTCTTCATCCTTTCCAGAGGTGGCCTCAACAACTTTTCCCGATCTCAGAGATATGGCACTCACATTAGGGTTGGAGGCATTGGGATTTATCACTGGCTGTGCTGGCAGCTGGGTTGTTCTTTGAGCTTGCTTTATGTTATTTATGTCTGTGGCCATCTGTCCAATCTGTGTCCTCAAATCTTGGATGCTAGCACTTGTTTGTTGCTGATACTGTCCCATTTGCTGCTGGAAAAGTGTAGTCATTTGTGCATTCATCTGTGAAGTCAATTGTGAAGTCATTTGCTTGAACATGTCTTCCATTGAAGGTCCGAAGGTGCAGAAGTGGCCCCTTTGGAGGAGGATTCCGAGGTACCATCGGTCATTTGTTGGGATGAGTTCCCATACCGCAGATTAGGATGATTACTCCAGCTGGGATGGTACCTATTTGTTGAGAGGTCGGGAGTGTTGTACCTGTTCTGGTTATTGCCTTGATTATACGGATGGACTGCAAAGGCTTGAGGTGATTCAGTAAATGATCCTCCTTGCAAAATGGGGCATGCTTCATATGGGTGCTCAGGAGAACTGCACATGCCACACAACACCGCAGGCTGAACCCTATCCATTGCCAATTTCTCTACCAAAGAAGTGAGCCTATCAATTCTATCATCACGGTCATGGCTGGAAGATGAAGTGCGGACCTCATGTACACCTCTAGTCTCAATGAGAATTTCTTTCGGTAGTGAATTGCTGAGAATTCAGTGACATGTTCTCAATGAGTTGCTTGGCGCGAGATGGAGTCTTGTCAACCAACGCTCCCCACTAGCAAGCATCCAAAATATTCCTATCCATCGGCAGTAGCCCTTCATAAAAGTCTTGGATGAGGAGCTGTTCGAAATACGATCTTTGGGGGCAATCTGGATGTCAACCGCTTGAACCTCTCCCAATATTCGACTAGCGACTCATTTCCTTGCCTCGATGCCACATATCTCCTTCCTTATTGAAGCGGCTCGGAGGCGGGAAAGTATTTCTCTAGGAAGAGCTTCTTCAAGTCGTTCCATGTGGTAATGGAGTTCGGCTCAAGGTATAGTAGCCAATCTTTTGCAGCTCCACGGAGTGAGAACGGAAAAGCCTTCAACTTGATATGATCCTCAGTTACTCCTTCTGGTCTCAAAGTTGTGGAGCAGACAACCTGGAATTCCTTGAGATGCTTGTGTGGATCTTCACCTGCAAGGCCATTAAATCTTGGCAACAAATGGATTAGCCCAGATTTTAATTCAAAAGGAGTGTCAGCACCAGGATAAGCAATGCACAAACCATTGTAATTCACATCAGGGGCAGCAAGCTGCCTCAATGTCCTTTGGTCTCCCATGTTTTCAAAAACAGACTTGGAATTAGAATCACTACTAGAACTAGCCCGAAATTCTCTACGGAGTGTATGCAATGTTCTTTCTAACTCAGGATCAAATTCACACAGTTCAGGGCAGTTAGATCTAGTAGCCAGACTAATTCAAAAAGAAAACAAAAATAAAAGAGAAAAACAGAAAATAAAATGCGAAAATAACAAAACAAGAGTCCCCGGCAACGGCGCCAATTTTTGGTCGCGCTGTCGCGCACGCGCCAAAAAGGACGAGCGGGTTTTAAAAATGTAGTTTATGGCGACAACTCGGATGTCGTTCTCAAGGACTCTTAAAGTGTTATTTTCCACAAAAAAATAAGCTTTTGGGGGGGTTTGGATTGAGATGCAATCAAAGAAAACAGAATAATAAAAACAGAGCAATTAAAAACAGGCAGTTCAAGAGGTTATCAAATGGCCAAAAACAGATTGATCTATTGTTCTCAATTTCCTAACTATCATAGGTTCATGCAATTTCCAAGCCCTAAGCAGATTCTAATCCCCTCCCGGTTGTAGCAACAATTTACAAGCGAAACCACTACTACAGATACATGTCCCTATTCCCGAATTAAGCAAACGGGGTTAAGCCCTTCGTGAACTAAGCGAACACGAAATGTACACACACAAATTAAGCAGATGCGATTAATTATAGGAACATGATATCACCGGAAATAAATCAACACAATACAGTATACTCCTGAATTAAGCAAACAGAAATATAAAGCATGGCATTGAAGAGGGAAAAGCATACAAAACAGGGAAATACAAGAACCTCAAGTGTATGGAATTCAATTACAATAGATCAATCCTAGAAACTCAGTTCTCCATAACCAAAAATGAAAACACACAGAAAAGAAATGTAAACCGAATAATGGAGAAGCAAAAGTCTTTACAAACTGTTCAGAACATCAATTTATACTAGTCAGAAATTAAGCTTATTCGCGAGGCGAAGCCTCTCTCGCGACGCGATTCTTGTGAACAGTCTGCACCCTTTGGTATTCTCGCGAGGCGAACAATCCTTCGCGAGGCGAGGAACTGAAGAGTCTTCTTATCACGCCCGTTATGAACATCAGGGTCCAACCGTGATGCTTTCTGACTTCCAGGCTCGCGAAGCGAATGGATGCTCGCGAGGCGAGACTCTTCAACTTCAAACTGCCACGGCTGTGACCTTCAACACGGGCAAGCCGTGATCGTCTCTGACTTTTCAGGGTTGCAAGACTCGCGGGGCGAGGCCTACTTCGCGGGGCGAACCAGAGACCTTGCATTTTCTTGGAACAGTCAGGCTTCGGGGTCGCGAGGCGAGATGGGTAGTCGCGGGGCGAATCCCCTGTTCTTTATTCTCTCAACTTCTACTTAACCTGAAAACAAGGAAATAACATAAGTGTATTATTTTGACTCAAAACTAGCTAAATTAACCTAAAACTACTTTAGAGACTCAAAACCTTGCTTGAGGACAATCTAATCTAATTTGGGTGAAAATAGGATATAATTTGCACAAAACCCTGGTCATACTAGCCATAAAACTAGATGAGCCAGAGGCTTATCAGTCATGAACGTCCTCGTTTCCTCCGTGATGTAAGTCTAAGGTTATGAACACAAAAATCACAAGTTAAAATCAAACAAGAACATTGAATCACAAGGTATAGGTTTGACGCGCTGTCGCGCACGCGTCAAAAGATGAGCGGTTAGTAAAAATGTAGTTTAGAATGCGACAACTCGGGTATCGTATCACAAGGACTCTTGTAGTGTTATTATCGCAGAAAATCAGTTTTCTTGGGGGGGTGTTTGGTTTGAAATTGATTGGAAAACAGAATGAAAACAGAGCATAAAAACAGAGCAAATTACGTGATTATCAAATAAGACTAAGACGATCAATCTGCTGTTTCGTTTCCCACTATCATCGGTTCATGTAATTCCATGCCCTAAGCGGATTCTAATCCCTTTTCGATTGTAGCATCGATTAACAAGCGAAACCGACGCTACGGGACATATATTCCTAATTCCGAATTAAGCAAACGAATGAAGCCCTTCGTGAATTAAGCAAACACGAATTGAACGCACGCGAATTAAGCAAACGCGATTGAGTTTAGGAACATAAAATCATCGAAAATAAATCAACACTAATTCGGTACAAACTGAATTAAGCAAACAGAGAATAACGAGTAGCATTGAAAGAGAGAAGAAAATTAAATCGGGGATTACAAGACCTCAAGTGTTGGTGGAAGCCGATTACAGCAGATCAACCTAGGGAGATTAGTTCTCCATCAAAAACGCAAAACAACCAGAGAAATTCGAAAACAAGGATTAGCAAAAGATCCTTCTGTTCTGCCCTAAACAGCTATTTATAACTTTCAGAAACGCAAAACAACCCAGAAACTGCGCATTCTCGCGAGGCGAGTGGCCTCTCGCGAGGCGAATATTAAAATAGCGCCAGTTCAAATTTGTGTTCTCGCGAGGCGAGTCTTCAAAATCTGGGTTGTTGCAGCCGTGATGCCTATCACGTCCAGGCCGTGATTACTTCTGACTTTGGGTGTCTATCTGTCACGGCCGTGACCTTCATCACGGCTAGGCCGTGATGGTCTCTGTCTTCCAGGGGTTTCTCTTCACGCCCGTGATGGGTATCACGGGATGACCGTGATGCTTGCTGACTTCAGGCTCGCGAGGCGAGCTATAGCTCGCGGGGCGAGGCAGAGAACATGACTTTTCCGGCACGGTGGTCCTCACTCTCGCGGGCGAGTATATCTGATCGCGTGGCGAGTGTTTCCAGATTGCAATCTCCATTGTTTCCTTCATTCCTTGGACTCTAAGTCAACCTGAAAACATGAAATAGCCATAAGTGCTTTATTTGACTCAAAAACTGTCTAAATTACCCTAAAACTACCTAAGGGACTCAAAACCTTGCTTGAGGACAATCAAGTCTAATTTGGGTGAAAATAAGATATAATTGGCACAAAACCACGGTCATACTAGTCATAAAACTAGATGTGCCAGAGGCTTATCAAAATACCCCAAACTTGAACTTTGCTTGTCCCCAAGCAAACTAAAACTCAACACGACTCAAGACTTGGCAAGCTAGAAGGATTTCAACCAATTCCGCACAAATTTCAAGCAATTCATCAAAACAATTTTCCTTCAATGTTCCCCCCTTTTCAACAATATAATCCCCACAATCATTTATTCTGAACATCTGAGAATTTCATCATTCAAACAATCATTAATCTAAACAGGGGATCTAAGTTACACACAAGAGGGAGATCACCAAATTCAAACAATCGCCTTCCTCACAAAGGGTTTTAGTGTTCACTCAATCTCTCAGTTTGTCTAGGCTAACAACATTTCACTCAGTTTCACTTTTAAGAGCACTTCCCATGAATTTGATTTTCATCTCAAAATGGTTCCCACGGAAAACATGCATGCAACATCAAAAGGTCTTTCAAGGTTGTAATGGGGCCTGGCTAAGGGAAGGATATACAAAGGTACTGGGCTGAAATCCCTAGGAACTAAGAGAGCATGAAGCTGTTTTCACATTGAATTTCCTACTCAAGTTCCTATTCTTATTCTTCTTTTTGCCTTGGGTGGCTACAGCCCTTTCCTTCTAATACCCTTCTTGACATTTTGCATTTTTTTTTGAAAGATTTATTTTTGCCCTTTGGCTCCAACCTTTATTTTTTTCTTTTTCTCAATCCCTAACAACACATCATATCCCTGTAGCCACCCCAAACTTATTTTCTTGCAACCATTCTCTTGCTAAGCTTCCATGCTCTCCTAATCCTAAGATCGGGTTAACATGGTTTTTCCAGATTCAGGCTCATAACATAAGGTCATCATGAAACAATAGGCTAATTAGGCTCAAAGGGGCTAACTAGGGAACATGCATTAGGGACTGGTTCAATTTAGGCCAAGTAGTTAATTCAAAGAAAATTGCCTAAATCATTTGATGCAAACACATAGACATGCAAACCATGAAGAGATTCAAGCAAATTCGGGAAAGTGCAACTTGAAAGTGATTCACACAATCAAAAACATGTTGGAGGCTCAAATCCTCACCTGGACATTCATGGAAATTGTTTGACCGAGATTCTATCCCTAGTGTGTGCACCCTATCACCCCAAACTTATCATAAATCATGCCATCACAACAAAATATCTCAAAGTTCAGTTTTCAATTTTTCAAATGGGGATCACAATTTCCAAATTTCAAAAACCTAGGGGGAATCATCAACATAAATCATGCCATCAATCTGTGCTAAATCAACAAAACCTACCAAGCTTGCCGACACAAGACACACATGCTCTTGAGCTTCTCAAACTATTCAAGAGCGAAAAGAAAACACAACAAAACACAAAACACAACAAAACAAACGGTTCCCTCCCCCACACTTAAAACATACATTGTCCTCAATGAATAACACAATTATCAAAACAGAGTGAGGGAGAGGAAAGGGTGCTCCCTGATCAGGTTGCAGTATAGGTGGGCTCCCCCAAAGAGAGCTCCTCAACAGTAGCATACTCAAGTCCCGAGCTCTCATGGAATAGCTTCAGCCACTGCCCGTTAACCTTGAATGCCTTGTTGCTACCTGCACTTTTAATCTCTACTGCACCATGAGCAAAAACATTAGTAACAACAAATGGTCCAATCCACCTGGACCGAAGTTTCCCAGCCATCAATTTCAGGCGGGAGTTAAACAGTAAAACCCGTTGACCCACAGAGAATTCCTTCCTAGCAATCATCCTATCATGAAAGTGCTTGGTTTTCTCCTTATAAATCCGAGAGCTCTCATAGGCTTCTAGCCTAAGCTCTTCAAGTCAGAATCGGAGTTTCCTTTCAATACCGGATTTTTGCATTTCCAGGTTACAGCACTTGACCGTCCAATAAGCACGGTGCTCAACTTCCACAGGGAGATGGCATGCCTTGCCGAATACAAGCCTAAAGGGGGCATCCCTATCGGCGTCTTGAAAGCGGTCCTCTGAGCCCAAAGTGCGTCTTCTAGACGACGGCTCCAGTCCTTCCTATTCGGCTGCACAACTTTCTCTAGGATTTGTTTGATCTCCCTGTTAGAGATCTCAGCCTGGCCATTGGTCTGGGGATGGTAAGCAGTGGAGACTCTGTCCACAACCCCATACTTCCGGAGTAGAGCCTCCATGGTGCGGTTGCAGAAATGAGTGCCCTGGTCACTGATGATGGCACGAGGTATGCCGAACTTGCAAAAAATATTGGACCTAACAAAATTTGAAACAACTTTAGAATCGTTAGTCCTAGTGGGAATAGCTTCCACCCACTTTGAAACATAGTCAACAGCCAAGAAAATGTAAAGAAAGCCAAAAGATGCAGGGAAAGGACCCATAAAGTCGATCCCCCACACATCAAACACCTCACAGAAGAGCATGGGTTGCTGTGGCATTTCACTCTTACGAGTGATGGCTGTACCTGCTGTCTGACACTCCTTACAAGTCCGATACACCTCATAAGCATCTCTAAAGATGGTGGGCCAATAAAAACCAGAATCTAGGACCTTTCTCGCAGTCCTCTGTGGCCCAAAGTGTCCCCCTACTTGAGAGGCATGAGAAAAGTGCAAAATATACTCAATCTCATAGTCGGGGACACATCTCCTAATCACCTGATCACTACAAAACTTCCAAAGAAATGGATCATCCCAAACATAATACTTGGCGTCACTCTTTAGTTTGTGGATTTGTGACCTAGTTGCTCCTGTCGGAAAGACACCAGCAACTAGGTAATTCACAAGGTCGGCAAACCAAGGGGTAACGCCATGCAACTGTAAAAGCTGCTCATCAGGAAAGTCATCCTGAATGGGGGAAGGATCCTCATCCCTCTCTATCATACTCAAGTGATCAGCCACTAAATTTTCAGCTCCACTCTTGTCCTTTATCTCTACATTAAACTCTTGGAGCAACAACATCCACCGAATCAACCTCGGCTTTGCTTCAGGCTTCTTCAACAAGTATTTCAGAGCTGCATGGTCAGTGAAAACAATAACCTTGGAACCTAGCAAATATGATCTAAACTTATCGAGAGCAAAAAAAACAGCTAGAAGTTCCTTTTCAGTGGTGGTGTAATTACATTGTGCAGCATCTAAAGTCCTAGAAGCATAGTAAATGACATGTGCAGACTTGCCTACCCTTTGTGCCAGGACCGCCCCCACAGCATAGTTAGAAGCATCACACATGAGCTCAAAAAGGAGGGTCCAGTCAAGGGGCTGGATGATGGGGGTAGAGGTCAATGCCTTTTTCAAGAAGTCGAACGCCTTCTTGCAGTTATCATCAAAGCTGAATATGGCATCATTCTTCAGCAAGTTCGACAGAGGGAGAGCTATCTTGCTGAAGTCCTTAATAAAGCGCCTGTAGAAACCTGCATGACCAAGAAAAGAACGAATCTCGCGAACGCAAGATCGGTAAGGCAATGTAGAAATCACATCAATTTTAGCAGGATCTACTGAGATACCCTCTCTAGAAATAACATGCCCCAAAACAATCCCCTGTTCAACCATAAAATGACACTTTTCATAGTTCAACACAAGGTCAGTTTCAATGCATCTTTCTAAAACCAAATTCAGACTATGCAAGCATGCATCAAATGAGGAGCCATATACAGTGAAATCATCCATGAACACTTCCATGCAATTTTCAATAAATTCAGTAAAAATGCTAATCATGCATCTCTCGGAAAGTGCCAGGAGCATTGCAAAGGCCAAATGGCATCCTCCTATAGGCAAAGCGTGCGAAGGGGCACGTGAAAGTGGTCTTTTCCCGATCCTCCGGTGCAATGTGGATGCGGAAGTATCAGGAAAAACAGGGATCGTCGAGAAGATCCAGGAAAAAACGTTCAAGAAATTCGACTCTAGTGGGACAAGCTCATTGTTCTCATTTTTCCCTGAGGCCGATTTACCTGGCCGGTCGTTCGAGCATCCGATCGATGAACGGCAAAGGAAAGTGATCCTTTCGAGTGGCCTGGTTCAACCTCCTATAGTCAATACTGAGACTCTCCGGCTATTCTCGGACTCTAGTGGGGACAAGCTCATTGTTTTCATTTCTTACCACTGTGAGGCCAGATTTCTTGGGCACAACTTGCATAGGGCTCACCCAAGTACTATCGAGAGATGGGGTATATGATACCCGCATGCAGGAGTTTTGTTACCTCCTTCTTTACAACATCCAGAATCAATGGATTTAGCCGCCTCTGCGGTTGCCTAACTGGTTTAGCCCCATCCTCCAATAGAATCCTATGCATACATCTAGAGGGGCTAATTCCTGGAATGTCAGCCAAGGTCCATCCAATTGCCCTCTTGTGCTTCTTCAAAACCTTCAAGAGTTTAGCTTCCTGGTCAGAGTCAAGCTTGGAGGAAATGATAAGCGGGAGTTTTTCATTCCTCTCCAAGTAAGCATACTTGATTGCCGGGAAGTGGCTTAAGCTCCAAGGAGGGTGGCTGCTCCACAGATGGTATGTTTGGGGCAGCCGGGCTGTCAAGAATTCAGCCGAACAGCATGACGACTTCACTTACACTATCACCCTGAAAAGTAGAATCAATCTCAGCACAAACAACACAAGGGTTAGTGTTAGTACAGTCAGTACATGAATAAACATCATTAAAATCAGAAATGGATGGAAAATCAACAACCAAGTCATCATAGGTGTCATCAACAATTTCGGAGAGCAACTCTATTTGGAAAACAGAGTGCTCTTCCAATGGATGCTTCATAGCATCAAAAATGTTGAACCTTGCAATAATGTCACCGAACTCCATGGACATGGTTCCATCATCAACATCTATCTTCGTCTTTGCCGTCTTCATGAACGGCCTGCCCAGGATGATTGGTGATCTGCTTGAATTGGTTTCCCCTGCCATGTCCAGGATGTAAAAGTCGGCAGGGAAAATCAAATCATCAACTCGTACCAACACATCTTCTACCACTCCCATGGGGCGAGCATTGGTCCTGTTGGCCAACTGAATGGTAAGTCCTGTATGTTGCAAAGGGCCCAGATCAAGGTTGTTGAAAACAGAGGTGGGCATGACATTTATGGAGGCTCCCAAATCCAACATGCAATTGTCGAATTTGCTGTCCCCAATGGTGCATGGAATAGCGAAAGTGCCCGGATCCTTGCACTTCTGTGGCAGTGCCTGAGTGAGGGCTGAAACTGTAACCTTCTCAGGGGCAAGTTTGGGCTGAATGAGGGCTGAAACATTTCGCCCTAAGTTGACTCTCTCATTACCCTTCAACCTCCGCTTGTGGGTACACAAATCCTTCAGAAACTTTGCATACCTTGGAACTTGCTTAATCACATCTAGGAGTGGAATGTTTACCGCCACCTTTCTGAACACATCTAAGATCTCCCTCTCCTTGTCTTCCCCATCAACCTTCTTATTTTTCTGCACTCTTTGTGGGAAGGGAATCGGTGGCACATACACTCTCTCAGCTTCAACAACAACAGAGGGCTCAGGAGTTGCCTCAACAGTTTCTTCATCTTTCTCAGGGGCTCCCTCTACTACTTTCCCGGATCTCAAAGAAATGGCACTCACATTGGGATTGGGGGCATTGGGATTCACCTGCATGCGTGCGGGTAGTTGGTTCGATCCCCGAGCTTGCTGTATGTTGTTTATGGATGTGGCAAGCTGTCCAATCTGTGTCCTCAAATCTTGAATGCTAGCATCTCATTCATTTGTTGAGACTGTCCAACTTGCTGCTGAAACCGGAGATTTTGTGCAGCCATTTGCTTGACCAAGTCTTCTAATGAAGGTCCGGAAGGTGCAGAAGTGGTCACTTGAGGAGGATTCGGTGGTGGTGCCACCGGTTGTTGTTGGGATGAGTTCCCATACCGCAGATTAGGGTGATTCCTCTAGTTGGGATGGTACCTATTTGTGGAGAGGTCAGGAGTGTTGTACCGGTTCTGATTGTTGCCTTGATTGTAGAGATTAGCTGCATAAGCTTGAGGCATATCAGTGACTGACCCATCCTTCAGAATAGGGCACGTGTCGGTCAGATGCTCAGGAGAACTACACATGCCACACAACCTTGCCGGCTGAACCTTATCCATTGCCAGTTGCTTCACCAAACAAGTGAGCTCATCAATCCTGGTTTCGAGTGCCTTGTTGGAAGATGAACCTTGGATCTCATTTACACCCCTTGTCTCGACAGAGTTGCTCCTGGTTGTGAACTGCTGGGAGTTTAATGACATATTCTCAATCAATTGCTTGGCAGCAGCTGGAGTTTTATCAACGAGCGCTCCTCCACTAGCGGCATCCAAAATATTTTTGTCCATTGGGTGCAATCCCTCATAAAAATACTGAATGAGGAGCTGCTCAGAAATCTGGTGTTGAGGGCAGCTAGATACCAACTTCTTGAACCTCTCCCAGTACTCAGCCAATGACTCATTGCTTTGTCTGATGCCACATATCTCCTTTCTGATGGAAGCAGCTCTGGAGGCAGGGAAGTATCTTTCCAGGAAAACCTTCTTCAGATCATTCCAAGTTGTAACAGAATTTGGCTCCAAATAATATAGCCAATCCTTTGCAGCGCCTTCAAGGGAGAATGGGAAGGCTCGCAATTTGATATGGTCTTCAGTAATGCCTTCCGGCCTCAAGGGTGTAGAGCAGACAACCTGGAATTCCTTCAAATGCTTATGTGGATCCTCTCCTGCAAGACCACTGAATCTTGGCAACAAGTGTATTAAACCAGATTTAAGTTCAAAAGGAGCAACCACACCAGCATACTCAATACACAACCCATTGTAGTTAACATCAGGGGCAGCAAGCTGCCTCAATGTCCTTTGGTCACCCATGTTATCAAAAACAGGTTCGAAATCAGAATTACCACTAGTGCTAGCCCGAATTGCCCTACGGCGTGTGTGCAGTGTTCTTTCAATTTCAGGATCAAAATCACACAAGTCAGGACAAGTTGACCTAGTAGCCAGTCTAATTCAAAACAAAAACGAAAAAGAAAGCGAGAACAACAAACAAGAGTCCTCGGCAACGGCGCCAATTTGACGCGCTGTCGCGCACGCGTCAAAAGATGAGCGGTTAGTAAAAATGTAGTTTAGAATGCGACAACTCGGGTATCGTATCACAAGGACTCTTGTAGTGTTATTATCGCAGAAAATCAGTTTTCTTGGGGGGGTGTTTGGTTTGAAATTGATTGGAAAACAGAATGAAAACAGAGCATAAAAACAGAGCAAATTACGTGATTATCAAATAAGACTAAGACGATCAATCTGCTGTTTCGTTTCCCACTATCATCGGTTCATGTAATTCCATGCCCTAAGCGGATTCTAATCCCTTTTCGATTGTAGCATCGATTAACAAGCGAAACCGACGCTACGGGACATATATTCCTAATTCCGAATTAAGCAAACGGATGAAGCCCTTCGTGAATTAAGCAAACACGAATTGAACGCACGCGAATTAAGCAAACGCGATTGAGTTTAGGAACATAAAATCATCGAAAATAAATCAACACTAATTCGGTACAAACTGAATTAAGCAAACAGAGAATAACGAATAGCATTGAAAGAGAGAAGAAAATTAAATCGGGGATTACAAGACCTCAAGTGTTGGTGGAAGCCGATTACGACAGATCAACCTAGGGAGATTAGTTCTCCATCAAAAATGCAAAACAACCAGAGAAATTCGAAAACAAGGATTAGCAAAAGATCCTTCTGTTCTGCCCTAAACAGCTATTTATAACTTTCAGAAACTGCGCATTCTCGCGAGGCGAGTGGCCTCTCGCGAGGCGAATATTAAAATAGCTCCAGTTCAAATTTGTGTTCTCGCGAGGCGAGATGGTTTCTCGCGAGGCGAGTCTTCAAAATCTGGGTTGTTGCAGCCGTGATGCCTATCACGTCCAGGCCGTGATTACTTCTGACTTTGGGTGTCTATCTGTCACGGCCGTGACCTTCATCACGGCTAGGCCGTGATGGTCTCTGTCTTCCAGGGGTTTCTCTTCACGCCCGTGATGGGTATCACGGGATGACCGTGATGCTTGCTGACTTCAGGCTCGCGAGGCGAGCTATAGCTCGCGGGGCGAGGCAGAGAACATGACTTTTCTGGCACAGGCTGGTCCTCACTCTCGCGGGGCGAGTATCTGATCGCGTGGCGAGTGTTTCCAGATTGCAATCTCCATTGTTTCCTTCATTCCTTGGACTCTAAGTCAACCTGAAAACATGAAATAGCCATAAGTGCTTTATTTGACTCAAAAACTGTCTAAATTACCCTAAAACTACCTAAGGGACTCAAAACCTTGCTTGAGGACAATCAAGTCTAATTTGGGTGAAAACAAGATATAATTGGCACAAAACCACGGTCATACTAGTCATAAAACTAGATGAGCCAGAGGCTTATCAAGGTTCGGCCAAGACTAGTTCTTAGGGTTAGAGATTCCCGAAAATTATACAACTCATGGATTTACTATCCTTAAGTGTTAGGAGTTCATAAACAATGATCATTTAACAAAGTTGAATTAAAATTCCACTAAGTTAAAAATATAGGGCATTCGGCCAAGGCTAGTAAAATAGGCTAGCATTCACTAAACTTTCCAATCTCTTAGGTTTAGCATCCATATGTGTTAAGGAGCTCAAAACCATGATCATTTTGGAAAAATAAGAACAAGGTATCCTAGGTCCATAACCTTCTAGGTTCGGCCTTTATAGGATTTATAGGCTAGAGATCTTTAAACTTTCCAATCTCTTAGACTTAGTATCCAAATATCTTATGGAGCTCAAGTTCATGATCATCTTGGAAAAATGAAAATAACACATACTAGCTTTAATAACATAAAATAAACAAGTTATAAATCCTTAAACTTTCCAATCTTTTAGACTTAGCATCCAAATATCTTATGGAGCTCAAGTCCATGATCATCTTGGAAAAATGAAAATAACACATACTAGCTTTAATAACATAAAATAAAAAAGTTATAAATCCTTAAACCTTCCAATCTCTTAGTCTTAGCATCCAAATATCTTATGGAGCTCAAGTCCATGATCATCTTGGAAAAATGAAAGTAACACATACTAGCTTTAATAACATAAAATAAACAAGTTATAAATCCTTAAACTTTCCAATCTCTTAGACTTAGCATCCAAATATCTTATGGATCTCAAGTTCATGATCATCTTAGAAAAATGAAATTAACACATACTAGCTTTAATAACATAAAATAAACAAGTTATTAAGAGTTCTAAATCTATGATCAATACTTGGAAAGTTGAAACATAGTATCCTAGGCCTACTTATTCATATTTTTCGGCCATCATAGGAACAAGCTATCAAAACTTTCAAGATTTATAGATTCAAGATCAAGGGATAGTTACAAACTCAAACACATGATCATATTCCAAAAGTTGAAACAAAAACTTCCTAGCTCACAAATGCAAGCATTCGGCCTTGATTGGAAGAGATGGATAGAGATTTTTGTTTTACACAACCTCTTAGTATGTGAAAATATAAGTTAATACAAGACTATAGAAGGTGGTTTCAAATCAAAATGAGTTTTCTACCATTTTAGAGAGATTTTAGAAGTTTAAAGCATATAAAGAACACATAAAGTAAACTAAGAAATAAAAGATGAAACTTGCAAAAAGATTCATATGAGAGCATTATGATAGTGTGATTTCACATCATAATTTATGTATATTTTTGCATGCATTTTCATATAGTTTAGGCATATTTACTTTGATTTTTGTTAGTTTTTCCCTTGGAACGGGTAAGGCGGTTTCGTGGTGTTGTTTTGCATAAATTAAAGAGAAAATGCTCAAAATCAACCATGATGGAGCTCGTATGAAGAGAAGCGTGAAAAGTGAAGAAAATTAGCCAAACAGAGCCCATCACGGCCATGATCAAGCAGAGCAGAAGGCAAAGTCAGAAGCTGTCACGGCCTAGCCGTGATGCCCATCACGGCCGTGACAGACCAATTGGTGGAGACATAAGCGATCACGGTCGTGACAGATCAAATTTGAAAGTGCGCCCATAGCAGAATCCGTCACGGCCTGGCCGTGATGGCCATCACGGCCGTGACGCGCGGCCACTCTATAAATAGGAGCGCAGAACACACAGAAAAGAGAGATCTGTGGACTTGGATCAGACAGAAAAATAGGATTTTTAACCTAGGAGCACTTTTACCGTAGGGAGACTCTTGGGAAGCAAAAAGGGGCGTGATTTCTCTGAACCAAGGGGCTGCGGTGACGACTGTGGAGAGCTTCAATGGAGTTTCTTCTTCCCTTTGTTCTTATTGTTCTGGTTTTGGCTTTCTCTTTCTCTATGAGTAGCTAAATCCCTTTTTGTTGGGATTAGATGTAACTTAACTGAATATCATGTATTTGCCTTGATTGTATCAATCTATGTTTATGCCTTCGTATTAGTGTTTAATTCCGTCGCTTAATGCTTTTTGTGGTTTAGCTACCCATAAACTGATTTTAAGATTTGATTTGCAATGGGGACGTTCTTATCAATTCTTGATCTGGAATTATTCACCTAGTAAACCTCGCATCTAGGAATGGGGTTTGGTTTATTAGTAATTGCGTAATCCTTAATCTTAATGCAAATTCATTAATCTAGGCCACCTAAGGAATTAGGGTCTATTAGTGGATTTAGGCTCTTGTCATCTGAGGAATTAGGGCTTGAGTAATCTTGTGGGTTGATTTTAATAATTGAAGCATAAACTGGATTGGTAGTCTTGGTATTGCATAAGGCTAAGGTTTAGTGAAATTTAATCCCAACACCCCTATTTGCATTCCAAGTGTTTGATAAAAATATTTTGTTGCTTTATTTTATTTGCATTCCAAGTGGATTGGTAGTCTTGGTATTGCTTTTGTTGCTTTATTTTATGTTTTGATCTTTCTTCATTTAGTCTAGATAGTTGTTCGAAGTTGTGAATTGGTATTTGGCAATCAATCCTCGTGGGAACGATATCAGTCTCACCATCGTATTACTTGTACGACTAGGTATACTTGCCTATATTTTAGTTCAACACATTACCCTTGGTATAAGGAAGAACTTTAATGAAGAACTTAAGTAGAAAAGATGAATAAAAACTAAAGCTTTAAGAGCTTGAACTTTTAGAAGAAAAAAGAAGATGAACTTTAATGTAGTTTGAAGGAGGAAGGTGATGAAGTGAAAATGAAAGGCGTATATATAGAGAGGGGAGAGAGTGGCACGAAATTTAGGAGAGAGGAATGAGCTTGGAGAGCAAGTTTTGGCCTTGTGCCTTGTTTGGTTGAAGAGGAAAGAGAAAAATGAGTTTTTAGAATATAATATGAATTGAAAGGAGGAACAAAACAAGTATTTTCTGAATTGCTTGTGTTACTTTCACACAGCATAAAGGTATTCTATTTATACACTAGAAGAATTAAATACAAATGATAATTACAAGACAAATAAATGAGGCACCTATTTCCTAATTACAATGGATATTTCCTAAACTATTAATGAAAGTCCATGAACCTTTGAACGGTGGATACCAACACAGTCCATGAACCTTTGGACGGTGGATAATAATTGGACGGTAGATTCCAACACTCCCCCTCAAGCTGGGGAATGGATATCAATCATTCCCAGCTTGCAAGTAAGTTGGTTGAATCGATCCGTTGACAAACCTTTTGTCAACACATCTGCAAGTTACTGCCCAGAAGGAATGTAGGTTGTTGTTATCAATCCAATATCCAACTTTTCTTTGATGAAGTGTCGATCTATCTCAATGTGTTTTGTCCTGTCATGCTGAACAGGATTATGAGCAATACTGATGGCCGATTTATTATCACAAAACAGTTTCATAGGACCTTCACACTTTATCTTCAAGTCATCGAGCACAATTTTCATCCACAACAGTTCACAGATTCCTTGTGCCATAGCTCTAAATTCTGCCTCTGCGCTTGATCGAGCCACTACATTTTGTTTCTTACTTCTCCAAGTAACAAGGTTCCCACATAGGAACATGCAATAGCCTGATGTGGATCTTCTATCACTTACTGAACCTGCATAGTCGGCATCTGTATAAGCCTCCATAGTCAAGTTTCCACCTTTTTTGAACAAGAGTCCTCTTCCTGGAGTAGCTTTGAGATACTGCAGTATACGTTCTCTGATCTGTAAGTGTCTCTCCCTCGGATCATGCATGAACTGACTCACAACACTGACCGCATATGCTAGATCTGGTCTAGTGTGTGCCAAGTAAATCAACTTCCCCACAAGTCTCTGGTATTGGATTTTGTCAACCTTGGCACTCTCCTCTTCGGTGCTCATCCTGTGGTTTTGCTCGATGGGAACACCTGTAGGTTTACATCCAAGTTTCCCTGTTTCCTTCAAAAGATCAAGCACATACTTCCTTTGAGAGATGAAAATGCCTTGTTTTGAGTAGGCCACTTCAATCCCCAAGAAATACTTCAATTTCCCAAGGTCCTTCATCTCCAATTCTGCAAATAATTTTTCCTTAAGCAGTTGTCTCTCAACTAGGTCATCACCTGTAATAATTATATCATCAACATAAACAAGAAGTACAGTCAGTTTTCCTCCTTGTGAATGTTTAAAGAAAAGTGTATGATCTCCTTGGCTTTGTTTGTAACCCAGCAACACCATAGCTTTTGTAAATCTTCCAAACCATGCTCGGGGAGACTGTTTTAGCCCATATAAAGCCTTCCTCAATCTGCAAACTTTGTTTGTTCCACTTGTGGGACCAAACCCTGGGGGAATCTCCATGTACACCTCCTCCTCTAAGTCTCCATGCAAGAAAGCATTTTTGACATCAAACTGGTGTAGTTCCCATCCAGAGTGGGCAGCAAGAGAGAGTAAAATACGAACAGTGTTCATCTTTGCCACTGGAGCAAATGTCTCCTCATAATCAATGCCAAAGGTCTGAGTGTATCCCTTTGCCACTAGTCTTGCTTTATGCCTGTCTAGGGTACCATCTGACCGGTACTTTACAGTGTAGATCCATCTACTCCCCACTGGTCTCTTTTCTTTTGGTTTCTCAACAATTTCCCATGTTCCATTTCTTTCCAGAGCTTGCATCTCCTCATTCATGGCTTGAACCCAATTCTTATCCTTCAATGCTTCTTGTACTGTTCTAGGGATTCTGATAGAATCAATGGTTGCAATAAAGCTTTGGTGCTGCAAAGAAAGGTTTGTGGTGGAAACAAAGTTGGAAATTGGGTACTTAGCACAAGATCTTTTCCCTTTTCTTAATGCAATAGGTAAGTCATCATCAATGTTAGGATCACAATTATCCAAAGGAATAGGTTCAGAATGAATGAAAGGAATAGATTCAACATGAATGGGACTAGTGTTTTCAATACTTACCATGGGTTCAGATATTTGGGGTTGCGGCTGGACCAGGGAGGGGTGTTTCTTCCTTTGATAGACCAGTTTTGGCGAGCTTGCTCTAGTCTGAGGAGCTAATTCCTGTGTATCTGAGAGCATATCAGAAGATTGGAGCAAGGGAATGCTGCCTTCTGAAAAAATCTCAGCTTCCAAATCAGAAGTATTATTCTCCCCTGAAGGCTGAGAGGAACTGAAGAATGATTGATTTTCTTGGAAGGTGACATCCATGGAGACATACACTCGACGAGAGGAAGGGTGATAACATTTGTATACTTTCTTGTCAGGGGCATAACCAATGAACAAACATTTAATAGCACGAGGGTCAAGTTTTCCCCGATGCTGACGATGGACATGAACAAAAGCAACACAACCAAAAACACGAGATTCAAGACTTTGCATAATAGGAACAGATGGAAAAAATGTTTTCATGACATGAACAGGACTCAAACCACCAAGGATTCTAGAGGGTATTCTATTTATTAGATAAGCAGCAGTTAAAACAGCTCCCCCCCAATATGAATTTGGAACAGACATCTGAAACAATAAAGCTCTAGTAATTTCAAGCAAGTGTCAATTTTTCCTTTCAGCAACCCCGTTTTGTTGGGGGGTATCAACACAAGTAAGTTCATGAACAATGCCATGTTGTTTAAGAAAGGTGGAGAAATTTTGGTTCACATACTCTCTACCATTATCAGACCTCAGACGTTTAATTGTTGTATCAAATTGAGTTTTAATCATATGATAAAACTGGATAAACAAATGGTACACATCTGATTTATTTTTCATTAGAAAAATCCAAGTAACACGAGTGCAATCATCAATAAATGACACAAACCATTTTGCACCAGAAATATTAGGAACAGAAGCTGGACCCCAAACATCAGTATGAATAAGAGAAAAAGGTTCATCACTTTTCTTAGCACTTGAAGGAAAACTTACCCGATGATGTTTGGAAAGGACTCAACCGATTCATTCAAAAACAAAGAAGGAAACATGGACTTAAGTAGAGTGAATGGGGGATGCCCAAGACGATTATGTTGGAGCCAAATTTGGGAGGAACAAGACTTGGATTGATGACAGGAATGTTGCAACTTCATACCAGATTCACCTGAAGTTTCCATCTCAAGGTAGTACAACCCTCCCCGTTCCTTGGCAACTCCAATAGTCCTCCCCGTAGTGTTGTCCTGGAATACACAATGAGAAGGGAAAAATGTTACAGCGCAATTAAGGTCTTTGGTAAGTTTATGTATAGAAAGAAGGTTAGATGACAGCTTAGGAACATGAAGCACATTTTGAAAATTTAGAAAAGGACTAATTTTAACGTTACCAAATCCTGCAACTGATGTATGAGAGCCATCAGCTACAGTTATGTGATGACTACCCATGGGGATTTGATAGGATGAAAAATGAGAAGAACAGAAGGTCATGTGATCGGTGGCACCAGAATCAATAATCCAAAAATCCTCGGGGACAGTACCAGAAGCATGAGAAAATAAAGAACATAGATTCTTACCATTTACACCATTTGAAGAAGTGCAAGACTGCTTACTAGAGTAATGGGTGATAGCTGAGATGTTGGTAATCTCAGTGTTAGACATGATGGTTAGGCGTGATAACAACCAAGAGTGCGATGAAGGTGTAAAAAACACAAGCTGCAATGAAGGCAGCAACAAAGAAGAGGGTTTGTGGTGAAGATGACTTTGGGTACTGTAACTAAGAAAGATAAAGCACAATGAAGGTGCTGAACATGTAATGAAGGCACAAGACAAACAGGTCCTGCAATGAAGGCAAGGCACCTAAGGTCACTCAGCAATGAAGGCCGAGGCAGCGGAAAAGCAAAGGCAGAGACTCCCAAGGTCGGGAGCTCTGATACCAAATTGAAAGGAGGAACAAAACAAGTATTTTCTGAATTGCTTGTGTTACTTTCACACAGCATAAAGGTATTCTATTTATACACTAGAAGAATTAAATACAAATGATAATTACAAGACAAATAAATGAGGCACCTATTTCCTAATTACAATGGCTATTTCCTAAACTATTAATGAAAGTCCATGAACCTTTGGACGGTGTCCATGAACCTTTGGACGGTGGATACCAACATTAATGACAGTCCATGAACCTTTGGACGGTGGATAATAATTAGACGGTAGATTCCAACAATATTTTTTATTTCAAAAAGTGCCATCATGACTACTTTTTAGGAGGTAGCTTAGGCCATGCCTCTAGTGAGTCACCTCACTCCCTCGTCTCACCTCAAGCCTTTTATGTCTCCTATTTTCGTACCCGGTTGTATTTCCGATCGTAATTCTTCCGGCGTTTTCACCCGAATAAAATATTATATTTTATTTTTGAACGAAAATTTTCAAAATAACCAAAGTTGAAGGAAACATAATAAAAATACTAACTGTCTCGTTCACGGGTCAAAATTAGGTTTTCTGCACAGTAAACTTGTACCGGCAGTGAAAACGCAGGCCGGCTTCCGTCTGAATTTTCAACCGAAATTTTTACCATAACTCCATATGATATAACAACACAAGAAAATGATTTTATTTTAATTAAAATCATCCTCTAGGTTTAATCTAAAATAAACACATTTAAATATGTATTTACTGCTATAGACAACATAGGAAAAACAGGGTGTTACAGAAGTTCTGCTTCTTGATTTATTTTTCATACTTTAGTCTCCTTTCTGCATCCACAAAACGCTGTTCGGATTCTTCTTCAGAAGAGAATGAAATGGCGGTGACCGACTTTTTGGAAGGCTGAGCTGGAGTTTTACCCATTGTATATTGTGGTGGTGGGGTTCGGTTGATGGTGATAGACAGAGACAGGTGATGCAGAAAGTGCGAATGGGGTTGTGTGTGGGGTTTAGGTAATAGGCGCAATAGCTTTAATAGGGAAGAGTGGGCTGAGGTGAGAGGTTGAGGGTGGATGTGAGTGGTGGAGAGAAAAGGTGGTAATTAATAGGTGGTTAATGCCAAAATGTGCTCCCCACGTTTTCCTGCAATTCTTCCCTCCAACCCCCCCCCCCCCCCCCCAAAAAAAACATTTCAGCTTTCTGAATTAGACTTTCAAAAGTCTTGCAGATGCAGATGGGCCTTGGAGCTATCCAACTGACACCACCCCCATCACCTGACATATGGGCTTGAACTGATTTGACCCAATAGATATAATGCTGTAACCTGCAACTGCATGGGTTATTAACAGATACCTTTAGCAAGTAAACTTAACTAATTACACAACTAACTACTAATTAAAGGATATAAAACTGGGTTGCCTCCCAGGAGCACTTGGTTAACTGTCCTTCAGCCTGACCCCACACTCATGGTTAAGGGTCTCTGAGTTGGGTGGTGGCCTTCATCCTTGCATAAGGCTCACCACAATATTGTTTCACCCTTTGACCATTAACTTTGAATTCCCTCCCAGAATTTTCATCTCTCAACTCCACAGCTCCATGAGGATAAACTTTGATCAATTTGAAAGGTCCTGACCACCTCAATTTCAGTTTCCCAGGGAATAGTTTCAGCCTGGAATTGAATATGAGCACTTGCATGCCCTCAACTAGTTCCCTGGGTTGAATTTTCTGATCATGCCAGGCCTTCACCTTGCTCTTGTATGTTTCAATATTTTCATAGGCAAAAAGCCTGAACTCTTCAAGTTCATTCAACTGCAATAGTCTTGCTTCACCAGCTGCTTGAGCATCAAAATTTAACTTCTTAATGGCCCATAATGTCCTGTGTTTTAGTTCAATTGGTAAATGGCATGCCTTGCCACAAACCAGCCTGTAAGGGGACATTCCAATTGGAGTTTTGAAAGCCGTTCGGTAAGCCCACAGAGCATCATCTAGGTGCAAAGACCAGTCCTTCCTAGAAGGATTCACCATTTTTTCAAGAATTCTTTTAATTTCTCTATTGGACACTTCAGCTTGTCCACTGGTCTGAGGGTGATATGCAGTAGCTACTTTTTGTTTCACCCCATATTTCACAAGTAAATTGGCAAACAGCTTGTTACAAAAATGTGAGCCCTCGTCACTGATTATAACTCTGGGAGTAGCAAACCTGGTGAATATGTTCTTTTGCAGGAATTTTGTAACTACCTTGGCATCATTGGAAGGCAGTGCTACTACTTCTACTCATTTGGAGACATAATCCACTGCCACTAGGATATAGACATTCCCATTAGAGATAGGAAATGGTCCCATGAAGTCTATTCCCCACACATCGAACAATTCTATTTCCAAAATAGTGTTGAGTGGCAGCTCTTGTCTATTGGAAATGTTCCCAATTCTATGAAACCTATCACAATTCCTTGCATACTCTTGTGCATCTCTGAACAAAATGGGCCAAAAGTGCCCTGATTGCAAGATCTTGACAGTTGTTCTTTTTCCTCCAAAGTGACCACCATAAGGTGCCGCATGGCAATCACTTAAGATGTCTTTCATCTCTTCTTCCACAGCACACCTCCTCATGATCTAGTCTTGGAATCTTTTGTACAAATAGGGTTCATCCCAATAAAAGTGCTTTACTTGATGCAAAAACCTCCTTTTCTGTTGTGAGTTCATATCTGCTGGAGTCACTCCACTAACCAGGAAATTTACAACATCTGCATACCATGGTGCTGCAGCATCCTCCAGCATTAGAAGGTGTTCATCAGGAAAATGCTCCTTGATTTCTCCTTGAGGCTTGGCATCCCTATCTTCAGCAATTCTGGAAAGATGATCAGCCACCTGATTTTCAATTCCCTTTTTGTCTTTAATTTCCAAATCAAATTCTTGTAGCAAAAGAACCCATCTAATAAGCCTAGGCTTTGTATCCTTTTTGTCAATGAGGTACTTGATGGCTGCATGGTCTGTGTATACCACTACCTTGGTTCCCACCATATAGGGTCTGAACTTGTCAAAAGCAAATACTACTGCTAATAACTCCTTTTCTGTGGTGGTGTAATTAATCTGGGCATCAATGAGAGTTTTGCTAGCATAGAAGATTGTGTGAAACATCTTATTATGCCTCTGCCCCAACACAGCTCCCACTGTTAAATCACTTGCATCGCACATCAATTCAATGGTTTCTCCCAATCAGGAGCTACAATCACAGGTGCAGTAATTAAAGCTTTCTTCAAAGTTTCAAAAGTTGATGAGCACTCAGCTGTGAACTCAAATGCACTATCATGCTCCAGCAATTTGCATAGTGGTTTGGAGACTTTAGAGAAATCTTTGATGAATCTTCTATAAAAGCCTGCATGACCTAAGAAACTTCCGATGCCCTTCATAGAATTAGGAGGAGGGAGCTTTTCAATCACTTCTATCTTAGCTTTATCCACCTCCAAACCTTTCTTTGATACCTTGTGGCCCAACACAATGCCCTATTTTACCGTAAAGTGACACTTCTCCCAGTTCAGCACTAGATTAGTGATGAGCCTCTGGTTGACTAGTTTTATAACTAATAAAGACCATGGCTTTGTGCTTATTTTATCTTATTTTCACCCAAATTAGACTTGATTGTTCTTAAGCAGCATTTTGAGTCTGTAAAGTATTTTTAGGTTAATTTAGTTGATTTAGAGTTAAATAAAGCACTTATGCTATTTCTTATTTTCAGGTTAATAAAGTGAAATAATTCTGGAGTTTCTCGCCCCGCGAGAAGGCATTCGCCTCGCGAACCTGAAGGTGACTGTTCCAGAAATTTGCAATCCTTTGTGTCGCCCCGCGAATAGATGACTCGCCTCGCGAGAGTGAAGACCAGAAGCCATGACTTTTCCATTCCTCGCCACGCGAGTCGTGCTTCGCCTCGCGAGAAGATCAAACGCTGAAGACTGTTCGCATTATTCGCCTCGCGAGACAGTGTTCGCCTCGCGAGTCCGTGAAAACCAGAAGTTGTATATAAGTCTGTTCTTTGGCAGATAGAGAGTCTTAGTCAGAGCTAGTTAGTCTTAGTTCTTAGTCAGTTGTAGTTTATTTTCTTTTCTTTTCTTTTGTGCTTATGTCTGTAATGGAGAGCTAGTCTCCTAGATTAATCTACTGTGATTGGTTTCAATTACACTTGAGGTTCTGTATTTCCTGTTTAGTTTGCTATTCTCTTTTCAATGCAATGCTATATGTTTCTGTTTGTTATTTCAGGAATGTATAGTGTGGTATTGATTCATTTCAATGATGTTATGTTCATATACTTAATCGTGTTTGTTATTTCGCGTGTGTTCATTCATGTTCGTTTGTTCATGAGGGCTTAACCCCGTTTGTTATTTCGGGAATAGGAACATACATCCGTAGTAGCGTTTTCGTTTGTTAATTGTTGCTACAACCGAAAGGGGA
This sequence comes from Sophora flavescens, assembly GCA_030762895.1. Classification (NCBI taxonomy): domain Eukaryota; kingdom Viridiplantae; phylum Streptophyta; class Magnoliopsida; order Fabales; family Fabaceae; genus Sophora; species Sophora flavescens. Next base: position 10,050,945 of record CM061063.1, read on the forward strand.
TTAGAATCTGCTTAGGGCTTGGATTTATATGAACCGATGATAGTGGGAAACCGAGAACAGTAGGTTAATCGTTCTTTAGCTTATTTGGTAATTACTTTTTATTGCATTGTTTTTCTGTTCTGTTTTCTTTATTTAGTTTTCAATCTCAAAACCCCCCATTCTAACTTTTTCTGTTAACAACAACACCCAAGAGTCCTTGAGAGACGATACTCGAGTTGTCGCTTCCCTATCTTTATTATTTTTATAATCGCTCGTCTTTTTGGCGCGTGGCGACAGCGCGATCAAAAATTGGCGCCGTTGCCGGGGACTCTTGTTGTTATTAGCATAAAATAATTTTAAAAAAAAAAACTTTTTGTATTACTGAATTAGTTTTGTCTGCTTTGTCTGGTTGTGAATTTTAGTACGCCCCATGGATAATTATATGCAAAATTATGTGCCTAATGTTTATTATGAGCAACCATGCATGTATTATCCTGATTTTAGTGAACCACCACCATGCATAAATTATCCTAATTTTACTGGAAATTATGAGTCTAATAGTGATTGTGGCATGTTTGGAGTGAATAATCATTTTAGCCAACAAAGTGGGGGACAGAGCACCTTGGATGAGATTGCATCTTTGATACAACAAATGGCAGTAAGCCAACAATATCAGCCTGACCCTACATTAGCCCAACTCAGTCTGGAAGAAATGATACAACAAATGGAAGAGAACAATCAACGGATGGCACAACGAACTCTTGAATTTCAACGGAGGATGGAAGCAAGTAATCTTGAATCCCAACAGAGGGCAGAAGCTGAATCTCAGAAGTTGTCCATTCTAATTGATCAAATTGTCGCCAACTCGGCTGCACTGCTAACTCCACATCCCCTTGAAGAACATACAGAGTCACAAGTTATTCTTGACAATACCTCTGAGGATGATTTTGATAATACTTTTGTTGATGAACTGTGTGTTAAATCCCCTGATTCTAATGCATGTGCTGATTGTTCTGGCACTGCTTTGTGTATAGAATGTTATGCAGGTTTATTCTTCTCAGGAAACACAAAATGAGGATCAGGAGGATCAGGAAGACATCTGCTTCACCGTGCTTGAGGATGATGAAGAACCTTTGGAAGTAGATGATGCAATTAAATCAAATGCATGTGTTGAGAGTGATGGGGTGGATGAATTGTGTGTTGAAGTTCCAGACATTCAGACTTTTACTGATTCATTTTATTGTGATATATGTACTGACTCTACTAACTCTAACCTTTGTGTGGTGTGTGCTGAAATTTCTGCATGTATAGCAGGTGATAAATTTGTTAGTGCAGTGAATGAAGAAAATGCAGAAGTTGAAGCAGCACCAGTAACACTCTCTAACTGTTTACCACCTCCCACTGTGGAGCAACCGGTGATGGAGTTCAAGCCTCTACCTGAGAGACTAGATTTTGCACCATGGCCAGTCCAAGAGGCTGAACCCCACTTCTATTGGGAGGACTTTATGGACAAAGTTGAGAAGGAAGTCATCTGTGACCTAAGAGGGAGTAAGAAGTCCGCCGCACTTGGTGGAGTGGCCATAATTGTCAAACGCTCACCTCCATATCAAAGCTGCAAGTTAGGGGACCATGGAACAAGCTTCAGTCCCTTGTTTATCACGTGGGCATTATGCTACAAGTCACTGTATCACAGACAATGGGATCCCTGTGGAACCACCTCCAATGAGTTTTTCTAAACCTTGCTCTTTTTAATTTTCTTTTTCTTGCTTTATTTCTGTTTTGTTTTCAATAAAGCTCCTGAATAATTTGAGAAGCTCAGGAGTTGTGTTGAGTCTTGTGTTGGCAAGTTTGCTGGATATTGATTGATTTTGCATAGATGGATTGCATGTTATGTGTTGATGGTTTCCCCCTAAGTCCTGAAAATTTGAAAATCTGATCCCCATGTGATTGAAAACTGAACTTTGAGATTTTGTTATGATGGCATGATTTATGATAAGTTTGGGGTGATGGGAAGCACACACTAGGGATAGAATCTCTGTCAAACAATTTGCAAAATTGTCCAGGTGAGGTTTTGAGCCTCCAACATGTTTTTAACTGTGTGAAAATCACTTTTCAAGTTGCACTTTCCCGAATTTGCTTGAATCTCTTCATGGTTTGCATGTTTATATGTTGGCTTCAAATGATTTAGGCATTTTCTTTGTAAATAGGTACTTAGCCTAAAATAACCAATTCCTAATGCATGTTCCCTAGTTAGCCTCTTTGAGCCTAATTAGCCTGTTAATTCTTGTTGACCTTATGTTTTGAGACTAAATTCTGAGAAAAACCATGTTAACCCGATCTTAGGATTAGGAGAGCATGGAATCTTAGCAAGAAAATGGTTGCAAGAAACTAAGTTTGGGGTGGCTACAGGGATATGATGTGTTGTTTGGGATTGATATATATATATATATATATAATAAAAAGTTGGAGCCAAAGGCCAAGAAAAAAAAAAGTGTAAAAATGATAAAAATAAAAGTATTAGAAAAAGGTTGTAGTCACCCAAGGCATAAAGAAAAATGAGAAAAGGAACTTGAGTGGAATTTCAATGCTTTGAAGTGTTTCATGCTCTCTTAGTTCCTAGGGTCTTCAGCCTAGTACCTTTGTATATCCTACCCTTAGCCAGGCCCCATTACAACCCATAAAAGACCTTTTGATGTTGCATGCATGTTTTCCGTGGGAACTATTTGGAGATGAAAATCAAATTTATGGGAAGTGTTCTTGAAAAGTGAAATTGAGTGCAATGTTAATAGCCTGACACAAACTGAGCGATTGAGTGAAACACTAAATTCCCTTGTGAGGAAGGCAGTTGTTTGAATTTGGTGATCTCCCTCTTGTGTGTAACTTGGATCCCTTGCTTAGATTTCTGATTGCTTGAATGATGAAATTCTCAATTGTTTAGAATAAATGATTGTGGGGATTGCTTTGTTTGAAAAGGGGGAACATTGAGGAAAAACTGTTTTGGTGAATTGATTGAAATTTGTGCAAAGTTGATTGAATCCTTAAGCTTGCCATGTTTTGCCATGTTTTGAGTCTTTTTGAGTTTTAAGTTTTAGTTTGCTTGGGGACAAGCAAAGTTTAAGTTTGGGGTATTTTGATGAGCCTCTGGTTGACTGGTTTTATAACTAATAAAGACCATGGCTTTGTGCTTATTTTATCTTATTTTCACCCAAATTAGACTTGATTGTTCTTAAGCAGCATTTTGAGTCTGTAAAGTATTTTTAGGTTAATTTAGTTGATTTAGAGTTAAATAAAGCACTTATGCTATTTCTTATTTTCAGGTTAATAAAGTGAAATAATTCTGGAGTTTCTCGCCCCGCGAGAAGGCATTCGCCTCGCGAACCTGAAGGTGACTGTTCCAGAAATTTGCAATCCTTTGTGTCGCCCCGCGAATAGATGACTCGCCTCGCGAGAGTGAAGACCAGAAGCCATGACTTTTCCATTCCTCGCCACGCGAGCCGTGCTTCGCCTCGCGAGAAGATCAAACGCTGAAGACTGTTCGCATTATTCGCCTCGCGAGACAGTGTTCGCCTCGCGAGTCCGTGAAAACCAGAAGTTGTATATAAGTCTGTTCTTTGGCAGATAGAGAGTCTTAGTCAGAGCTAGTTAGTCTTAGTTCTTAGTCAGTTGTAGTTTATTTTCTTTTCTTTTCTTTTGTGCTTATGTCTGTAATGGAGAGCTAGTCTCCTAGATTAATCTACTGTGATTGGTTTCAATTACACTTGAGGTTTTGTATTTCCTGTTTAGTTTACTATTCTCTTTTCAATGCAATTCTATATGTTTCTGTTTGTTATTTCAGGAATGTATAGTGTGGTATTGATTCATTTCGATGATGTTATGTTCCTATACTTAATCGTGTTTGTTATTTCGCGTGTGTTCATTCATGTTCGTTTGTTCATGAGGGCTTAACCCCGTTTGTTATTTCGGGAATAGGAACATACATCCGTAGTAGCGTTTTCGTTTGTTAATTGTTGCTACAACCGAAAGGGGATTAGAATCTGCTTAGGGCTTGGATTTATATGAACCGATGATAGTGGGAAACCGAGAACAGTAGGTTAATCGTTCTTTAGCTTATTTGGTAATTACTTTTTATTGCATTGTTTTTCTGTTCTGTTTTCTTTATTTAGTTTTCAATCTCAAAACCCCCCATTCTAACTTTTTCTGTTAACAACAACACCCAAGAGTCCTTGAGAGACGATACTCGAGTTGTCGCTTCCCTATCTACATTATTTTTATAATCGCTCGTCTTTTTGGCGCGTGGCGACAGCGCGATCAATTAGTTTCCTCACACCTGTACAACACTTGTTCTAAGTTATCCAAACATCCCATGAATGAGTTTCCAAACACTGAAAAATCATCCATGAATATCTCCATAGTCTTCTCAATGAAATCAGAAAAATAACCATCATACATCTCTGGAATGTTGCTGGAGCATTGCAAAGCCCAAATGGCATTCTTCTGAAAGCAAATGTACCATATGGACAAGTGAATATGGTCTTCTGCTGATCTTCTGGTGCCACTGCAATCTGATTGTAGCCCGAATAACCATCCAAGAAGCAATAAAATTCTCTTCCAGATAATCTATTGAGCATTTGATCAATGAATAGTAGTGGAAAATGATCTTTCCTTGTGGCTTTGTTCAGCTTTCTGTAATCCATGCATATCCTCCACCCTGTAACTGTTCTTGTAGGAATAAGCTCATTCTTTTCATTCTTCACCACAGTCACTCCTCCCTTCTTTGGAACACATTGCACAGGACTCACCCATACACTGTCTGAAATGGGATAAATAATTCATGCATCAAGCCATTTAATGATCTCCTTCTTTACAACCTCTTTCATTATTGGATTCAGTCTTCGCTGGCCCTCGATACTGTTTTTACCATCCTCCTCTAGCAAAATCTTGTGCATACAAAGACTAGGACTGATTCCTCTAATGTCTGCCATTTGCCACCAGATAGCTTTCTTATGCCTCTTTAAAACTGAAATTAAGTTACTTTCTTGCTCATAAGTTAAGAGAGAAGAAATGATAATAGGAAGAGTTTCTTTCTCCCAAAGGTAAGCATACTTCAAATGGGAAAGTAACTGCTTCAATTCAAGGGTGGGAGGTCTTTCAATGGAGGGTACATTTTCTTTGAAGGTGTCTGAAGATACATCCAATGATTCATATTTTCTAATCCAGGATCTGTGTGCTACACTCCCTTCAACTATCTGTTTCGGTTCTTCATTTTCAGGAATAATCCCCTCATTCAATTCAAATTCCTGCTCCCAGTTTTTTTTCGGATGCTATCATATGCTCTTGTACCAGAGATTCCATATCAGTAAGATAAGAACGGCTCTCCATCTCTTCATCAGGATAGTGTAATGCATTAAAGACATTGAGGGTCACTTGTTGATCATTCACCCTCATGGTGAGCTCTCCTTTTTGAACATCTATCAATGTTCTTCCAGTAGCAAGGAAGGGTCTTCCAAGAATGATAGGAACTTCCTTGTCAGCCTCAAAATCCAGAATAATGAAATCCACTGGAAACACAAATTTGTCCACCTTTATTAGAACATCTTCAATCTTTCCTTCTGGGTACGCAATGGATCTGTCAGCAAGCTGCAAAGTAACAGTGGTTGGTCTAGCTTCCCCAATCTTCAGTTGCTTGAAAATAGACATTGGCATCAGATTTATGCTAGCTCCAAGGTCACACAAAGCTTTGCCATAGTAAGTATTCCCTATTGAGAATGGAATTGTAAAACTTCTTGGATCTTTCATTTTCTGAGGAACCTTATTTTGCAAAATCTGACTGCACTCCTTGGTCATGGCCACAGTTTCAAACTCTCCCAACCTCTTTCTCTTTGTAAAAATATCTTTCATAAATTTGGTGTAGTTGGGCATTTGCTGTAGGGCTTCAACCAGAGGTATGTTAATATGCAGTTACTTTAGGATTTCCAAGAATTTGTTGAACAACTTTTCTTGAGCTGTTTTCCTTAGTCTTTGTGGGAATGGAGGAGGTGGCCTTTCCGGAATTAACTTGGCCTCTTTTTGCTTGGGAATTTCTTGCTCTGGTTCTTCTTCTCTTGGAGTGACTTTAGGAATTTTCTGTTCTGGTTCAACTGTATCAGAATTTCTTGCTGCTGGTTGCTTAAATGCTACAGCATCCTGCAGCTCTTTACCACTTCTCAGATTTATAGCTTTAACATGTTCCTTCCCTTTATCAGCGGAAGTTGATGGACTTTCTGTGGATGCAGGCAGGGTTCCATTTGGCCTATTTGTGAGGGCATTACCCAACAGACCAACCTAATTCTCCATGTTCCTCACAGCTACACCTTGATTCTGAATTTGGGCTCTGGTTTCAGTCATGAAGGCTTTCAACATGGCTTCCAGAGAAGGTTCCTTAGCTGGGGCTTGGGTCTGCTGCTACTGACTGTTTTGTCCATGTTGTTGGTATTGTGGTGGAGCATTTCCATCTGAAGAATTCAGTGTGTTGTTGTAATTCCATTAGCTGAAATTTGGATGTTGCTTCCAACCCGGGTTGTAACTATTAGAGTATGCGTTATTTCCTCTATTACCCACATAATTCACTGAGACTGGGTTGCTGGGACACTCGTCAAATAAATTCCCCCCTCCACAGAAGACACATGAAATAGAACTCAGTTGAGCCACCACGGGTTCGGCCATAGCAGGTTCTTTACTGGCATTAGTGGCAGTCAGATTTTTCAGCATGTTAGTAATGGAAGCAAGCTAAGCAGAAAGGGCAGTTGCTTCCTTCACTTCAAGTATTCCAGCAGGAGTTTAAGCCGAATTTTCCCTCACGGTTTGCCATTGATAGCTGTTTGCAGCTATGCTCTCAACCGATGAATAAGCTTCATTATATGATTTTGTTAAGAATGTCCCTCTAGATGAAGCATCTAACATCAATCTTGAAGGAGGCAGGAGTCCATTGTAGAAGGTTTCCATTTTAATGCATGGACATCTTCTCAAAAGCTCTTTGAACCTTTCCCACGAGCCATACAGAGATTCCTCATCTTTTTGCTTGAATGAAGTTATGTCACTCCTCATTCGTGCGTTTTTTGTAGGAGGGAAGTACTTAGTCAAGAACTTTTCAGCTAGGCCATTCCATGAAGTAATGGAGTTGGCCTCCAATGAGTTTAACCAGGTCTTGGCTATATCCCTCAAGGAATAAGTAAAGAGCCTTAGCTTGAAAGCATCATCACTTACTCCGAGGATCTTGAAATTGCTTGCCACTTCCAAGAATTGCCTCAGATGCAAGTGTGGATCTTCAGTAGGGGCACCACCAAACTGCCCGACAGTTTGAAGCATTTGAAACATCATTGGTTTGAACTCAAACTGCTGGGTAGTTATTTCTGGTCTCACAATCCCAGTGTTCATGGTTTGGGGATCAAAGACAGCATAGTCCCTGATGGACCTATCTCTATCATTTGCCATTTCAATAATGCCCGGCTGATCCTCTTCTTCATCTCCAAGAAAGGTGACTCATGAAGCCTAAGTCAGAGTGTTGATCTAGGTGACTCATGAAGCCTAAGTCAGAGTGTTGATCTCGTGCTCTCTATTCTTTAGTTCTCTTCCTTAGCCTCTTTGCGGTTTTTTCAATTTCTAAATCTAGTTGGAACTCAGGTGTACCCTTTCTGCGCATACAAATGTACCTGTAGCTAAGCAGAGCACACAGAGCTTTAAGTACTAGCTAAATAGAAAAAGTTGACGAAAGAATTTAAATATTCAACACCATTGTAAATCCCCGGCAACGGCCCCAAAAACTTGTTGCTTGGATAAATGTGATGTGCAAGTATACACAATCTTAACAAGTAATAAAGAGTGAGTAAAGATCGTCCCACGAGGATTTAATTGGATTGAATAAAAATTCTAACATTAACCATTTCTATTTAGCTTAAATAAATAAACATTGTTTGAAGACATGTAAAATAAATGTACCAAATTGGGTGACAAAGCAATGGTTGCAAATAGCACAATATTAATGAAATTAGATCTACGAAGGTTCTCAACAAACTTGGGAGCAATTAGGATTCTAATCCTTTGTAATAGTAACTTCAGGTTAATCAATGCTTCAGGATGCTATAGCATTTAGCCCAGGAAAATGAAGTTTGCTTTCCAGCAACTAAAACTGAGTTCATTAAAAGCTTCTTATTCCTAAGTTCATTTAATTTCCCTCAGTTGTCAGATAATTTCGTCCAGCTGCTTAAAGACTTGAAGGTTATTCCTAGCTCAATCAACACAATTAATTTTCCAATTAATTGCTTTATCTTTATCTTCAAATCAAGTCCATTAACTTGGTTTTTCCAAACTAGTTAACTAATAACTCGGCTTAGCTGATCAGACTAAACAGAATTTAAACTTTAAATCAGAGGAGAAGAAAATGCTTAACATCCATGGCATTAAATAATCCTTCAGTACCATTACAAATTCATAAAATCCTAACTAAGACAATTTAGCTCATAATGAGCTTGAAGACAAAACAACTAATAGAAATGCTAAAAGGAGACATAAAAGAAAGTGAAATTACAGAGAGGACGGAGATGTCAGCGCTGCAGACTGATGGGGTGACGGCTACTACAGTACTCCCCTCTCAAAGGAAGCTAGTCTCTCACTATATGTACTAGTGTCCCCAAAATAGGGTTTCCTATCCTCTCTCTCATGCACTTTTGGGCTTTACAAAATTCAACAATTAATAAAATATTCTTTGGCCCATTCCCCTAGTACACACAGCTGCTACCTTGCATTCTCTCTTTCCTCGTTTTGGGACAGCGCAGCGGGTTCTTTGTCTTGTAGTGAAGGTGTGCTGAGATGACAATTCTTTTGTCTTGTAGTGATTCTCTTCCCAGACGCTACAACATTCCATAACATTCCAGAGCAACTCCTGTAGTAATTTCACTTCTAAATCTTGCTCAAAACTCAAACAAACCTTCAGCAAAAACAATTCAGATTTCACAGCTTTTTCAGCATTTTAACAATTCAACACAGATATTTACTAAATAAGGCAAAACTTGAATTTCTTTTCCAAAATTGATCAAAACAAGAACAATGATAAAGCTGAAAGGATAGTAATAACTCTTATTTCTATGAGTTATCACAAGACTGATTTTGGTGACCCGAGCTTCAAGGATGCATTCCTCCACATCTGTTCAATGAAGCAGCCTCTTGATTGGTGTAAATTGGTTTGGAGCAAGCAAATCCCTCCTTCAAGGTCTTTTATGTTTTGGAGATTGTTACATAGAAAGGTCCCTATCGATGACAACCTGATGAGAAGGGGCTGCATAACAGTTTCTGTTTGCAGTCTTTGCTACCGGCATTTTGAATTAGCTGAGCACTTATTCCTGAGCTGTGACTTTGCCAAAAAATTGTGGGACTGGTTGGCTTGTAAGTTGAACTGTCCAATTGATCTTTCCTCTTTCCAGTCCTTACTTTCAGTCTGCAACAAGAGCCGGAGTTCTCAACTGCTTGATACTATCGTCCCAGCTCTCATAAATGTGGTCTGGATTATTTGGTTTAGTCGAAATCAAATTAGATTTGAAAACAAGGTGGTCACCTTTCATAGAGCAACCTCTATGGTGACAGCAAATGTTGCCCTTTCTGGAAATCTGTCTGCTGATTATATCTCTTCCTCCATCTCTGAATTTGGAATTCTCAAACATTTCCACAACAGGACTCATTGCTGTCCAACTCCAATTATCAAGCAAGTCAACTGGCATCCTCCCCCTTGCCATTGGATCAAGTGCAACACCGATGGAGCTTCCAGAGGATCTCCTGGAATTTCAGGTTGTGGAGGTTTATTTAGAGACTACAGAGCTTCTATTCTTGGGTTCTATTCAAAGAACTTGGGAATTTCATCTTCTTTGGTGGCTAGGCTAGAAGGTGCAATGCTTGTCATTGAGATAGCTTCTGATAGAGGATGACATAGACTTTGGTTGGAGTGTGACTCCAAATTGGTTGTACTGGCTTTTGAAAATGTCATGATTATGCCTTGGAGAATTAGGACTAGATGGAGAAATTGTTTGTTTTTGACAAAACAAATGCATTTTACAGTTACTCGTATCTTTAGGGAAGGGAATTGTTGTCCGGATAAATTAGCTGTCTATGGTCTTTCAATTTCAAATTTCTCTTGGTGGGACTTACTTCCTAGTTTTGCTAAGGAAGAATTCTTCCATAATAGGCTAGGACTTCCTTTGTATAGATTCAAATGATTTTTCTTGGGTAAGGTTCATGTCCCCCCAATTTCTTTGTATTCTTTTCATTATTTTTAATCTTATATAGGTGTACTGCATATGATTGTTAATGGTTGGGGTGCTAGCCTAGCTAGGATGTCTTCCACTATAGTGATGCCTTTGCATATCTTAGTTTCCATTTAAAAAAAAAAAAAAAAGAATCCTTTCATGGTGCTCATTTTCATGCAAAATTATTGTTTTTAAAATTGTTAATATCAAACCAACTCCACCAGCATTCTCACATGCGGTGATGATGAAAGTCCCGGGGGGCAGGGGTAAAACAAGAAGAATGGTTGGAGATGTAAAAATATTCAGCAACAAATAATCTACCAGTCCTAATAGTGAGATGCATGAAAACAACTTTTTTTTCAAAGAAAAAGTTTTTTCAAACTTTTGAAAGCCCAAACATAAAAGATTTTATATGAAACAACTTTTATATGAAAAAAACAACTGAAATGACACAATTTAATCTTTTCCAAACACATGCTAAAGCAAGGAACTGCAGAAAACACTCCATTAAAGTTGTATCCTTTATGCTTTGTTTGGTGAAGTAGAAAAGGAGAAGAGAGAAAATAATAAGAGAGAGTTAGAGGAGAAAATGTACTTTTCATCTATTTAGTGGAGGAGAGAAAAAGAGAGGAGAGAAGAAAATTGGTGGGTCTCACCTCATTTTTTCCTGTATGTCGGAAGAAAATGGGGGAGAATGGGCTGTTTTGTCTAAAATTCCATTTTTACCCTTTTTTGGTTGAATATCTACATAGATCATTGCGGGTGATCTTTGGGCTGATCTTTAATTTGTTGTTTGAGACGGGGAAGATACTACGAAAATGTTGCAACCAGCTAGTGTGTCGTTTTACTTCTTTCTTTCTTTTTTTACAAAATATGTTCTTTTACTTAAAGGATATAGGACATCTTAATTATATTTTTTTATATATATAATATATTTGTTTAAACTTTATATACGTTGTATTATAATGTCACGTGTGGCGTGTGCACTTAATTGACTACGGTGATATTATTTAATAAATTTAAATAAATTAAATTAATAAATTTCAACCAGAAAAATTAAATTAATCAATTATTTAATTAAATTAAAATAATAATTTAATTAAGTTGAAATTAATAAAGTAATTATATTAAACTAATAAATTTTATTAGTTAAAATAACTTATCAATTAAATTTAAATTATTTGATTATTTAAAATAACTTAATTAAAGAAATTAAAATATTTATATATTGGTTTTTAGTTAAGGGTATTTTTGTCTTTTTAAAAATAACTACATTTCTCTCTTCTCACTTTCTATCCAACCAAACAAAGAGGAAAGAGAAAAAACACTTCTTTCTCCTCTATTTCTTTCCTATTTCTCTTACACAAAATATCATATCAAATCAACTCTATTTCTCACCTTTTTCTCTCTTCTTGTACTTTTTCTCACATTTTTCTCTCTTCTCCTTTTCTTTTCACAACCAAACAAAGTATTAGAGAACCCCCCCCCCCCCCCCCCCACTTTTTTTTATTACTCACTTTGTTTTTCTACATTTCTCACCTGCACTTAGCAATTCACGGTTTTTTTTTTGTTGATAAATCAAATTTGTATTGAAAGAGTACTAGAAGTACTAAAAAACAGCCACAAGCCACCAATTTGGATGACTAATTCTGTTACATATTATTTACCAACAACTTATGCTAATGTAATCCTAAAAACACCAAGAGTATATATAATTTCCCAGCAAATAGAATCTAAATATTCTCAACAAAATCGCTTACAACCAGAATTTCATTCAAAGTACTATATTTAATATGCAAAAGTATACATTTTGATTACTCAAAGAAAGCCAATAGAAAAGTATCTTTTAACAAACTTAACTAAATACATAGAATGTCATAAATTTAAACTAAATAATATGACAACAAAGAAACTATATATAAATGAGTGCATGATCACCCATTAATTCTCAATCAACTCAAGAAAGAAGATTGCCCAACGCTCCTTTATGTCCATAATGTCCCGTGTAGATAGTGGAGCCCGAGTGTCAAACATCTGCACGTAACATAAGATAAATTAATCATTATAGATAATCAAACTAACACAAAACATAATTAATCTATAACTTATTATAAATTCTATTACTTACCTCCATGCATCCTTCAGTAATATCGGCGGATACAATGTCGAACATCCACTTCATAACATAATATTCGCACTCCCATGAACAAAATTGCTAGTCTCTTCCACTATCAATATGTTTGCTTAAATTGTACATACCAGATAAAGTGATCGACAGTAATTTATTTGCAGAAACTTTTAAGTTAGCACTTACTTTGCCAATCACATGGGTATTAAAAGGGACACACAACACACTAAGGACCATAATGAATCAATTCACATGACCTTTTAAGCAGACACATAAGGCACAAATGGCTCTTAAAATAACTTTCTAATAGACCTCATCCAATTATTTTCCATGACAAGAAAAATATTTAGCAACTAAACTTTGCAAAGATCATTTCCTTTTCTCTTCTAATAATATTTCTTTTATTATAAAAAGGTCATTTCCACCTTTAAAGCTACCATACTTCACTTATAATAACTATAAGAGAATAGTTTAAAAAGGTTTCATGATTTCATGAAAAACTTGAAACATCACTGAAGACTACTGGCCTCTAATACTTTGCTACCTATTTATGAACGATATGCATTTGGACCCAAAAACCCTATGCTCAGGGGAACATTGACCTAACAAAAGAGGCCTAACCAATTCATAGTATAGTGCTAAAACAAATGAATGACATAAGAAATGTGACCTTAAAAGATTAGACATACCTATCCAAACGAAGAATTGGTCTAGTACTTGCCTTGAATAGACTTCTCTTGATAGCTGCCTTCCATGCATAAGGAAATGAACCACCCTAATAATATGAGAAAGATAGATTGGCATAGTAGATAATATTCATTTAACCCATTATCTCCAAGCATAGTAGATAACATTCGTTGATGGCTAGTAAGATTGAAGTCCATTATATACATAGTAAGATTTGAGTTTTATTTCAAAGTCACCATTCTCGCCCATAAAGATTCAAGTCCATTATATACATAGTAAGATTGAAACACAGGGACCAAAATAAAGAATAAATGTAATGAAATTTATGGCTATCATTATATCATAAACTTACCTCTTCCGATGACTCAGTTAGTATATGATCCACATAGAGGCAGATTGCAGCTCCACTGCACCATAGTAACCAAACAGTGCACTTATTTAGTTAATGATAACAGGACAACCACAAACAAATGGGAATCATGTCTTACCTAAGAGGGTGCAATTAATAATAATAAGTAAATTAAATACCTTCAAGTTTTCCTTTAGATTAGGGAATATCAAGAATGGGTTAAATACCTTCAAGTTTTCATTTAGTTCTAGTTTGAGAACAAACATTCATGATTAGTTGCTTAAAATGCACAAGTATTGGCAGATATATATAGATATATAAGAATGAGTACTTTCTAAATGCAAATGCAGACCGGTTACCACGTGGTGTGTGTCATTAAAATCAGCTTCACAACAATACTAAATTTCAACATGAACCACTATTAGTATCAGGTACTTCAAATAACACAATTCATAGCAATAAGGTAAAATGAAACCGTTAGACAAAGTTTAGAATTTATATCTCTATTAAGTTTAGAAGAAATATGAGGAATGCAACTCAGTAAATTATGGTTTTATGGGGTTGTCTCCACAACTCAAGTAGTTTATAACATGCTCAAAGTTCAAACACACTCAAAATCAAACAGAAATCATGTGGGAGAGAATTTGATGAGTTATGCTACTAATCACCTTATCCTGACCACCAACATCCCACACAGTGAAACTAATGTTCTTATATTCCACAGTCTCCATGTTAAATCCTGCAAAGGTGATTAAGTAATCATTCAGTTCAATACTTCAAGATAGAGCAAATTAAGTTACTGAATATACTACAAATTTGATTCAATGCATTTCACATGTCACATATGATTAAAAGGAAAAACATACCAATAGTAGGAATAGTGGTGACAATCTCTCCCAACTTGAGTTTATACAATATGGTGGTTTTATCAGCAGCATCAAGACCAACCATTAGAATACGCATCTCTTTCTTAGCAAAGAGACGAGAGAAAAGCTTGCCAAAAGACAGTCCCGTTGAGTATCTGCCATTCCAATATCCATGAACATTCACAGAAAAATAATAGGAGTCAAATACCTCGATCAATGCATCATCGCCTTCAAAAGGGTTATCCTTTTCATCATCTGAGGTATCAACATCCTCTGTAACATTGAACAAAGCATAATTTTTAGGAGGGGATAATAACATGGCCCAAATCACAAGCCATACCTTTTCTCTTTAAAAAAAAAAATTGAACAAAGCATAACTGTGGCATATAGTTCTGCTTAAAATATACAATAACACTTCAACATGTAATTGTATCTTTTTCTAATCCAATCAAGCACTTTAAAGTTGTCATAACTGTAAGACACGTCCACTATCAAACCTACAAAAATGCCTAAATTCGTGACTCTAAAGGCATAAAAAAAAGGGACTAATTGAAACCCTAATATTCCAAGTACAGCACTCTGTAAATTGAGATAGTAACAGAACTTGCATATATATGTTGTAGAAGACATTAAACCTTAAGCTTGTTCATTCTAAGCAGAGCTTTTGAGGGATACAAACCATAGCTTACCTGAGGGATTTCACGAAATCGAAAGCAGAGAGTGCAGCGGCGGAGGCAAGGGTTGCGTGAAGCCTTTGTTGCCGTTGCTGGATGCGAACGAGGGAGACAGCCGACGCAGTGGACACGCGGTGGTGGTAGTGCGTGCAACGATGATGCAGTAGAAGGCGCGGTGGAGGGAGACAGTCGCAACTCGCGAGGAATGACTTGAGGCGGTGGTGACACAGTGGAAGAGGACTGGTGGTGTGTGGAAGAAAGAGAAGCGATGACGTAGGTGCGACGATTCTCACTACGAAAAAAAAAAAAAAAAGGGTGTTTAGCGACCGAAGAAATCGGTCGCTATTCATCAAAATTCGGTCGCTAAATAGGTTAACGATCGAATTAGCGACCGAATAATGACGGTTGCTAAAACCCTGGTTACTAAATCATTTAGCGACCGAATTTGTAATCGGTCGCTATTAGCGACCGAATAATTCGGTTGCTAATTTATAAAAATCGGTCGCTAAATTGGTCTCCTAAAATCAGTTATGTGACCAATTTTAGCAACCGAAAATTCGGTCACTAATTCGGTCGCTAAATTGGCCACCAAATTAAAAAAACTCAGTCACTAAATATGTCCCCAAAACTTGTTCTAGGGACCAATTTAGTGACCGATTTCTTTAAAAAACATATAACAAACCAAATATAATTTTTTTTTATAAGCTAAAGTGTATTGAAAGAGTGTAATGGGTACTCTAAACTCATAAACAAAAGAACCAAATACAAGAGGGATAAGGTTGAGATTCAACCAAAGTCGGAGAAGACAATAATGGTTAATATACTAACTAATCGTCGACCAAAAAGAATTCCTCGGCACCTAATATTTAAAACCAATCCACCGCCCAGCTATTGGCAATTTAGTGCCTAAAAGCTTATTAGGGATAACAGCAACAAAAGAGAAAAAGCCCTTTGAACCTTTACACCATATAGAAAATCAAAAGCCCAAAAAGACCATAACAAGTCCATAAACTTTAAATCTGTAGCAATTAATTCAATGGAACACAGATGATTGAATGGAAAATTGGATATAAAATGTATCCACAAATTCACAATCTTCAAAATCTTCAACAACCTTGTAGGCTATAATCCTTTTCTATCAAGTTGTCTTATCAATAAGAGAAAGAGAAAGCATATCATACAAAGTCTAAAAGAAATGGGTAGGATTCATTTCTTCCCTTTTCTTTACATTTCATTCTTTCTAAAAGTTTCCACACAAAGTCTAAGAGATATGATTTGTGGACTTACTCACGTGAAGAGATGTTCTTGTTGACATGTTCGCTAGAAACCAAACCACAAAAATTACCCAGAAATACATCATACCCTGCGAATAAGAAAATAATATACATGATATAATTCCAAAAAATGATGTTCCCTAAAGCACAAATATTATCTTGACAAACATAACAAACCTTGATCATACGCTTCAAAAGCTGGAGAAACAACAACACCATTAGATACCCAACTGAATCCAATTCATTTTAATTTCTGCATTTCACACATAGAAATCACACTATATGATATTTCAATGCAAAATCAAACTCAACCAATATTATTCAATTGTTACATATCTTGAAACCACATATAACCAAAAGTTCAAAGATACTTGCATGCTTATACCCATTAACAAGAGTTCAACCATTTTTATCATAAAAAAATCTAAAATCAACATGCCGGAGTTCAAAACCAATTTACATCTCATACAACAAATAAAATTCAATAACACATTGAGCAATTGATTCAAGCATTTTCTCAAACAGATTATGTTCAATCTAACAAGTTGATTCACATAGAACTAGAATTTATAGGACAATAAAACCAGAAAAAAAGAAAGAAAGAACCAACAGAGAGTGGGATGATAGTTGTAGGGCGATGGGGACGAACGCAACGGCATGAGCACGAACTGGGCACGTTACTTAGCGGTGGTGGATGGGAGGGCACGAGAGCGGTGGGAGAGAGAGACAGAGGGAGAGAGAGACACGAGTGAGACAGAGAAGGAGAGAATGAGAGGGGGAGAGAGAGACGCGAGTGACAGAGAGGAGAGAAGGAGAGGGGGAGAGAGACGCGAGTGAGAGAAGGAAAGGGAGAGAGAGACGCGAGTGAGAGAGAGAAGGAGAGGGAGAGAGATATGTATGCTTACCGTGTGTAGGAGGTGGTGGTCGGAGAGGAGGTGGTGGCCGGCGAGGGGCTTCTGCGGTGCTGCGTGTGAAGAGAGGAAAAGAGAGAAATGGGGAAGAGAGGAAGGAAATCGTGATTTAGGGATTTTAGTTTTAGCGACCGAATAATTCGGTCGCTAAATCGGTCGCTAAAATGGTTAATTTGAAATTTGAATTCATAATTTTAGCGACGGATTTAATATCGGTCGCAAAAGATAACTTAATTTTAACCGTTGCATTTAACTCGGTCGCTAAAAAGTCATAAATTTATGACTTTTACTTTCCTTTATTTTGCGACCGAAATAGAGACCGATAACTCTGCTACGCTCTATTTCGGTCGCTATTTCGGTCGCAATATCAACTCTAATCAGTGTTTGATTTAGATCCTACAATCGGTCGCCATTTCGATCGCAAACAACAACCAACAAATTCGGTCGCTATTTTCGGTCGCTAAATAACCTTTTTTTCGTAGTGTCTCTTCAAGGCTAATTCTATAATTAGAGGTCTCTTCACATGGTTTCTCAACTTCCTTACCACGCTAGTACAGAAAACACTTTTAACATCGGTTAAATTTGGGTTTTAACATCAGTTATTCAACCGATGTGTATGCAGGCGATGTTGTATGTGGTGGTTTTAGACATTGGTTTCGAACCGATGTTGAAAGTGCAATTTAAACATCGGTTAAAATTTTAACCGATGTCTAAAGTGTACTTTCAACGTTTTCTAACTCTGTTGAAAATCACTTTACACATCGGTTCCTTTTTAAACCAATGTCTATAGTGCGCTTGCAACATCGGTTATTAGTCAAAACTGATGTTGAAAGTGCACTTTTAACTTATAACCGATGTTGAAAGTTCTTTATTTATTTTTTAAAAATCTGGCTTACACTGATTTCAATTCTTTCCCTGTTTCATTTGTAAACCCAAAATCCCAACAAACAGAAACTAAATATTCTCAACAGAATCCCTTATAACCATAATTTCATTCAAAGTACTATATTGATCGATTATGCAAAAGTGTAATATTGATTACACGCACAAAGAAAGCCAACGCAAAAGTTTACATTTAAAAATCTTAACTAAATACATAGAATGAGTATATGATACCAAAGAAACTACACATAAATGAGTATATGATCACCCATTAATTCCCAGTCAACTCTAGAAAAAAGGTTGCCCAACGCTTCTTTATGTCCATAATGTCCTCATTAGATAGTGGAGTCCGAGTGTCGAATATTTACATGTAACATAAGATAAATTAAACATTATAGATAATCATACTAAAACAAAACATAATTAATATATAACTTGTTACAAAATCTATTACTTACCGTCATCCTTCATTCAGTAATTCCGTCGGATACAATGTCGAGCATCCACTTCATAACATAGTACTGGCACTCCCATTAGCCATGTTGCCTATGAGACTACAAATGAACCCAATTTGAATATAATGAGTAAACACTTAACATTAACTATATTGTAAATTGCAATTGAATCTCGGGTACTAAAAAATTACTTACGTTAGGGAAAATCCACTTAATAAGCCTAGGCCTAGTACCATCTAACATTCGACGTGCGTCCATAGATCTATCATAAGAAAATATACACTTAGAGTATGTTATAGATTTCGGAGTGATTAATAAAGCAAATGTAGTACTAATTAAGAAATATAATTAGGCCACTACAAGTATTAGTTGAGAAATTTAAATTGGAGGGAATAATTGTAATAAGTCAACTTTGACAATTGAAGAGTGTTTAGTACCTGAGCAGTTGCTCATTGGAGGGGACAAGCCCCTTGGACAACCTCCTCACTAACCATCTGACTTATTTTTTGTTTTTACTTATTTAAGGCCCAAGAGACACTTAATAATTTGCAAAGCACACAGTAATTAGTAATTGGAAAAGATAGCATGCATTAAGAAAATCATCATGCATGCATCGGAAATACCCCTCTTCTTTGGTTAACCACACCTTGCTTCTTTTCCATGAACCCATAAGCTTGACACAGTAACCACCCCAAGCCTTAACACTCATTCAAATTTCTACCAAGCCAAATAGCCACCTTAATTTCTTAACACAGTAACCACTGATAGTGTGATTTTACATGATATTTTCTGTACACTTTTGCATGCATTTTGCATATAGATTAGGCATTCTTTATTTGATTTTAGTTAGATTTTCCCTTGGAACGGGTGAAGCGGTGTTGTGGTGTTGTTTTGCAGGAATTCATGATTAAATGCCCAAGGTTTGGCCATGATGAAGATTGGATGATTTAGAGCCTTAAAAGTGAAGAAAATGACCCAAATAGAGCCCATCACGGCCTAGCCGTGATGCCCATCACGGCCATGATCGAGCAAAACTGAAAAGCGAGAAAGGTCAAGTCGAGTCTCGTCACGGCCTAGCCGTGATGTACATCACGGCCGTGACCCAAACCCACCACAAGTCAGAATCCATCACGGCTTGGCCGTGATGGAGATCACGGCGTGGACAGAGGGCTCGCGACGCGAGCAAAAGGCTCGCCACGCGAGAGACTAAAAGTTGCCAAAACCGCCAGAGACAGAATTAAGTCACGGCCTGGCCGTGATGGTCATCACGGCCGTGACGCGCAGCAGGTCTATTTAAAGAAACGCAGGAGCACGTAACCGGGAGAGTTTTTGGAGCGAGAGAAAAGGAGGCAGCCGAGAGAAACCCTAGGGGACGATTCTTTATTCTTTGTGGTGGTCGGGTTCATCCTTCCATGGAGTGTTTCCCTTCCTCCATCTTAGTATCTTTCCTTTTCCCTTCTCCTTTGATGATGTGTAACTAAACTCCCATTGTTGGGGTTAGGGTAGCCATTTCTGATTTCTCATGTATATGACTTGATATTGCAATATGGTTTTTACTTTATTATTGAGTGATTGATTCTCTGTGCTTAATGCTTGTTGTGGCTAGCACCCCCATGACTTGATATGTGTTTTGGTATGCAATGGGGACGTTCGTATCTTAACCAGAATTGAGATTAATCACCCGATAAGCCTTGTATCTAGGAATGGAACTTGGTTTATTAGCAATCGTGTAATCCCTAATCATAATGCAAATTCATTAATCTAGGCCACCTAAGGAATTAGGGTCTATTAGTGGATTTAGGCTCTTGTCATCCGAGGAATCGGGACTTGAGTAATTTAGTGGATTGATTGTCATAATTGAAGTAGAAACTGTTTGTGGCTCATTTCATTGCATGAGAATGAAGTTTGGTGAACCTAATCCCAACATCTTTTATCATATTTAAAACCCATCTTTTATTGCCTTCCAAGTGTTTGAGAAAAGTACAAAAAGAGTTTGTTTTTCTTATGTTGTTAGTTCTAGCTTTTGTTAGTTTAGAACTCTCTTCAATCCAAGAATCCGCTTAGATAGTAATTGGTTTGGTAAGTGTTAGTACTTGTAGCAATCCCCGTGGATACGATAAACCGGTCTTACCACCGTATTACTTGCACGACTGGGTATACTTGCCCAGATTCGTCCAACAAGTTTTTGGCGCCGTTGCCGGGGATTGCGTCTCAATATTAGCATATCCATTTCGGTTACTAATTTAGGCAAAAATTTTCTGTATAATCTGCTTTCTGCAGTAATTTTTTGCTCGCATTTCTTTGTCATTTTTTTTTTTTTCTGTTTTGTTTTTCTTTGTCAATTTTCTAGTGTGTTTTTCTTTGTCAATTTTTTTTTAGTGTGTTTGCTGTTGTGTGCTAACCTTTACTACTAACAATCTTGTTTGCTAGACTGTTTTTGTATGCGAGGTACTATTCCAGCTGACCAACTCCTATACGAACCAGAAATTGAAAGAACAGCTAGGAAGAATAGGAGGCAAGCAAGACGGCAGAATTTGTTAGAGCAACAAGGAGAAGACCAAGAGACTTCCATCTCTCAAGTTTGTCAAGAAGAACTCAGAATGGCAGGGAATGGTGAAGATACTCCTCCACCACCACGGAGGACACTTGGTGACTACTCCAATACAAATTTCAACAGGCATGTCACTAGTATAGTGAGACCTCCGGTGAACTCCAACAATTTTGAACTCAAGCCAAATCTCATCAACATGGTTTCACAAAATCAGTTTGCTGGGTTAGAGAAGGAAGATCCTAATAGTCATATTTCCACTTTCCTGGAGTTGTGCGATACAGTGAAGATAAATGGTGCTTCTGATGATGCAATTAGATTGAGATTGTTCCCTTTTTCTTTAAGAGATAGAGCCAAGTCTTGGCTCCAATCACAACCAAGGGGGAGCTTCACTACATGGGACAACTTAGAAGAAAATTTTTTGGCAAGGTTCTTCCCCACATCAAGATTTGTAAAGGCAAGGGGTGATATTATGAGTTTTTCTCAACAAGAAGGTGAGACACTGCATGACGCCTGGGAAAGGTTCAAGGAATTACTTCGGAGGTGCCCAAACCATGGTTTTGATGATCTAACTCAGATGCAAACATTCTGTAATGGATTGAGGCCATCAACCAGGTACATGTTGGATGCCTCAGCTGGAGGTTCAATGAATACAAAGACAGCTGAGGAAGCCCTGACTTTGATAGAAGCAATGGCCTCTAATGATTACTTGATGCATCATGATCGGGGTCCCACACAAAGAAGGGGAGTGTTGGAGCTAGATTCACAAACTGCATTGTTGGCTCAGAACAAGATCATGACACAACAATTGGAGTCTCTTACCAAACAATTAGCTCAACTCCCACAACAACTTCAATCTGTTCAAGGGACAACCATGCCACACCAACAGTCTTTGAGATGTGATTTCTGTGGAGGTGATCATGAGAATGGAAGATGTGAGGCACCACCTAGTTCCCATGAAGAAGCCAATTATATGGGGAACTATGGGCGACAAGGCAACAACCAAGGGTGGAGGAATCAACCAAATTTTGGTTGGAATCAAGATGCCGGGCAAACAAGCAAGCCTCCTCCTACACAACCGCTTCAAGATCGGGTTTCTATTCTGGAGAACACACTTAATCAGTTCATGCAGTTGTCCATGACGAACCAGAAAAATACCGATGCTTCTTTAAAGAATTTGGAGGTTCAAGTTGGCCAAATTGCAAAGCACCTAGCCGAGCAAACTAGCAGCGGTTTCTCTGGTAACACTCAACCTAATCCGAAGGAGCATTGCAATGCTATTGTGCTGAGGAGTGGAAAAAGTATTGAGAATGTGGCCGGTGAACCTTTGGTGAAGAATCAGAATGTTGATGGAAAAAAAGAATTGAGTGCAGAGGAAAAAGAAGAAAAAGATGAAGATGTTATAGTTGAGGAAGAAGAAAAGGCCAGTGAACAAGACAAGAGGGAGAAGCTAGTAGATGAGAATTCAATTTTGAGGAAGACTAAAAGTCAGCTTTTGAAGGATTGGGACAAGCCTCAAGTGATTCCTTCTTATGTGAAGTTGCCATACCCTCATTTGACCAAGAAAAAGGAGAAAGATGAACAGTTTGCCAAGTTTCTTGATATTTTCAAAAGGTTGCAGATCAATATCCCTTTTGCTGAAGCACTTGAGCAGATGCCCCATTATGCAAAATTTATGAAAGAACTGCTCACAAAGAAAAGAAAGATTAAAGAAGGCGAAACTGTTGCCTTAATTGAGGAGTGCAGTGCGATACTGCAAAGGAAGCTACCTCCGAAGCTGAGAGATCCTGGGAGTTTTACAATCCCTTGCACTATTGGGAATGTGTCTATCAGGAAGGCCTTATGTGACTTGGGAGCAAGTGTCAACTTGATGCCGCTTTCCATGTTGAAAAAGCTTGGAGGAGGAGAGGTGAAACCCACAAGGATGGCATTGCAGTTAGCTGACAGATCAATCAAGCATCCTTATGGTATTTTGGAAGATGTTCTTGTAAAGGTGGATAAGTTTATTTTTCCAGCGGACTTTGTGGTTTTAGACATGGTGGAGGATGCTGAAGTTCCACTCATACTGGGGAGACCTTTTCTAGCCACTGGGCGAGCTTTGATAGATGTAGAAAAAGGCCAGCTGAAATTCAGAGTGCAAGAAGAAGAAGTCAATTTCAATGTATTGGAAGCTATGCATCGCACGAGCAATGAAGAGGAGTGTTTCCGCATTGATATGGTGGATACAGTGGCTGAAGAAGTTGTTGCACATCAGCACCACCCCTCCACCCCTGAGAAGAAGGAAAAGCTCATTATGAAAGCAACTATGAAGCTCTACAAGACAAATGATGCATCAGTTGGTGATGAAGTTGAATCTGCTCATCTTGTGAAAACAGAACCTCCACCGGGAAGGAGTAAGAAAAAGGGCAAGAGGCCTAGAGTGAAAGGGGCAAAGGAGAAGCACAATTGTTGGCCTTCAAAGAAAAATCAGCTCTTTACAGGAGTTTCATGGAAGAAAAGTGCTCTTGCAATTCTATGTCCAGCAGACCCCGGTTAATTGAAAGAAGTTGTCTACACGTCAAGCTAGTGACGTTAAAGAAACGCTTATTGGGAAGCAACCCAATTTTTCCATAACCCTTCTCTTTAGTTGTTTTCATTTTCTTAGTAGTTTTGTTTTGAATTTAACCTCTTGAATAATTTGAGAAGCTCAAGAGGAAAAATAACAAATTGTCAATTGCCAAGTGTTTGCAGGGTAATAAGGAAGGAGGGAAGACCCAGAAGATAAGAAAAAGCAAAGTCAACACCCGCTACCGCCTCAGTAAGCCGTTCCATTTTTATTTTATTTTATTTTTCTCCTCTATCCAACTTGATTGTTTACATTGGGGACAATGTAAATTTTTAAGCTTGGGGTAGGGGTATTTTGCATTTGCATTGTTCATGTTGCATTCATATAGTTTTGCATGATAGCTTTGCATGATCACACAATTAGATTGCCCTTGCTTAGATGTTGCATCTGATTGTGAGAACTAAGTGCCAAATAATTCGTGATAGTGAATTATTGAACCCAATTTTTTTTTTTTATTCTTGTGATATGGCTGAAAATAAAAATGCTTGAGATAATCTTGGATAGTTGATGATTAGCATATGGTTCTGAGGATTTGTGTTTTTCATTGATTCTGAACTAAAATGTGAGATTTTGAGCCAAAGGGGAACTCACTAAAATCTGCCCCATTCTTTGTGTAGAGTGGTTATTCCTCTTGGTTTGTTTTCTCTAGAACTTGACTTGAAACCATTTTGAAGCTTAAAAATTTTTTTAAAAACATTTTTGAAAATGATTGAGGCAATAGGTATTTTTCTGGCCTTCTGAGCTTTGAATGAACAAATGCTACCCCTTAGTTGCCCAATTTTGAGCCTGAATGAATAAAATGCTTTTCTTGGTACCCTGAAATGTTTTGAGAATATGCTTGATAAGGGACCTTCTAAAGTATTACAAAAGGGTAAAAAGGTAGTTTAAAGTTTGGGAAAAGAATCAAAAAAAAAATCTCTTGATTTGAAAAAATCGCCCCTTCTCCAAATAAAAGAAAAACAAAAGAAAAAGAAATAAAATAGAGAAGGGGATGACAAAAAGAAAAGTGAGAAATAAAAAGAAAAAGAAAGAAAACAAAGGTGGAAAATTGAATTGAAAACCCAAGAAGGTATTTTAGAAGGTCATGTGTTGAAATGTTTGATACTTGGTTTAGCCTTTTGAAATGTCCTTTTCTTGTTATCCTCACCTAAAGATTAATCTCATGGCCCTGTTACAACCAAAGAAAAGACCTCTTGATTCTAAATTGTTTTCATTAATAAAGTAGAGATTTGGTTGATAGTCAAGCCTATGGTAGGATTCATTCCTTGAGGAAAATTGAGCGAAATGTTACATACCCCTAAACACTTGAGTGAGGTAGAAAGAGAGCCAAGCAAATGAACAAGCTTGGGGTGAGCTTCATGTGAGGAAGAGTGCCCAAATCAGTGAGAACATGAGTCTAAGGAACCTAAGCCTCTAATTAGACTTGAACTGATTGTCTCTTGCTGAATTGTTTGAAATGCCTATTACTTGGATCTTTTACTCGGGTTCTTAGTTCACTATCCATGTTTTGTTTTCTTTCATCTGGCCTTGGTGATTGCTTGAGGACAAGCAATTGAATAAGCTTGGGGTGATTTGATAGTGTGATTTTACATGATATTTTCTGTACACTTTTGCATGCATTTTGCATATAGATTAGGCATTCTTTATTTGATTTTAGTTAGATTTTCCCTTGGAACGGGTGAAGCGGTGTTGTGGTGTTGTTTTGCAGGAATTCATGATTAAATGCCCAAGGTTTGGCCATGATGAAGATTGGATGATTTAGAGCCTTAAAAGTGAAGAAAATGACCCAAACAGAGCCCATCACGGCCTAGCCGTGATGCCCATCACTAGCCGATGCATCGAGCAACGAAAACCGAAAAAGGCAGAAAGGCTGAAGTCAGAGTCTGTCACGGCCTAGCCGTGATGTACATCACGGCCGTGACCCAAAACCACTACAAGTCAGAATCCATCACGGCTTGGCCGTGATGGAGATCACAGGCGTGAACAGAGGGCTCGCGACGCGAGCAAAGGCTCGCCACGCGAGAGACTAAAAGTTACCAAAACTGTCAGAGACAGAATCCGTCACGGCCGTGACGCGCAGCAGGTCTATTTAAAGAAATGCAACAGACAGAACTGGGAGAGTTTTTTGGAGCAGAGAAAAGGAGGCAGCCCAGAGAAACCCTAGGGGATGATTCTTTGTTGCTGTGGTGGCTGGGTTCATCCTTCCATGGAGTGTTTCCCTTCCTCCATCTTAGTATCTTTCCTTTTCCCTTCTCCTTTGATGATGTGTAACTAAACTCCCATTGTTGGGGTTAGGGTAGCCATTTCTGATTTCTCATGTATATGACTTGATATTGCAATATGGTTTTTACTTCATTATTGAGTGATTGATTCTCTGTGCTTAATGCTTGTTGTGGCTAGCACCCCCATGACTTGATATGTGTTTTGGTATGCAATGGGGATGTTCGTATCATAACCGGAATTGAGATTAATCACCTGATAAGCCTTGTATCTAGGAATGGAACTAGGTTTATTAGCAATCGTGTAATCCCTAATCATAATGCAAATTCATTAATCTAGGCCACTGTCATCCGAGGAATCGGGACTTGAGTAATTTAGTGGATTGATTGTCATAATTGAAGTAGAAACTGTTTGTGACTCATTTCATTGCATGAGAATGAAGTTTGGTGAACCTAATCCCAACATCTTTTATCATATTTAAAACCCATCTTTTATTGCCTTCCAAGTGTTTGAGAAAAGTACAAAAAGAGTTTGTTTTTCTTATGTTGTTAGTTCTAGCTTTTGTTAGTTTAGAACTCTCTTCAATCCAAGAATCCGCTTAGATAGTAATTGGTTTGGTAAGTGTTAGTACTTGTAGCAGTCCCCGTGGATACGATAAACCGGTCTTACCACCGTATTACTTGCACGACTGGGTATACTTGCCCAGATTCATCCAACAACCACCCCATTCCTTAACACTCTTATTCTTTCTCTCTTTCTTTCTATTTCTACTTTTTCTCTTTCTATACTCAGAATTTTATACTCTTAACACTCATACAAAACCTCTAATGGTTGAAAAATAGTCCACATAAGGCAGAAAACCAAGAACAGAATATTGCACACAAAGACAAAGCCTAATTATGCTATTTCTGAAATAATAGAGAATGAATCTCACGGTTATCTATATGAAGGAGTTTATGCTGGCACTACTAAAATGCTAGATTAATTTCTCAATCAGATTTTCATGACAAGGAAGTGTCGTGAACAAAGTTTTGTAGTTTATCTAAAACAAGGAACTACATAGCGAATACAAAATTTGTAATAAAGATGAAGAGATGCTGGTGGATAGTACATAAGAAAATACCATATAATGTTCTCATCAACCTAAATAACTCCTAAAAACAAGTTACAAACACAGAGATTCTATGAATCGCTACTACAGAAAAGGGCTTTAATAGCGCTTTTTTTTTAGTCTTTAGTAGCGCTTCCAAGCGCTATCTATTCACCCACTACTGAAGGTGGGAGAGATTCAATAGCGCTTAAAAAAGAGCTACTGAAAGTAGGAATAGGTAGCGCTTCCTTGAGAAAGTGCTGTCTAAAGTTCGTAATAAGGCAATCTATTACATACTTTAGACAGCGCTTTCTCAAGGAAGCGATGTCTAAAGTTTGCAATAGATAGCGCTTTCTCAAGGAAGCGCTATCTATTTTTAACTTTAGGCAGCGTTTTTTCAAGAAAATGCTACCTATTCCCCCTTTTTTTAAAATTATATTTACGTTGTTTTTCTATATTTCCCACATGCACTCAGCAAAACTAAGACATTAAACAGTTTATCCATCCCATTGCACTTAGCAAAACTCAACAAACCATACATTTACATACAAAGCTTAAATACAATATATTTTTTCGATAAGCTAAAAGTATATTGATTAAAGGGTACAAGGGGTACCCCAACCCGTATACAATAATAACCCAACAACATAAGGAAGAATCACTGTAACTAAAATGCTACACTCCAAATTGCCCAGCATTGCCATTATAGAGTCCTTACACAAATCCACCTAGGAACAGAAATAAATAAATCTGTATAACCTAAGAATCCAAAAAGCTATTTCTTTGTTATATATCTCTTAAACTGACACTGTGAAGAGGTAGATCTTTAGTACAACAGCAAGGGCCAGCTGCAATAGAAAAATGCCAGCAACAATCAAAAACCACCTTTCACCTGTTGACTTGATATGTGCCCAAAGGTTAAGTGCAACAAATGTTCCTGACATGAACCCTGCCACACCTGCAATCACCCATCTGAATATATCCAGTGGCACAATGGAAACCAACCAGAGGCTCTATTTGGACTGAGTGTGTGTGGGTCGCCTGAACCAGAATTGGTGATAGTATTTACTGGCATTGATTTTGAGCTCTTCAGACTCTTAAAACTTTGGTCCTTTCCACCCTTTCTCCTACGCTCCACAGGATTATAGTTCCTAAGAAAAAGGTAAAGATTTGATTAAATATATTGTATGAATATTAGAAACAAAAATGCATGGCATAATTGCATCTGTCTGATATTGGTCGCGCTGTCGCCACGCGCCAAAAAGAACGAGCGAGTTTAAAAACTGTAGTTTAGGGCGACAACTCGGATGTCGTCTCACACGGACTCTTAAAGTATTATTTTCCACAAAAATCAGTTTTTTTTTGGGGGGGGGGGGTTGTTTGGATGCAATCAAAGAAAATAAGACAATGAAAACAGAGCAATAAAACAAGGCAGTTCAAAAAGATTATCAAATAGCAAACAACGATTAATCTACTGTTCTCGAATTCCCAACTATCCTTGGTTCATGTAATCCCAGGCCCTAAGCAGATTCTAATCCCCTTTCAGTTGTAGCAACTATTAACAACGCAATCGCTACTACAGATACATGTTCCTATTCCCGAAATAACAAACGGGGTTAAGCCCTCATGAACTAACGAACATGAATGAACACACGCGAAATAACAAACGCGATTTAGTATAGGAACATAACATCACTGAAACGAATCAATACAACACTACACACTCCTGAAATAACAAACAGAAATGTATAATGTGGTATTGAAAAGGGAAAAGCAATTAAAATAGGAATTACAAAACCTCAAGTATATGGAATTCTCATACAGTAGATTAATCTAAGAATTTAGTTCTCCATAACAATAACGAAATACACAGAAAAATATGTAAAACTGTGGAGAAGCAAAAGTTGTTCATAATCTGCTCAGACAGCTATTTATAACATTCAGGAATTTTTGCCACTCGCGAGGCGAAGCCTCTCTCGCGACGCGATTCTTGTGAACAGTCTGCAACCTTTGGTATTCTCGCGAGGCGAACGAACCTTCGCGAGGCGAGGAACTGAAGAGTCTTCTTATTACGCCCGTTGTGAACATCAGGGGCCAACCGTGATGCTTCCTGACTTCCAGGCTCGCGAGGCGAATGGATGCTCGCGAGGCTAGACTCTTCAACTTCGAAACTGCCACAACCGTGACCTTTAACATGCATAAACCGTGCTGACTTTTGGTCTTCAGGGATGGATTACTCGCGACGTGAGTCAAGTCTTCGCGAGGCGACCCAGAAACCTTGCATTTTCCTGGAACAGTCAGCCTTCGGGGTCGCGAGGCGAGGAGCTGTTCGCGAGGAGAACCAGAGAGGATGTCAATTTCACTGTTCTGCTGGCTTTCAGGTTCGCGAGGCGAGCAAAACTCTCGCGAGGCGAATCCCCTGTTTCTTTATTCTCTCAACTTCTACTTAACCTGAAAACAAAGAAATAGCTATAAGTGCATTATTTGACTCAAAACTGGATAAATTAACCTAAAACTACTTTAGAGACTCAAAACCTTGCCTGAGGACAATTTAATCTAATTTGGGTGAAAATAGGATATAATTTGCACAAAACCCTGGTCATACTAGCCATAAAACTAGATGAGCCAGAGGCTTATCAAAATACCCCAAACTTAAACTTTGCTTGTCCCCAAGCAAGCTAAGACTCAAACATCAAAAAGACTCAAGACCTGGCAAGCTTAAAAGATTCAATCAACCTTGCACAAATTCAAGCAATACATCAAAACAGTTTTCTTCAATGCCCCCCCCCCCCCCCCCTTTCAAACAAAGCAACCCCCACAATCATTTATTCTAAACATTTGAGAATTTCATCATTCAAACAATCAGAAATCTAAGCAGGGGATCCAAGTTACACACAAGAGGGAGATCACCAATTCCAAACAACTGCCTTCCTCACAAGGGCATTTATTGTTCACTCAATCACTCAGTTTGTGTCAGGCTATTAACATTGCACTCAATTTCACTTTCAAGAACACTTTCCATAAATTTGATTTTCATCTCAAAATGGTTCCCACAGAAAACATGCATGCAACATCAAAAGGTCTTTTATGGGTCGTAATGGGGCCTGGCTAAGGGTAAGATATACAAAGGTACTAGCTGAAGACCCTAGGAACTAAGAGAGCATGAACATTATTTACACTTTGAAATTCCACTCAAGTTCCTTTTCTCATTTTTCTTTATGCCTTGGGTGGCTACAGCCTTTTATTTTTATCATTTTTACACTTTTCTTTTCTTTTTTTTTTTTACAAAACCTTTGGCTCCAAACAACATATTACACCTTGCAGCCATCCCAAACTTAGTTTCTTGCACCCATTCTAAGATTACATGCTCTCCTAATCCTAAGATCGGGTTAACATGGTTTTCCAGATTTTTGGGCTTATAACATTAGGTTATCAAGAATTAACAGGCTAATAGGCTCAATGGGGCTAACTAGGGAACATGCATTAGGAATTGGTTATTTTTAGGCTAAGTAGCTATTTACAAAGAAAATGCCTAAATCATCTGAAGCAAACACATGATCATGCAAACCATAAAGAGATTCAATCAAATTCAGGAAAGTGCAACTTGAAAGTGATTTCACACAGTCAAAAAAACATGTTGGAGGCTCAAAACCTCACCTGGACATCCATGCAAATTGTTTGACAGAGATTCTATCCCTAGTGTATGCTTCCTATCACCCCAAACTTATCATAAATCATGCTATCACAACAAAATCTCAAAGTTCAGTTTTCAATCACATGGGGATCATTTTTCAAAAAAATTTCAAATCCTAGGGGGAAAACAGTCATCACATAAATCATGCAATCAATCTGTGCAACATCAATCAAAATCCATCAAACTTGCCAACAAAAGACTCAACACACAAATACTCCTGAGCTTCTCAAATTATTCAGGAGCTTTATTCAAAGAAACAAGACTCAACAAAACTACAACTAGTTCCCTCCCCCACACTTAAAACATGCATTGTCCCCAATGAAACAACATAACAATAAATTCAGAGTGGGGGAAAGGAAAAGAAGCTCCCTGATTAAGTGTCAGTGTAGGTGAGAGCTTCTAAGGAGAGCTCCTCAACATTAACATCCACAGGAACAACAGCATCCACACCATGGAATGGCTTCAGCCTCTGCCCGTTAACCTTGAAGGGCTTGTGGGTACCTGCACGTGTAATCTCTACTGCACCATAAGGAAACACATTAGTAACAATAAAGGGGCCATCCCATTTGGACCTAAGTTTCCCAGCCATCAATTTCAGGCGGGAGTTAAACAATAAAACTTTCTGGCCCACAGAAAATTCTTTTCTAACAATCATCCTATCATGAAAAAGTTTTGTTTTTTCTTTATAAATCCTGGAGCTTTCATAGGCTTCTAGACTAAGCTCCTCAAGTTGCTGCAACTGCAGTTTTCTTTCAACACCAGCTTCTTTCATGTCCAAGTTACAGCTCTTTACTGCCCAATATGCACGGTGCTCAACTTCCACCGGGAGGTGACATGCCTTGCCAAATACAAGCCGGAAGGGGGACATTCCTATTGGTGTCTTGAAAGCGGTCCTCTGAGCCCACAGTGCGTCTTCCAGACGGCGGCTCCATTCCTTCCTGTTCGGCTGCACCATCTTCTCTAGAATTTGCTTGATCTCCCTGTTTGATATTTCAGTCTGGCCATTGGTTTGGGGGTGGTAAGCAGTGGAAACTCTATGTACAACCCCATATTTTCTGAGTAAGGCTTCCATGGTTCTGTTGCAGAAGTGAGTGCCCTGGTCACTGATGATTGCCTTAGGTATGCCAAACCTGCAAAAAATGTTGGACCTAACAAATTTGGAAACAACTTTAGCATCGTTAGTCCTAGTGGGGATTGCTTCCACCCACTTTGAAACATAATCTACAGCCAAAAGAATATATACAAAACCAAAAGAAGGAGGGAAAGGACCCATAAAATCCATCCCCCACACATCAAAAATCTCACAAAAGAGCATGGGCTGCTGAGGCATCTCACTCCTACGAGTGATGGCAGGGCCTGTTGTTTGACATTCTTTGCAATTCCTGTATACCTCATAGGAATCTCTAAAAATTGTGGGCCAGTAGAACCCAGAATCCAGGACTTTTCTTGCTGTCCTCTGTGGTCCAAAATGCCCTCCAACTGGAGAGGCATGTGAGAAGTGCAAAATGGACTCTGTCTCATGATCGGGGACACACCTCCGAATCACCTGATCACTGCAAAACTTCCACAGGTAGGGATCATCCCACACATAGTACTTTGCATCGCTTTTGAGCTTGTGGAACTTATGTCTGCTTGTACCTGCAGGAACAACACCAGCAACCAGAAAGTTAACTATGTCAGCAAACCAGGGGGTTACCCCATACAGATGTAAAAGTCTCTCATCAGGGAAATCATCTTGGATGGGAGAAGGATCCTCATCCCTAGCTATGCGGCTCAAGTGATCGGCTACCAAATTTTCAGCTCCACTCTTGTCCTTTATCTCCACATTGAACTCTTGGAGCAAAAGCATCCACCGGATCAGTCTTGGCTTAGCTTCTGGCTTCTTTAACAGGTACTTCAGAGCTGCATGGTCAGTGAAAACAATAACCCTAGAACCTAGCAAATATGACCTAAACTTATCAAGTGCAAATACAACAGCTAGCAGTTCTTTCTCAGTGGTGATGTAATTTGACCGTGCAGCATCTAATGTCCTAGAAGCATAATGAATTACATGGACAGCCTTGCCCACCCTTTGTGCCAGAACTGCTCCCACAACAAAATTGGAAGCATCACACATTAGTTCAAAAGGGAGTGTCCAGTCAGGGGGCTGGATGACAGGGGTAGATGTCAATGCTTTTTTCAGATAGTCAAATGCCTTCTTGCACTTTTCATCAAACTGGAACAGGGCATCATTCTTCAGCAGGTTTAACAAGGGCAGTGCTGTCTTGCTGAAGTCCTTAATAAAGCGCCTGTAGAAACCTGCATGGCCAAGAAAAGCACGGATCTCGCATACGCAAGATGGGTAAGGCAATGAAGAAATCACATCAATTTTTGCAGGATCTACTGAAATGCCTTCCTTAGAAATAACATGACCTAAAACTATCCCCTGTTCTACCATAAAGTGACATTTCTCATAGTTCAAAATCAAATCAGTTTCAATGCATCTTTGTAGAACTAAACTCAGACTATGCAGACATGCATCAAATGAGGAGCCATATACAGTGAAGTCATCCATGAACACCTCTATGCAATTTTCAATAAATTCAGAGAAAATGCTAAGCATGCATCTTTGAAAGGTGCCAGGAGCATTACAAAGGCCAAATGGCATCCTCCTATAGGCAAACGTACCGAAGGGGCACGTGAAAGTGGTCTTTTCCTGATCCTCAGGGGCAATATGAATCTGGAAATACCCGGAAAAGCCATCTAGAAAACAATAATGAGATTTACCAGCCAGTCGATCCAGCATCTGATCTATGAACGGCAAAGGAAAGTGATCCTTTCTGGTGGCCTGGTTCAACTTCCTATAATCTATACAGACTACTCGCCAGCTATTCTGGACTCTAGTAGGTACAAGCTCATTATTTTCATTCCTAACTACTGTTAGACCAGGACTACTTTGGTACAACTTGCATCGGACTTACCCAAGTACTATCGAGAGATGGGGTATATAATACCCGCCCTGTAGAAGCTTAGTCACCTCTTTCTTCACCACATCCGGAATCGGTGGATTAAGTCGCCTTTGGGCCTGTCTTCCTTGGTTTAGCTCCATCCTCCAATAGAATTCTGTGCATGCATCCGGAGGGGCTAATTCCCGGAATATCGCCTAAAATCCACCCAATAGCCTTCTTGTGCTTCTTGAGTAACCTCCAATAGTTTTGCTTCCTGGTCAGAGTCAAGGCTGGAAGAAATGATGACTGGAAGTTTCTCATTTGTCTCCAGGTAGGCATACTTCAAGTTCCCAGGAAGTGGCTTGAGCTCTAAGGAGGGCGGCTGCTCAATGGATGGTACATTGGGAGTAGCCATGATGCCACGGACTTCTGCAGAACAGACAGCTTCACTCTCACTATCACTATCACTATCACTATCACCCTGCAAGGTTGAATCCAGAAACTCAAGACAAAAGCGAACAAGGGTTAGTGTCAGTACAGTTAGTACAAGTATATACATCATCAAAACCAGAAATGAATGGAAAATCAGAAATAAAGTCCTCATGGGTATCCTCAATAAGCTCAGAAAGCAACTCTAAGTGGAAAACAGAGTGCTCCTCCAGTGGGTGTTTCATAGAATCAAAGATCTTGAACTTGGCCACAATACCACCAAACTCCATAGACATAGTCCCATCATACACATCAATCTTAGTCTTGGATGTCATCATGAATGGTCTGCCCAAGATTATTGGTGATCTACTGGAATGAGTCTCTCCTGCCATGTCTAGGATGTAGAAGTCCGCAGGGAAGATCAAATCATCAACTTGCACTAGCACATCTTCTACCATTCCCATGGGGCGGGCATTGGTCCTGT
Organism: Sophora flavescens; assembly: GCA_030762895.1. NCBI lineage: Eukaryota > Viridiplantae > Streptophyta > Magnoliopsida > Fabales > Fabaceae > Sophora > Sophora flavescens. The sequence goes on from CM061063.1 coordinate 10,085,418, forward strand.
TAGCCAACTGGATGGTGAGACCTGTATACTGCAATGGCCCAAGATCAAGGTTGTTAAAGATGGAGGTAGGCATGACATTTATGGATGCTCCCAAGTCCAGCATGCAGATTTCAAACTTCCTGTCCCCAATAGTGCATGGAATGGTAAATGTGCCTGGATCCTTGCACTTCTGTGGTAATGCCTGAGTAGGGGCTATAACAGCAACTCTTTCTGGTGCAGGCCTAGACTGGATAAGAGCTGAGACATTTCTTCCCAAATCAACCCTCTCATTATGATTCATCTTCCTCTTGTTGGTGCATAGATCCTTGAGAAATTTGGCATACTTGGGCACTTGCTTGATCACATCTAGGAGAGGAATATTTACAGCCACCTTTCTGAACACATCAAGAATTTCCTTCTCCTTATCTTCACCACCAACCTTCTTATTTTTCTGAATTCTGTGTGGGAATGGGATTGGTGGTCTGTACACTTTCTCAACTTCAACTTCAACAATAGGCTCAGGAGTTACCTCAACAGTTGCTTCATCCTTTCCAGAGGTGTCCTCAACAACTTTTCCAGATCTCAGAGATATGGCACTCACATTAGGATTGGAGGCATAGATCATATGGGTGCTCAGGAGAATTGCATATGCCACATAACTTTGCAGGCTGAACTCTGTCTATTGCCAATTGCCTTACAAAAGAAGTCAGCTCATCCAATCTATTCTCAAGGGCGGCCTGGTTGGAAGATGAACTATGGACCTCATGCACACCTCTTGTCTCCACTGAATTTCTTCTAGTAGTAAACTGCTGGGAATTCAATGACATGTTCTTAATGAGTTGCTTGGCAGCAGCTGGGGTCTTATCAACTAGTGCTCCCCCACTAGCAGCATCCAAAAGATTCCTATCCATCGGCAGTAATCCTTGATAAAAGTACTGGATCAGGAGCTGTTCAGAAATTTGATGCTGGGGGCAACTGGATACCAAATGCTTGAACCTTTCCCAATATTCAGCTAGCGATTCATTCCCTTGCCTGATGCCACATATTTCTTTTCTTATTGAAGTAGCTCTTGAAGCAGGAAAATATCTTTCTAGAAAAACCCTCTTCAAATCAGTCCAAGTGGTGATAGAGTTGGGTTCAAGATACAACAGCCAATCCTTTGCAGCTCCCTGGAGTGAGAACGGAAAAGCCTTCAACTTTATGCTATCCTCAGTGACTCCCTCTGATCTTGAGGTTGTGGAGCATACAACTTGGAATTCCTTCAAGTGCTTGTGTGGATCCTCACCTGCAAGACCATTAAACTTTGGCAACAAGTGAATGAAACCAGATTTTAGTTCAAAAGGAGTATCAGCACCAGGATATGAAATACACAATCCATTATAGTTAACATCAGGGGCAGCAAGCTGTCTTAATGTCCTTTGGTCTCCCATGCTTTCAAAAACAGTTTTGAAATTAGAATCACTACAAGTGCTAGCCCGAAATTCTCTACGGAGTGTGTGCAGTGTTTTTTCAATTTCCGGGTCAAAATCACACAATTTAGGGCAATTAGACCTAGTAGCCAGACCAATTCAAAACAAAAATGAAAATAAAAGAAAAATAAAAGAAAGAAAAAAAAATGGAAAAATAACAAATAAGAGTCCCCGGCAACGGCGCCAATTTTTGGTCGCGCTGTCGCCACGCGCCAAAAAGAACGAGCGGGTTTAAAAACTGTAGTTTAGGGCGACAACTCGGATGTTGTCTCACACGTACTCTTAAAGTATTATTTTCCACAAAAATCAGTTTTTTTTTTTGGGGGGGGGGGTTGTTTGGATGCAATCAAAGAAAATAAGACAATGAAAACAGAGCAATAAAACAAGGCAGTTCAAAAAGATTATCAAATAGCAAACAACGATTAATCTACTGTTCTCGAATTCCCAACTATCCTTGGTTCATGTAATCCCAGGCCCTAAGCAGATTCTAATCCCCTTTCAGTTGTAGTAACTATTAACAACGCAATCGCTACTACACATACATGTTCCTATTCCCGAAATAACAAACGGGGTTAAGCCCTCATGAACTAACGAACATGAATGAACACACGCGAAATAACAAACGCGATTTAGTATAGGAACATAACATCACTGAAACGAATCAATACAACACTACACACTCCTGAAATAACAAACAGAAATGTATAATATGGTATTGAAAAGGGAAAAGCAATTAAAATAGGAATTACAAAACCTCAAGTATATGGAATTATCATACAGTAGATTAATCTAAGAATTTAGTTCTCCATAACAATAACGAAATACACAGAAAAATATGTAAAACTGTGGAGAAGCAAAAGTTGTTCATAATCTGCTCAGACAGCTATTTATAACATTCAGGAATTTTTGCCACTCGCGAGGCGAAGCCTCTCTCGCGACGCGATTCTTGTGAACAGTCTGCAACCTTTGGTATTCTCGCGAGGTGAATGAACCTTCGTGAGGCGAGGAACTGAAGAGTCTTCTTATTACACCCGTTATGAACATCAGGGGCCAACCGTGATGCTTTCTGACTTCCAAGCTCGCGAGGCGAATGGATGCTCGCGAGGCGAGACTCTTCAACTTCGAAACTGCCACAACCGTGACCTTTAACATGCATAAACCGTGCTGACTTTTGGTCTTCAGGGATGGATTACTTGCGACGCGAGTCAAGTCTTCGCGAGGCGACCCAGAAACCTTGCATTTTCCTGGAACAGTCAGCCTTCGGGGTCGCGAGGCGAGGAGCTGTTCTCGAGGCGAACCAGAGAGGATATCAATTTCACTGTTCTGCTGGCTTTCAGGTTCGCGAGGCGAGCAAAACTCTCGCGAGGCGAATCCCCTGTTTCTTTATTCTCTCAACTTCTACTTAACCTGAAAACAAAGAAATAGCTATAAGTGCATTATTTGACTCAAAACTGGATAAATTAACCTAAAACTACTTTAGAGACTCAAAACCTTGCTTGAGGACAATCTAATCTAATTTGGGTGAAAATAGGATATAATTTGCACAAAACCCTGGTCATACTAGCCATAAAACTAGATGAGCCAGAGGCTTATCAGATATCAATATCACAACCATAAAAAAAAGGAAAAAAAGTATCAATGTATGATTGTCTCCTCTAATCGCAACAACACTGCACAATAAATCCAAAATCATAACAATGACAGCATCCAACCCAATTAATTTAAGTCGGTCAAAGATACCAGAAAAAGTCATTATTGTCTCTTCAAATCTGTAGCTAAGATTATTCATGGGCCAAATTGGATGCCCTTGAATCGATTAACGATAAAGCACTTATGGGAGGATAGCTTCAGGATCGTAAGATCAAATGGAAAAATCTCAGCTTCAATTCTAGAGCAAGATGAAAATAAAGCAATAAAAGTTCTTGATGACCCAAGAATTATGTGCCAAAACTGATCCTCACTGATATGAAGAATGCAAGCATGAACATGGGAAATTAGTTTTCAAATGCACTCTCAACAATTGATTCCAATTCATCATCTGCAGCAGCTGTAAAAATCATAAATACACTACGCCACCCAGATTTTATACTTCCAACCTTAGATTTTATCATCTGCAATAAGAAATGGTACCAACTGAGTTTTAGTAAATATATCCAATGACATTAATCACAAATGGAAAAAGAATTGAAACTTTTGCTTACTACACCTGAACAATGCAATCAACAATTAGCCTCCTTTTGGATTCACTTTGACTATTGCGCATAAGAACAACAAATGGTTTGAGAATATCATTTTGGAAAGTGAAATTGGCCAATTCAGCACGCTCCAAATACTTCATACCAAGTTGTCTTAGAGAATCTATGGCATACATAGCAATTTTATCATCATGATGACTCCCTGCAGATATAAAGTGATTTGCTAAAACAGACCAGATACTAGCCCAGACCTGAAAAACAAAACAATTAGAGCTTAGAAATGCATTCAGAGTAGCATCAAAAGAAACTATTGCTACTTAAAATAGAAGCATGTAACAGGTCAACACATGTAACAGGTCGACACATTTAGTTACATTGGTTTGTTAAAGTCTCAATAATTATTAATGAATGAAAACCTAGGAAAACAGATAAACTCATCCTCTGTATTGAGTATTGACAACCTGCCATATACATTTGATCACCATTTATGACGTGAATGCTAGTAAATTCAACCACCAAGAAGCTACAAATGTACATGGCACGATTAGGAAACTATGCTATAGCTATGCTAAGAAATTACCATGAGTTGACTCTGGCATGTATTTTGCAATTCTATATTTCTGCAAATGACTTTTAACACGGAAGATTGTCAATCCATCTGATTCCATCAGCCTTAATATAGCTTTTGGTGTTGCCTCTACAATCAGACAACCAATAATATTATCATAGCTGTTGATAAAGTATAAATTATACTGACATCCCTTGAAGTTTAATTTGATTACTGATGAGCCTCTGTTTGACTGGTTTTATAACCAGTAAAGACCTTGGCTTTGTGCTAATTTTATATCATTTTTACCCAAATTAGACTTGATTGTCCTTAAGTAGTATTTTGAGTCTATAAAGTATTTTTAGGTTAATTTAGTTGATTTAGAGTGAATAAAGTATTTACTTTATTTTCTATTTTCAGGTAAATAAAAAGGAATAATTCTGGAGTTTCTCGCCCCGCGAGAAGACTGTTCGCCTCGCGAACCAGAAGGTGACTGTTCCAGAAATTGCCAACCATTCTGTCTCGCCCCGCGAAGAAATGGCTCGCCTCGCGAGTCATCCAAGCCTGAAAAGTCAGAGACGATCACGGTTTACCCGTGTGAAAGGTCACGGGCGTTACAGTTTGGAATTTGAAGAGATTCGCCTCGCGAAGGATATGCTCGCCCCGCGAGAAGACCAAGAGTTGCAGACCTTTCGCATAATTCGCCTCGCGATCAGTGCTTCGCCTCGTGAGGCCTTGGATTCCAGAATTTGTATATAAACTGCTCTATGGCAGAATGAAAAGGTGGCTAGTCAGTTTTGGCTAGTCTCGGTTAGTAGTTAATTAGTTTTAGTATTATTTTCTCTTCTTTTGTTTTGCTTCTGTAATGGAGAGCTAGTCTCCTAGGATTAATCTACTGTAATTGGTTTCCATTACCACACTTGAGGTTCTTGTATTCCTGTTTTGTATGCTTTTCTCTTTTCAATGCAATGCTATATGTTTCTGTTTGTTATTTCAGGAATGTATAGTGTTGTATTGATTCATTTCGGTGATGCCATGTTCTTATACTTAATCGCGTTTGTTATTTCGCGTGTGTTCATTCATGATCGTTTGTTCATGAGGGCTTAACCCCGTTTGTTATTTCGGGAATAGGAACATGCATCCGTAGTTGTGATTGCGTTGTTAATTGTTGCTACAACCGGGAGGGGATTAGAATCCGCTAAGGGCTTGGATTTATTTGAACCAATGATAGTGGGAAACCAAGAACAGTAGGTTAATCGTCTTTAGTTTATTTGCTACTCTCTTTAACTGCTTTGTTTTCATTGTTTTGTTTCCTTTATTTTGTCTAAATTCAAAACCCCCCATTTCTAACTTTTACTAATTTTCTGTTAATAATAACAACAACTAAAGAGTCCTTGAGAGACGATACTCGAGTTGTCGCTCCCTATCTGCATTATTTTGTAAACGCTCGATCTTTTTGGCGCGTGGCGACAGCGCGGCCAATTACATTTGGTACCCCTTTTGGTTTATAAATTACATCAGTTTTCCTTGAAGGGTGGTGATTGAAATTAGTATAGCTTTTGAAACAAGAAAAATGTTAAGGGGAATTAAGTCAAATATCAAGTGAGGTTGATGTAATTTTCCATTGATAAATTTGGCAAGTAACTTACTCTCAGCACCCCCAAGTCGATTTACACATTCAACAAACTTCTCATGAAGATCCTGAGTCCATCTTAAACATGAATGCAATTGCACAGAGGGGAATGCAAGTTCCAGGTCCATTGCAAAGTATCTGGATAGTTGCAATACAGAATTACTTATTGTTACAAAGTAACATATAAATTAATGATATAAGCAAGTAAGGATAGACATAGTACTACCACTTCAGGTCTAATTTTAATCATTAGCCATAGCGCATGCGCCATTGCAATTAAAGTAGTCCAAACTGAGGTTAAATATGATTGACCAACTTCCCTACTCCGATATATCTTCATGAACTATGCAGTATTATCACTAGCCCTTGTTCCATTCTGCAGTAAAATCTATTTCTGATCGTAATCAGAAAGATGACACCAAGCAGGAGTAAAATTCAGAACCCATCAAGATCTTTTAAAAATTCAAATATTACACCCATTCCAATAGAAGAAATTAGAGAACAGAGAAAGTCAAGGATGAGAGATATAATCCTCTATTTCCTATCCCCAATTCTGCAACTGGAAAAAGTACAAGAATTGCAAACCAGGAAGAACGTCAGATATCAGAAATGAAACTATTGGTATCATACAGAAAATACTGACTTCGATAAGAATTTAATATTTGATAATAATTTCAACCAAGGTTTATATCAGTCAATGAAAGACTAGAAATTGCTTGCGACAATTAGCAATTGGATTCCTAGACATACTCCTGCAAGAAACCTACACGAGACAGGGAAACATTCCTGCGAATCTACTTACCAATAATATTCAAACACCAATAGGTTGAATCATTAGTAGTCATATTTATAATCATTAGTGATCAGTCATGTCAAATTCTTCTCACACCCAAATATACAGGACTTTTGCCAATATATTATCCCCAAACAAAAAGAGTTTCACGGAATCTCCGGATCTTCAATAGGCAATGTAAGACATAAAATGTTAAACATCTCTAGTACCAGTCTATTACGTGTACCATCAATAATGGATCCATATATTGCAATAAAGGAGAGTTACATCCCTGGGCGCAAAAAAAGCATGCACACAATTATTCAGCGTAGATTCAAGCAGAAACTGCAAGAGAGTTCATTACGTAAAAAGGGCTTCTAGAAACAAGCAAAAATAGCACCTCAGCTGCAAGGGATTTCTCCAACAATTGAGCTTTCTTAAGACTCATATTATCGATGAGCAGCAAAGACAATGTAGAATCTTGGATTAAACCTGTCCTTCTGTAACACTGCCAATAGCACCCCCAATGTAGCAAACCTAGAAGAACAAAGACAAAATCAGACCTTCTCCCTCTCTCTGAACCCACATCCCATTCGTGACCACATTAAACTGGAGTTTGAAAGTTTAATCAAGTTTTCAACAACTGACCACATTAAACCTTAAGCTTGTCCATTCTAAGCAAAGCTTTTGAGGGATACAAGGCTTACCTGAGGGATTTCACGAAGTCGAAAGCAGAGAGTGCAGCGGCGGCGGCGAGGGAAGACGTACGATGGCAAGGGTTGCGTGAAGCCTTTGTTTCCATTGCTGGACGCGAACGAGGGAGACAGCCGATGCAGTGGACACGCGGTGGTGGTAGTGCCTGCAACGACGACACGGTAGAAGCTGCGGTGGAGGGAGATAGTCGCGAGCAGTGACTTGAAGCGGTGGGGACACATTTGTCGGTGGAAGAAGAAGAAGATGCAACGAAGTGGAGGAGGACAGTTGAGGGGCCACTAGCTTTTTTTTGCGTGGGAGACCTAGCGAGGTAAATTTCACTAGTGGAAAATATACATTAGACGGTAAAGGTTTACGTCAGTTAACCAAAAACTAGACGTTAAAGAGGGGGCGGTGGCAGTTTTGTAAATAATTAATTCACTGTTAACGTCAGTTGTTTTAAGGACTGACGTTAAAAGTGAGGCGGTGGCAGTTTTGTAAATATGAAATCACTATTTGCGTCAGTTGTTTAATGAACTGACGTTAAAAGTGTTTTGCAAGAAATTATTAAAACTTTTAACGTCAGTTGTTTATAAACCTGACGTTATAAGTGTGATTTTTACTTCAGTTAAATAAATAACTGACGTAAATAATCAACTCATTCCTATCTTTCTTTCGTTGTCATCTCCCTGTTGTCACTCTTAACGCAGATCATCACTCCATATAGTGCAGTTTATTTCTAATCTTTTTTTAAAAAAAGTTTATTTTTAATCTTAATTAATTAGCTTGAATTAGTAAATTAACAAATTCTTGTGCAAATTTAAATAAATAAACACTTAACATAAAACAAGTTATATATGTATAATCAAATCGTATCTCATTGAAGCGATTCATAAGTTACAATTACATGTTTAAAAGATAAAAAATTTCCGCAAGATATATAGCACTAAAATATAAAAAAGTTTCTGCTTCAACATCATTTTCTTCTCAGTCCTGTGCTCAAAATCTCCAACATTGAATGCATCCCCTCCCTCATTTGAAGTCGATGCTCCATCTGAATCCACAGTCACTTTGGAGCCGTGGCAGAGTGAAGGGTGCACTCGATCTGTTTCAAAGAATATTCTTGGATCAGCCACTTGGTTCCAAAGTCGAGGTTTTGGAACCGTAGTCGCCGATTCTCCCGAAGGATGATGGTGTGTGCAATTCACATAATGCGATTTACACACCCTTATCACCCATGTAATGCGATTTACACAACCCCAGAAGTTGTTTTGACCATTAAGACAAAGACCTTTAAGTCTAGGTATAGGAAGAAAGAGTGATGAAGTTAATCTCCATGGCAGAGCCATATTGTGAAGCAGAAAAATTAAACGAAGGAAGGAAGCTATTTATAGGAGTAGGGGATGAAGTTACTAGGCGTCGTAAGTTGCTAAAAAATTAAATTGATCATTAAGATCATTAGGTTCCAAGGCGCATTGGGAGTTGGCCTGGCAGTCATATATTATAAACGTGCAGAAAAGAAAACGCCCGAAGGAATAGGAAGAGACACTTTTAACGTCAGTTGTTGAATAAAACTGACGTTAAAAGCGTTTTTAAAATAAAAAATATTTATTTTTAACGTCAGTTGTTTATAAAACTGACGTTAAAAGTGTGATTTTTACTTCAGTTAAATAAACAGCTGACGTAAATAATCCTATATCCCTATCTGAAATGCCCTGTTGTCACACAGGTCTGTTAACGTCAGTTGTTGAATAAAACTGAAGTTAAAAGTGTTTTTAAAATAAAAAATATTTATTTTTAACGTCTGTTGTTTATACAATTGACGTTAAAAGTGTGATTTTTACTTCAGTTAAATAAATAGCTGACGTAAATAATCCTATATCCCTAGCTATCTGAAATGCCCTGTTGTCACTTAATTAACACAGGTCTCAGAGCCATTTTGTGAAGGAATAGAAATATAGAGGAAAAGAAGAGGCAGTATTACAGGCAGTATTCAACAACGGACGTTAAAAGTGTTTTTTTTTAAAAATATTAATATTTAACGTCAGTTGTTAATAAAACTGACGTTAAAAAATTAATTTTAACGTCAGTTGTTTAATACAACTGACGTTAAATGTTGTTTTATGTTTACACCCGCGCGCCTTCTGCACTTCGCTCTGTACGTACGTCTCTTTTCTCTTTTCATCACGCTCAACCCTAAATCACTCTCAACCCTCACTCTCACTCTCACCCAGTACAAAACCCTAATCGCGAGCTCATCTCCACCGCAACCACCGCGAGGGCTTCTTCGCCACCACCGTGAGGTACACTATTAACCCTAACTCTGTATTTCCATTCATTCTTTGCAATAACTTGACGTACATCTCTCTTTCCCCTTCCCGCGCACTAACTCTCCTTGTCCCTCTGCTCTCAGTAACCACATCGAACGTTGGCCACCACTCGAGCTCCCCTCCCCACCACCACGCGAGCACCTATTTCTGGTGAGTATTTAGGGTCCATTTTTGTATTTTTGGTTTTGAGTGTATGTTGAAACTGTAGTCTCAGTAGTTGAAACTTGAAACCGTGAGTTTGAGTTGTTTGGAATGTACGTCTCTGTTTTTGGTTTTGAGTGCATGTTGCTCTGCTGGTTGATCTATCACGGCCGTGATGCTAATCACGGATAGGCCGTGATCAGTTCTGCCTGTGATGGCATGGTCTGTTCAGTTGGCACATTACGGCCGTGATGGACATCACTGCCAGGCCGTGACCAGTGCTTGGCAATTAATCTTTAAAAACTATAGTTTTCAATCTCCCGTATTGTCCTTATATTGGATATATATATGTTTTGTATATCTACAAGACCTATCTAGTTATGGATCGTAGTTGGATGGTTTGTAAGCGTACTAGTGCTGAGTATTTGAAGGGGGTGGGAGAATTTATAGAATTTGCTCAAAGGAATGTTCCTAATAGTAATGGAATGTTCTGTTGTCCTTGTGTCAAGTGTTTGAATACGAGGAAATGTACGGTGAAGGATATACGTACTCATTTGATTTGTGAAGGGATTTGCTTGAGTTATACAAGATGGATATGGCATGGTGATATGTTGTTGAGTAGTAATACGGCGAGTGTCTCCCAAAGTGAGGACATTGACGTAGATATGGAGGATGATCGAGTAGAGGACATGATCCGTGATATTGGACAAGAATCTTTTCATCGAGCGCATGTGTATGATAGGTTGTGCGGTGATGCGGATAAGCCTTTATATCCAGGGTGTACTACTCATACACATGGTTGTCGGCGGTGCTAAAATTGGTTTGTGTGAAGGCGAGAAATGGTTGGAGCGATAAAAGCTTCACGGAATTGCTTGAAGTGTTGAAAGACTTGCTTCCGGAGGACAACACATTGCCTGACCGTAACTATGAGGCCAAGAAGGTATTGTGTCCTATGGGTATGGAGTATAAGAAGATACACGCATGCCCCAATGATTGCATATTGTACACCGGTGTTCATGAAGACAAACACGATTGCCCCAAATGTGGGTTATCATGATACAAAGTGAAGGGTGGTGATGATGATGATGATGTTGATGATGTGAGAAAAAAGGGTCCTCCTGCGAAGGTGTTGTGGTATCTTCCAATAATTCCAAGGTTCAAGCGATTGTTTGCCAATGCGAAAGATGCGAAGAATCTTAGATGGCATAATGATGAGAGGAAACGTGATGGAAAGGTTCGCCATCCTGCTGATTCTATTCAATGGAAGAATATCGATACTATGTTTCCGGATTTCACCGATGAGCCAAGAAACCTAAGGCTTGGACTTGCTACGGATGGAATGAATCCTTATGGTAACATGAGTAGTATTCATAGTTCATGGCCTGTTCTGTTGGTGATTTACAACATGCCCCCTTGGTTGTGCATGAAGCGCAAATACATGATGTTGTCTATGATGATTTCGGGCCCAAAGCAACCGGGAAATGACTTAGATGTTTATCTAGGTCCCTTGATTGAAGACTTGAAAACATTGTGGGTGGAAGGTGTTGATGTAGTTGATGGGTATTCTCATGAGACTTTCAAGCTTCGTGCCATGTTATTTTGCACCATCAACGACTTTCCAGCATACGGTAACTTGTCCGGGTACAGTGTCAAGGGGCATAAAGCATGCCCTATATGTGAAGAAGGCACATGCTACACTCAGTTGCATCATGGAAAGAAGACGGTTTACCTTGGGCATCGGAGATTTCTTAGACGTGATCACCCATATCGTAAGATGAAAAAAGCTTTTAATGGATGCCAAGAGACAGAAGAAGCGTCGACGGCCTTAATTGGAGAGCAGGTTTATCAGAGGGTAAAGGACATCGATGTTATATTCGGCAAGTCCAAAAAGAAAGGTAAAGCTGTTGAGAAAAACATATGGAAGAAGAGGTCGATATTCTTTGATCTTCCATACTGGCGCAAGCTTGAATGTCAGACACTGCATTGATGTGATGCATGTGGAGAAAAATATGTGTGATAGTGTGATTGGAACACTTCTCAACATTCAGGGCAAGACAAAGGATGGTGTGAATGCTCGTCTCGACCTCGTTGCTATGGGTATACGAGAGCAGTTAGCTCCAGTTGTTGAGGATGGTAAGCGGACTTATTTGCCGCCAGCATGTCATACTTTGTCAAAAAAAGAGAGACAAAGTTTCTGCGGGTCTTCAGGGCATCAAAGTTCCACATGGTTACTCTTCAAATATGAAGAGACTTGTCTCTAGTGATCTTAAATTGGTTGGCTTGAAGTCTCATGATTGTCACATCTTGATGCAACAACTTCTGCCCGTTGCTATTCGTGGTATTGCTACAAAAAATGTGAGACATGCCATTACTCGGTTGTGCTCATTCTTCAATTCTATATGTAGCAAAGTCGTTGACCCCCGTATGTTGGATGACTTGGAAGTTGAGGCTGCTACAATCTTGTGCCAATTGGAGATGTATTTTCCTCCTTCCTTTTTCGACATAATGGTTCACTTAATTGTTCATTTGGTGAGGGAGATTAGATTATGTGGGCCGGTTTTTCTGAGATGGATGTACCCAGTTGAGCGCTACATGAAGATCTTGAAAGGGTACGTGAAGAATCCTCATCGTCCGGAAGCATCTATTGTTCAAAGGTATGTTGCGGAAGAAGCTATTGAGTTTTGTTAGGACTACCTTCATAACACGGATCCTATAGGGGTTCCTAAGCCTCGGCATGATGAGATCAGATGTCAAGGTAAGGGTACACAGGGCTTAAGAATTAATAGGAAGGATCGGGAGGAAGTGCTTCAAGCACATTTGTATGTATTGAACAACAACGAATGTGTTCAACTTTTCTTATTTGAACATAAAAGAAAAGTCAATCAAGAAAACCCTCGAATGAGCGAAAGGTGGTTGTTGAACAAGCATAACAAGACTTTCTTACCATGGTTCAAGGAAGAAATGCTTAAGGATGGTAGTCTTGCTTCCGATGACGTAAAATGGCTAGCACGTGGGCCTAACTTCAACGTCATATGTTGGAGCGGATACGACATAAATAACTTTTCCTTTTATACAAAGGAACAAGATAACAAGAGTACCATGCAAAATAGTGGGGTTATGATCGTGGCGAAGCAATGCACTTCTCTAGTGCAAAGGACACAAAACCCGTTCTAAAGACCGAGACCTTACTTTGGATATATTGAAGATATTTGGGTGCTCGATTACACTAAGCTTACGGTGCTTGGTATTTAAATGTAAGTGGGTTGATAGTAACGGTGGTGTACAAACCGACGAATTGGGGTTCACATTGGTAGACCTCAACAAGTTAGGTCATATAAATGAGCCTTTCATAATGGCTTCCCAAGCAAAACAAGTGTTCTACATCACTGATCCTTCTAACAAAAGGTTGTCCGTGGTTCTCCAAGGAAAAAGCATGTATAATGGTAGTGATGAAAATGAAGATTCAAATCTTGATATTCCTGAGACTCCTTCTTTTTCAACAAACATGCCTACTATAATCGAGGAGACACAGGTGGACGATGTACATGCCACTCATGATGATCATCACGAAGGGATATTGATATAGGTAGTTTAAACTTAGTATACATTTATAACCTATGTTAATAAATATATATTGTTTTGAACAAGCATACATATGGATCATTGTTCCATTTTTCCTTTGCAATTCTGTAATGTGTGTGATATTACGTATTCTTGGGATATTTACTGAATGCAGTGATGGCTTAGGGGAGTGATATTTTAAAACTGAATTTAAAAAAAAAAAAATTAACGTCAGTTGTATCATACAACTGACGTTAAAAGTATTTTATAAAAATATACAGTACACTATTAACGTCAGTTGTTACGTTAAAATTAAGACCTTTAACGTCAGTTCTTGATAACAATTGACGTTAGTTTTAACAAAATTTACGTCGGTTATGTTAAAGAACTGACGTTAATTTTGACAAAATTAACGTCAGTTGTGTTAAAGAACCGACGTTAATAGTGTTATATTTAACGTCAGTTCTCAACTGACGTTAAAAGTTAAACTTTTAACATCAGCTGTATTTACGTCAGTCAGTATTCTGATGTAAAAAATCAATTTTAACTGACGTAAAAAGCGCTTATTGCACCAGTGTTTGAGAGCGATGGTATAAAAATTCGCGTGAGAGGGAACAATTTATTCTTATGGAAAGAACTAATATTTAGGTATAGGAATAGATAGCACTTCCTTAAAAAAAACGTTGTCTATTATTATATATAAGATAGCGTTTTCTTAAGCAAGCGCTATCTATTCCTATCCATCAGGAATAGATAGCGCTTCCTTAAGAAAGAGCTATCTTAGGATGCACCAAAGATAGGGTTTTCTTAAGGAAGCGCTATTAAAGGTCTTCCGCCTCTTTTTAAATAGCGTTTCTTATTAAAACGCTATTGAAAGTGCTCTATTAAAACCCTTTTATGTAGTAGTGAATACATTGGCAACTCCAATTAAAGCACCACCACCACATATTCACACCCCAAAAAGAAAACTAAAGGCAAGTACATCAAGTGCACTTACTTTTGCCAAACAGCTTAATAGCCAGAAAAAATCAAGTAGTTCGGAATATTAACAAAGCTATTACAGCACAATTATACTCATATGCCATATGAATCAGTCAAATAAATAACTATAACCAGAGCTTGAACATGCCTAGGGTGAGGGATATCTGCACCTTAATTGATCCCTTCACTCTATGTTTCCTGTTGAGAGCACATACGATTAGATGGAACTTTAAATCTTTGAAGTAACAGACATGGTTTTTTCCAGGACGGAACAGAGGAACGAAATTCTTGGTTTAAATTTGTGAGATATGAGAAATTAAAATTAAGATGCAAAGAAATCCCTAAGATGTATCACAGAGGAACGAAAACAAGGAAGAGCCGTGAGCAAAGTTTTGTAGTTTATCTAAGATAAGATGGGAGATGAAAAGTGGAAGATGAAAATTGACACATGCCTCATTTTCATTCTTCCATTTTTAAACTTCCATCGTCAACCTTAACAAACCCACTCTTTTTTTAGCACTAGAATTGAGATACAAATTCCCAATACCCACATTTCAAAAACTCATCTCAATGAAAACCCAGTTCAAATTTTCTCCAGGATACAAAAATCAACACGAAAATTTAGTTATACAATTGATAAAAACACAGGTTGTGCACGGATCCATCATGTACCTGGGAAGAGCTTGAAATGGTTTGGCGTAGTGAGGTGAGGTTTTGAAGAAAATGGCAGCGACGGCGAAATAGCAGTGAAGTAGCTGGTAAAGCTTCTGCTCTGCATGAGAAGACGGAGGGCGTGAGTGAAATGAAAGATAGAAAGTGGAAATAAGAAGAAGAAATGGAAAGGGGTGAAGAGGGAAACAGAACCTGCATGAGTGAAATGAAAGAAAGAAAGTGGGCGGCGGTGAAGAGGGAGGACGGAGGCGGTGGTGAAGAGGAAGATGCAGTCGACGGACGACAAGTAGCAGCGGAGAAGTTTTGGGATGCGGTGAGGGTTCGGTTCGTCTCAGAAGAAAGGAAGTGAGGGTTCGATTGCGAAAAGTGAGTAGTGTACTGCGCAGAAGAAAGGAGGGAAATAGAATAGAAAATAAAGGGTTTTAACATTGGTTCATTAATAAACCGATGTTGTTTTAAAATATTACACATCGGTTGAAACTCGAACCGATGTGTTAAGTAAGTATGCTATTTTTTTTTTTTTTTGAATTTTAAACATCGGTTTCGAAATTAACCAAAGTTAACAACATTTTCACATCGGTTCAAATTTTAACCGATGTTAAAACTGTTGCATTAATTTCAAAACTGTCACCGCCTCCTTTTTAACATCGGTTCAATTTGAACCCATGTTAAATCCTGACGTTTAAAGCATATTTTGCACTAATGCCAATAGAAAACTACATGAATAAGATGATATTTTCCAACCCCCAGCAGGACATATTTTCCAATCCACAAAATCAAATTATTATGGCCTTCCGGCAAGAGACAAATAATCTCAAATACTCACAAGAATAATCCTGGTACACTGCTCTCTGCAAAGTTTAAGCACACGGAAACTGAGCATTAAGCATTTTAAGTGTTGAACAAATCATGCACCAGAGAAATCCTTTGACCAAACAACTAAAGAATGTGTTAAGACACATTTATCACAGGTTTCACAACTATTTGGATTTCTTTCTCCATGAGGAACATTACAATGAACAAATTTTAAAATTTCTATGTAAAGAGAGGTGGTTTTGTATCATCAAATTTTTTTTCTTGTTCTTGAAGATGTAACACATTCGAGTTTCATTGCATATTGGTGCGCTAATTTTTTGTCTTCTTATTGCCAAAGTAAAATTATTTAAAAACAGTAACATGTCTAGTTTCAAATGCTACTTGAATAAGAGCAACATACCAAAGTAGTATTTCTATGTTTGGTCTTACATATGTATGTTATGGCATAGGATTGTGATTATTGATGGAATTTGAGAGTTTTCACCAAAAGCCAGTGCTGATTGTCAACATCACTCAAAAACATGGGCTAATCTGGCGATGACTGAAGATTGAGATCAGTACATGCAATATTGCTACATAATGGCAGCACTAAGAACTACAAAGTATTGAGGCCAGATTCCTGTGGGCAAACTAACGCCTTATTTAATTTGATTGTAGTTTCTTGTTTTCATTTTCTATTTTTGTAAATAATTACAATACAAATAATTACAAATCTATCACATTATTTTTATTGTGTTTCTTGTTTTCAGAATTTTGTATAGAAAACACTATAAACAACTTTTTTTTTTTACTGTTTCCTATACAAATCTTTAGAAACATAAAAAAAATTAAAAACAAGATACAATTTTATAATTATTTTTATTGTAATTATACTTGAAATCGAGAAATAAAAACAGAAAATTAGAATTAAACCTATCAGGCCCTAAAACAACATTATGAAATGAAGTTTCTTATTCTTAGTATCGCACTAGAGATATAAACAAGAAACAAATTAAAGAAGTTTATTACAGAAAGTAGAACTAAGCTGAAACAAACACTGGCTGAGATTAATATGCAATTATTTACTGGTTGACTTGTGAGCATATGTGGATGCAAGAAAAAGAATTTTATTTATAACGGAAGCATCTTCTTACTTTTTTGTTGTTCATGCAAAATTCAATCACTTAGAAGTTCTGACATTTGTGGCAAACTGACTCTCTTTGGCAGCCTGCACTTGATCAGCAATTTCTCGCACGCCTAGCTCTTGAAAACTTCTTGTTACACAGTGAAGGGAATTATGAAGTAAATGTGAGAAGAACTTTTTCAACTGCTTCTTGGAAGCATGATTGCCCCCAAATATCAAAAAATTTGCAAAGATTTGACCGAATATAATGGCTGTTGGCAATGAATTTTTGTTTGCAACTTAAACTCCTTGATTCCATATCCATTGCTTTGAGGAACCAGCAAAATTAAATCTTCAGAAATACAACATCTGAAACAAAGATTGGGGATTGATATAAAAGTTATGTTATCCATCATAAACAGCCTCTTCCTTCAGTGCTGATTTATGTCCTATAACGCTTCTTTTGCAAATACGTGAATCACACATGCAATCTGCCTATTCAAGTCAACAAGCCACTGAAGAGCCATTTTATATTTGCATTTAGGGTCAATTCTTCAAGATTAAATTTTCTTGCATAATCAAGAATGAGATTATAATGTGTAGTCGCTAAGATCTACGTACATACATACATGCCATACGGGCAAGTTTGCCGGAATAGAACTGTCAAACAAGATGGTAGTTATCAAGGATAATCAATCTCATTACTTTCAAGCAAACGGAGAATTTGCCTCGAAACGTGATTAGGGTTTAGGGACGGAGTGCGTTTCCTCAAGCAAAGGAAGACAACATCACCTTCGTCATATCAACTATAAAGAAATTCAAAGTTTGAAAATTGAACAACGGCACAAATTCTCTCTCGTTTTCTCTCTCTATTCAAATTCACACATTGCACTATATATGCACAATGAAATTCAAACTGAAGCATTATAAACTTGAATCTCAGCGAAAAGGATAGATACGCACAATAAACGTAAAGTATACGCAACCTGGTTTTTTTTTTTTTTTTTTGGGTGATGAATGCACTTTTGAGTTTAGGAATGAAGTAGGTAAACAATATATTAAATTTGAAAGACAAAAGCAACAACACAAATATTTTATGGAATTATTTTAAACTTTATCAACCCATGAAAACTTGAAACCAACCTTACATAGAAAGACATACTACAACCCAAAAGTATTATCCTCTTTAGTGATTTGCCTCCCATCTTTAAAATTTGTGTTCCATGGAAAGCAAAAAGTACCCTTAGGATCATCCGGGTTGATCTTACACGGTCCTGTAGTATATATATCCCAAAAGCATGTTTTGCAATCATCCCTTGATTCAATATAAATGTCAAAATAGTGAAATTGTCCTGGCCAACTAAAGCCACAAAAGTATAGGGTTGTGCCAAATATTGCAGGCATAAACTCGAAACTGTAAGTTTGAGTCAAATTCAAAGAATGAATTCCAAGATCACTATGCTTATCTTTGCAATGAACGGTGAGCACACTTGGTATCTTGTTGGTCATTGTAACACTCCAAAGAGTGACATGTATAGTAGCACCACCCATGAATTGTGAAACAAGTATGGTAGATATAAAAAAGAAGGATAAGGGAATTTTGGTGACAGAAGCCATCATTTCACAATAAGCTATAATACAATGGTTTAACAATACATGCAATTCTTCTTATACAGGGCTGAAGGCATTTGCAATACCAAAATATTCATGGTTATACGTAAACTATTAACTAGTTCTTTTAAGATTAATTAATATTCAACATTTCTCGATTCTTCTATTTCCTGTACTCTCTCAACACCGGCCTATTAATTAATACTTATTCCCCATATTCTTATTTTTAAAATTTAATTGTATAAAATAAATTGTGATAGATTAAGAGGTCTAAATTATTATCAATAAACTTTTTTTTTTGACAAATATTATCATTAAACTTGGTTATTATAACTTTGCCTCTTACCAATAAAATGTGGTACCCATTACAATGTAAAGCAAATAAAATAATTTATGATATTTATAATTTTTGGAATATATATTTATGAGCTACTAAATCTGTTTACCATTTATTGATATATTGAATGAGCTACTAAATCCATGTATGGGCTACTCAAAAATCAAGCACACCGTCAAAGGTTTTTTCTGTTATTAAAACTTTCTTTTATTTTTTTATTTTTCCAATCAATTTAAAAAAAATATTATTTTACTCATAATACTTTAAATATTTAAATATCTAATTATGCAAAATACTAAGGTTACATTTTCTTCGAGTATGCATAATACTATTTTATTCCCAATACTTGTTATTTAAGAAATTGTTTTCTTTAAATATGCATAGTATGATGTTATTTTCTTTCTTTAACATCTCTCTTGTTTGATTAAAAAAAAAAACATCTCTCTTGCATTCTTCCTCATCCCTTTCAACCACGCTAGAGAGCTCTAACTTATAAATATGCCTAGATCTAATTTTATAGGGACCATTTTTATGGACATAGGCAGAAAGTCCATAGTAAAACCAAGAAATCAAACAAGTTTTAAAAAGAGTTTGAGGGTTCTTCTTCTTTACATTTCCTTTTTATATCCTTAGTGGACAACCTGACAGTCATTGAAGTATTGCATTATGACGTTTCTACCTTGATTGCGAGTGACTAAGAAATAAGTTTTTTCTTCTTCTTATCTCCTTAATTTTAAATAGACCATATTAATTGGATTTTCTTTTGGTTCCTTTTTCATCGGTTTGCTTCCGGGTTCGATTCCTGACAGCGTAAAAATAATGTTTGGTCAGCAGAAGCCACGTCCCGCGAACAGTGATTAGTCCTTCGTTGACAGGGTTGGGATACACTGGGTTTAAACCCAAAAAAAATATTGTCATTATTCTCAATTCTCAAGGACTTTTGATGAAGGAAAATAACACTTTTTTGACGAATACTTGATAGCTGATAAATCGTCATTCTACCACTTAGGGTGTGTTTGGGTAAACAACTTAATTAAGAGCTTATCACATAAGACCTTATCGCATGAGAGCTTATGGCATAAGAGCTTAAAGAAAGAAAAAGAAAGAAAGGGGCATGAGAGGATTCGAATAGTGAAAAACACGGAGAGGGTGTTTAGTGCATAAGCTCTTATGATAATTCCATAAGCTTCTTCCAGTTACTTATGAAAATAAGTCAAAAACTCCTTATGGGATGGCATAAGTTATTTTATAAGTTCTGTCAAACACATTGCATAAAAGCTTATGTCATCAGATAAGTCAAAAGGAGCTTAAATAAGCTCTTCCAAACGTCACCTTAATGTGCAGGGATTTAGATGCATTTTAATATTTGTTGGGGTGTAACTCTAATGTTTGATTTTCACCTGATTTCCTTTAATTGTTTTAGGATTGATGGATTTAATGGTGGTTGCATAAACTTGGCAAAAGAAAACGTTTTTTTGATAGTTTAGAAATTAAAAAAATTAAAAAAAAAAAAAAACAAATTCATCTACCGTCCCAACTTTTGCATGTCATACATACATTAACATGAGTTATATGCATCTAACAGTTGTGAAATTTATATTTTAGGGAAAGATAAAAGATAATATCTAACATTTTCATGAAGGTTCTAACACCTAGAATGGATGTTTGGCAAGTAAAAAATAGTGGTGCTAGTTTTGGGACTTTAGGTGTGTACATGAGTGTCGCGACCATCCCGTCCGGGCGTCGCAAAAAAGAGATAAAGAACAGAGGAGCCGCCACCAATATTTTTATTTGGAAAAAAAACATTGGAAAAAATCATTTATTTTAAGGAAAACTGGTCTAAAAAAGAGAGAGGTGAGTCCGGGAGCCAGTTACGAGTAGGGAAGGTGTTAGCACCCCACATCGCCCGTTTAAAAAAACGGTACCTCAAGTTAGTTGTGCAAAAACATTTTAATAGCCTTTTAAATATTTATTTTACCCCAAAAATTATTTACAAGAAATAATTATTTTTAACTTTTAATATTTTATATATTTTATATTTTTAAATTTATTGTTTGTAAAAAAAACAAATGAGGTTCAACATGGCACATGAATCCACATGGCAACCTCAAATCTAAGGGACTGAATATGACACCGTGTCCATAGAGCATCCCTAAAAATAGAAAAGTTTAATTGTTTGATTAATTATTAACATAAAAAGAGACACAAAAAAAGGAAAATTTAGTTTTGGCTTGACAAAATAATTTATCTTGCTCCTACGTATTCCCGGGTGCGATGGGAAACTCAAAGCCACGTAGTTCTTTTAGAAAAAAGTTGATTGATTGATTGATTTTATTTTATTTTATTATTTATTTTTTTAAAAGGGATTTGATTTTGGAAAGATTTTATTAATTTTTTCAGTTTTTATTTAAAAAAAGGATTTGATTTTTGGGAAAGATTTCCCTTTTTATAAAAAAGGGATTTTTATTTCGAAATAAATTTACTCTTGCACATGGTCCAAGATAGCACTATACGATAAACCCTTACAACACGTACGCCACTTGAGGATGAAAAATTCATACATCAACGTCGAAGATTCTTGTGTGAGTCCGAAAGATTTTATTTTATAAAAAAATGTTAAAATTTGATGAGAGGGCAAATTGAAAATATTTTATTATCTTTTAATAAAAATGGAATTCACTTTTGCACAGGGTTAAAGATAGTCAAACTATACGTTGAACCCTTACAATTCATACGACACTTGAGGATGAAAATCATACATCAATGTCGTAGATTGTTACGTGAATTAAAAAAAAGAGGTTTCTATTTTATTTTATAAAATTTTGTTTTGAAAGAAATTGTTCTTTAAAAAAAATTTACTGAATTTTTTAAAAAACAAAAAAAGAAAGAAAAGAAAGAAAGGATCTGACCCAAATGAAAGGGCCCAATGCTCTAATGAAATAAAAAGTAACAAACCAAAAAAATAAAAAATAAAAGAACAAGTTGGGCCACCAACTGCCATTAAACCCAAACCCTTAAAATTTCATAACCTAATAACATAACTTAAAAACAAAAGTCCAAAAAGAATAACTAATTAAGGAGAAAGGAGATTATGAGTCTCCATGGTTACCACTGCAAAGAGGGACCAAAGAGCCTGACGGACGCATGGAGGAGGATGCCGCGATGGCGGCGAGGATGGTAGCCTGGCACGCGGAGGCTTGTGCGGAGCGGACCGACAACGAAGTAGCAGCGTTCGTGGCAGATGGTTGATGTGGGTGGCGGCTGGATGAGCGAAGCGGCGGCGATCGGTGTGGGTCGCGGATGCGCGGATCTGAACCGTGCAGGTCCGACGGCAGCGCGAGGCAAAGGCAAGGTGCGGTGGCAACAGTGAAGAACAGAGCAGGGATCTCCTTTTATTTCTCTTTTCTGTTTTTTTGGTTGTTGGATTCGGATTAGTTTTTTGTGATTTGGGTAGGATGGAGGTTATGGTGAAAATGAATGTTGAAGATGGGTGAGGTTATATAAAATGGGTGTTGAAGATGGGTTCTGAGATTTTTTTGGGGGGGTCAAGGGTGAAGGTTCTCATTTTGAAGGAGAAGATGATGGCTAGAAGGACCCCTCAATAACTGATTTTCGTCCTCCCCTTCCTCAGAATTTTAATTTTCTGCATGCTCTCTCTTCTCTATCTCTCCCCCCTTTGTGTTGTTGCTATCCTCTATTTGTAGAAGAAGATGAACTTTGCTCATTGTCATTGGGACCTTGTAAGCTTGAGTGTTGCAGAGGTTACCATACTCGGGTCCTTTCAATTTCTATTTATGTTTCTTCTTCCTCTGATCTAGGCAAATGCTTTTTTCCAAGTTCTGAAAATTGCCCAAAAATGGAGCCTAATTGCCTTGAGCCTTGTGAGAGCTGTGGTGGAGTGAATTAGTGGGGAAAAATTTTTCAGAAGAAGTTTTTATTTTTATTTTTTTAAAAGCAGAAAACTTGTTTTTCTCTATTTTCTATTTTGCTTCTTTTTTTTACTTGGGTTGTATGTGGGCCCAACAAAACTTGTAACAATGAGAATGAATTTGGGCCAGTGTGATCATGTAATGGGCCAAGATAAATGGGTTGGATGATGGACTAAAAGGAATCTTCAACAAGGAAATGAAATTAGGCTCAAAAAATAATTTTTTTTCTTGCAAAGTTATTTATTTTTTATTCTATTTCTTATTATTTATTTTTTAAAAAAACCTTAATTAAAAAGGCATCCGGACAAAATTATGTGTTCACAGCTGCCCCTCTTTACTTGTTTCTTATTAGATAATAGGTGTAATCGTAGTTAACCAATTATCGTTATAAGAAATTAGTAAAGACAAGAACTCCAATTTTGTCTGGGTTATTCTGATAAGCAAAGGACCTGTGTCTACAAACCAATTTCCTGTAAAGAACTCGCGGGTTAGATTGCCCACTGAGATTTACACATAAAAAGCTTGCAGGGTGGATTGTCTGTCGAGCTTAAAAATAAAGATAAAGAGCTTTACGGGGTGGATTGCTCGTCAAAAGCTCGGACAGAAAGATAAAAGAGCTTACGGGTTGGATTGTCCATCAGAAACTCGAACAGAAAGATAAAAGAGCTTACGGGGTGGATTGCCCGTCAGAAGCTCGATCAAACTGGTAAAAAAGCTTACGGGGTGGATTGCCCATCAGAAGCTCCGAACAAAGAGATAAAATGAGCTTACGGGATGGATTGCCCTTTAGATGCTCGAATTCCTGTCAGAAGCTTGAACAGAAAGATAAAAGAGCTTACAGGGTGGATTGCCCGTCAGAAGCTCAAACGGATAGATAAAAGAGCTTACGGGGTGGATTGCCCATCAGAAGCTCGAACTGAAGGATAAAAGAGCCTACGGGGTGGATTGCCCGTCAGAAGCTCAAACGGATAGATAAAAGCTTGTGAGGCCATATAGACAAATGCAATATATGAATGTCGATTTTGCTCACTGATGGAATGACAATGCGAAAACTCAAATAACTGATTTTCAATTCACAGAATGAATGATGACGATGAGAACCCTTATTAATTTTGGGCATGATGCAAAAGATTGATGATAAATTATTTCTTCTTTGATGTTTCCTTTTCATTATTGGATCCTTGACCCCTTAAAAGCGTCGATCACAGTCAGTCTTGAGGATGAACTAAAAGAAGGTCCGTCTCATTGAGGAAAGGTATCTTGCACTATTGTTTTCTGATGGTAGACATCTTTGATGATAATTATCCAGTGGTTGATCTTTAATATTCCTTCCTTTCTTCAGTGCCCTTTATAGGGGAAGCATCGTGCCCCCCATGACCTTTCGAGGCTTTCTAAGGAATTCTACCTGCTTAAAGAAAACCAATACTTGTTTCACATTTCAATATATACTTATCAGGATGAATGTACACACAAAATGACAAAAATTAAAAGAAAGGGACCAAGGTAGAGAAATAAAATAAAGGAAGTCAATGTCATTATATTTGGATTGAAGAAGGTGTACAAAGCATAAATTGCAAAACATTGCGGAGTAGAATCGCATCTCCTCAGGTGATGTCTCTCTCAATGACTAATGTTAGTTTCCCTCATACAATCTTGACTGCCCATTAATTGGCTTCGGAGATGTTGTTTGCCCCAGTCTTCATACATCCAACCTACTGATTGCCCCAGTTCATTGGCTTGACGAAACTTCCATTGTTATATATTTTTTTGGAACCCTAACTTTTGCCTAGACCTCTTTTTCAGGTTTTCAGTCTAGCAGGTTGCTCTAACTTTTGCCTAGACTGTCTTTTCAGATTTTCAGTCTAGCGAGCTTTTTCTCTTTTCATTTTTCACTTTTTCTTTTCTTCTTCTTCTTAGGAAGTGTGTTCAGGCATAATACTTTTTGACTGCATCTGAGTTTACAGGAAGTGGAAGATCTTCCCCCATCCATCCTGGTGAGAATTAAAGCCCCTCCAGAGAATGCCTTTTTCACTACGTACGGTCCGTCGTAGTTCGGGGTCCACTTCCCTCGATGATCCTTTTGGATTGGTAGGATCTTTTTGAGCACTAGATCACCTTCCTGAAATTGTCGGGGGCATACTTTCTTCTCGTAAGCTCTCATCAACCTTTTCTGGTACAATTGACCGTGACACAGTGCCGCTAATCTCTTCTCTTCAATGAGGTTCAATTGGTCTAGTCGATCCTGAATCCACTCAGCTTCTTCCAGTTCTGCTTCTCTCAGTACTCTTAATGAGGGGATCTCTACTTCAATCGGGAGCACTGCCTCCATCCCATACACTAAAGAATATGGCGTTGCCCCTGTCGAGGTGCGAATAGAGGTACGATAGCCATGCAAAGCAAAAGGTAACATCTCGTGCCAATCTTTATACGTCACTACCATCTTTTGGACAATCTTCTTGATATTTTTATTAGTGGCCTCAAATGCCATGTTCATCTTTGGGCAGTACGGGGAGGAATTGTGATGCTTTATCTTGAAGTTTTCGCACATCTCCTTCATCATCTTGTTGTTCAAGTTGGTCGCATTATCAGTGATAATCTCACTCGGCAACCCATAACGACAAATTAATTCTCTTTTTACAAATTTGATCACGACATTCCTGGTCACATTGGGATATGATGCAGCCTCAACCCACTTTGTGAAATAATCAATGGCAACAAGAATGAAGCGATGCCCATTTGAGGCTTTTGGTTCGATTGGATCGATCACATCCATTCCCCACATTGAGAACGGCCAGGGTGCCGACATGACATTCAAGGGAGCCGGCGGCACATAAACCTTATCAGCATATATTTGACACTTATGGCACTTCATCGTATAATTAAAGCAATCGGTCTCCATTGTCAACCAGTATTGGCCAACCCTCAAGATCTTCCTGGCCATTGCATGACCGCTCGCGTGTGTTCCAAAAGATCCTTCATGTACCTCTTCAATTATCCGTTTAGCTTCTTTTGCGTCAACGCACCTCAACAACACCATGTCATGATTTCTTTTGTAGAGAATACCTCCATCTAAATAGAAACCCATTGCAAGTCTTCTTAGAGTTCTTTTGTCATTTTTTGAAGTGCCCGGAGGGTATTCCCTTCTTTGGATGAAGCATTTGGTGTCATGGTACCACGGTTTTTGATCAGACTCTTCCTCTATCACTTGACAATATGCAGGATGATCAGGACTTTCCATTTTGATGAGTGGTAGGTTCCTCTCGTCACTTACTTTGAACATCGAGGACAAGGTAGACAGCGCGTCAGCTAATTGGTTATCTTCTCGGGGAATATGATGAAATGTGACTTCATCAAACTGCTCAATCAAACACTTGATGTAATCACGATACGGGATTAACTTGGCATCTCGGGTTTCCCATTCCCCTTTTAGCTGGTGGATGACTAATGCAGAGTCTCCATATACCTCCAATATCCTTGCTTTTGACTCTAATGCTGCCAAGATCCCTAGTGCACAAGCTTCGTATTCGGCTATATTGTTTGTACAATCGAAGCAGAGTCTCGCAGTGACAGGGAAATAATCATTTTCTGGTGAGATCAAGATTGCCCCGATTCCGTGTCCCAATGCACTAGAAGCTCCATCAAATAACAAGGTCCATTTTTCTTTTCCTTGTGATTGCTCGTGATCAAACAAAGCCATTATATCTTCATCTGGGAAATCGCATTGCATCGACCCATAATCTTCTACTGGCTGATTGGCTAGATATTCTGCGAGAGCGCTACCTTTTACTGCCTTCTGGGTGACATAGACTATGTCATATTCTGATAGCAGGACTTGCCAACGAGTAATTCTTCCAGTCAGAGCAGGCTTATCAAAGATATACTTGATTGGATCCATTTTGGACACCAACCAGGTAGTATAACACAACATGTAATGCCTCAAACGGCGAGCCACCCATGCCAAAGCACAGCAAGTACGTCCTAGCAGCGAGTAGTTGGCTTCACAACTGGTGAACTTCTTACTTAGATAATAGATGGCATGTTCCTTTCTTCCCGATTCATCGTGTTTCCCCAATACGCAACCCATCGATTCATCTAGCACAGTCAAATACATGATAAGAGGTCTTCCTGGCACCGGGGGAACCAAAACTAGAGGCTCTTGTAGGTACTTTTTGATCTTCTCAAAAGCTTTTTGACAATCTTCATTCCATGTAACTGCCTGATTTTTGCACAGCAGTTTAAAGATCGGTTCACATGTCGCTGTTAATTGGGAGATGAACCTGGAAATGTAGTTCAATCTCCCTAAAAACCCATGAACTTCTTTCTCTGTTCGAGGTGCTGGCATATCGGTGATTGCACGAACTTTTTCGGGATCAACCTCTATTCCTCTTTGACTAGCTATGAAGCCCAAAAGCTTGCCTGATTTCACCCCAAAAGTGCATTTGGCCGGGTTCAGTCGGAGCTTAAACTTCCTTAACCGCTCAAAAAGTTTCCGCAGATTATCAACATGGTCATCTTCGGATCTGGACTTGGCGATCATGTCATCTACATAAACTTCTATCTCTTTATGCATCATGTCATGGAACAAAGCCACCATAGCTCGTTGATATGTTGCTCCAGCATTTTTCAAGCCAAATGGCATAACCTTGTAGCAAAAGGTTCCCCATAAAGTGACAAACGTGGTCTTCTCCATATCTTCGGGAGCCATCTTGATCTGATTATATCCTAAGAATCCATCCATGAAAGAGAATAATGCATGTTGAGCAGTATTGTCTACAAGAACATCAATGTGGGGTAGAGGAAAGTCATCTTTTGGGCTAGCTCTGTTCAGATCTCGATAGTCAACACACATCCGAACCTTTCCATCTTTCTTAGGAACAGGAACAATATTGGCAACCCATTGAGGGTACTTCACAACTTCTAGGAAACCTGCATCTAGCTGCTTTTTGACCTCATCCTTGATTTTTAAGCACATTTCCGTTTTCATCCTTCGTAGCTTCTGTTTTACTGGAGGATACTCCGACTTTAATGGTAGCCTGTGTTCTGCTACACTACGGTCTAACCCTGACATGTCTTGGTATGACCATGCGAAAACATCATTATATTCCATTAACAACTTGATCAACCTACTTCGCTCCTTTTCTTTCAGGGAAACGCCAATCTTGACCTCTTTTTTATCATCTTCGGTTCCCAAATTGATTAGTTCACTCGGCTCTTCATGGGGTCGAATTTCCCTGGCTTCTTGTTCTACCAATCTCAATAGTTCAAGAGGAACTTCTCCGTCATCATCAGCAACCGCTTCAGCATGATCAATGGGATAGTCAAAATTGTAGGCTGAGTTACTAACACTGTCATTTTCAAGAGATTCCCTTTTAGATCTGCATTTTGGTAGTTATCAGGGAGAGATGAATGAATAAAGGTTAAAGACGAGAAACTGCATTTATTGGTGAGGAATGGTGAACAAAAACGAAAGTAAAAAAAGGAGAGATAACAACACAAGATACTGAATGCATGCATTTATTGTTAAGTCAAACTGAAACAGAAACAAGTAAGCCTATTACAACAAAATTCATAAAGCCTTAGGCAGAGCTAAAGGATAAGCATTACAGAATTACTTTGAAAAAGACTCTATGGTCTTGGGGAGCTCAATGATCTCCCAATTGTTGAGCTCTGCATCTGGAGAACATGGATACACCAGATTGACACCATGATCGGCGGGATAATCATCTTCAATGGCTGCCTCTTGGTCCAGGAATGCGAAACCTAGGCTTCGGAAGCTCTGTCGAATGTCATAGATGGGAACCCTTTCAGCCTCGTATTCACGATTTTCCAGCCGAGCCAACCTCTTTCTTTTCTTCTCTTCTATAACCCTCATCTTGTCGGCCTTAGTGGGTTTGTATCCCAACCCAAACCTGTCCTTGTTCTCAGTGAGCATGAGGACGTCAGTGACACCTTGGCTATTCTTCCCCAAACCGCTTCCAGGTTGGTATCCTCCTTCGAGCATAACCTTGGCCATCATAATGGATGCTTTAGATGACTGAGGTTTCAAGAGTGGAGCTCCCTCCCCAACATAAGTGGCATTGGCAATTTCAAGCGACTGGAAGGCGGTCTCAAGAGCTTCCTCGGCTGCTTCAATGTAGGGGGTTGTTGATGGCTTACTTACTAACATATCCTCCTCTCCAAAAACAATTATCAACTTACTATCAACAATGAACTTCACCTTTTGGTGCAATATGGAAGGTACAGCTCCAGACGAATGGATCCATGGTCGTCCCAGGAGACAACTGTAAGTTGGTGTGATATCCATTACCTGGAAGAGTACTTCAAAGGTGCAAGGGCCAATCTGAATGGGCAATTCAATTTCTCCCATGACTTCCCTTCGGGTGCCATCGAAAGCTCTTACAATCATTGTGCTCGGCTTCATATGAGTTCTATCGAAAGGCAACTTTGCCAGTGTTGACTTTGGCATTACATTCAAAGAAGATCCGTTATCAATGAGAACCTAGCCATGACATGATCTCGACACTTCACAGAAATGTGCAACGCCTTGTTATGCCCCATACCTTCAGCTGGTATTTCATCATCGGTGAAAGTGACATAATTATCAGCGGTTATGTGACCTACAAGGTTATCGAGCTTATCAACTGTGATGTCATGGGAGACATGAGCTTGATTTAACACCTTCATCAGTACTCTCCTATGTGGCTCAGAGTTCATCAATAGAGACAAAAGAGATATTCGAGCCGGAGTTCGATTTAACTGATCCACAACCCTATATTCACTCTGCTTGATGAACTTCAAGAATTCACCGACTTCTTCATCAGATACCTCCTTTTTATTCTCACCCCCGTTTGCTTCCTTGTCATCTAGGATTTCTTCCACCTTCTCTTTCCCCTTGCGATCCTTTCTTTCCTTTTCTGTTTCCTCCCTTCGCGATACCTCTGGAGTGCAAATGCGACCACTCTTAGTCATTCCACCAATTCCTGAAATGTTGGTAACCATAGTAGTCCCGTCGGAAGGACTGGGTTGAACCTGCATCTCATATTTCCATGGTACCGCTTTGGTGTCCATGTAAGGGAAAGGACTTGGAACTCGGATGACGATTGGTGTTGGCCCACTTGGAACCGGTAAAGGTTTCTTTTCAGTATAGTATATCACCACTGGTTTCGGAGTGACTTGCTCAGGAACTGGATGAGGATTAACCATGACAGTAAAAGGGGTTATCTTAATTGGGGTTGGGGAAATCGTAGATTCAGCAACCATATCAATGGCATACTCATTTGATTCACAACCAATTAAGATAATCTTCATATCCATTAATTACTGCACAACTTACTGAAACTCTGCACAGTCTTCAATCGAATGCCCCATATTCCCGTCGAAGTCACACCTTATCTCTCCATCGAGAGCCTTTTCTTCCATGATCGGGATTTGGATCAATCCGCATTTGCACATTTCTCTTAAAACAACTCTCATAGGAGTCCTAACATCGGCCACTTTACTCTTGGGAGTATGTTCTAAGAAGCTTTCGATGGCATTGACTCCCGAACTCCCATAATTTGGCATAGGACCCTGTGTCACATTTGGAGCATCCTTCTGAAAGCTCAACCACTTGGCATTAATCAGGTCTTGCACCTTAAACTTCAAAGCTTTACAACTCTCGGTGGAATGACCCGTGGCCCCATCGTGATATTCACATTGAATATTTGGGTCATACCACTTTGGATAAGGAGGGTCTATTGGTCTTGTCGGGATAGGAGTTAGCACGGATTTGCACACAAGTTGGCGGAATAGTTCAGTGTAGGTCATGGGTATCGGGTCAAAACGCACTGGCTTTCTTTCCGAGTTATACGGTGGTCTTGTTTGGCTGGTGTTTGGGTTTGGATTTAGGGGTTGAACAGTTTGAGGTGGCATGGTAGGGTGTGTTTGAGGCTGAGAAGGGTATGATGGTCAGTAAGGAGCCATCTGTTGAGGATTTGGAAATTGTGAGGTGGCAGCAATGTATGGCTAGTTGGCTTGGTGACATGGAGGCGGTTGATAATATGGGGCGTATTGGGCTTGGAAGGCGGTTGTTTGGTTCGGTCTCCATTGGTTCGGTTTCTTTGGTTCAAAGGTTACTGCATGTGCTTCTCCTTCTTTCTTTTTCACAAACGGGGCTTTCCTTGGGCCGTTCCCTACTGAAGTCTCGGTGATCTTGCCATTCCTCATTCCACTTTCAATTCTCTCACCGATGATGACCATGTCAGAAAATTTTGATGACACACTCCCAATCATCCTATCATAGAAGGGCGATTGGAGTGTATAAATGAACATTGCTACGATTTCTTTCTCGGCTAAGGGGGGCTCCACCTGAGCAGCCAATTCCCTCCATCGTTGTGCATACTCTTTGAAAGTCTCGACGTCCCTTTTTGACATATTTTGGAGTTGCAGCCTATCGGGAGCCATGTCAACATTGTACTTGTACTGCTTCAGGAATGCATCTACTAGATCTTTGAAGGATCGGATGTGTGCCCGCTCGAGATGCATGTACCAATTTGAAGCTGCCCCAGTTAAACTGTCTTGGAAGAAGTGAATCAGGAGCTTATCATCTTGGGCATATGATGCCATCTTCCTCACATACATGGTCAAATGGTTTTTGGGACAAGTGGTTCCCTGATATTTGTCAAAATCGGGCACCTTAAATTTTGGCGGAATTACAACATTTGGCACCAGACAAAGTTCCGAGGCATCTCGAAGACCATAACTATTTACCCCTTCAATGGCCCGTAATCTTTCCTCTAGTATTTCCAACTTTTCTTTAGATTGGGAATTCCCTCCCGACTGATTCACTAGAGTTTCTCCATACATATTATAGGGAAATGAATATGGCATAGAGGAGGAACCGAAGTTTGACATCACTTGAACCCCATGGGGTCCGTAATGTGTGGTGTATTGTGGGGGCTTTGGATTGACAGAAGGTGTCACTATCGGGGTGTTACCATCTGTAGGGTTGACAATTTGTGTTTGTGGTATTTCGGCATCATTGGTGGGGATTTGTGTCTGAGTGATATGTTCAGAGTTTTGAATGCCATCTTGTGGGCCGGGGGCTGTTGGTGGTACAAATCCACGAGGCAAACCGTATGGGGGATTGTTCGGGTCAAATGAAAGATGAGTTTGGTTGCTTGGATAAATAGTGAGAGGCATCATGGCCCCTGGTTGGTTGAAGCCTTGAATAGGAATCTGAGAAAAACCGGGCGGGATGAGAGGTGTGGCTGGCTGTCCTTCGTTCGAGGCTAGAGGGTTCTCCTCTGTGTTCTTTTCCTTATGCATCGCTTGTAAGATCTCCATCATCTTTGTCATCTGATCCTTGATTTGACTGACTTCATCCCTGATCTCTTGGACTTCTTCTAGTTCATCCGCCATGGCCTTTGCCTGTGATCGAGTGCGATAAGGGTGTCTTGGAGCAATTGTTCAGAAGAGTCACACTGTTTTGATCAAAACAAAAAGTAAGAACATGATGAAAAAAGCAAAAGCTTCAGTGAAAACCACCTTTGGAGTTATTATTTATTTAACATTTTTTTTTTTGAGTTAACACCTTGTGACTGACATGAGATGGTCCCTCCATCCCACACAGAGAGCATTGTGCTCATAAGATGAAATGGAGTTGACAACAAATCTGGAGAAAAACATCTCTCCACAATAGATGTTGTCTTAAACACACTAGCAATGTGAATTTTGAATTAAGACATCCCGACCTACCCTTTGCACAGAAGGAAGAATCCTATAAGGCAAAGATGTAGTTGACAGCATACTAAAGAGAGACCATGCTCCACGATAGGTGTCGTCGCAAGTCAAGTGTAAGAGTTGGAGTGCGAAGGAATCATAGAGGCAAGAACAGATTTCATTAAAAGTTCCTCAAAGAAGTACATAGATTGGGATTACATCATTGTCAAATCATAATTTTCAATATTGTTACAACATTTCATCCTGAAGTCAACAGCTTAGGTCTCTTTCTTTTTAGACCTCGAGCAAACCCTCCACACATTTGCATAAAATCGTCCAGCTCAGATGGGAGACAAAGCATAGGGACCGCACAGATTTGTTGTTCTTCCTTCTCAAAGCTTCGGACAAAATCCGGAACGCAATGGCTTAGCTCCAAACTCATGCTCACATATCTCTTTCTCCATATGTCAATATCTATCCCTCGCTCTCGTGCTTCTTCTCTCCACCATTTTACGGCATTCATTGCTTGAACCACGTGATCATGATAATGCTTTGGCGAGGTCCACCCTAAATCGCACTGCTTCTTGATCTTGACCATTAGGATATTCAGTTCTTTGACCTTTTGTACCAATTCATCAGTCATCCTACTTTGTGCACAAATTTGCTTCTGTAAGTTGCTATTGACTCCCTTTTGTCGATCAACCTCCGCCTCCAATGACTTTCTCATACCTTCCTGCTGGATGACTTCTTCTTCTAACTGACGCTTTTCTTTTCTTAGCCGATGCCTCTCCGTTGTCAAGGACAATACTTTACTTTCAAGATTTTGGACCTTAGCCATGATGCTTGGTGAGACCTTGTCTGTATTCTTCTGGAATTTTGAAGTTGTGGAGATATCGGCACACAAATCTTTTAAGTGTTCATTTTCCTTTGCTAACTTCTCACAGTGCTTCTGCCCAATGGCTATTTTTAACTCGACATCTTGCTTTTGTTGTTCAATTTCCTTCATTTGTGCTTCTAGAACTTTCAGTTGTTCTGTCATTTGAGTTACCAAAGGGGAGTAATCTTTATCTTTCGTGCTTTCTGCCGGAATGTTGACAGGACCTTTCCTTGACTTTCTCCATGCTTCATATTCTGAGACAATGATTAGGATTGGCCGGCCCAATTGTTCTCTCCCTGCCATCTTCACATCTTTCCATGCATTTCTAACTGATTTTGCCAACAACTTGGTATTCTCTCCGTCCTCGTACCGGAAACAGCATCTGCCAAGCTGTTCTTCCCTTCGCACGGTTTGCGTCCAACAAAGCTGTTGTAAGACTATGGCAGGTGTGTAGGAAATGCACCCTCTTGGGCCCATCAAAGGAACATTGGAATAGTCACCACAACTATAAATGATATCTTGCCCCTACTGACCTTCGTACCATGGGCATACCCACTAAAAGAGTCCCTTTCCACTTTGTCAAACTCGCTCTTCCATTCCTCTTCATTTAGCTGTTTTATAGGGATGTTATGGAAGCCTCTTAGTGGATCTGAATGGTGGGTGATATAACCTTTTGCATACATGTGAGTCATGACCCACACATAGAGCAACTGTGCACAACATCGGAGCTTCCCCTTTGGATGTTGCTGGCAAAATTCTAGAATCAAAAGCGTTTCAGCTAACACTGCCGGCACGGAGTTTTTCTTTCTTTCTACTATGAAGAATACATCCATTGCCGCTTGATCTATCATGTCTAGCGTTGATGGAAATAGAACCAACCCGTATATTGTTAGTGCCAATACCCTCTCAAACGTTTCCCAATCTTGCCGGTCCATTAATTTCTTCAAATGGTTTTCCAGAATAGTTCGGGTTAACCCTCGCGAGTTTTGGTGCCCGGTCAACTTCACATCATTTTCAGGAAGCCCTAGTAACCCTGCTATGCTTGTAGTGGTCAAGTATTGCCCCAAGTGAAAGTACACAACGGGGTTTTTCTGTATTGGCAACCTTAACAGGCAAGCATATTCTTCAATGGTGGGAGTAATGTCCATGTTTGGCAATTCAAAACATCTGAGGTGGGGATTCCAATACTGACACAAAGCACTCAAAGCAGCAGGCTCAACCGGTATGAAAATTAGGTCCAAGATCCCTCTATACTTCTTGGCGAAGCTTCTTCGACGTTCTTGAGGCAAAGTTTGGCTCAACTCTTTCAGATTCTCTAATGAGTTTAATATCACCCTGGAGCTCCTGGTGGTGGGAGCATTGCTAGTGTGTTTGACTTTTTCCATCTCTTGTAATCAAAGGTGTTATCTCAAACCAAATTATGTGTGGAGGAAAATTTTAATTTGTTACTAACATTTGGAAAACAAATTTACTTATGCACGAGAGTGTAACAAAATGCATGAATGACATATTAACAATGCATGACTTAAAGTACTACATGCACGAGCGTACAATGAATAATAATGAATGTAACAGGATGCGTCAATGAATGGCATATTAAGGCGTCTATGGAATGCATGCATAAAACCATTATGATGCATGTGATTATTCATGTTGCAGAAAAAAGGTGGAATGTGCTCCCTTTTGTCCTACATGGGTCAGATCCTAAAGTTTGAACTTCTGAAGTCAAGACCCTAGTTTGGTAGGCTACTAATGGCATTTTAGGTGCACGACTTCCGGGACAGGTCTAGACCCCTAAACATATGGTCCCCAGATTACCCTCATCTAAAAGATAAGGATCCGAATCCACGAAACTCGCCACAGGGACAAATAAGTCACAATATGGTAGTCCATGTACCGGTAGCAATCCGAGGGGGAGAATCAGTGATTGTCAGGGACGCAAATGCATCACAATAACATCACTGAAGCCCCTTCTAATCTTATGGCATTCCAAGACTCGGGTACAGAGCCCAAAAGTGTGTGCAACATTTGATAGTGATGTGTGTGATGAGAGCATACAAACCTTCACAAAAACCTACTAAAACAAAACTACCCCAAACCTGCAAAAACGGAACAAACAACACTAATACAAAAGTTCTCTACCCTAAGGTTGCAAGAATATACAAAAGCAGTTATGAAAGCATAAAAAAAGAAATAAAATAAAAAGGGTAAAACAAATATTTTCAAAGTTGTTTTTAAAAAAAAAATTTACAACCAACTATGATAGGCCTGACTCTCAAAAGTCCCCAGTGGAGTCGCCAGCTGTTGCGACCATCCGGTCCGGGCGCCGCAAAAAAGAGATAAACAACAGAGGAGCCGCCACCAATATTTTTATTTGGAAAAAACCATTTATTTTAAGGAAAACTGGTCTAAAAAAGAGAAAGGTGAGTCCGGGAGCCAGTTACGAGTAGGGAAGGTGTTAGCACCCCACATCGCCCGTTTAAAAAAATGGTACCTCAAATTAGTTGTGCAAAAACATTTTAATAGCCTTTTAAATATTTATTTTACCCCAAAAATTGTTTACAAGAAAGAATTATTTTTAACTTTTAATATTTTAAATTTTTTTATATTTTTAAATTTATTGTTTATAAATAAAAACCAAATGAGGTTGAACATGGCACATGAATCCACAGGGCAACCTCAAATCTAAGGGACTGAATATGGCACCGTGTCCATAGAGCATCCCTAAAAATAGAAAAGTTTAATTGTTTGATTAATTATTTTAACATAAAAAGAGACACAAAAAAAGGAAAATTTAGTTTTGGCTTGACAAGATAATTTATCTTGCTCCTACGTATTCCCGGGTGCGATGAGAAACTCAAAGCCACGTAGTTCTTTTAGAAAAAAGTTGATTGATTGATTGATTGATTTTTTTAAAAAAAAAAAGGATTTGATTTTGGAAAGATTTTATTATTTTTTTCAGTTTTTATTTAAAAAAAAAGGATTTGATTTTGGGGAAAGATTTCCCTTTTTATAAAAAAGGGATTTTTATTTCGAAATAAATTTACTCTTGCACAGGGTCCAAGATAGCAACATTATACGATAAACCCTTACAACACGTACGTCACTTGAGGATGAAAAATTCATACATCAACGTCGTAGATTGTTGTGTGAGTCCGAAAGATTTTATTTTATAAAAGAAATGTTAAAATTTGATGAGAGGGCAAATTGAAAATATTTTATTATCTTTTAATAAAAATGGAATTCACTTTTGCACAGGGTTAAAGATAGCCAAACTATACGTTGAACCCTTACAATTTATACGACACTTGAGGATGAAAATCATACATCAATGTCGTAGATTGTTACATGAATTAAAAAAAGAGGTTTCTATTTTATTTTATAAAATTTTGTTTTGAAAGAAATTGTTCTTTAAAAAAAATTTTACTGAATTCTTTTTAAAACAAAAAAGAAAGAAAAGAAAGAAAGGATCTGACCCAAATGAAAGGGCCCAATGCTCTAATGAAATAAAAAGTAACAAACTAAAAAATAAAAAAAAAAATAAAAACAAGTTGGGCCACCAACTGCCATTAAACCCAAACCCTTAAAATTTCATAACCTAATAACATAACTTAAAAACAAAAGTCCAAAAAGAATAACTAAGGAGAAGATTATCAGAGTCTCCATGGTTACCACTGCAGAGAGGGACCAAAGAGCCTGACGAACACGTGGAGGAGAACGGCGCGATGGCAGCGAGGATGGTAACCTGGCACGCGGCGGCTGTGCGGAGCGGACCGACAACGAAGTAGCAGCGTTCGTGGCGGATGGTTGATGTGGGTGGCGGCTGGACGAGCGAAGCGGCGGCGATCGGTGTGGGTCGCGGATGCGCTGATCTGAACCGTGCGGGTCTGACGGCAGCGCGAGACGACAGCAAGGTGTGGTGGCAACAGTGAAGAAGAGAGCAGGGATCTCCTTTTATTTCTATTTTCTATTTTTCTGGTTGTTGGATTTGGATTAGTTTTTTGTGATTTGGGTAGGATAGAGGTTAATGTGAAAATGAATGTTGAAGATGGGTGAGGTTATATAAAATGGATGTTGAAGATGGGTTCTGAGAATTTTTTTTTGGGGTGTCAAGAGTGAAGGTTCTCATTTTGAAGGAGAAGATGATGGCTGAAGGACCCCTCAATAACTGATTTTCGTCCTCCCCTTCCTCAGAATTTTAATTTTCTGCATGCTCTCTCTTCTCTATCTCTCCCCCTTTGTGTTGTTGTTGTCCTCTATTTGTAGAAGGAGATGAACTCTTCTCATTGTCATTAGAACCTTGTAAGCTTGAGTGTTGCAGAGGTTACCATGCTCAGGTCCTTTCAATTTCTATTTATGTTTCTTCTTCCTCTGATCTAGGCAAATGCTTTTTTCCAAGTTCTAAAAATTGCCCAAAATGGAGCCTAATTGCCTTGAGCCTTGTGAGAGCTGTGGTGGAGTGAATTAGTGGGGAAAAAATTTTCAGAAGAAGTTTTTATTTTTATTTTTTAAAAACAGAAAACTTGCTTTTCTCTATTTTCTATGTTGCTTCTTTTTTCTTTACTTGGGCTTGTATGTGGGCCCAACAAAACTTGTAACAATGAGAATGAATTTGGGCCAGTGTGATCATGTAATGGGCCAAGATAAACGGGTTGGATGATGGACTAAAAAGCATCTTCAACAAGGAAATGAAATTAGGCTCAAAAAATATTTTTTTTCTTGCAAAGTTATTTATTTTTTATTTTATTTCTTATTATTATATTTTTTTTAAAACCTTAATTAAAAATGAATCCAGACAAAATTATGTGTTAACAATGAGTCAGGTTGGGTTAGGTTTAATTAAGCCTATTATCCGTTCTAATCAATATCTCACGAGTCGGGATGGATCAGGTTTGTACAATTTATTCACAAACCCGAACCAATGGGTTGACCATTTTTTGTGCTAAAGAAAACAAATGGAAAAAAAAAAGAACAAGGCCCAAAATCTAGAAGACACTCTAGTGGTGTTAGGTTTAATGAAGCATGTTATCCGTTCTAATCAATATCTCACGGATCGAGATGGGTCAGGTTTGTACAATTTCTTCACAAACCCGAACCAATGGGTACCATTTTTTTGTGCTAATTAAAGAAAACAAATGGGAAAAAAAAGAACAAGGCCCGGAATCTAGAAGGCACTATTGCCCAAAACGCGTGAGACGAGACAATGCAGCCTTGCAGGAAAAGGAACCACCGAGCAGGACGAGTTGAAGACGTGTAGCAGGAATAGGAACGTCACCGGAATGTCGATCTTGAAGAAGGGGTGGATGTGACGCTCCACTGC
The DNA here is from genome assembly GCA_030762895.1 of Sophora flavescens. Taxonomy (NCBI): domain Eukaryota; kingdom Viridiplantae; phylum Streptophyta; class Magnoliopsida; order Fabales; family Fabaceae; genus Sophora; species Sophora flavescens. The sequence goes on from CM061063.1 coordinate 10,124,082, forward strand.
TACGTCACAAGCCCCTTTCCTAGCCAACAAATCCGTACACCGAAGGACCTCCATTGTTCAGAGAGACAAAGGTTGAAACGAATCTCCGAACAACTAGGGTTGAGTTGAGAGAAACAACATGAGACGTTGAGTGAGTAAGGCCGACGGCAAGTCGATACGAGAGAGAATGTGGGTGAGATACGAGGGGGCATGGGACTAGATGTTGGTGTAAGCCCTAGAGGCCAATGTATTTCTTTAGACTTACATTTGTATCTTGCTATTATATATATATGATATGAGGCATTCCAGTTTATTGTGTTACTTGTTTAAACATAATAAAGTCCTTAGAATGGAAATTTCAGTTTAATAGAATATCAAGTATATGACTTGATCGTGAGACACTATTCAACAATGAAATCCTATTCTTAAATATCCGTAGTCAAGTATTTTATTAATAATGACAATAATAATACAACTGAGACTATTATGTGTGCAGACTGATGACCACATCTCACGGGTCATAGATATGAGATATCGAGTTGCCACATAGGTACACATTAAGGTAATGATGTACTGGATTGACCCGCCATGAGAACACTACATGGAGCGTTATGTGAGTGTCATAAGTAGTTCTCATAGTGACAATGGTGCATACAATCCTTAGACCTGAAATCACTACGATCCCTACATGAGGAGTCGTGTGCTTTAATATCGTCAAACGTCATCTGTAATAGGATGATTATAAAGACGGTCATTGGGCATACCACGAGCCATGCAGAGGGATGTGAGTGACCTAGATGGAATTTGTCCCTCCTACATGACAGGAGTAATATCTGTGGGCCCCCTGATAGAGTGAGACTGTAAAATGCATGGCCATGCTGAAATGAGTCAATATGAGATATTGACCTCATTTGTTGTTGAGTCTACTCGGGTATCAGGGAACATGATATTGAACCATACAAGGGTGACACATTCTATGCCTTGTGTTCAATATAGATATATGGACAAAGGGATAATAATGCACATGAATATTTGTCACGAAAGGTTTCGTCAAATCATCGACTTTCTCACTACTTAGGTAGCGAGTGATGTATTGCTAGATACCGCTCACTTGTTTGTAATATTAAATGGGATTTAATGTTACTACTAACGTTTTGGGAACCTATAGGGTCACACACATAAGAGCGGATTAAAAGAAGCATTAAAAGGAGAGTTGGACTTTCCTATTGGGCCTAGCGCATAGTACATGGGCTTAGGTCAAGTGTTGCTCACTAACTCACTTAAGGAGACGCTACTATAAGTAGAACACTTAAGTTGTTGTGCACATAAGGTTGATACCCTAGCCGCACAGAGAGAGAGTAAGAGTGAACAAGTAAGCCTCGGTTTTGAAGCTAGCACTGCAAGACAGAGACGCGCCAGGTTCGTGGCGTTGGACGTTCACGAGTCCGCTCGTGTGGATACCTCCGGAGACACCGTTCGTGCGGTGTTACGTGATAGGCGAATTTCAACCAACAACCATCGCTTCAAGAGGTAAACTTTCTAATCATGAATCATGACCATTCGCATGGATCCTTCGATGGGAATTTTTCCGCTGTGTTTTATTTTGTTTTATACGCAAATTCCCAACAAAGTGGTATTAGAGCCGCCATAAAACCATGATTCTGTTACGTGGTTTATCTGTTATGTATGATAACATGTTTATAATGTGAATCGTTTTTCCGAAAATTGTTTTTGAAAATCGTTTGCATCTGGTTTGCGAAACCTTGTTTCTGTGATTTTCGTATGTATATGATATATACGTCTATTGCATGTTTGTGTATGTATGCGATATGTACGTTGGTTCTGAATCCTTATTATGTTCTGCGATGGCGTCAAATGTTGATGTTAAACATGATTGTTTTCAGTTCTGTGTTGGCGGCGTTAAGGGGTTTCAGACATGAAAAGTTCATGTTGTTGCGGCTGAGGTTCCAAGTGTTGAAACCGTAGCCGCCGTTCCTTGCAACGTGAAGTGTTCACGGGCCTTGCGGTTTTAGGGTTGAAAGGTTGACGCCCTAGCCACCAAGGAAGCGAGGCACGCTTCGGAGAGAAAAATTTTCTTCGGGGCGCTGCCCCGCACCCTGCAAGGGGCGGTCTCCCCTTGACCCCCGCCCGCTGACCGGGCAGCGGGAACCCTGTGCTACCTCTGCGGAGTGTGTAATTTTTTACAATAAATGTGATTTATATAAATGTGATTTATATCAATTACAATAAATGTGATTTGTAGTAACAACAATTGTAATAAATGTGATTTATAGTAACATCAATTATAATAAATGTGATTTGTTATATATATGTTACGTTTTCAAAATTCAGATTTTGAAATCTCTAATTAATGAAATTAATAATAATAATAATAATTGTGTATTATTATTGGTTGTTACTATTTATTTGGTGATGTATGGTGAATGGTTATGGCCTTAGTCCTTTTATCTTTTGGTTTATATTTTGAAATACGGCCTGCGTGCCGTGCCTTTCTCTTATATTCCATATGTATCTTCTTTTCTCATCTCACTCCCCTCATATGAAAATGAGGTTTCTGTTTATGTAATGTAATGATGGAGACAATAAGACGTTATCACGTGGGAGATCTTGCTTGGAGAAGCTTGGACGCTCCTAAGTTTTAGTTTAGATTCTCTCATTGGCTTGGGAGAATCAATGCGTTAGGGGCCATAACCATATCACATTTATTTGCCTTATATATGTATGAGATGCATGTATGTATATAGTATGTTAAAAGAGTTTAACTAATATATGTATTAGATGCATATATGTAAATAATAAGTTAAAGAGTTTAACAAATGATGAGATCAAACTTTAAACAAATCCCTCAAAAGGAAATATTAAGTCACACTTAAAGGCCTTCCGATGCATGGCACTCGTCAAGACTATGATCGATTAAGTGTGGGTCAGCCAAAGCGGGGTACCTTTATCTATAATAGTAAGGCGCGGTGGGACAAATGTAATGTTCAACTGCTATCCATTGGGTCTGACTTAACTAAGCCAACTTCAATAGGATTGAAAGGCTTAGAGGCTCATAAGTTGGGCTTTAGTCCATGTGATGGATTAGAATAAGAGTTATTCACCCAACTGTCCAAGAGTTGCATGAGATGCAATCGGAAAGTGTTTCCTACCTAAATAACCGAATTTTAAGTGATCAGCCAAAGCTGACTTAAAGCTAGGTGAAATATGGATCTTGGCCCACTAGAAAATCTTCCAACGGGATTTTCCGAATCAATGATGAGGGTCATTGTTTTGAGTAAAATAGTGGGAGGCGTATTTAATTAAAGACCTAATTAAATAACTTCATGGCATGATACTTATATTTTGCATATTTATCTCTGTAGATTACCATGGCATCAAACACATCAAGTATACTGTCATTGCGATCCGTCCTTGAGAAGGACAAACTATCCGAACGCAATTTTCTGGACTGGTACAGAAACTTGAGGATTGTCCTCAAACATGAGAAAAAGCTGTATGTTCTTGAGGAGCCTATTCCCGAGGAGCCACCGGCTTCAATCGCTCCTAAGTTGTGACAGAGATGCTTATAAGAAGCATCAGGATGACGCCTTAGACGTCGGCTGTCTTATGCTTGCTACCATGACCTCTGAGCTGCAAAAGCAACATGAGACCATGGAGGCGTACGATATGATCGTGCACCTCAAGCTGCTCTACCAAGAGCAAGCAAGGCATGAGCGGTTCAAAGTTTCCAGAGCCCTTTTCCAGTGTAAATTGGCAGAAGGGAGCCCTGTGAGTCCTCATGTACTACAGATGATCGGGTACATTGAGAATCTCGAGAGACTGGGATTTCCTTTAGGCCAAGAGTTGGCCACCGACTTAGTTCTGCAATCGTTGCCTGAGAGCTATAGTCAGTTTGTCATGAACTTCAATATGAATGATCTTGACAAGCCTTTGCCAGAATTGTTGAGCATTGACACGGACTCGGCAAGTGTACCGGTTCGTTGCAAGTAATAAAAACGGTAAGACCGGATATCGTTCTCAGGGATCGTGGACAATTACCACTTCGCAAATTTGACTACTATCTAGGCGATCGAATTTTGGATTGAAGGTTGTTCTAACATCTAGCAAACAAACAAGAAGAAAATATTTTTGTTCTTTTTGGATTTTTCTCAAACAGTTAATGTGAAAACAGAGAGATGAATAACAATGATATAAGATTGCTGGGGTTAAACTAAGCTAATCCTCCCTTGGTTGTTGTGAAATGATAACTAACACGGTTCCTAGTTCTAATATGACAATCAAGTCTTTTCAGAGATACCCAAGCCTAATTCCTTAGGTGCATTGAGCCTAAAATCCCAAGTTAAACCCTAATTCCTTAGGTGGATTAACCTGAGATTTTGCATTAAGTAAAGACTTACAAGATTGCAAGCACCTCAAGACCTATTCCTAGGTTCATGAACTACCCGGCATTTGATTCATGAGCAAGCTCTAACACCAACCTTCCAGTTATCTATTAAAGCAACTAATCATTCATAGGGTGATCAAGCCTAAGAAAGCATTAAGCATGGAATCAAACACTCATAAAGAACAAAGAAACTGCATTAATAATCAAGTCATTTTACAACCAAGTTCAGATAGCAATAGTCTAACCCCAACAAAAGGGGAGTTTAGCTACACATAATTGAAAGTAAAACAAAAGAAATAATTACAGAGATGAACAAAGGGGAAAGCTCCATGGAATGATGCACACAGCCACAGCAGCAGAGAATTTTTCTTTAGGGTTTTCTGAATTGCCATTCTTCTCGTTTCCGCTCAGTTCTTTTATTACTCGTGGCCGGTCACGGCCGTGACAGCCATCACGGCCAGGCCGTGATGGTTTCTGACTTGGCACCGCTTCATTTACTGATTCATCACGGTCGTGATACTCATCACGGCTAGGCCGTGATCCTTTCTGACTTTTCCAACAAACAGGTCACGGCCGTGATATCCATCACGGCTAGGCCGTGATCGTCTCTGACTTTTGGAGATCTGGCACAGCTGAAACGTCACGGCCGTGATAGCCATCACGGCTAGGCCGTGACTGACTTCCGACTTTTGGCTCAATTCTTCTTCAGCTCATCCTTGCTCCTCACGGTAGTGAGGGCCATCACGCAACTAGGCCGTGATACTCTCGCTTGGCTCAATTTCTTATCTTTCAAAGCTCTAAGTCATCCAAGCTTCATACTTGCTAATTCTTGGGCATTTAATCATGAATATCTGCAAAACAACACACAATACCACCTTATCCGTTCCAAAGGAAAAACTAAACAAAATAAACACTAAAATGGTCTAACTATATGCAAATGCATGCAGAAATGTACATGGAAAATGAGGTGAAATCACACTCATCAAATCACCCCAAGCTTAAGACTTTGCTTGTCCTCAAGCAAAAACCAAGGCCATAAGATCAAAATAAACAAAGCATGGATAGTGAACTAAGAACCCGCATAAAATGATCCAAGTAACAGGCATTCAATTATTTCAGCAAGAGACAATCAATTCAAGTCCAATTAGGGCTTAGTTTTTCTAGACTCACATCCTCACTGATTCGGGCACTCTATCTCACTTGAAGCTCACCCCAAGCTTGTTCATTTGCTTGGTTCTCTTTCTTGCCTCACTCACTCAAGTGTTAAGGGAATATGACATTTCACTCCATTTTCCTCAAAGAATGATTCCTACCATAAGCTTGACTATCAACCAAATCTTCACTTTATTAATGAAAACATCTAAGAATCAAGAGGTCTTATTCTTTGGTTGTAATGGGGCCATGGGATCAATTTTTCAGGTGGGAATTTCAAGAACAGGAAATTTCAAAAGGCTATACAAACAATCAAGCATTGCAAGGCACGACCTTCTAAAATACCTTTCTTTGGGTTTCAGTTTACTCTTCCACCATTCTTCCATTTTTAAATTTTTTCTACTTCTCATTCCTTTTTTGTCATCCCCTTCCCCATTTTTATTTCTTTTTCTCTTCTTTTTTTTTTTTTTTTGTTTGGAGAAGGGGAGATTTTTCAATTCAAGAGAAGTAAAATTTTTTTTTCAGATTCATCTTTTTCTTTTCATCATCCCAAACTTTCAACTACATTTTCCAACCCATTTTTGCACAGTACTTTAGAAGGTCCCTCATAAGCATATTTAACAAAACATTTCAGGGCACCAAGAAAAGCATGTTATTCATTCAGGCTCAAAATGGGGCAACTAAGGGTAGCATTATTCATTCAAAGCTCAGAAGGCCGGAAAAAATACCTATTGCCTCAATCATTTTCAAAAATGTTTCCAAAAATTTTCTAGTTTCGAAATGGTTTCAAGTCAAGTTCTAGAGAAAAACAGTCCAAGAGGAAAACACTCTACACAAAGAACGGGGGCAGATTTAGTGAGTGCCCCCTAATGGCTCAAAAGCTCACATTCATCAGTTCAAGAACCAGTGAGAACACAAATCCAAAGAAACACATGCTAATCATCAACTATCCAAGAACATCTCAAGCATATTTAATGAAGCCATATCACAAGAATATAAAATCAGGGTCCAAAAATTCACTATCACAGACAAATTGGCACTTAGCTCTCACAATCAGGTGCTCAATCTAATCAGGGGTAACCGAATCATGCGATCATGCAACTTAAGCCTATATGAATGCAATATTTACAATGCATATATGGATGCAATATTTACAATGCAAGAAAAGAAGAGTACCCCTACCCCAAGCTTAAAGACTTACATTGTCCTCAATGTAAATAATTAAGCTTAGAGAGGGGAGAAAACTGGAACAACTCACAAGTTGGTAGTGGTGCTGAATCACATGCTTTCTGGTTTTGTTTCCTCTTGCCCTTCTTCTCCTCCTTCCTTCAACATCTGGAATCACTCAACAAACTATTAACAAACCTCTTGAGCTTCTCAAATTATTCAAGAGGGGAAATCAAAAACAAAAGAGAAGATGAAAATTATATAAAAAATAAAGATTGGGTTGCCTCCCAATAAGCGCTTCTTTAACGTCACTAGCTTGACGGATGATTTCTAAGATGGTGCCTCAAGAGGGATGGAGACTGCCTGACGATTAAAATCTCCTCCAAGGTAGTGCTTGAGCCTGTGCCCATTTACAGTGAAAGTATTTCCTGATGATGGATTTTCCAATTCAACTGAACCAAACGGAGAAACTGACTTGACATAGAATGGGCCTGACCATCTTGATCTCAATTTGCCCGGGAAAAACTTGAGTCTTGAGTTGAACAAAAAACCGACTGGCCTTCTTCAAATTGCTTGGGAAGAATGTACTTATCATGCCAGAACTTGGTTCTTTCCTTGTATATCCTGGCACTCTCATAAGCCAAGAGTCGGAACTCATCTAACTCATTCAATTGAAGCATCCTCTTGTCCATGGCCAGCCTTGTATCAAAGTTTAGGGCCTTCACTGCCCAAAAAGCACGGTGTTGTAGCTCTACCAGGAAGATGACATGATTTCCGAACACCAATTGGTAAGGTGACATACCAATAGGCGTCTTATAAGCGATCCGATAAGCCCAAAGTGCATCATCGACTTTCTTCGCCCAATCCTTCCTTGCATTGTTCACAGTTTTTTCCAAAATTCTTTTCAACTCCCGGTTGGACAATTCCACTTGCCCACTGGTTTGGGGATGGTATGGTGTGGTAACTTTGTGGTTCACCCCAAACTTGGCAAGCACTGCATTAAACTCCTTATTGCAAAAGTGGGTACCCCCATCACTTATGATAGCTCTAGGGGTCCCAAACCGGGTAAAAATATTCTTCCTCACAAAACTGATCACAGTTCTTGCATCATCCTTCAAAGTTGGCACAGCTTCCACCCACTTGCTCACATAATCTACTGCCACCAGGATGTACTTGTTGTTGTAAGACGACGGGAAAGGACCCATGAAGTCAATCCCCCATACGTCAAAGAGCTCCACCTCTAATATACCCTTTAAGGGCATCTCATTTCTCTTGGAAATACTGCCGGTCCTCTGGCATTTATCACAATTCATCACCCAAGCTCGGGAGTCCTTGAAAATAGTGGGCCAAAACAACCCGCTTTGCAAAATCTTCATGGCGGTCCTCTCACCACCAAAGTGTCCTCCATAGGGTGAGTTGTGGCAGTGGGTCAACACCCCATTAATTTCTTCTTCAGGTATGCACCTCCTCAGAATTCCATCTGAACCTCTTTTGAAAAGATACGGCTCATCCCAAATGTAGAACTTGGCATCATGAATGAGCTTCTTCCTCTCTATTCGCATTGAAGTCCTTAGGAATTTTATTGGCCGCCTTGTAATTTGCAATATCCGCGAACCAAGGTGCCACTTGCACCACAAACAACTGTTCATCTGGGAATTCCTCTTGAATTGGCAACTTTGCTTCTGCTTGGACATCTGCTTGTGGAAGCCTGGACAAATGGTCGGCTACCACATTTTCTACTCCTTTCTTGTCCTTTATTTCCAAATCAAACTCTTGGAGTAGCAGTATCCACCTAATAAGCCTTGGCTTAGCATCCTGTTTAGTCATAAGATATCTCAAAGCAGAATGATCAGTGTAGACTGTAGTTTTACAACCAATCAAGTAGGATCGAAATTTATCAAAAGCAAATACCACAGCAAGCAATTCTTTTTCAGTCGTAGTGTAATTCAATTGGGCATCATTAAGCACACGACTAGCATAGTAAATGACATGCAACACTTTGTTTTTTCTTTGGCCCAAAATGGCTCCCACCGCATAGTCACTTGCATCACACATTAGCTCAAAAGGTAAACTCCAATCTGGAGGAGCAATGACCGGTGCGGTGGTGAGTTTTTCTTTCAAAATTTTGAAGGCATGCATGCAATCATCATCAAATATAAAAGGAGTATCAGCTACCAAAAGCTTGCATAAGGGTTTCACAATTTTTGAAAAATATTTTATGAACCTTCTATAAAAACCCACATGCCCTAGGAAGCTTCTAACACCTTTCACATTTAAGGGAGGAGGAAGTTTTTCAATCACTTCAATTTTGGCTCTATCAACCTCCATCCCCTTTGATGAAATTTTGTGCCCAAGAACTATACCCTCCCTAACCATGAAATGGCATTTTTCCCAATTTAAAACGAGGTTAGTTTCTTGGCACCTTTTTAGGACACAGGCAAGATTATTCAAACAGTTATCAAATGAATCACCAAATACAGAAAAATCGTCCATAAATACCTCAATAAACTTCTCATTCATATCAGAAAATATGGAGAGCATGCACCTTTGAAAAGTGGCGGGTGCATTGCACAACCCGAAAGGCATTCTCCTGTATGCATAGACTCCATAAGGGCAGGTGAAAGCAGTCTTCTCTTGGTCCTCCGGGTCAACCACAATCTGGTTATACCCGGAGTATCCATCAAGGAAACAATAGAAAGCATGGCCCTTGACCTCTCTAGCATCTGATCAATGAAGGGTAATGGAAAGTGGTCTTTTCTAGTGGCCTCATTCAGCCTTCTGTAGTCAATGCATACCCTCCATCCAGACACGGTCCTGGAGGGAATAAGTTCATTCTTTTCATTCGCCACCACTGTCATCCCCCCTTTCTTTGGCACAACTTGGACCGGACTCACCCATGGACTATCGGAGATGGGGTAGATAATGCCCGCATCCAACAACTTCACAATCTCCTTCCTCACAACTTCCTTCATATTCGGGTTGAGTCTTCTTTGCGGTTGCCTAACCGGCTTGAATTTTTCCTCCACACGGATTTTGTGCATGCAGAAGGAGGGGCTTATCCCTTTCAAATCGGACATAGACCATCCAATCGCAGATTTGTGCTCCCTAAGCACCCTCAACAGCTTCTCTTCTTCCAATGAATTTAACCCACTATCGATGATAACTGGGAATGAAGAGTTCATCCCCGAGGAAGGCATAACGGAGATGGGATGGCAATTCCTTCAACTCTAGCACCAGGTGGGTCACCCTTATCTTCAATTCTCACATCTTCCACCACTTTGTCTTCTTCAAGTATTCACAAACCGGACAAGCCTCCAGAGATTTAATCATGAGATCAACTTCTTCTGCACATACTCCTTCTTCTACATCCTCTACCATTAGAGCGGCTTCTAACGAATCTTCAAACTTCTGGTGCAAACTCTTGTCAGCTAATGAATCAATGAGGTCCACTATCATGCATGTGTCCTTGTCGCTTGGGTGCTTCATCGCTTCAAACACATTAAAAGTGACCTTTTCGTCTTGTACCCGAAGCACCAATTCCCCTTGATTGACATCGATCAAGGCTCTACCTGTTGCTAGGAATGGTCTCCCAAGAATCAGAGGAGTATCACCATCTTCGGCCATATCTAACACCACAAAATCTGCTGGAAAAATGAACTTATCTACCTTCACCAACAAATCCTCCACAACACCATAGGGATATGTAATTGAGCGGTCTGCCAGTTGAAGAGAAATTCCTGTTGGTTTTACTTCACCAATCCCCAGCTTCTTGAAAGTGGAGAGCGGCATCAGCGTAATACGTGCCCCGAAATCGCACACTGCTTTCCCTATGTTCAGATGACCTCTAGGGCATGGGATAGTGAAACTGCCCGGGTCCTTCATTTTCTTGGCGACTTCCTTTGAAGTATAGCGCTGCACTCTTCAGTAAGCATAACTGTCTCCTCCTTCCACCTTCTTTTGTTCGTAAGGATTTCCTTCATGAATTTTGCGTAGGAAGGCATCTGCTGTAGAGCTTCAGCAAACGGGATGTTTATTTGTAACTTTTTGAATACATCCAGGAACTTAGAAAACTGCTGATCTTTTGCTTCTTTCTTTAACCGTTGGGGGTACGGAATTCTGAAATATGGGGGCAGCTCCTTGGGATTATCAACCTCTTCCAGAATCTGTCTTCTAGTCTTTTTCTTTGCAAATTCCTCATCAACCAATTTCTCCCTCTGCGGTTCTTCAGCTTCTACATTAATAGGATTAGAGGTAGTACCTTGGGAAGTTTCGGGTTTTTCATTGTTTACCTCTTCAAATTGCCCCTTGTCAATTCCAGCATCACTTGTCTTCTCTTCCTTCTCTTTTTCTTGTGGACTTAACATTCTCCCACTTCTTGTAACAATGGCCTTACAATCTTCCCTTGGGTTCTTCTCAGTATCCCCAGGCAGTTGTCCTGGAGGTCTCTCTGCCATCTGCCTTGCTAGTTGGCCCATTTGATGCTCCAAGTTCTTGATTGAAGCATTCTGATTCTTTATAGTCTCTTGAGTAGCTTGCATGAACTGGCCTAGAAGGTTCTCTAATTTGCTTGGACTCTCTTGAGGAGACTTTGCTTGAGTATTTGAACTTTGCCCTTGTCTCCAACTAAAGTTGGGATGATTGCGCCACCCCGGATTGTAGGTGTTGGAGTAGGGATCATTTCTAGGCCCTTGGTTGCCCATATAGTTTACCTCTTCTTGTCCTAAGCTTCCAACCACATTGATCTCACAGTTCCCATTTGCATGGTTGCCTCCACAGAAATCACACACTGAGGCACCTTGAACTTGAACAGCTTGTACTTGAGAGTTCTGCAGTTGAACCGACCCCAGTTGTTTGGTAAGAATAGCCATTTGTGCTTTGAGGGCACCAATTTCATCCAGCTCTAGAACACCTCTATTGACCATTGACCGAGAACTAGGCATTTGATAGTTATTGTTAGCCATGTTCTCAATCAAGTCCTTTGCTTCTTCCGGTGTCTTCTGACTCAATGTTCCTCCTGCAGCCGCTTCAATCATACTTCTAGAATTCCTGTTGAGCCCATTAACAAAAGTTGCGACCTGCTGCCATGTCTCTAGTTCATGATTTGGACAAGCTGTGAGTAAGGACTTGAATCTCTCCCAGGCTTCATATAGTGACTCACCATCCCTCTGTGCAAAGGCATTGATCTCTGACCTCAGCTTAATCATTCTTGACGGAGGGAAGAATCGAGATAAAAACTTGCTGACTAAGTCGTTCCAGGTGATGATGCTTCCATGAGGATGAGATTGAAGCCATGCCTTGGCTCTATCCCTCAAAGAGAAAGGGAAAAGCCTTAACCGAATGGCCTCATCGGAAGCTCCATTTAACTTGATGGTGTCACACAGCTCAATGAAGGTACCAATGTGAGCATGAGGATCTTCACTCTCCAACCCTCCAAATTGGTTTTGCTGCACAAGGTGGAGGAGTGAGGCCTTGATTTCGAAATTATTGCAGGCCACTGCAGGTCTCACAATCGGAGTTCCACATCTATCAACTCTAGGGGAAGTGTAGTCCCCCATTGTTCTCCTTGGTGCGTTCTCTTCTGCCATGGTGACAGCTGCTATTTCAATTTGTGGTTCTTGCACACTGGGTAACTCAACTTGCTGCTCTTGTCTACTAGAAGATGCTCTTTCTCTGTTCTGTCTTGCATTGGTTTTCTTTCTATTCCTTCTGCAGAGTCTCTCGATCTCAGGTTCGAATTGGAGTTCACCTGGGTCGATTGTACCTCGCATACACTAAACAAACGGAGTAGCACAGAACAAACAGAAAAACAGCACTTGCAGAAATTCACAGCAGAGATACAGACAATAGGAACGAAAACAACACAGTAGGAAAACAGTAAAAAAATTAAAATGCCTAAATTAGGAGTCCCCTTTGGTACTCGTGATATTGGCACACCGATCCCCGGCAACGGCGCCAAAAACTTGACACGGACTCGGCAAGTGTACCGGTTCGTTGCAAGTAATAAAAACGGTAAGACCGGATATCGTTCTCAGGGATCGTGGACAATTACCACTTCGCAAATTTGACTACTATCTAGGCGATCGAATTTTGGATTGAAGGTTGTTCTAACATCTAGCAAACAAACAAGAAGAAAATATTTTTGTTCTTTTTGGATTTTTCTCAAACAGTTAATGTGAAAACAGAGAGATGAATAACAATGATATAAGATTGCTGGGGTTAAACTAAGCTAATCCTCCCTTGGTTGTTGTGAAATGATAACTAACACGGTTCCTAGTTCTAATATGACAATCAAGTCTTTTCAGAGATACCCAAGCCTAATTCCTTAGGTGCATTGAGCCTAAAATCCCAAGTTAAACCCTAATTCCTTAGGTGGATTAACCTGAGATTTTGCATTAAGTAAAGACTTACAAGATTGCAAGCACCTCAAGACCTATTCCTAGGTTCATGAACTACCCGGCATTTGATTCATGAGCAAGCTCTAACACCAACCTTCCAGTTATCTATTAAAGCAACTAATCATTCATAGGGTGATCAAGCCTAAGAAAGCATTAAGCACGGAATCAAACACTCATAAAGAACAAAGAAACTGCATTAATAATCAAGTCATTTTACAACCAAGTTCAGATAGCAATAGTCTAACCCCAACAAAAGGGGAGTTTAGCTACACATAATTGAAAGTAAAACAAAAGAAATAATTACAGAGATGAACAAAGGGGAAAGCTCCATGGAATGATGCACACAGCCACAGCAGCAGAGAATTTTTCTTTAGGGTTTTCTGAATTGCCATTCTTCTGTTCTGCTCAGTTCTTTTATTACTCGTGGCCGGTCACGGCCGTGACAGCCATCACGGCCAGGCCGTGATGGTTTCTGACTTGGCACCGCTTCATTTACTGATTCATCACGGCCGTGATACTCATCACGGCTAGGCCGTGATCCTTTCTGACTTTTCCAACAAACAGGTCACGGCTGCGTGATATCCATCACGCCAGGCCGTGATCGTCTCTCGACTTTTCCAAGCGATTCATCACGGCCAGTACTATCCATCACGGCTAGGCCGTGATCGTCTCTCGACTTTTTGGAGATGGCACACGGTGACACGTCACGGCCGTGATAGCCATCACGGCCAGGCCGTGATGCCTTCCGACTTTTGGC